>CAMTDV010000019.1:71291851-72524346 GCA_947069175.1 Scalesia atractyloides
TTTCTACACAAGATACGGACTTTTGATGATGTTTTGTTCATTTTCTGGTATGAAACGAAGCATCTATCATTCAAGATCCCAGATCTGGAAGCACAAGGACGTTTATGTTGGTTTACACAAGCCGGACTAATCCGAACGAACCCCGAGTTCGCCCGGATTAGCCCACGCTTTTGTAAAACGGCTAAAACTGCTCTAAAAGACCTTTCTGACCCAAGTTTGCTCAGTAGCACAGGGTTGGA
Organism: Scalesia atractyloides; assembly: GCA_947069175.1. NCBI lineage: Eukaryota > Viridiplantae > Streptophyta > Magnoliopsida > Asterales > Asteraceae > Scalesia > Scalesia atractyloides. The sequence goes on from CAMTDV010000019.1 coordinate 71,292,091, forward strand.
GGGATGAACACTCAGAAAACGACGCGAAAACGCAAGATTTTGGAACCGAAACCTACAAGTTCGCTCAAGAAACAACAGATCCCTATGTCAAGTTCGACCGAACTTGTACCTAATAGGTCAAGTTCGACCGAACTTGGGCTATTCTCACAAGTTTTCTTTGCAAGTTCGACCGAACTTGCCTAGTTTCTTAGTAAAACTATACAAGTTCGTCCGAACTTGCCTTTTTAGTAAGAATCCCTTATAAGTTCGCCCGAACTTGAAAAGTTTCTTAGAAAACTCATCAAGTTCGACCGAACTTAGCTCTCAACTCACTCAAATCATACAAGTTCGCTCGAACTTGTGTGTTTACACACAAGTTTGCTCGAACTTGTGTGTTTATACACAAGTTCGCCCGAACTTGTCTACTGCCCAACCAAGACTTAACCGTTTCAGCTTTTCGGAGACTTATGCACTTCCGTTCGCGTATGCAGGCTGATTCGGCGCTCTTCTCAACTCTCCTCAGAATCTCTAAGCTAACTAAAACGAACCCACAGTGAGTATACTTGACCCCTTTTCGCTTTAACGCACTTTTTGGGTGTTACATACGTTCCTATATCAAAATCATTTCACAAATCAAACTGTTTATCACACGCGAATAATCTGATTATATATGCTCAAGACGTGATACTAGAAACATGTGACTAGGACTTATTTTCGTTAACTTGCCTCCTTAGGTAGTATGGTACTATAGTGTGGCTTACACCCGACGGGGTCTAGTTAGGATGGACGCGCAAGCCTTCTCACGGTAGTTAGCATGAGAAATGAGCCTATGTTATGTTAAGTGTTTTGGTGTATCATGATATTTAAATAGATTGTTTCGCAAACGCTTTCTCTACTATGCTAGTATTATTCAAACTCGTATGCTCACCTTTACTTAATTGTATTGACTTGTATTTTAACGTATGTAACATGTTGAGGATTTTAGCTATGGATGCTTGGATGTTGCATGCTTAGCGTAGTTTAGTTTTGACTTTATTTTGTTTAGTTTCCAAGTGTAATGTAACATCCGTCAAAAACCGGATTAACCAAACCCGCTTCGTTTATTAACCGAACAACCAGTTAAAAATTTATTGCTCAAATTAATTTTAAACGATACGTAATTAATAATTATATTAGAATATAAAATTTATAATTGAAAATTCATTAAAAATAATGAAATAAAAATATTATGTTGATGCCGGGTTTCGAACCCGGGTCAGCCGGGAACCACAAAGATTTAACCCACACTCGCCCAACCACTCCGCCACTTGTGCCTTTTGATGATATATTAAATCAATAAATTCAAATAGCAAAAACTCGTTTTCAAAACCCAGTTACACAGCGCGCCCAAATCCGCTGACGTCGAAAAATCCGACGATTTCGCCAATCATCGTCGGTTACCTTTGACTTAACGTAAGTATTAACAACGACATCGGTTATAACCGATGTCCAGTCCGCGACATTAGTCATAACCGCCGGAAAATTTTGATCAACGAATCAAGACGGTAATCAGACCAAATTCGTCGATGTTCTTCCCTATAAATACACCCTCTAACCTCTGATAACCTTTTCGCTCACAATCACACCAATTCTCGACGTAATTTCACTCGCCGGAAAATCTCTGCAAGTCGCCGGAAAACTGAGATTTCATCTACACGGTAAATACCTCGACTTTTTCTGTTTCAATCCGTTGTTAGAATGTTACTAACTTCAATCCAACCATCAGAATCTATTTCAGACGACGTTGCCGGATTTTCTGTTTTCGCCGGAAAACTTCTGAAAGTTTCAGAATCTCGCTGTTTGCCGGTATGATCATTCAAACCTACTGATAATCGTTACTCAGTAGTTCAATTTCACATCTAATCCCTCCAAACTGTTAATTGATCCTAACAGCCGAAGGTCACCAAAACAGAGCCGACGAGCTTCGCCGGATTTCTGAAGAAGACAATCTGTTCGGTACAATCAATCCCCAAACCTTTTATGTTCAATACATTACGATTGTTCATCTTATTCATTAACCGGATTAATCAAGTAACAGTTAGTTATCCGATGTCTGTGTTTTGAACGAAGAAGACGAAGTTGTGTATGTTATAAGACTAATTAAAATTGATATTATGAACGGGTTAGACACACAGTCCAGCGGTGGACTGTGTGCAAACAATATGCATACGACGCGAGTTCGATTCCTATCACAACCATAACCTCTGTAATAAAAATGTTTTTTTTAGAAACTGAACCGGGTTAACTCAGAAATATGTTAAGTATAATAAAAACTAGAATATTTACCAAGTTAGACACAGAGTCCAGCGGTGGACTGTGTGCCAAACTAAACCACAGGTCCCGGGTTCGAGACCTGTGGCGAGCACCGAGTTGATACATTAAATCGTTTTTATAATAAGTGATTTTCGGATTAATTTAATTAGTATATAAATATAATTAAAAACATAAATATTTCGGGTTAGACACGTAGCTCAGTTGGTAGAGCTGCGTGCACGCGTACGAGAGGTCACGGGTTCGAGTCTCACCCAGCGCACACATATAACCGACCGAACCGGTCAACGGTCAACGGTCAACAAGTCAACAAGTCAACGTCAACGGTCAAAAATCAACATTTTTTTATTATTTTATTTATTTATTTAAATTAAAAATTAATTAAAAATACTTAAAAATAACATTTTTAAAGTTAGAAAATAGCCTTAAACTCACAAAAATATATCCAAAAATACTATTAAAATTGTTAATAAAATCCATTTATTTACATTATTTTTTTCGTTATTAATTAGGTTAGTTTTTCCTCGTCGATCAATCCTCTAAACTCGTGCGCATTCAACATCATTCACCGAACGCACCCAAGGTGAGTGAATCTCTACAAATTCCCCGTTTTAATCACGTTTTTGGGGTGTATCATGTGTCTTATTATTTATTACTTTTAAACTATTGTGCACCCATCATATTCATGATCAAATGTGTATTCAACATGTATTATCTGTTTGTGTGATTATTGTTTAGATTAAATTTATCATTTTCAGTACATACATTTTCATAGGCCGCCGCTCCCCATTACCTATGAGCGTTGAGCTGTTCCCCATTACCTATGAGCGTGAACCAGGCGTGCCAACATACGATCGGCTCCGTTTGATTGAGCCTTGATCGCACATACATTTCATCATAGGCCGTCTGCTCCCCATTACCTATGAGCGTGAGCCGTTCCCCATTACCTATGAGCGTGAACGAGACGTTGCCAACATTTACATTGTCATTCATGTTACATATTCATGCAAGGTGTTTGTTATTGTATGTTATTTGTTTGATATTGTATGCTATTTGTTTGTTATTGTATGTTTACTTACGTTTGTTCATATATGATTATTGCGCAACTTTTTCCATATTAAATACAACAAGAAATAAATTATAAATGTTTTCGGACAAGGTTCACTCGCCAACTTTTTGTTGACCCAAAAACCATTTTTACACATGATACAGGTGAACATGATGAAGCAAGGAAAACATAGGAAATTGCCTTAGAAGAAAAATAATGAAGTTTAGAAGGATGTATTAAACATGTTGTAATTGTTTGATTTGATTGTATGATTCCTTTTAAATTGTAATAGTAAATGTGAAACATTATAATAAATGTCATGAGCTTTGATGAAAACCCAATCATGCCCCGATCACCTTTTCCGCTGCGGGTCGGGGTGTGACAGATTGGTATCAGAGCTTTTGACTATAGGGATATAGGATAGATTATTAGACCCTTAGAGCCTATACTATAGTTGATTAGGTTTTAATTGTTTATGTGGTTATATGCAAACTCATGATGTTTATTTCTTTCATATTTATTACATATACAAATGCATGCGAACACTTCCAATATTACATTTTGCGATACATACTGAATTATACTTACAGTCAAACATACATACTTACATACATATTCATCATACGTATTTCATTGTTCACATATTCAATTCATCTTCATACTTCCGTTATTCAAGATTTTGTCGCATTTTTAATTTTTCAAATCTCATCAAAGTGAGTTCTACGACGGGCATGTAGTAACTGTAAGGGTACAAGTACCGGTAGTCGGAACGCCTGGTCTAGGTTGGCATTCGTATAAATCCAATATAACGGACCAGTTTGCCTACCTAGGGACTAACGATGAGAGTACGAAGGACCTATTAGGCCAAAGCATGCCACACCAAACGTCGTTCGAACTAACCCCACTTTGAGGTGTCACCGTGTCCACACCTGGATACATTCCGAATATCATACGTTACATACATATTTCTCGATTTTCTCCGGGTTTTAGTGTACGTAACCAGGCAAACACATGCGAACCATATGAAAAACGCGGTAATCATAGGGGCCCACGTGATTACGAAGGTGAAGTATGGCGGCATGCAAGGCCCAATTACGAGCAAAGCCCAAGACATCCTATGGATGTAGTAGATTTATTATGCTATGTTTATTTTATGAATGTTCATTCCTAAATACGACACATGATCCCAAAAACATCCAACTCATACTCTTCATATGTATTCCTTGTAGATGTCTTCTAATTCCGCTCGTAGGAAGATGAGAGCAGAAAAAGCTCGCGAGCGTATGGCTGCCCAAATCGCTCAACAAATGGCTGCCGTAATACCCAACATTGTAGTCCAAGTCCGACAAGCCCTTACCGCTAATCCCGTCAATCAAGAAGATCAAAATGTCGCCAACCCTCCCCTAATTACCACTAAATACACCTTCAAGCATTTCAAATCCTGCGACCCTACAAAATACGAAGGGACTGAAAGTGTCACCGCTCTTCTCTATTGGTTTGAAGAAATGGAAAACATTTTTCTAAATTGCGATTTCCCCGATGATCGCAAAGTGCGATATGCTACTGGTCGTTTATATGGAATAGCACTTACTTGGTGGAATACAGAGAAGGCCAAACGAGGTGTTGAAGATGCTATGACTTTGACTTGGGAAGAGTTGAAAGAAATCATGACAAGACGGTTTTGCCCAAGGAGCGAAATCAAGAAATTAGAGGATGAGTTCTATTCGTTGAAACAAAAGGAAGGCGACCACACTAGATACAACAAGAGGTTAATGGTTCCCAACTTGTTCACTCCCCCCTACCGTTTGATCGAGCACTACATTCGAGGTCTTCCTTCAATGATTCAAGACTCTGTAATAAGTACCACACCTGCAACTTTGGAAGCAGCAATGGAGATAGCTACAGAGCTCACCGAAACCGAATCCGGAACAAAGACTTCAAGGAGGAGAAGAAAAAGGATAAAGCATCAACTGAAATTTCAAACTCCACCCAAACCGAATCCCCTTCTCAACCCATTTCCAAGAGGAAACGAGATGAGCAACTTTTCGCTGTCACCCAACGCAATCAACCAGCCTTACAAGCCGTACCCCTCCAAGCTATCCCAATCACTCAAGTAGCACCCAACTCAACCTACCCAAATAAGAAGCCTTACCTTGGACCTCACCCTCGATGTAACACCTGTTTTTATCACCATCCATCTACCGTACTTTGTCGACTATGTGCGAATTGTGGACGCTATGGTCATTTGAGCAAAGTTTGCCGCACCTCTCAAAACCAAACCTCACCCCCTACTCAAAACATGATCCAAACATATCAACAACCCCAATACCCCATGTTCCCATATGTTCGAGCTTGTTTCAATTTTGGCGACCCTACCCACTTTAGAAACACGTGCCCTCAATTGGTTAACATCATAAACGCCCAAGCTCAAGCAAACCCAGTTAACCAAGCAAATCAAGAAAACCCAACCACTAGGCCACCAGCAAGAGGAAGAGTTTTCAACATCAACGCCAATCCTGTTGAAGATAATGACGGCCCAAACGAAACCACCCAACTAGTCCCCTTCACCAACAATCAAGATTCTACTCCAACCGCTTAGTTTTATGTTTTCCTTATGTTATCTCAATTCTCACGTGTCTCAATTTTAAATTTGAAGTTTATCCAAGGATTTTAATGCAAATTATTACTTCAGTTTTGTTTTATACTCATTGATCAACATTCATACCATCATACATCTCAACGTATTTCAATCTCATTATTTAAAGAAGTTGGGCTGTGTCTCACTTCTACATAGACTAACCTCTCCATCACAACAAACGAGAGATGGACTGTCATCATTCCAACATGTATACTATCAGAAATATGACTCAGGCATTGTTTGTTGTGTTTATTTATGTTTTAGAGTCACATAGGACTAATCATAGCTTACTGATAAAATCAATGAAAATTTGACGAGAATATGGTGGATACGCCGCTGGTACTTCCTATATATAAGTATTCTTGTCAAAGGATCAGAGGCATTATCAGGCGGTTATGAGAAGTTCCATGTAGGATTTTGTAATGTCTTGGTTGAAATTTGATTTACACTCACTGATTTAACATTCATATCAACTCATCATTTAAAGAAATTGGATTGTGTTCCATTTTCTACATAGACTAACCTCCCCATCATAACAAACGAGAGAGGTATTGTCATCATTCAAGGATTCAAGCTTTGGTTGTTGTGTTTGTTTATGTTTTAGAGTTACATAGGACTAATCATAACTTACCGATAAAACCAATGAAAATTTGACGAGAATATGGTGGATACGCCGCTGGTACTTCCTATATATAAGTATTCTTGTCAAAGGATCAGAGGCATTATCAGGCGGTTATGAGAAGTTCCATGTAGGATTTAGTATTGTATTGATTGAAGTTTGTGTTATACTCACTGATTTAGCATTCATATCATCTCATCATTTAAAGGAATTGGATTGTGCCACCATCCAAACCTGTATGCTATCAGAATTAGGACTCAGACATTGGTTGTTGTGTTTATTTATGTTCTAGAGTCTCATCATAGAACCAATCATAACTTACTGATAAAACCAATGAAAATTTGACAAGAATATGGTGGATACGCCGCTGGTACTTCCTATATATAAGTATTCTTGCCAAAGGATCAGAGGCATTGTCAGGCGGTTATGAGAAGTTCCATGTAGGTTGTAGTATTAGAAGTTTTGTTTTAGGATATAACCTTATCTTTCCAAACATATCAAAACTCTTGCGCATGAAATCATACTTAGTGAATCAACTCTGCTTATAAATATTTTTACCGTAGGCAACACAAAAGCGATTCCTAGAGCAGGGTACTCAACCCTTACAAGGAACGTTACCGCCTCAAACAAAAATTTAAACTCTTACTCCTTTCTAAGTATGAAACTGTCAAATTAAACACCATCCTTTTTAGACAAATATGCCACTACTTAAATTTCGGGACGAAATTTCTAAAAGTAGGGGATACTGTAACATCCGTCAAAAACCTGATTAACCAAACCCGCTTCGTTTATTAACCGAACAACCAGTTAAAAATTTCGTTGCGAATTTAATGCTCAAATTAATTTTAAACGATACATAATTAATAATTATATTAGAATATAAAATTTATAATTGAAAATTCATTAAAAATAATGAAATAAAAATATTATGCTGATGTCGGGTTTCGAACCCGGGTCAGCCGGGAACCACAAAGACTTAACCCACACTCGCCCAACCACTCCGCCACTTGTGCCTTTTGATGATATATTAAATCAATAAATTCAAATAGCAAAAACTCGTTTTCAAAACCCAGTTACACAGCGCACCCAAATCCGCTGACACCGGAAAATCCGACGATTTCGCCAATCATCGTCGGTTACCTTTGACATAACGTAAGTATTAACAATGACATCGGTTATAACCGATGTCCAGTCCGTGACATTAGTCATAACCGCCGGAAAATTTTGACCAACGAATCAAGACGGTAATCAGACCAAATTCGTCGATGTTCTTCCCTATAAATACACCCTCTAACCTCTGATAACCTTTTCGCTCACAATCACACCAATTCTCGACGTAATTTCACTCGCCGGAAAATCTCTGCAAGTCGCCGGAAAACCGAGATTTCATCTACACGGTAAATACCTCGACTTTTTCTGTTTCAATCCGTTGTTAGAATGTTACTAACTTCAATCCAACCATCAGAATCTATTTCAGACGACGTTGCCGGATTTTCTGTTTTCGCCGGAAAACTTCTGAAAGTTTCAGAATCTCGCTGTTTGCCGGTATGATCATTCAAACCTACTGATAATCGTTACTCAGTAGTTAAATTTCACATCTAATCCCTCCAAACTGTTAATTGATCCTAACAGCCGAATGTCACCGAAACAGAGCCGACGAGCTTCGCCGGATTTCTGAAGAAGACAATCTGTTCGGTACAATCAATCCCCAAACATTTTCTGTTCAATACATTACGATTGTTCATCTTATTCATTAACCGGATTAATCAAGTAACAGTTAGTTATCCGATGTCTGTGTTTTGAACGAAGAAGACGAAGTTGTGTATGTTATAAGACTAATTAAAATTGATATTATGAACGGGTTAGACACACAGTCCAGCGGTGGACTGTGTGCAAACAATATGCATACGACGCGAGTTCGATTCCTATAAATGTTTTTTTAGAAACCGAACCGGGTTAACTCAGAAATATGTTAAGTATAATAAAAACTAGAATATTTACCAAGTTAGACACAGAGTCCAGCGGTGAACTGTGTGCCAAACTAAACCACAGGTCCCGGGTCCGAGACCTGTGGCGAGCACCGAGTCGATACATTAAATCGTTTTTAAAATAAGTGATTTTCGGATTAATTTAATTAGTATATAAATATAATTAAAAACATAAATATTTCGGGTTAGACACGTAGCTCAGTTGGTAGAGCTGCGTGCACGCGTACGAGAGGTCACGGGTTCGAATCTCACCCAGCGCACACATATAACCGAACGAACCGGTCAACGGTCAATGGTCAACAAGTCAACAAGTCAACGGTCAAAAATCAACATTTTTTTATTATTTTATTTATTTATTTAAATTAAAAATCAATTAAAAATACTTAAAAATAACATTTTTAAAGTTAGAAAATAGCCTTAAACTCACAAAAATATATCCAAAAATACTATTAAAATTGTTAATAAAATCCATTTATTTACATCATTTTTTTCGTTATTAATTAGGTTAGTTTTTCCTCGTCGATCAATCCTCTAAACTCGTGCGCATTCAACATCATTCACCGAACGCACCCAAGGTGAGTGAATCTCTACAAATTCCCCGTTTTAATCACGTTTTTGGGGTGTATCATGTGTCTTATTATTTATTACTTTTAAACTATTGTGCACCCATCATATTCATGATCAAATGTGTATTCAACATGTATTATCTGTTTGTGTGATTATTGTTTGGATTAAATTTATCATTTTCAGTACATACATTTTCATAGGCCGCCGCTCCCCATTACCTATGAGCGTTGAGCTGTTCCCCATAACCTATGAGCGTGAACCAGGCGTGCCAACATACGATCGGCTCCGTTTGATTGAGCCTTGATCGCACATACATTTCATCATAGGCCGTCTGCTCCCCATTACCTATGAGCGTGAGCCGTTCCCCATTACCTATGAGCGTGAACGAGACGTTGCCAACATTTACATTGTCATTCATGTTACATATTCATGCAAGGTGTTTGTTATTGTATGTTATTTGTTTGATATTGTATGCTATTTGTTTGTTATTGTATGTTTACTTACGTTTGTTCATATATGATTATTGCGCAACTTTTTCCATATTAAATACAACAAGAAATAAATTATAAATGTTTTCGGACAAGGTTCACTCGCCAACTTTTTGTTGACCCAAAAACCATTTTTACACATGATACAGGTGAACAGGATGAAGCAAGGAAAACATAGGAAATTGCCTTAGAAGAAAAATAATGAAGTTTAGAAGGATGTATTAAACATGTTGTAATTGTTTGATTTGATTGTATGATTCCTTTTAAATTGTAATAATAAATATGAAACACTATAATAAATGTCATGAGCTTTGATGAAAACCCAATCATGCCCCGATCACCTTTTCCGCTGCGGGTCGGGGTGTGACATGTAATAAATCTTGGGGATATCGAACCTTGTTGTTTTTGTGGGAGAACTTAGATTCTGTAATGATTGTTTAAAATGTTATGTTAATGGTATGGGACGTTAATGTTTGAATGATATTGTTAAATGATTGTTATGGAATTCTCACGAGACAATCTGGTCGCCTAGTGCCACTACCCTGATGATTCTTCCATCGGTTGGTGTGTGACACCCACTCTCCACCCCTGGAGACACTTCTGCTGGGATCTCATTCCCCGAGTTTTTCCAAACACCAACTCCTTCCTGTTCTAGGGCTTCTTCCCCACAGATCAGCACCTCAAGTGCCCTAGAACGTGTCGATTTGACCCAGAAGGAGTTGTTAGAAATGTAACAACTCCAATTTTTCGTTATTAATTATTTATCCCTTTTCGTGTATTTTTGTTTATACTTATCGCTTGTATTTAGAGATTTGGATTATGAAAAGTTTATGTTAATGAAATTATGTTTTGTCTCATCTATATCACATTTAAATCGCTAATTCAACGTAATCACAACTAATTATGCTACTATACGAGCCGAGTGTGTTATTGTTTAATAAACACTTGTGCCATCGCATCGCTTATCTCATCGCTGTCACACCCCGACCCGCAGCGGAATAAGAGTCGGGGCATAATTGGGTTATCACCAAAGCTCATGATATTTACTAATATGTTTCATATTTATTAAAGTCAAAATTACATTCCCAAATATCCAAACATGTCCATACAATACAAAGAAAATAAACCAAACAAAACAATTCCAAACTCTAAATCATTTTATTCTTCTAGTCCAATCCTAAGTGTTTCTTGCCGCAGCTGGTTCACCTGTATCATGTGTAAAAATGGGGGTTTTTGGGTCAACATAAGTTGGCGAGTGAACCTTGTTAGATAAACATTTATTATTGATTTTCTTGTTAGTTTATCAATGAAAAATTGTGCATAATCATGAATGAGCAAATGTAAATAATCAAGCAGGAGCAATTGCAATCACAACTATAACATACAGTAACATATGATAGCATACATTAACATACCAACATCATACAATAAATAACATGAATGAAACTGTGCGATCAAGGCTCAATCAAACGGAGCCGATCGTATTGCATGTACTGAAAATGATAAATGTCTGTGCGATCAAGGCTCAATCAAACGGAGCCGATCGTATGTGGGCACGCCAGGTTCACGCTCATAATGTAATGGGGAACATGCTCAACGCTCATAATGTAATGGGGAGCGGCGGCCTATGAAATTGCATGTACTGAAAATAATAAATTGAATCTAACAATAACCACACAAACAGTTGAAACAAGCTGAATACACATTTGTTCATGATATGTTGTATGCACAATGATTTAAATATAATATATAGCAAGACACATGATACACCCCAAAACGTGATTAAAACGGGGAATTTGTAAAGATTCACTCACATTGGGTGCGTTTGATTTGAGATGGTGAGATGCGCACGAGTTGGAAGAGCGGGACAACGAGAATTAACTAACCTAAATAATAACGGAAAATATAGTAAATGAGTGGATTTTATTAATAATTTTTAATAAGATTTTTAGATATATTTTTGTGAGTTTAAGGCTATTTCCTATCTTTAAAAACATTATTTTTAAGTATTTTTAATTGATTTTTAAATTAAATTAAATAAATAAAAATATAAAAATATGTTGACTTTTTGCGACCATTGACCGATTTATTGTGTAATTGTATTGCGCTGGGTGAGGCTCGAACCCGAGACCTCCCGTACGCGTGCACGCAGCTCTACCAACTGAGCTACGTGTCTAACCCGAAATAATTCTGTTTTTAATAATACTTATATATTAATTCAATTTATCCAAAATTCTTTTAATTTCAAAAACATTTTAATTCATCGAACCGGTGCCACTAACAGGTCTCGAACCCGGGACCTGCGCTTTAACGTTACACACAGTCCACCGCTGGACTGTGTGTCTAACTTGGTTAATATACAAATTTTATTATACTTAACAACTAACGGAGTTAACCCGGTTCAGTTCTAATCAAAAAGGCATTTTATTACATAGAGGGTGCGTGTATCAGGGATCGAACTCGGGACTTATGCGTGTTTTTGTTCACACACAGTCCACCGCTGGACTGTGTGTCTAACCCGTTCAAAATAACAATTTTAATTATTCTTATAATGTTATCACAGTTCATTTTCTTCGTTCGTTTTTACAGGCAGTAGATTACATCGTTATATCTTGTTTAGTTCGATTGATAAACATTGTACAAACTAATATGAAATGGCAGAAACGATAATTAGAAGTAAACATACCGATGAACGGTTTAATTCAGAATTCCGGCAAGGTGTCGGTCTCTGTTTTTGTGCACTTCAACTGAACAAGACAATTAACCGTTTTGATTAGCTAATCGTGGAATTGAAGTGATTAACAAACGTTAACAGAGTGTTTGAATGTCCTTACCGATTCACAGATGAAAATAGAGATTTCCAGAACTTTTCCGGCGAACTGGAATTATCCGAAAACAGCGTCTGAATTCAATTTCAATTGAAAGGTTTGAGTCAGAAATAGCTTAACAATTGTTAGACCACGAAGAAATTGAAATACTTACTGTTTTGATGAAGAGTACGGTTTTCCGGCGACTTGCAGAATTTTTCCGGCGAGTTCAAATAGCTTCTCCGGTGGACTGAAAATTGTGCGGAAATGTATTTGGAGGTGTGCAGAGTGTTTGTGAGTCGCGAAGGAGTACTAGGATGGAAGTAATCCAAGAATTGAAAGTTTTCGATTATTAAACCGATTAACTCCCGAATTCAAGTTTCATTCAAGGCAAAATTGATTGGAATTGTCGGTGCATCGGTTGTAAACCTGAAATCGCGATTATTCAAACGTTTTAGATGGTTGAATAGCCGATTTCGGTTTTCAGTTGGCGCAACCGGTTCATCTAAGTTTGTATATAAGACTCATTTGTTTCCTAGAGTTGACAGAAAACAAACAAGTGGCGGAGTGGTTATGCGTGTGAGTGTTAAGTCTTTGGAAGTTCACAACCTGGCTGACCCGGGTTCGAGTCCCGGTAGCCTCATTTTATTTTTATTTATTTTATTTTTACTTTTTATCAAATATAATTTTTATGGTTTAGTTTGTTTATTAATTATGTATCATTAAAAATCAAAATAGCCATAAATACGCAACGTGACATTTATAACTTGATATTCGATTACAAAACGGAGCGGGTTTGGAAACCCGTTTTCGACAAATGTTACAGTATCCCCTACTTTTAGGAATTTCGTCCCGAAATTTAAGTAGTATAAGTAGTAGGAAAAAGATGCGGGTATTTTTCACGCATTGAGTCTTCACGTTCCCAAGTAAACTCAGGTCCCCGTTTCGACTCCCAGCGTACCCTAAGAATTGGAATGCGACTCCGTCGTAGGCGTTTCTCCCCGAAGTCCATGATTTCTACTGGTCTTTCAATAAAATGCATAGATTCATCAATCTGAATATCTTCCAGAGGAATGTGGAGGTTTTCATCAGCGAGGCACTTCTTCAAGTTAGATACGTGGAATGTGGGATGAATCCTGTTGAGTTCTTCTGGTAGATCAAGCTTTTATGCTACAGGTCCTACTCTTTCGAGTATCTTGAAAGGTCCTACGTAGCGTGGTGCTAGCTTGCCTTTTTGACCAAAACGAACTACTCCCTTCCACGGTGATACTTTTAGAAGTACATGATCACCAATGTTAAACTCTAAAGGCTTCCGTCGTTTATCTGCATAACTCTTTTGACGACTCTGAGCCGCTAGAAGATTGTTTCGAATTTGATGGATCTTGTCTGTGGTTTCTTGAATCAATTCCGGACCAGTGATTTGAGCTTCCCCAATTTCGTGCCAACATACTGGAGATCGGCACTTACGACCATATAAGGCTTCAAAAGGTGCCATGCCGATGCTTGAATGATAGCTGTTGTTGTACGAAAATTGGACTAATGGTAGATGAGCGTCCCAATTTCCCTTGAAGTCTATAACACATGCTCGAAGCATATCTTCAAGAGTTTGAATGGTGCGTTCAGATTGACCATCAGTTTGAGGATGATAGGCGGTACTGATATCTAATCGCGTACCCATAGCGGCTTGTACTGCTTGCCATGTTCGTGAAGTGAAACGACCATCACGATCAGAAATAATGCTTAACGGTACCCCATGTCGGCTTATGATTTCGCTGATATAAATACGAGCAAGCTTTTCGTTCTTGAAATCTTCGCGGATAGGAATAAAGTGAGCTGATTTTGTAAGTCGGTCAATTATTACCCATATAGTGTCATACCCACCAGAAGTGCGAGGTAACCCGGTAATGAAGTCCATGGTTATATTTTCCCACTTCCATACAGGTATTTCAGGTTGGACCAGAAGTCCTGAGGGTCTTTGGTGTTCAGCTTTCACCTTGGAACATGTAAGGCACTTAGAAACAAAAACAGCAATATTCTTTTTCATTCCAGGCCACCAATAGGTATATCGTAGGTCTTGATACTTCTTATCGGCTCCTGGGTGTATAGAGTACCGCGTTTTGTGAGCTTCCTTCATAAGAATTTCACGAAGATTGTTGTGGTTAGGAATCCATATACGATCTAGATAGTACAGAATACCGTCAGATTTAGTTTCAATTTTAAGTTCAGCTCCACAGGACATCTCCTTTCGTACATCATCTTCCGTTACTGAAACATGTTGGCTTCTCGAATTTGATCTTTAATGTCAGTTATGATTTGCGAACATAGAAGACGAATGGAGTTCGCATAACCCTTTCGACAAAGTGCATCGGCCACCACATTTGCTTTGCCAGGGTGGTATCGAATTTCACAGTCGTAGTCATTTAGAAGTTCGACCCATCTTCGTTGCCTCATGTTTAACTCCTTTTGATTGAAGATATGTTGAAGACTCTTGTGGTCAGTGTATATTTCACACTTAGTACCATAGAGATAATGTCTCCATATCTTAAGAGCGAACACAACGGCTCCAAGTTCTAGGTCATGGGTGGTGTAGTTCTTCTCATGCGTCTTGAGTTGTCTCGAAGCATAAGCTATAACTTTTCCTCTTTGCATTAGAACGCAGCCTAATCCTTGCCCTGACGCGTCGCAATAGACCACAAAATCATCACAACCTTCAGGAAGAGTGAGGATTGGTGCATCACAGAGTTTTTGTTTAAGAGTTTGGAAGGCTTCTTCTTGCTTGGGTCCCCATATGAAAGGTTTTCCCTTATGAGTTAAAGCCGTGAGTGGTACAGCAATGCGTGAGAAGTTTGAGATGAATCGACGATAATAACCAGCCAGACCAAGAAAAGATCTTACTTCAGTTGGTGTACGTGGCGCTTGCCATTCTTGTACCGCTTTGATCTTTGAGGGGTCGACATGTATTCCCTTGTCATTGACTACATGTCCGAGGAATTGCACCTCTTTTAACCAGAATTCGCATTTGGAGAATTTGGCGTAAAGCTTTTCATTCTCTAGAAGTGTAAGGATGAGTCGAAGATGACGCTCATGATCAGTTTTAGATTTTGAATAAATAAGAATGTCGTCGATGAAGACTATAACAAATCGATCAAGATAAGGTTTGCAGACTCTGTTCATTAGGTCCATGAAGACTGCTGGAGCGTTGGTTAAACCAAATGGCATGACCATGAATTCATAATGGCCATAACGAGTTTGAAATGCGGTCTTTGGGACGTCTTCTTCATGCACCCTAAGTTGATGATAACCAGATCGAAGGTCGATTTTGGAAAAGTAGCTGGCACCTTGAAGTTGGTCAAGAAGATCATCAATGCGAGGTAAAGGATAGCGATTCTTGATTGTTAATTTGTTAAGCTCTCTGTAGTCGATGCACATACGAAACGATCCATCTTTCTTCTTTACAAAAAGGACAGGTGCACCCCAAGGCGATGAGCTAGGACGTATGAATCCCTTGTCAGTCAACTCTTGTAATTGACTGGCTAGCTCTTGCATTTCAGAGGGGGCTAACCTATAAGGAGACTTTGCAACTGGTGTAGCACCAGGTATAAGATCAATACGGAATTCGACTTCTCTAACTGGAGGAAGTCCTGAAATGTCATCAGGAAAAACTTGCGGGAAATCTTTTACTACTGGAAAGTCTTCAAGTTTCTTCTCCATGGTTCCCTTTTTGATGATATGAGCTAAAAACGCGACATAATTTTTGCGAAGATATTTTTTGGGCTTGAAGACAAGACATTAATCTGAGCCCCTTCGACGAGATTTCTCCAAAGATTCGAAGAGTCTGACTGTTTGAAAGAGGAATACGTATAAATTTTTCGCGACATACAACTTCTGCCTGATGTTGACTGAGCCAGTCCATACCAATTATGATATCAAAACTTCCCAGCTTCATAGGAATAAGGTCGACTGAGAAATCGTGGTCGTTTAAGGTGAGTGTACAGTTGCATATAATAGAGTTTAATGAAACTGGTTTCCCGTCAGCAACTTCTACCGTTATGGATTCCATGAGCTTATCCCGATTTTGGTTTAAGATAGGTTCAAATTCTAAGGACACAAAACTTCTATCCGCACCAGTATCAAATAACATAGATGCATATCTACCATTTATAAGGAACGTACCGTTAACCACATTGCCGTCAGCTCTACCCTGATTAGCGTTGATATTGAAAGCTCTTCCTCTTGCAGGTGGAGGAGCTTGGTTCGCTTGATTCATCGGGTTGGCTTGGGCCTGAGCATGGATAATGTTTACCAACCTTGGACAAGTGTTTCTGAAATGGCTTGGGTCTCCGCAATTGTAGCAAGCCCGCATAGGTTAAACCATAGGATAATTGGGTTGATAGTATGTTTGGGCTAAATGTTGGGTGGGTGGTAATAGTAGGGGTTGTTGGGCTTGACCCATTAATTGTTGGTGGGTTTGGGTTGAAGGCTGGTGGCGGTTCGTTCGCTGAGGCATGCGGCAGGTTTGAACAGTATGACCTGCGCGACCACAGCTGGTGCAATGTTGGCAAGGATAATCAGGAGAATGGTGATATTGGCAACGGTTGCATTTTGGTAACGGGCCAGAGTATGGTCTTTTGTATGGTGCAGGTGAAGGAGCGACTTGGGTAATGGGTGCAGCAGGAATAGGGAGTTGGTTTGTGTAACAACGAAGTTTCTGGTGTTACGCTTCCTCTTGTTAACAAACTTAGAGGAGGAGATGGAATGGTTTGAAGTTTGACCCTCAACAGGGCTTTCTTTTTCTCTTCTTTAAACTTCCCGTTGCGAATTCGATTCTCGGTCAGTTCAGTCGCTAGCTCCATAGCAGCTTCAAGTGTTACCGGTGAAATGCTGAGAACTGAATCTTGAATTTTCGAGGGAAGTCCTCGAATATAATGCTCGATCAAACGATAAGTTGGGGTAAACAATTTGGAACCATTTGGTTCAACTCTAAGAACCTCTTGTTATAGGTGGTGTGATCTCCCTCCTTCTGCTTTAAAGAATGAAATTCGTCCTCCAACTTTTTAATTTCACTCCTAGGACAGAAACGCCTAGTCATGATTTCCCTTAACTCCCCCCAAGTTAAGGCCATTGCATCATCAATTCCTCTCTTCCCTTGTTCAGTATTCCACCAAGTGAGAGCTACCCCAAATAGTCTCCCGGTGGCGTATCGAACCTTGCGATCCTCAGGACAATCGCAGTTAAGGAAGGTGTTTTCCATTTCTTCAAACCAATGGAGGAGAGCAGTGACACCTTCGGTCCCTTCAAATTTAGGAGGATCACAAGATTTGAAATGTTTGTATGAGCACTTGCTGGTAGGAGGGTTGCCGATGTTCTGGTCATTCTGTTGGGGAGGATTAATGGGATTATTCAAACGTTTTAGACGGTTGAATAGCCGATTTCGGTTTTCAGTTGGCGCAATCGGTTCATCTAAGTTTGTATATAAGACTCATTTGTTTCCTAGAGTTGACAGAAAACAAACAAGTGGCGGAGTGGTTATGCATGTGAGTGTTAAGTCTTTGGAAGTTCACAACCTGGCTGACCCGGGTTCGAGTCCCGGCAGCCTCATTTTATTTTTATTTATTTTATTTTTACTTTTTATCAAATATAATTTTTATGGTTTAGTTTGTTTATTAATTATGTATCATTAAAAATCAAAATAGCCATAAATACGCAACGTGACATTTATAACCTGATATTCGATTACAAAACGGAGCGTGTTTGGAAACCCGTTTTCGACAAATGTTACAATCGCATCGCAAAACGCAATTAATTATGGGGAATTATGTTTTATATGTGTTATATTTGTTTATGTTATGGTTTAATATCGCAACGCTCTCACACGCACGAATCACTGAATCGCATTATTATATCAATTATAACGCTTAATATAACTATCTAATACGAACCGAATCGCCAAACGAACTCTTAATGCGAAATAATCAAACAAAACTTGGCCCATAGGTCAAGTTCAACCAAACTTGTATACCACAAGTTCGCCCGAACTTGTCTTAGCCTCATAAACCTACACAAACTACAAGTCCGCCCAGACTTATCTCCCAACTCACAAGAAACACACAAGTTCGCTCGAACTTGTAGCAAGTTCGCCCGAACTTGATACAAGTTCACCCGAACTTGATGTTTTAGCTCACATTCTTACTTCACCTATAAATACTCAGCTCCTCTTCTCATTTGAACTTGCTGCAAGTTCGCCCGGAGCTCCCCAAAACCGAAACCTTTTGTGTTCTAAGTAAGATTCAACCTGTTTTCAACTACAACAACGTTCTACAACTATTTTTCACAAGGCTTTGCCTTTGTTTTCATCAAATATCTTCTGTTTACGAAAATATTCATCTTTTTCAATAAAACTTCTCTTTTTCATTCAGATCTACTCTTAGATCTGAGTAAAACCTTTTAAAACATCGATTTTCACACAATATTCGGACTATTGACGTATGTTTCGTTCACTTTGAAGTGGAACGAGGCGTTGTTAAGCTAGATCTCAGATCCGGAAGCACAAGGACGAAAACGTCACTTTGCACAAACTGGACTAAACCGTTCAAACCTTCAAGTTTGCCCGGATTAGTCCGAGTTTCTGTAAAATGGCTAAAACTCGCTCCATAAGACCTCTTCAGCCTTGGTTTTGCTCAGTAGCCTAAGGTTGGAGGGATGGACACTCGATTTCCTCAGTAAACGACGCAAAAATGCACGATTTGGATGCCAAAACAGTCAAGTTCGCTCGGATTACATCAAGTTCGCTCGAACTTGTTACCAGAATGGTGACCAAGTTCGCCCGAACTTGACCAACACTTCAATAATACCAAAAGTTCGCCCGAACTTGTACTGATTTCCAAGGAAATCAGACAAGTTCGACCGAACTTGTATCCTCCCTCAACAAAAGGGACAAGTTCTGTGACATCCCGGTTTCAGGTATTTTAAACGTGCAACTTTATCGTTATTTACTCATACGCTTATTAGATTCGGTGAATTAATTACGCGCACGCTATAATTACGCTAACTTTAGTATTTCGGGAATACACGATGTTTGGGAATTTTATCGGATCGTATCTGAATTACGTGCTACATGTTATTAGACGTTTGGTTATTTATCGCGTCACGCTCCAATTTCGTGATTTCATATTTTATAAATTCCGTGTCGCGAATAAATTGTCGAGTTGTAATATACGTAGTTAATAAACGAATTAAAAATTAGCCGAACCGAGAACCGAACCGAACCGAGTTTGCGAAACTTTGCGACTTCGTGACCAAGCAAAACCCAACCCGCCAACCCACTCCCTTGCGGCCCAAGCAAGCCCAAACCGCCCCAACCCTTCGTCTTATTTATAAAAATGCATATATGTGTGTGCATGGAGTTTAAAAAAAATAACCAAACCCTAATCCCCTCCCTTGGTGTGCGACGGCAGCCATACCCCCCCCTCTCGGTCGCGGAAACAAGCCCCACTCTCCTCTCCCTTGATCGATTGCAAGTTCTGGTTCGCTAGTTATCATCGTTTCAAGGTTAGGGTTTTAATCGTGTTATGATTTCACGTATGTGATATCGATCATGATCATGTTATATATGATAGTATTATGAAAAGTGTTGTTATGTATGATTTTTTCGGGTGAATATGCGGTTCTTAGGGTTTGTGATGATATTGTTGGGTATTAGAATCATAGGCTGCGTTTTTCTCTATAAAATCATGACATATGTTTAGGGTTTTGATATTATGATTATAGATGCATGATATAAAGTATAACCTGCTGCAAATCGTTATAATAAGTCGTGGTGATCGTTAGGAGGGTTTCGGGTGGAGTTTTGGGGTTAAACAGGAAGCTGATGTACGAAGACAGCCAACTTCAGTTGGTTGTAAACGAACCGTTATAACTCGAAAAATCAATTTTCTGAAGCTTAAAACATATTTTTTCGAAAAACGCTTCTAATGGCGCCGGAATCACATTTTTCTGAAGTCGTTTGCTATTTTAAATTAGTGATTTCGTGCAGCAGCTGAAGCTGCGTTTTTTCTGTAGAAAATTCACGTAATGTTTTCTGTCATAACCTGTAAACCGAAAATAATTAAGTCACGAAATTATACAGTAGATACTCCTAGGTTTTCTGAGAAATCTCCAACTAGAATTTCGTCAATCGGACAAATGAGTATTTTTAAATGATTTTTCTCGTTGACTGCAGTCAGAAAGCGACGAATCTGACTGCAGCCTAGTAAATAAATTCTTATATATAATTGGTAAAGAACCAAGACTTGAAAATTTTATATACAATTCTACAGTCTAATTGACACCTTCCTTAAAAAGATTGTAATTTTTGGAATGTGGGAACTATTTTATAAAAATTCCCGAAAACAACCCAATTATGAATGTACAAGCTGAAACATGACAACTTCCATTTGTGTGTATCTAAGTGATGTATGTGCTATCCTGTGTTTGTGACAAGTTGTTGGTCGTTATTTCGTATAGTGACACCTTGCATACATGATTATGGTTTTGAACTTTTCATTACGTGTTTCGTACGGTGTGCTAGTTACGCATAGGATTTTGTGTCAATGTGCGTTCACACACTAACTTTGAACCGGTTGACATGATAGGACATGATTAGCGGTTCCATCCTTTACTTCTTTTGCATTTATCTAACCGAGCAACTTAAGGTGAGTTCACGGCCCCTATTTCTTTAAACGTTTACTAAAAACAGGGGGAGAAAACATGTACACGTTGCAGTGATATATGGGTTGATTATATTACGGTACAGTAACGTCTTTCTATTTAAAACATGTACACGTTACAGTGATGTATGGGTGGCATACATCACGGTACAGTAACGCCTTTCTATTTAGAGTTATGTTATACGGTTATGGTCACAAGGGAGGATATATCACATGTCAGTCCCCTTAACACTTACGATGTCGTTAGTATTGGATTATAGCGAGGGAATTTTTAGTAGTACTACTGGGCCCGACAAGCCCCACTCGAACTGGTCGCTCCAGTTAGGCCGAACGTTGATGGTCACGAGTGTAGAATTTGCCTAACTTTTTAGCCATGGTTGGTGATAGGCCTGGCATAACAGGGGCAACAACGTCAGCTTCGGATCGAACACTTTGTTGACATGATCTAGGCTAGCTACCTAAACATATAACATGAACTACTAAACTACATAATATTAATCTGATTCGGGTTGGATCAGGGTAACTTATGAGACACTGGTTCAGGGTTGAACCAGTGGGGAAACACTTATGTTTAAACTTGTGAACTAAAACCTGTGAACTCACTCATCATTATTGTTGACACTTGATTTTATATGTTTTCTCAGGTTGCTAAGGTAGCACACATCAGGACTAGGATGCATTATGGTGTCACATTGATTTCATCAAATATTTAGACACAACTTTAAAATTACATTAGCTATTTTTGTTCTGTAATTGATTACGCTTCCGCAACTCAATTGTATAAACAGTATTTTCTCATGAATGAGCAAACGGGAAAATTTTTAAACTCACATAGTGGTCGTTCAATATGACTAATGACTGTGATCCTGGATCGTCACGCGCCTCGCGGTAAAACCCCGCAAGTGGATTTTTGAGTGTGTGACAGATTGGTATCAGATCCAATGGTTATAGTGAACTAGGTTTGCATTAGAGAGTAGACTTAGTCTATAGCCTTAGACAATGCATTAGTCACAAACCAACACAAACACTCATACCTGACATACAATAACACTCATACATGATATGCCTACGGACATGGCATCAAAACTTACATTGAAATTGCGGGGATGTCTACAGCATCCACTAAACCCCTTACTGATGAGGAACATACCAAACACTTTGTATATTCATCCCTAGTGGTGATGTCTGTGGAATCCAACAACGTGAATCTACTCCTATCTGAGGGCGACAGAGCCTCTAGAGGAGCGTTTCCCATCACAATCACCTGTACTTCTTCCTACACCACACAGATGAGCAAAACACTAGCTTGAGCCTACCGATGGTACTATCGGGTATGGTGAGCTTTCTCAAGTCCATGATTGGGACGACATACAACATTGATACACATCTCTTGGGAGTTGAGTTTATCAAAAACGAGTCCTTTCTCTACCTACCAACGACATTACCCCGGCCCCACTAGTTCCACTTTCTTTCAACCTGAGCACGTGGGCCTCTCATGAGGCACCCTGCGTTACGGCAATTCGTTGCACACGTTATTGCATAAACCATTGACATCGAGATGTCATCATTTTTCACGAGCCACGTTCTACATCTTTGGTTGATATTCTTCGAGAGAATGCTTGACCACGAAGCTAAGAACACTTTGCCTATTGCACACGTGAACTCTAACCTGACTCGGATGGTGGAGTGGTTGCTTTGCTTTTTCTGGTAACCTACGTTAATGAACCAGTTTCATCTCTCAAAGTCACATATCATGTGCATGTTTGTTCCATGCGCACTCTTACCTCTACGATCCGCTGGATTGGATTCTCATGGTGTGTTTCAACTTGAGTAGATCCTCAGATCAATTGATCCCACATTACTCTTTCTGATATACTATGAGTTTATCAACATTTGGATTATTGACTAAGCTTTTGATAACCCTATCATTTTGACAACACTTTGTACTCGAAAAATTAAATCTGAGGGACATTTTGACACAAGATAGATGGAACTAGGGTGAACATGCAAACCAAATTATCATTACGGGTGCACACGTAGTAGTAATTTGCGATGCATGTAAGTCCTTGTGAAACCCTGTGTGTGGATAAATTGTCCTAACCTGTGAATCTCATATTTAAAACTTCCACTGTCAATAGAATATCTCGTAACTCATTCAACGACTAACTGGTGTCGTTAAACTTGTCCAGCAGTTGATGGATGCAACAATTAGATTTAAGATCTTGTAGACACATTGAGTTATCGTCAATGGAATCCCTCGTTATTATTTATTTATTTATTTATTTTTCTCATGTACGAGTCTTAGTGAAACTAAGATTCTTATCAGAACCTGTTATCTCGATTGAAACCCTATCAGAAATCGTAGGGTAAACCCATCAACATCAGCATATAAACGAATTATGAAGAATCTCTCATACGCTCACACCTTATCCCTTGCCTTAGCTATAAAATCTCCTTTGACCCCTTATACTCGGTCCTGTTGCTAATCTTAAGTCTAATCTGATGAACATTGCAACATATCCAACCCTACAAACGGATTTCCACAAAATGATCCAATCATCTTATGGACATCAGAAGACAAGATGTAAGTTATTCAACACCCAGATAAACACGATGACATAAACAATAATCTTACTCCTCCTATTGCTAGGATAGTTATCCCATAACAGTTTTCCCTTCTGAGCTAGTCTATCTCCTAGCCATTGCATTGATCGATGCTTACTGTTTAATGCGACAGTTAGTTACTGTTGACGACGTAGACAAATCTCTCATTCCATTGTCGTGGTCGCACTACATCTTCGAAACTTTACGCATAATCTCCCATCAAATCTGTGTTCAATTTTTTTAAAGAACTCGTGAACTCGTCTTTTTTATCCTTGGTGATCACTTCTTGAAACCTTGAGGATGGTGACGAGTTGTTGATACGATCATAGCCCCTTAAACATGTTTTCGCATCCTTTCTTTGAAACCTCTTGACTCCACAGGCATATTTTAGATTCATTCACAAGACCTAAGGAAACTCCTCCGAATTCGGTTACTTACTGACATGATAAATCGCACACTCATCTAAGTTCATGGATCAAGGTGAATTATTCCTCCTTCGTGTGTGGGCGAGCCCGACAACTTAGATGGAGGTTTCAGTGAATCTTAACACTACGAACTCGTGCGGCGACCATTCTTGGATGGTAAATTCTTGTTATGATTGATTATCCACGTGACACCCCTTTTTGACAAATGGTGTTCTTCAATTTTTTATGCAACTTGTATACGACCAGCTACACCCCGACATCAAGTAAACCCCTGTTACAGATCCTTACACGCTTACACATCGATTGCGACTACCCTTTTTGCATGTTCCCACATCCATTCGGGATATACTTCTCGGATTCTAAGATCCTTATCCTAACCACAATCTTTGCGAACTCTCGCTTGTATGGGTTACTCTCTACAAACGTTACTCGAGGAGCAATGGGCCATGAATATCACAGATATGGAGGTACCACGAGAACTGTCCTTAGAACTTGTTACGAACGAGGCAAGTTCCCAGTCACGACATTCGAATTTAGCCTACCATGAAGAATATGCCACTTGTTTTCTTTGACGACATCCGAATCTACTCCAAGAACTAGTAGGAATCCAAACGATACCTACACCTTACCATGGAGCCCCTACCACACAAACAACCTTATGTTTAGCTTCTAACTAAGAATTTTAACGTTGCGAAGCCCGCTTTTCTTGATCATAGGCACAAACCCTCGCAACTCTAACTCGAAAGACTACTCAGTAATCCGCGTTTCAACAGTTGAAGGTGAAACTCTGTAGTACACCCATTATTTCGTTACCAGAAGGCGCAGACAATTTCGTTGTTTACTGTGGCGTGTCTATCCAAGGACTAAGATACATGTTGGTGCAACATGAGAAAGTCATCGCTTACGCAATCGCGCCAACTCAAGGTTCACGAAAAAGAACTACACTACCCACGGTTTGGGGGTTGGAGAGTAGTAGCTTTTGCACTCAAGATAGAGAGACATTGCATATACGGTACCAAGTGCACCGTCTACACCGATCACAAGAGTCTCCAGCATATCTTCGATCAGAAGGAGTTGAACACGCGACAGCGTCGCTGGGTCAAACTCCTCAACCACTATGAGTGCGTGATCTAGTATCATCCAGGCAAGGACAACGTGGTGGCCGATGCCCTCAGTCATAAGGATACCAAACCTAAGCATGTACGTGCGTTACAGCTTTCTATCCACTCCAGTCTTCCTACCCTGATTCGTGACGCTCAGATTCGCGAACCTCAAAGCAGAATCCCTGCTGGGCATGGAGAAGAAACTTGAACGCAAGGAAGACGACATTTATTATTTCATGGAACGTGTATGGGCCCCATTCTATGGAAACTTACGAGAGCTTGTGATGGACGAAGCACGCAAGTCTCGTTACTCGGTGCATCCTGCTTCTGACAAGATGTATTAGGATCCCAAGGCTTTGTAACGGTGGCCCCACATGAAAGCTAACATATCGACTCATGTTAGTAAATACTTGACCTGTACTAGGGTTAAGGTTGAATACCAAAAGCCGTCAGGACTACTTCAACAACCAGAGATCCCAACATGGAAATGGGAGCAAATTTCTAGGGATTTCGTCACTGGCTTACCCAGATCCCAGCAAGGAAACGACATCATCTGGGTGATTGTTGATCGACTGACAAAGTCTCCACACTTTCTGGCAATCAAGGAAACTGACAAGTCTCCTACACTCGCAGACATTAATTTGAAGGAAATAGTCGCTAGGCACGGAGTGCCAACTCCTATAGTTTCCAATCGTGACCCGCGCTTTGCATCTGATTTGTGGCAGGCCCGATGCACAAAAATCCTTTGGCTCACGCCCAGATATGAGTATAGCTTATCACCCTCAGACGGATGGGATTGAACACATCATCCAGACTCTAGAAGACATGCTTTGAGCATGTGTTATCAACTTTGGTAATGGCTGGGAAAGGCATCTACCTTTAGTGAAGTTTTTATACAACAATAGTTGCCAACATTAAGGCTGCTCCGTTCGAGGCTTTGTACGGCCGAAAATACCGATCACCTCTATGCTGGACAGAAGTTGGCGACAACCAAATCACTGGCCCAGAAACTCATTATCGACACAACAGAAAAGATTGCCCAAATCCAACAACGAATGGCGGCAGCTCGTGACCGTCAGAAATGCTACACTGATAAGCATAGGAAACCTCTCGAGCTCCAGGTTAGGGATCGAGTGCTACTTAAAGTCTCACCTTGGAAAGGTGTGGTTCGCTTTGACAAACGGGGCAAGCTTAATCTGCGGTATGTCGGACCTTTCGAAATCATTGAGAAAATCGGTCAGGTAGCTTATGAGTTGAACCTTCCTGATGAACTCAGTGGAGTTCACAACGTTTTTTTTCATGTCTCAAATCTGAAGAGGTGTCTATCAGATGAAACATTAGCCGTTCCATTGGATGAGATCCATGTGGACGAACAACTGCGGTTCATTGAAGAACCAATCGAAATTACGGACCGTGAGGTCAAAACACGAAGACTTAGTAAAAACCGATTGTCAAGGTTCATTGGAACTTTATGCGTGGACCGGAATACACTTGGGAAGGAGAGGATCAAATGAGAGACAAATATCCTCACCTCTTTACAACCGAATCACAAAATCCAAGTAGCGCAGCTGAATTTCGGGACGAAATTCTCTCAACATGGGGATAATGTGGCAGCCTAGGATTTTCTTGTATCATTCTAACCAACTGAACTTTCGTGCGCTTGCATTCTTAACCGCGTGTACTCAATTTTCGGGACGAAAATTCTTTCAACATGGGGATAATGTGACATCCCGGTCTTTCAGGTATTTTAAACACGCAACTTTATCGTTATTTACTCCTACGCTAATTAGATTCGAAGAATTAATTACGCGCACGCTATAATTACGCTAACTTTAGTATTTCGGGTATACGCGATGTTTGGGAATTTTATCGGATCGTATCTGAATTACGTGCTATGTGTTATTAGACGTTTGGTTATTTATCGCGTCACGCTCCAATTACGTGATTTCATATTTTATAAATTCTGTGTCGCGAATAAATTGTCGAGTTGTAATATACGTAGTATATAAACGAATTAAAAATAGCCGAACCAAGAACCGAACCGAATCGAACCGAGCTTGCGAAACTTTGCGACTTCGTGACCAAGCAAACCCAACCCGCCAACCCACTCCCTTACGGCCCAAGCAAGCCCAAACCACCCCCACCTTTCCTCTTATTTATAAAAATGCATATATGTGTGTGCATGGAGTTTTAAAAAAAATAATAACCAAACCCTAATCCCCTCCCTTGGTGTGCGACGGCAGCCATACCCCCTCTCTCTCGGTCGCGCAAACAAACCCCACTCTCCTCTCCCTTGATCGATTGCAAGTACCAGTTCGCTAGTTATCATCGTTTCAAGGTTAGGGTTTTAATCGTGTTATGATTTCACGTATTGATTTTGTGTGATATCGATCATGATCATGTTATGTATGATAGTATTATGAAAAGTGTTGTTATGTATGATTTTTTCGGGTGAATATGCGGTTCTTAGGGTTTGTGATGATATTGTTGGGTATTAGAATCATAGGCTGCGTTTTTCTCTATAAAATCATGACATATGTTTAGGGTTTTGATATTATGATTATAGATGCATGATAATTAAAGTATAACCTGCTGCAAATCGTTATAATAAGTCGTGGTGATCGTTAGGAGGGTTTCGGGTGGAGTTTTGGGGTTAAACAGGAAGCTGATGCGCGAAGACAGCCAACCTCAGTTGGCTGTAAACGAACCGTTATTACTCGAAAAATCGATTTTCTGAAGCTTAAAACATACTTTTTCAAAAAACACTTCTAATGGCACCGGAATCAAATTTTTCTGAAGTCGTTTGCTATTTTAAATTAGTGATTTCGTGCAGCAGCTGAAGCTGCGTTTTTTATGCAGAAAATTCACGTAATGTTTTCTGTCATAACCTGTAAACCGAAAAGAATTAAGTCACGAAATTTATACAATAGATACTCCTAGGTATTCATAGAAATCTACAACTAGAATTTCATCAATCGGATAAACGAGTATTTTTAAATGATTTTTCTCGTGGACTGCAGTCAGAAAGCGACGAATCTGACTGCAGCCTAGTAAATAAATTCTTATAAATAATTGGTAAGGAACCAAGACTTGAAAATTTTATAAAAAATTCTACAGTCTAATTGACACCTTCTATAAAAAGATTGGAATTTTTGGAACGTGGGAACTATTTTATAAAAATTCCCGAAAACAGCCCAGTTATGAATGTACAAGCTGAAACATGACAACTTACATTTGTGTGTATCTAAGTGATGTATGTGCTATCCTGTGTCTGTGATAAGTTGTTGGTCATTATTTTGTATAGTGACACCTTGCATGCATGATTATGGTTTTGAACTTGTCATTACGTGTTCCGTACGGTGTGCTAGTTACGCATAGGGTTTTGTGTCAGTGTGCGTTCACACATTAACTTTGAACCGGTTGACATGATAGGACGTGATTAGCGGTTCCATCCTTTACTTCTTTTGCATTTATCTAACCGAGTAACTTAAGGTGAGTTCACGGCCCCTATTTCTTTAACGTTTACTAAACACAGGGGGATAAAACATGTACACGTTGCAGTGATATATGGGTTGATTATATTACCGTACAGTAACATCTTTCTATTTAAAACATGTACACGTTACAGTGATGTATTGGTGGCATACATCACGGTACAGTAACGCCTTTCTATTTAGAGTTATGTTATACGGTTATGGTCACAAGGGAGGATATATCACATGTCAGTTCCCTTAACACTTACGATGCCGTTAATATTGGATTATAGCAAGGGAATTTTTAGTAGTACTACTGGGCCGGACAAGCCCCACTCCAACTGGTCGCGCCTGTTAGAGCGAACGTTGATGGTCACGAGTGTAGAATTTGCCTAACTTTTTAGCCATGGTTGGTGATAGGCCTGGCACAACAGGGGCATCAACGTCAGCTTCGGATCGAACACTATGTTGACATGACCTAGGCTAGCTACCTAAACATATAACATGAACTGCTAAACTACATAATATGAATCTGATTCGGGTTGGATCAGGGTAACTTATGAGACACTAGTTCAGGGTTGAACCAGTGGGGAAACACTTATGTTTAAACTTATGAACTAAAACCTGTGAACTCACTCATCAATATTGTTGACACTTGATTTTACATGTTTTCTCAGGTTTCTAAGGTAGCACACATCAGGACTAGGATGCATTATGGTTTCGCATTGATTTCATCAAATATTTAGACACAACTTTAAAATTACATTAGCTATTTTTGTTCTGTAATTGATTACGCTTCCGCAACTCAATTGTATAAACAGTATTTTCTCATGAATGAGCAAACAGGAAAATTTTTAAACTCATATAGTGGTCGTTCAATATGACTAATGACTGTGATCCTGGATCGTCACGCGCCTCGCGGTAAAACCCCGCAAGTGGATTTTTGAGGGTGTGACAAGTTCGCTCGAACTTGTCTCGTTTCCTAGGAAACCAGACAAGTTCGCCCGAACTTGTTCACTCAGTAAGTTAAGTTATACAAGTTCGCCCGAACTTGTACTTTCAAGTACAAGTTCGCCCGAACTTGTCTACTGATCCTTCACCCGATAACCGCTTTAGCAATTCGGAAGACTGATGCACTTCTGTTCGCTTCGCAGCTCCTCTCAGATCCCATCTCATCTTCTAAAACGCACCAACGGTGAGTATACTTGAACCCTTTTACGCTTAAACGCACTTTTGGGTGTCACATATGTTCGTATATCAAAATACATCACACAACTCGACTCTTATTCGCAATCCCGCTATTACATGACTATACGTGAAATCTGCTGAATTGTATGTATTTCTTGATTGCGTGTACGCCACCCTTAACATGATAGTATACTAGAGGTTGACCCGCCACCCGTAGGCCCGGGGTTGTTAAGGCTCACATTTTCATTTCTCATTTATTTTCTCTTTTAGGATGTGAACACTTGTTTACATCCCTCGATCAATCGCGGTTTGTTGGTTTACTTGAATATGAGTAGTTACATAATTCACAACTATTACGTATGTCATGCGATGTATGCTAAACGCTTTAATATCTATTATGTACGCAAACTTGTATGCTCACCTTTACATAATTGTATTGACGTTTTATTTTAACATATGTGGCAGGTTGAGGACATTAGCTTTGGATGCTTAGATTTAGGTTTTGCATAGAAATCATGTAATAGAAATCTAGGGGAGATCGAATCGGATGTTATGTTTAAGAGATTGTTTGAATATTGTAATGATTATTTGGGATTTTATTGTTTAATTGTATGGGATGTTAAACCGTTTAGATATTATCGCTTTATAGTTGTTATGATGTCTCTTGAGAAATCTGATTCGCCTAGTGCCGCGCCCCGATGTTTCCGCCATTGGTTGGGGTGTGACAGATTGGTATCAGAGCCATAACTATAGGGAAATTTAGGTAGAATTGACATGTTTGCCTTAGACTATAGTGAGGATACCAAATCGGACCGTTACGCATCGATTAACACCGAAAACTCATACGAACAGACAAGTCCGCCCGAACTTGATCAAGTTCGCCCGGACTTGACCAAGTTCGCTCGAACTTGTCTGTCCTCTCAACAATAACAAGTTCTCTGAGGATTAGACAAGTCCGCTCGAACTTGACATCAGGTTAATGCCAAGTTCGCTCGAACTTGACCAGAATCCTTCGACATGAACTTCTAAACATTGCTTTCCCTAAAGCAACCACAACACACGCTGAAGAACGCTCATATCACACAAAACGAGTGATCAAGTCGAGATTAGGTGTGAAAACCAAGAACTCTCGATAAGATCATTCACTCTGCGCATTCTCTCTCGCACGAGATACCTTCGTTGAGTTAGGAGTGATATCCAAACCTTGACGAAAATCTCCATATCTATCTATGGAACTCATGATTTGATCGATGAGCATAACCACAACTAGGAATGATGTTATTAAGTTAGGGTGAAACCCGCATCTTAATAACTAATTCCGCTCCTCGATTTTCGCTCTCACCAAATTCTCGATTATTTCAATGACTCCGAGCATGACGTAACTGGAAGGATAAATGCCGTTAACCGTTGTACGACGAGAGCATATGTCTATTAGGCCAAATCGTGTGTCCGAACTCAGAGAATTTTCGAATCACTTTGGGTAGTCGCTGTCTCAAAACCCAGGACGCCCCCAATTGATTTAAGCCTACAATCGTCGATTTTACGCATCATCTAGTTTATTTACTATTTATGTGTTTAAATTTATAGATTTTTACGCTTATTCGATTTCTCGATTTATCGCTCTTACGCTCCATCGATATATGCACTACTCGCACAGCTCTCGAAATCTAAAATGCTAATTAACTCACTAACCAAACTAATCGCTTAACTCGCTTACGCTCATGAGGACATACGTGTGTCTCATACGCAGCTTTACTCGCTCTCTACGCTACTATATCGCATCTCGTACTCGCTACACATAATTTAGTTTGAAGATGAATACGTGCAAAATAGATGCCTATGTGACTACGCGCTTATGTGATTACGTGCTTATGTGCTTATGTGCTTGTGTGTATACGTGCTTATGTGTTATATGCCTTAACTGTATAATAATAATAATAGACTTTTGAACATAAACCTATCATAATCAAATCTCATCCAATCAAATCCTTTGTGCAGATGTCTTCTATGGGATCTCACACTCGGAGGATCATCCAGCG
The DNA here is from genome assembly GCA_947069175.1 of Scalesia atractyloides. NCBI lineage: Eukaryota > Viridiplantae > Streptophyta > Magnoliopsida > Asterales > Asteraceae > Scalesia > Scalesia atractyloides. The sequence goes on from CAMTDV010000019.1 coordinate 71,324,072, forward strand.
CAACAACGCTGATAAGCGCATCGCTTCTCTGGTAGCCAAGCAAATGGCTAAAGTTATCCCCCAGATCGTCAGCGAAATCCATGCCGCAAGCAGCAATTCATCGGTCGATTCCAAAGCCGACACGCCCAAGACTTCCTTCAGCTTTAAGCAGTTCAAAGCTTGTGGACCCCCTTACTTTCTCAGGCACTGAAGGACCAAGTGCCATGTTCCACTTGTGTCACACCCTGACCCGCAGCGGAAATGGTAGTCGGGGCATGATTGGGTTTTCATCAAAGCTCATGACATTTACTATAAAGTTTCATATTTATTATTTCTCTTTAAAGAGGAAGTTACAATAAACATACAAACACAACCTGTTCAAATACACTTTCATACAAACTAAAGTATTAAACAAAAATCATACAATTACAAAGGGAAACTAAACTAAATGTCCATTCCAAAGCATTAACTTGTTTATTCTTCTAGGCCATCCTACGTGTTTCTTTTCTCAACTGGATCACCTGTATCATGTGTAAAATAGGGTTTTTGGGTCAACATAAGTTGGCGAGTGAATCTTATTTAAATATTTGAAAGGGTTAGTTATGTTGGTTATTTGACTAAAATTGTGCATAACCAAATATGAATAAACGTAAATGTAAAATTAATCATAAAACACATAATGTCAATTAATGCACAAGCACACACACCAAATGAATGAACAATGAGATCAAGGCTCAATCAAACGGAGCCGATCAAATGAGGCATCTGATGCTCAACTCGTCTCCCACGAGGAACTGATGGGCCTAATGAATGATTTGCACACAACTTGACAAGAATGTAAACACGTATCACAACAAACAATATTTACATCATAAGTTTAGGTCATATAATGGTAATAGCACAAGTTTGAATAAACGAATAATTAAAGCGACACGTGATACACCCCAAAACATGAATAAAAAGGGGAATTTGTAAGGATTCACTCACATTGGGTGCGTTCTTTGATGACGTTGGATGCGCACGATTTTTTTAGGATTTGATCGACGAGGGAAAACTAACCTAAAATAATAACGAAATGATTCGGTAAATAAATAAAGTTCATTTGAAATTAATATTTTTATTTAGTGCTCTTAATAAGATTTTTAGATTTATTTTTGTGAATTTAATGCAAGTCTTTAGGCTTTTAAACCTTATTTTGAGGTATTTTTAATTGGTTTTTCAATTAAATAAATAAATAAAAGAAAAATAAAAAGTTGACTTTTTGACCGTTGACCATTGACCGTTGACCGGTCGGACTGTGTTTGATTATGCGCTGAGTGGGGTTCGAACTCGGGACCTCTCGTATACGTGCACGCATCTCTACCAACTGAGCTACGTGTATAACCCGAAATATTTCTGATTTTAATTATATTTATATACTTACTGGTTTAAATCTGGAATTTAATTAATTAAAAAGGTTTTATACTGGCCTGAACCGGAAGCGCAGAACATGTTTCGAACCCGTGACCATCGACTTAACTTGCACCCAGCCCGACCAACTGGGCTGGGTGTCTAACCCGTATTATATAGTTCTTGTATTATATTTAACAACATACTGTGGGACAATCTGTTTTGGTTTCAGAAAAAATGGATTTTATTTCAGCAGAACGGACATGTTCAATACTCGAACCCGGCATCATGTATGTAAAATGCACACAGTCCACCGCTGGACTGTGTGTCTAACCCATTTAAATTACTGATTTTAATTATATTTATAAACGACTCGCTGTTCATCTTCTTCATTAACTCAGAACCGATTAACAGATTTGTTAAACATTTTGATTTTTACTGATTTTCTGTTTTAGATTAAACAAATGAATCGAATAGAACTGACAGAAAGGATTAAGAATTTATACCGAAAGCAATCGAGACCCAGGTGATAAACTCCGGCGAAAGTTTTCCGGCGATTTAGCGAATTTCTCCGACAGACCAAATAGAGCAAGACTCCACAGGGATTTTTAGGTGATTGAGTGAGTGTGCGCGCAGGGATGAGTGGGTTTGATAGGTATTTGTAGGGTGATCAGTAATCAATTGTTGATTTCGATTTCGAGTTTGAAGTTTTCATTCAAAACGGTTATGGGCGAGTTGTCTGCGAATCGTGATTTAGCTTGATTTGCGTTTAGATTCACGATTTGGAACGTATTCATCAGTCAATTGCAGAGAAAGGAAATCTTGATGATTTTCGGATTGTTTGCGTGCCGTTACAGGGCGGCATTCTTTGAATCCGAATTCAAAGAGATAATATGATTTAAAAGATTTGTTGGTTTAGTTATTTCATATGTTCTGTGGGTGGTGTAACGATGTGTTGTGTGTTTGGTTAGGGGTGAGACCCGGGTTCGATTCCCGCGGTCTACCCTTTCTATATATATATATTTTTGTTTTTATTTATTTTGTATAACTGTTATATATATATATATATATATATATATATATATATATATATATATATATATATATATTTATTTATTATTATTTTTATCTTTATTTATATTATTAGTATAACGAATCTCTGAAATGATTAACGTACATTTGTAACGAAAGGACCATAATATAAACTTGATAAAAAAAATGGTGCGGGTTTTAGAACCCGTTTTTCGACAAATGTTACAACTTGTTTGATGCCATCGAGGTCACAATTCGCCAGAGTGGGTGTCCCGAACCCCTTCGCACTATAAACGCTACCGGCATTTTCCAGTCCAGGGCTTTCGACTGGTGGACCGCGGAGCGTAACGAGAGGGGAAACGATGAAGCCTACGGACTCACCTGGGAAGAACTTAAAGCAATCATGATCAAGGAATTCTGTCCTCCCTATGAAATCCAAAAGTTGGAGAACGAATTTTGGGGAATTAAGCAAGATGGACTCGACAATGCTGGTCTAACAGCTCGTTTCAAACAGCTGAGCATTATCTATCCCGGTCAAATGGACACGGCCGAGAAAGCAATCAAGAAGTACCTCAACGCTCTGCCCGACTACGTCACTGACTTTGTTCAAGCAGCATGCCCTGCTACTATTGAGGAGACCTACGAGCTAGCCGCAGAGATCAATGACAAACGGGTTCAGTCTGGTTACTTTAAGAACAACAAGGTCGCAAATCAGGCCATCATCGAATCAGCAGCTCCTGCCGATTAGTCCCGAGAATCAAAGTCTAGCCGCCGAGGTCGCAAAAGGGAAAACCCGAGTAAGAACTTTGCCCTTACCGCTCCGCAAAACCCTCAGCCACTCCAGTCTGCAGCACCAAACGCACCGTCGGCAAAGCGTGCGTATACTGGCCCGCATCCTTTATGCTCAAAATGCACCTATCACCATGTGGTTGGAGGAAATTGTCGTTTCTGTACGAACTGCAACATCTACGGCCACTTTACTGTCAGTTTCCATTCAGGCCCTCGCCAGTCAGCTCCTCAGGCTCCAGCAGCACCAGCTCTACCAGCTCCACCTCGTACTCCTCAGGCTAATCAGCAGCAGTACCAGCAGCAAGCGCCAGCCCCAAAGGCCCGTGCTTGCTACAAATGTGGGGACCCAAACCACTTCAGTAATGTCTGCCCAAACCGAGTTGTCAAACAAGAGCCGCAGCAACAACAGCCTCAGCCTCAGCAGCTGCCACCACCACAGCCTCAGCAGCAACAACAGGCTGCGTGGAAGAGCCTTTAACCTCAATCATCGCCAGGCTCCGAACGACAACAATGTTGTCAATGGTATGTTCCTTTTCAATTGTATTTATGCTTCATATTTATTTGATACTGATGCCGATAATTGTTTTGTATCGTTAGAATTCGAAAAGGTTTTAAAATGTAAACGCGCTAAACTCCCAAAGACTTTCGATGTGGAAGTCGCCACCGGAAGAACCGTTACCGTCACCTCTGTCCTACGTGGTAGTACCCTCGATCTCAACAACCATGTCTTCTATATCAATCTCATACCTATGCAGTTAGGTAGCTTTGGTATCATAGTAGGTATGGATTTTCTTCGTGAAACCATGCTGAAGTTGTTTGCTTCGATAAAGTGATTCGCTTTCCTCTCCCAACGGTGATCAACTCCATGTTTATGGTGAAACTCCCTCAAAGAAGTTGATGCTTATGTCATGTACTCAAGCGAGCAAGCGTTTGCGAAAGCAATGCGTTGCCTTTCTAGCTCATATTGTGAATCCAGAGAAAGAAAATAAAACCTGGAAAAATGTACCCGTTGTTTGTGAATTTCCGAAAGTTTTTCCCAATGATTTACCCGGCTTACCCCCTACTCTAGATGTTGAATTTCCTATCGATATGATTCCCGGTGCTACTCCCGTTGCAAAAGCTCCATATCGTCTCGCACCATCAGAAATGCGTGAGCTATCTAGCCAACTTCAAGAGCTTCTTGATAAAGGCTTCATACGCTCGAGCACTTCGCCTTGGGGTGCACCCGTTCTTTTTGTGAAAAAGAAAGATGGGACGTTCCGAATGTGCATCGATTATCGTGAACTTAACAAACTCATGATGAAGAACCGCTACCTCTTCCTCGAATTGATGACTTATTTGATCAGCTTCAAGGTGCTACTTGTTTTCCAAGATCGATTTACGTTCCGGTTATCATCAGCTACGCGTATTGGAAGAAGATATTCCGAAAACCGCCTTTCGTACTCGCTATGGCCATTTTGAATTCGTGGTCATGCCTTTCGGTCTTACCAATGCACCTGCGGTCTTCATGGACTTGATGAACCGTGTGTGTAAAGCTTTCTTAGATCGTTTTGTCATTGTGATTATCGATGACATCCTCATCTATTCGAAGTCGAGAGACGAACATGCACGCCATCTCCGTTTAGTCCTCGAACTTCTCCAAGGCAATCGCCTTTATGCTAAGTTCTCTAAATGTGAATTCTGGCTCGAAGAAGTCCAATTTCTCGGCCACATCGTTAATAGTCAAGGAATTCACGTCGACCCTACAAAGATTGAAGCTGTCAAGGGTTGGATTACACCGAAGAATGCTTCCGAAATCCGTTCATTTCTTGGATTGGCGGGTTACTACCGGCGATTCATCGCCGACTTTTCAAAAATCGCAGTTCCGCTTACCGCTTTAACTCAAAGGAAAAGCCTTTCGTATTGGATTCCAAACAAGATGAAGCCTTTCAAACTCTCAAGCGTATGCTATGCAACGCTCCCGTACTCGCTCTACCCAACGGAAACGACGATTTCGTTGTTTACTGCGATGCCTCTAATCTTGGTCTTGGTTGTGTTCTCATGCAACGAGACAAGGTTATCGCGTACGCATATCGACAACTCAAGATCTATGAGAAAAACTATACAACCCACGATCTCGAACTCGGTGCAGTTGTTTTTGCATTGAAGATATGGCGACACTACCTTTACGGTACTACGTGTACGGTCTTCACTGACCATAAGAGCTTACAACATATCTTTAACCAAAAGGAACTGAATATGCGCCAATGCCGATGGGTTGAACTTCTCAACGATTACGATTGTGAAATACGCTACCATCCCGGCAAAGCAAACGTCGTCGCCGATGCTGTCAGTCGACGAAGCTATGTGTATAGTGTTCGTAACTCTCAAGCTTTGAATGATCGTTAAATTATGATTCGCTCCACTCAGTTTGCTTGTTTTAACGAGAATAATTTGGAGGAAGAAATGAAATGTGGTGCCAAAACTCAACTGGTCGTTAAACCCAATGGTATTTATTACTATCTCGGTCGCATTTGGATTCCCAGTCGTGATAATCTCCGTGAATTGCTAATGACCAAAGCTCATAAACTCGATACTCCATTCACCCCGGAGCTGACAAAATGTACCAGGACCTTCGTCCTAAGTATTGGTGGCCGGGCATGAAAAAGGATATCGCCGTGTACGTTTCAAAGTGCTTAACCTGCTCGAAGGTTAAAGCCGAACATCAAAGTCCCTCTGGCTTGCTCGAACAACCTGCACTCATCACTAGAATGGTGACCAAGTTCGCCCGAACTTGACCAACACTTCAATAATACCAAAAGTTCGCCCGAACTTGTACTGATTTCCAAGGAAATCAAACAAGTTCGCCCGAACTTGTATCCTCAACAAAAGGGACAAGTTCGCTCGAACTTGTCTCGTTTCCTAAGAAACTAGACAAGTTCGCCCGAACTTGTTCACTCAGTAAGTTAAGTTATACAAGTTCGCCCGAACTCGTACTTTCAAGTATAAGTTCGCCCGAACTTGTCTACTGATCCTTCACCCGATAACCTTTTCAGCAATTCGGAAGACTGATGCACTTCTGTTCGCTTACAGGCTGATCCGGCACTCTCCGCAACTCCTCTCAGATCCCGTCTCATCTCCTAAAACGCACCAACAGTGAGTATACTTGAACCCTTTTACGCTTAAACGCACTTTTGGGTGTCACATATGTTCGTATATCAAAACACATCACACAACTCGACTCTTATTCGCAATCCCGTTATTACATGACTATACGTGAAATCTGCTGAATTGTATGTATTGCTTGATTGCTTGTACGCCACCCTTAACATGATAGTATACTAGAGGTTGACCCGCCACCCGGAGGCCCGGGGTTGTTAAGGCTCGCATTTTCATTTCTCATTTATTTACTCTTTTAGGATGTGAACACTTGTTTACATGCCTCGATCAATCGCGGTTTATTGGTTTACTTGAATCTGAGTAGTTACATAATTCACAACTATTACGTATGTCATGCGATGTATGCTAAACACTTTTATATCTATTATGTACGCAAACCTGTATGCTCACCTTTACATAATTGTATTGACGTTTTATGTTAACATATGTGGCAGGTTAAGGACATTAGCTTTGGATGCTTAGATTTAGGTTTTGCATAGAAATCAGGTAATAGAAATCTAGGGGAGATCGAATCGGATGTTATGTTTAAGAGATTGTTTGAATATTGTAATGATTATTTAGGAATTTATTGTTTAATAGTATTGGATGTTGAATGTTTAGATATTAACGCTTTATAGTTGTTATGATGTCTCTTGAGCAATCTGATTCGCCTAGTGCTACGCCCCGATGTTTCCGCCATCGGTTGGGGTGTGACAAGAAATTTCTTGCGGTTGAGGACTCTCCTCAACCAACATGTAAGTCAAGAACGGGAAAAAGGGGTCAGAATAAGGTTGTATTATGACGAGCCAGAACCGTCTTTATCGCCAGGACCACCGCCTCCACCTTTCAACGACTCACAACCCATGGCCTCTGGCCACGAAGCTGGTCCCAGCACGGTATATCAACCTTTCAACCCTACCCCTTATTCTTATGGAAGGCCTAACCCAACGGCCTTCCCCATATTCACCTCTCAACCAGTCATGACCAGTGCACCAGTCGGGCACGAGACCACCTTTGAGCAGCTATGGCAATCCCCAATCACAAGCGTTCCCCCTCTGGAGCCTCCACATGGGAGCAAGCATTGGCTACTTTGCCTTTAGCACGAGGCGCCATTATGAATTCCTCCATGGGAATGCCTTGTGCTACACACCCAGAAAGCCTTCAAGGCTTTAACCTGATGCCCCAAATGATGGCTCAAATGATGGCACATTTCCCTTGGACTCAGCTCATCAATCAAGTGTTGAGTACTCACCAAGGAACAACAAGTCATAATCTTGATACAAGGGCAGAGGAAGACCTTGCAAAACCTTACAAGCCCAACAACCTATCATGCTTTTCCCAACAAATCGCCAACTATGACTTCAAACAAAGATCAAGATGCCGTCTCACATAAAAACATATGATGGAACCGAGGATCCAGAAGATCACCTCCAGATTTTCACCGGTGCAGCTAGAATCAAAAAATGGTCCAACGCTGAGTGCTGCCTCATGTTCATGCAAACTTACGTTGGATCCGCCAGAATATGGTTCAACGACCTACCCGCCAAAAGCGTTCGAAGCTTCGATGATCTGAGTAAAGGGTTTCTGGCCAATTTTTCACAGCAAAGGAGATACGTCAAGGATGCCACTGTGATTTTCCAAATCAAGCAAAGGGACGATGAAAAATTCATTGAGAGCTACAAAAAAGAAGGTCTCACCTACGTGGGTGCAGACGAAAAAATGAGGGTGGCTGGTTTTATGAATGCCATCACCTCCAAATATCTCACAAGAGACTTCAACAAGAGCCTACCCAAGACTCTTGAAGAAGCCCTTGAAAGGGCCGAAGCATATATACAAGGAGAGGAAGCAGTGGATATCAAAGAACAAAGGAAACAGGCACCTAGTTGGCGAAGCAGCAGCCCAAGCAGAAAGAGGGGAAATTTCGGCCATTACGTAAAGGGTTCAAGGGTTCAAGGGTTCAAACTCCTGGAAACCTGAACCTCGGAACCCTCCAAGCAGAGAAAGAACCGTCAATTTCACAACCCTAACCAAAACCCCCCAAGAAATCCTAGTAGCTGAGGAGATCAAACACAGCTTCCGACCTCCAAGACCTTTACCCAAAAGTAAGAAGAATGAAAACTCCACTCAATATTGCGAGTTCCATGAAAAGAAAGGCCACCACACAAACGATTGTTTTCAACTCAAGAAAAGAATTAAGGAAGCCGTTAAGTCCGAAGAACTGGCCCATTTAGTGAAGGGTGTCAGGGACAAGATGGCTGAAGGAAAAAAACAAAGAAGTGAACATGGTAAGTATCAATCAAGAGGTTTCCCACAAGCGACCACGCTTAGAAGCTTGGGAGCTTCAATATGTCTGCTTTCCACCACCTCAAAGAAACTTGCTCTCAAATCCCCTGGTGGTCGAAGCAATTGTGGGAACGAATAAGACAAGCAAAGCTTACATGTAAACAGGGGTGGCCACCGAGATCATGTTTGAAAAGTTCTTCAACCGTCTCAACGATGAGGAACGTTCAAGGCTTCAACCCCCAGGGTCCTCTATAAAAGGTATCGTTGATATACCCCTCAAGCCTTTAGGCCAGCTAACCCTTGATGTCTGTTTTAGTGAAGGCCAGATGGAAAGAACCAGACCACTAACCTTCGTGGTTATCAATATCCCTTCCAACTATGATGTTATCATAGGAAGGCCAGGACAGTGTGCATTCGGTATGGCTGTCTCAGTTGGCCAAGGCACTGTCAAGTTTCCCATTGAAAGAGGGATTGCAACCCTTCAACCGACCCAGGAAGCTTACATGGTCGAAGGGGAAAATTCAAAAAATGAAGACAATGAAGGATTGATCATAAACCCCAAGTACCCTGAGCAAAGGATAAGGGTTAACACAAACTTATCCCAAGAAACTCTCTCATACCTTGAGAAGCTGCTCATACACTATAGCGATGTCTTTGCTTGGTGCCCCAAAGACATGACGGGTATCCCTCGAAGCATTGCTGAACATGTGTTATGAATACCACCAGATGTCAAACCTGTGGTCCAAAAGAAACGGAGTCTAGCTCCTGAACGAAGCCTGGCAGCATGCCAGGAGGTTGAAAAGCTTGTTCTCGCCGGAATCCTTCGAGAAGTAAAATACCAATCATGGATTGCCAACCCTGTTATGGTTCGAAAACCCGACAAGTCTTGGAGGATGTGCATCGACTTCAAAGACTTGAATAAAGCATGCCCAAAGGATTGTTATCCCTTTCCGGAAATTGACCTCAAAGTTGACTCTCTCACCGGTTATCCTTTAAAGTGTTTCCTTGATGCTTACAAAGGTTATCACCAAATTCTCATGAAAGAAGAAGATGAAGAAAAAACCGCATTCCACACGGACAAGGGTATTTTTTGCTATCAAAAAATGCCTTTTGGTCTAAGAAACGCCGGTGCGACTTACCAACGCCTAATTGACAAAGCATTTGCTAGCAAATTGGAAAAAAACATGGAAGCTTGCGTCGATGATTTAGTGATAAAAAGCATGTATCAAATGCTCGACGACGTTCAGGAGACCTTCCAAAATCTGAGAAAAATCAACATGAAGCTCAACCCGGTAAAATGTTTATTCGGATTTGAAGAAGGCAAATTTCTGGGGCATATTGTGGGGAAACAAAGTATAAAAGCCAATCCAAACAAGATCAGAGCTGTTCTGGAAATCAAATCCCCACAAAGCAAAAAAGAAGTTGAGAGTCTAAATGGAAGGCTTGCAGCCTTGAAGTGTTTTACCTCCAAGCTCGCTGAGAACTCTCTCCCTTTTTTCAAGACACTCAAAGGGTGTGCAAACAAAAAAGATTTCAGATGGACGGAAGAGGCTGAAGAAGCTTTTAACCAGATGAAGCAACATTTAACTTCACCCCCGGCCATAGCAGCCCCAGAAACGGGAGAAATGATCCTTGTTTACCTCTCAGCTACTGAAGAAGCCATAAGCGCGGTCTTAACTATCGAACGAGACAAAGTTCAAGTACCCGTTTATTTCTTCAGTAAAACGTTAAAACTGGCTGAGATCAAATATCCTCCTTTGAAAAAACTTGCTTTAGCCGTACTCCAAATGGCTAGAAGGCCTCGAAGGTACTTTCAAGCACACCCAATGCAAGTGGTCACTGACCAACCCATCAAAAGTGTGCTTGAAAAACCAGAAAATTCAGGACGGTTAGCCAAATGGGCTGTGGAACTAGGTGAACATAACATCACCTTGAATAAATGATGAAGCTTTTATCATAACTTGTCTTAACTATCCTATAAACAGGTTGAGAACCTTGCAAAAAACTCCATGGCAAGGGCCATGTAAGGGGATGAGCTCCCAGGCCACATCGCCCAATAGGTTCAAGGGTTAAATGAACCTATGTAAGGGGTGAGTTCCTAAATCAATACAACTCCATGAGACTTAGAAATTTTTCAACAAACTTGTCTTATAGACAGGTTTGAGCAGCCTACACCATTTGTTCCTTAAACTTTTAAAAAAAGTTTACGAAACAAAAACACACTAAGTCATGATATAAAGGATAGACAACATGTGCCATTTACCTAATGAAGCCTTGAAGCCAAAGTGATTGCAGCACTAAAACTTTTTAAGGAAAATTAGATAAACAGACACATAAAATAAACAAGACAAACAATCATCTACACATGTGCAACAAAAACACAAAACACGAAACATATGAGATTATCAAACATAAAGGCCATAAGGGCCATAACACATACGTAATGTTCACAAAGCCATCAGGGCTATTAACTAACAAAAAAACCATAAGGGTTTCCATTAAACCTATAAATAAGTTAAACAGCCATTAAGGCTAGCAACAACCACAAGACAGAAACCTTAAGGGTTCTGCAAAACCTAAATTGTTCAAAAGACATAATAACATTGTTTAAGATGCTAAGAAAGCTACGAATGAGTTTTGAAAGTTTTCACTTTGCATCACTAACCACAGACTTTGAGGCACCGGCTTCATCACTTTTCACTTTCTTGGTTTTCTTCTTCTTCTTTTTACCCTCAGCTGCTGTCCCCGAGGCTTCAAGGTTTGGATCCTTCGAGCCTTCATCAGCACCAGAAAGGGTCTCCTCACTATCCCCCGAGCATGAGCGTTTCTTCGACAAAGATTTGAACACTTCTTGGCATGCAGCCTTATCAAGCCCACGTGGCTTCAGACCCTGCAAAACAGATATAGGCTTGCCAAAACACTTCGAGACCTCACCAACATAATGATAGGTCAAACGCTCCATCTCTCGGACTGAATCTTGGAAAACCTTGAAAGCTTCAGGTTGATAAAGGGAAGACTTCTCCTGAGGATCACCGGATTCACAAGCCTTGTAACCAGCAACATAACCTTGATGCCTTCCATGGGCTAAAAGTTTGCTATACACACCACCCAGGACGCTGTTAAACTCGGTAGAATGAAGAAGATAGGTAACTACCTGCTGAAAACCTTGCTCAATAAGTCACTTGTTATCATTAATCGCTTAAGCAATGGAGGCTGCCATCCTATCTTTCTCCTCCATAGAAGCCTCCAATTGCTTCTTCAAATCACCAATCTCTGCCTCATGCCTTTGTGTAAGCTCCCCAACCTTTTTCACCCATGCCTCCTCTTTCTTAGCAAAACCCTCACTTTCTTTCTTCAACTCATCAATAGAGGCCTTCATCTTGTCTCTATTCTTGGAAAACGCATCATTTACATGCATCCGTTTACGAAAACGGGCAACCCCTTGAGGAAGCATCGCAGTAAAGTTGCAAGCACTCAACATTAAACGGATAACATCATGTCGTCCTCCATCTCAGCAATGGTACCACGAACCATGGGAGGGGCAAATTGTCACACCCCGACCCGCAGCGGAATAAAAGTCGGGGCATAATTGGGTTATCACCAAAGCTCATGATGTTTACTAATATGTTTCATATTTATTAAATTCAAATTACAACTTAAATATCCAAAACAAAATTCATACAATTACAAGAAAATGAAACTATATATTTATTCCAAAGCTTAAACTTGTTTATTCTTCTAAGCCTTCCTATGTGTTTCTTGTCTCAGCTGGATCACCTGTATCATGTGTAAAACGGGGGATATTTTGGGTCAACAAAAGTTGGCGAGTGAACCTGGATAAAACATTGTTACTAATTTCTTGTTTTACTTAATAAGGAAAATTTGTGCAATAATCACATGTGAGCAAACATATATAAATAAACAAACATAAACCACTTTGGATGAGTATATGATATGAATGATGATGTATGTGAGATCAAGGCTCAATCAAACAGAGCCGATCTAATGAGGCGCCTGATGCTCAACCCGTCTCCCACGGGGAACTGATGGGCCTAATGAAATGCGTGCACTGAAAATGATAAATCCAATCTACATATAATTCACACAACAATTGATACACATTTGATACACATTTGATCACGGATATGATGTATGCACAAGTGTTTAAATAAAATAAAAGGATTATACGACACATGATACACCCAAAACATGATTAAAACGGGGAATTGGTAGAGATTCACTCACATTGGGTGCGTTCTTTGATGACGTTGGATGCGCACGAATTTTAGGATTCAATCGACGAGAGAAAACTAGCCTAGATAATAACAAAATGATTCGATAAATAAATAAATTTTATTTGAGATTAATATTTTTAATTAGTGCTCTTTAATGGGATTTTTAGATTTATTTTTGTGAGTTTAAGGAATTTTTCTAACTTTATTAATCTTATTTTTAAGTATTTTTAAATAATTTTCCAATTAAATAAATAGATAAAAAGAAATAAAAAGGTTGACTTTTTTTTGACCGTTGACCGTTGACCGGGTCTTGACCGGTCAGACTGTGTTTTCTATGCGCTGAGTGAGATTCGAACTCGGGACCTCTCGTATACGTGCACGCAGCTCTACCAACTGAGCTATGTGTCTAACCCGAAATATTCTCTGTTTTAATTATATATATATATATACTAATTAATTTTAACCTTTTTTAGTTTATATCAAAAATGATTTAATATGGCCGAACCGGCTTCAGAGACCCGGAGTCGAACTCGGGACGTTCGGTTCGAGTGCGCACAGCCCAACCAGTTGGGCTGTGTGTCTAATCTGCTTAACTACTGAATTATATTTCTCTTATAAACATTCTGTGACTTGATGTGATTAGGTTTTTTAAAAATGTTGTTTTTATTTCTGAAAGTCGGTAACGGGTGCGATTCAAACCCGAGACGTGCGTGTTATATTTGCAAACAGTCCACCAGCGGACTGTGTGTCTAACCCGTTTGAATATCCAGTTTTAATTATATTAATACATATACTCGCCTTCATCTTCTTCGTTTACAAGAACACAGAAAAACGAAATCCGACTGTTTGTTTAATTGACCAACAACACTTATAATTGATTGAACTGGAATAGAAGAAGAAAATTAAGGAATAAGATGTACCAACTCAGAGTGTTTTCTTCAGATTTTCCGGCAAAATTCGTCGGTTCTGATTTTGCGATTTCCGGCTGTATGAACTGTTTTAACAGTTTTGATTATTGGTTTGAACAATCAAAGTATAAATTAAGAGATAGCAGGAAAAGTTTAGACAATTATACCGTCTGATGAACGAATGCGGTTTTCTGATCAGGGATTCCGGCGATGTTCCGGCGAAATTGGAAATCTCCGGCGACGAGCTTTTGAGGAAATGCAACTTCGGAAAGAAAGTGCGGTTTTGAGCGAAAGGTTTACGAGATGTTTGAGTGAGTATTTATAGGGATGAACAGCTGAATTGGGTTTGAATTGAGGTCAAAGTTCGCAATTAAGATTTCCGACGGTTTTTGACTGAAATTGATCGCCGGCAACGGTTATACTTGATGTCGTGATCAGTTATGCGTTTCAGTCAAAGGAAAAACAGCCAAGATTGCGGAGTTTAGTTTTTTTCCGGCGATTTCGCGTTCTGAGTGCGCGTTGATTTCCGGTTTTGAATTCGGGTTTACTTTAAGTATTATTTAATTCAGTATTGACACAAAGAAAGTGTGTGGCGGAGTGGTGTGTTTGTGTGTTTGTGTTTGTGGGTGACCCGGGTTCGAAACCCGGCGTCTCCATTTTATTTTTTTATTCACTATTTTTATTATTTATTAATTATGGTTTAAAATTCTAGAAATGTTTATTAGTTATGTATTGTTTAAAATTAATATGAACAATAAATACGCAACGGAACTTATAACTGTATATTTGATTAATAAACGAAGCGGGTTTTGAAAACCCGTTTCTCGACGAATGTTACACAAATGGTTCAGCACGTCTTCACAAACAGCTGCATCCTTGAAGCTGTCACCAACCTTGACACTCCAATTGGGCACGTAAACGGCATCCACGTCCAACCCTTCAGACTCACTAATACTTTTGGCAGATGAGCCTGCCACAGATACACCCTTCTTAACCCTACCCTTTTTCTTCCCAACCATAACAGATAACCCTTTCTTTTCACCCTCAACAGCAGTACCCAAGTCATCCGAAGTCTCCACCTAATCACTTGGATCAATGGGACCAGAACTTGAAGGTTGGTCAACACCTTTGATCAAACGGCGATTTGAACGCCGGGTAGCACCCTTCACAACAGATTTAGAAAATCCCTTCACATTCGGCACATTCACATAACCAGATCCCTCGAACCTATGTTCCGTCCCTCTCACAACAGCATCTTCCCCCTTCGTGGCTTCACCATCGGTAAAACCAACGTCCGATGTATCATCACTTTTGATAAAATCAAGCGCAGACATAACTGCAAAAAACAACACATAGGTTTTAAAACACAAGTGACAATAAAGCAAAATCCAAACACACAAATCAAAAACAACGCACATACCATGTCCATCCCTCATTAAAACAGGATCTCGATCCTTTTTATCCCATAGTTTGCTAACACCCAACAAAATTAACAAGTGTTCAGGAACGGACGAATCCTTGAAGGACAAGCCCTAATGGCTTCAAGAAAACAACTATTCAAATCAGATTCAAGGGGTTCCGGCTCGTTAAGAACGGCATCAGGTTGCCTCCAAACCATTTTGAAAGGAATAATCTCATCCGAAACCCAGAAAAACCGATCTTTCCATGAACAAAGAGTGGTGACCATAGAAGAAACCAAGCAAGTATCGGCCATAGACGCCTCAAACGTAAACCAATCACCATTTTTCGCCAAAGCGAAAGAAGCGGCGAAACGACAACAAAGTTGGATCATAACCACACGCTCGACACAAAACCTCGAAATGCGAAACCCTAGCCAAACCTTGCGGGTGCATTTGGCCAAAAGAAACACGCCAATACTCTAAAACATTCAATACAAATGTTGAAAAAGGATGGCGAAGATTGGAAAACTAAAAATGGCGACAATATAGAGCAATCGAACCGGCCGGGTACCTATAGATTGAAATATCCATCGCCGGAGCAGTTGGTTTAAACTCTAACCCTATACCCCATTCAAGACAAAATGACTCAACTTCCTCTTGAGTTAACCGAGAAAAACTCACAGCCAAGTCCTTACGAGCACCCATAATTTTCGAAGAAAATAAAAAACGGAAAATCACATTAAACTGGAAGGAAGTAAGGATATGGAAGGAAACTTGGGAGAAATTGTTGAAGATTGTGTTTATCTCTAAGGAAAAAAGAAAAATAAAAAGGCAAGAGGCGAAATAATTGCACAACAGTTAATTGGGAACTGCCCTCTGCAAAAACCGCCCATTAGTCACATCAACTGTCTTGTCAAAAGTTCAAATTTCGAAAATCTCAACTGCAACAAACCCTTCAAGCCTTGAAGCCTTTAAGCCTTTAAGCAATAGAAATAATGTGTAAAAGTCAGAAATGTTTTGAGCTTACTTCCCAAAAACCTCTGACTTGGGGGCTGATGACGGGGGTAGCCCAAGCCTCAATAAAATGGAATTTGCACATTAACGCTTGAAAGGTTAAAGGGCTAAAGGGTTCGTAACCCGCCAACTCGGGTGAACAGCAAAAAGCATGTAAACAGTAAAGCATCAACTCACTGATTGCTTGTCAAAACTCTCACAGCCGAAAAGAGAACATGTGCACAGAGAGCATCCTTTTATCCGCAAGTCAAAAGCCTTCAACCCTCAAAATGGGCAAGTCCCCTACTGCAGCTAAGGTTCATTGGTCACATGTTTCCCTTTTGGGCAGAAGCTTTTCCTATATAAGATGGCAACATACATCCATGCAGAACACACCAGATCAGCTGAGCTAAAACACACTCTCTGATCTTCTCTTCTCCCCTAAGAACTTGCTCCATGCATGTTTTTTTTTCACCTCAAATAACATAGCTTCATTAAGCATCAACATCCTAGACTGAGTTCTCTTCGGTCTTGGATTCTAAGTGAACAACAACAAAAACTAGTGAACCCTTGCAAACGTAGGGGGACCTCACAACCTGCGTTAGGCTAACTTGAACCCTTGAAGCCTTTTAGTCTAACCAGACAGTTCACTACCCTTGGTCTCATATCTGTTGTAACAACACGTAGCAACAACAATAACTTGTTGGGCACGACTTGTTAGAAAATAAACCACCTTGTTATATTTCCTTTTAATTCCGTCCTCGTCACCAACCAGTGCAAAAAAGCAAAAAGCAACCTTTGTAAGCTTTAAATTCCTTGTCGCCGCTATTAGTTCAAGGACACTTCTGTGCAATCCTGATCCGAGCAGCACACGATAACCTGCCCACGTGAGTTGTTGATACCAATTCAAGTCCGCGGTCCGGTTTTCGGAGCTGCATTCGTGTCCGCAGGATGCGCGGGCATACACGAGTACAACTAAATCCGGTTCCAATTTTTGCACCCCCCCTGCGCACACGCGCGTAGGACCTATGGTAAAACATGTCCAAAAGTTATATTGGCTAGGTAAATTCTTTACCTTATAAATAACTTTCCTTTTTGTTTCCCCACCAATGTGGGACAAACTATGTTCACCATTTTGAGACTACATTCACATACAAATTTTCAACATAACTCTCAGTCTTATTAATCAGAAAATAACTCAAAACTGATTATCCTTCTCTTAACCTTAATCACAGCTTTGATCAGACTATATGGGACATGACTTGGTTACAATTAGAGTATGACTCAACTTCCTAACTAGATGATAATAGAATAAACCCACATGTTTATCTAACCTATCTATTATAAATTAAATCTAACTCATTTAATTTATCTCTAATTAACTTAACCAAATAACCATACTAATCCATAACTCGAATTAGTTGGCCCAACCCATCTCATACGCTCGAGTACGGGAATTACGTCCAACAAATACAACATGCGATTTTGTTTCTATACAAAATGCGACTTTTTTTATAACATGCGATTGAAGTTTATAACGTGTGAACTTGAAATCTCGTACGCTCGTACGATAAGGCAAATTGTACAATACACTTTCACTAGAAATTTAATTACGTAAACCAATTAATTTTCTTAATTTTCTGTTTAACTAAATTCTCAAAACTGTTTTTATTTTATATGATTTCATATTCATATTTGTTGTATTTAATAAACTTTAGTAAGAGACTGTTTGTTTACCTCTTAATGAAGCTCTTAAAGGTTCAGACCTCTTACTTCTCTTACTGGTTCAGACTGTTTGTTTCGCTAGCAAATGTCTGAATGGTTAAGCATTATACTGAGTCTGAATGGTTAAGACCTCTAATCTGGATTGGTCAGACATTTGTCTTTGAACGGTTAAGCATTAACTGATTATTAATGATTCAGACCTCTTACTCGTTTAGCACTTAATGGTTCAGACTCATTACTGGTTTAACACTTTACCTTTCAAAAGTTGCTAAACAGCCCTAAGCCTTTAAAGTTCACCGATTAATTATTCTAAACATTCGGTTTTATCTTTTTTGTTGGATAATTACATGAGCGGTGGTGAAAAATCGATTTTTAAGATTTGCGGTGTTGGGTGAGTCATGTGTTTCGTGGTATTTGTATCTTAAGTTTGGAGCGGTCGTGGTTCACATCACACATCATGTATACGACAACCCTTATCCTTTTTCTAGAATTTACACTTTAAAACTCGTTTACACAAAATTATATATCTTAAAAAAAAAAACCAGAAGGATATTGAAATCGACGTGATAACATATAACATGAAGTTATAAAACAAGACAAAAATAGACCTAAAAAGCAGGATATATATTTCCTGTTCGGTTACCATTGTCTGTCTGTCTGTCTGTCTAATCTATTTGCAGTAAAGCATAAACATAGGACCTATTCATTCGGGTCAAAAGACAACTTTCCCAAAATAAACATACCCCAACGCATATAAACACAAAGAATCATCAGCACTTAAATCTCAGAACAATAGAGAACGATCGAACGAACGAATATTCCTAGAGGAGATCCCACCGCCCTGTCACTGTCAGGTGACGTTCACACGTACTGACGGTGACGGGTGACTCACATCAGAACAGAACTCCATTGCTTAAATACCCTTTTCATTTCAAACACTTTATCTCCCCTTAATTCTACCACAACCTCGTACAATATACAATAATGGCTATCAAGGCTGCGATACATATCTCCGACGTTTCTCATTTGGATCAGGTCAACGATGCCACCGCGGCTTCGTTGTCTCTCTACGCCACCCGCCTACCCACTGGTATAATTTGGTTTATCTTTTTGTTTCTGGTTTGCATGGCTTAACCTTTTTAAGTTTTAAAACCAATGCCAAAATTGGAATTGTTACATAAAAGGAAAAAAAAAAAAAAGATTTACGATCTTAAAACATAGAAATTGAATTTGATTATTACAGGCGTGTTTTTATGCGATTAAGACACACAATTACACATATTAGAGTTTTAGTGAAAAAATCTTTCAAAGTATATTAATTTATTTTTTATCTAACGATAAAAAATGAAAATTAAACAAAGTTAAACTTAAATCACGTATCAAAATCCATTTTATCAAACAGTCACGACGATAAATGACTGAAATGAGAACTACTAAATACATCTCTTTTTACTAGTTATACCTTCTTCTATCACATACTTGCGTATGGGACCTATAACTTTTTCTCTCATAAAAGAGAGTATCAAGTAAAATGGGTGTATTTAGACACCCGACAAGACAAAAACTTGCAGAGATTCTGGCCTTTTTGAAAAATAGTGTATGATTTTAGTATATAATCAAGAAAATCTGGCCTTTTTAAATGTGGGGCCCTAAGTGACATACAAATAACCAAAAATTATATATGATTTTAATATATAATCAAGAAAACTTGGGGAGTCTTAAATGTTTGGCCATAAGCAACATAAATACAAATAAACAAAAACAATGATATATGAATTTACTATATAATCAAGATCCTTGGTTGTATAATAATTTAAATGGAGAGCGTTGGTGCAATTTTAATGTTGAGAATGTTATTTTCTAATATTGAGAGTCCCGTTTCTTGTCGGCCCTTTTGCTATATAATATATAGAGTTGTTGTCGTTAAAAAGAATAGTTTAAGATGTGATCGGATGTTCCGGTGGAACAGGATTGGATGCTCACAATGGCCGGAAAATTATACCTAAATTCATGGTGGTGGGTCATCGTGGTCATGGTATGAACATCTTGCAGTCAACGGATAAGAGAATGAAAGCTTACAAAGAGAATTCGATTCTTTCATTCAACCACGCTGCTAATTACCCACTCGATTTCATTGAATTCGACGTTCAGGTTATTTATTTTTCACTTTAGACTGTTTGGTTTTGGCGGTTTGATGATCTAGCTAATGGTTTGAAACTTGGAATCAACCGGGGAGCGAATGGGACGTTTAATCTTTTTTTTTATTTATTTATCATTTAATTTTTCGAGTATTGGAATCAACCGGGGAGCGAATGGGACGTTTAATCTTTTTTTCTATTTATTTATCATTTAATTTTTCGAGTATACAAGTACATATATATAGTTATGTAAAATTATCATATATTCATTTTAATTTTGGAAAAAGAAAAAGAAACAAAAGGTAGGTTTAAACAAGTGGCGGACCCATGAATTATTTCATGGGGTATGAGAAGTTCAATCTTTCAAGGGGGCAATCGGGGTTTTTGCCTAAAATATACACTATTTTTTTTCAAGGGGTGCGGTCTCCCAGCCACGATTATGGATAGGTCCGCCCCTGGTTTAAACTATGGGTGAGGATAATCGGTTCAGTTAGGCATGATTATGGGCTAAAATCAAACTTACAGACAATGTTTTGGTTTCTATATTTTCGTAATGGATCGGTTTTGGTTATGAATGGTTCAGTTAATTTGGTTATTGAAAAGACATTTTGATTAATTTTGAAGTCAAATGAGCAAAAACTAATATATTATTTATAATATATAAAAGTTGGTTTTATTGTCACTTTGGTTTGGTTAATTTATTTATTTATACATATATAAGCATATCCGTTATTAAAAAACGGATAACCAAACCGGTTTGGCTATTTCGGTTCATCTGTTAAATTATTTTCTTTATTATTTGCTTTTTCGGTTTTCCAACTCTCCCATAGTCCAAACTACAAAACTCGGCGTGTCCGGCTGGTTCAGTTTGCCGTTTCAAAAAAAAAAAAAACAATAGTTAGCAGTTCGACCCAAAATAAAAATGCATTTTGATGTGCAAATGATTGTTTTGTAGGTGACAAAAGACAACACACCAATTATCTTCCATGACAATTTCATCCTCTCTGAAGAGAATGTATGTTCATTTCTCTGAACATATATATGATACATTTCATAAAACATTCATATCACTTCATATTTAACGTATTTAAACCGATTATTTCAGGGTAAAATAGTTGAAAAACGAGTCACCGATTTGACGTTGGATGAGTTCTTCAGTTATGGCCCTCAAAGAGAAACAGGCCGGGTGGGAAAATCTTTGCTAAGAGACTATGATGGAACGATTGTCGGGTGGAACGTTGAGATCGATGATCATTCTTGTACTCTCGAAGAAGCATTCCATAAAGTAAACCCGTGTTTGGGATTCAACATCGAGTTGAAATTTGATGATTACATTGTGTACGAACAAGAGTATCTCGTTCATGTTCTTCAAGTTATCTTAAAGGTAACTTCAGTTGAAGCAGTGATCTTTCTTATTGCTTTTGTGCTCATTTTGAATCGTATTGATGTTTTGTAATGGTTCAGGTGGTGCATGAAAACGCTCAAGAAAGGCCTGTAATTTTCTCTAGCTTCCAGCCTGATGCGGCCTTGCTTATGAAGAAGCTTCAGGAGAAATACCCGGTTAGTATTTTTTTCTGTTTTCGTTATGGGCCGAGTTAGTTGAATAACGGGTCAAAATAGGTTTGGATTGAAATGGGTCAGGCCAGGTGGGGTTGAGCTGCAACTCACTTATTTGTAGCATTTTTTTGTTATATTATAGATTGTTTATTTATGTTAGCTGAAAAACGGGCCGAAATGGGTTGGGTTGAGTAACAGGTCAAAGTAGGTTTCGGTTGAAAAAGATCAGGCCCGATGGGGTTAAGCCGCAGATCACTTATTTTTATAATTTTTTTTGTTTCATTATAGGTGGTTTGCTAAAAACGGGCTGAAATGGTTGGGTTGAATAACGGGTCAAAATCTATCAGCCTATGTCGGCTTGAGCCCCCGACGCAAACCACTTGTAGTATTATAAGTGGTTTGGGTTAGTTGAATAGCGGGTCAAACACTTATATGTCAATTTATTTTCTAAATACTTAGTGGGTTGACTATGCTTATAACCTACTTTGACCTGTATGCATGTATACATTAAAAATAGCTTTTAGTTAACTCTCAACCGGCCTGCTTAATCTATTTCCCAGTTCTAAGTTTTAGGATTTGACCCGTTTGAGATAAAACACAACCGGAATTGACCCGTGTGAGATAAAACACAACTGGAATTGACCCATTTTCAACTAATTGCGTTGACAGGTGTACTTCTTGACAAACGGTGGAACCGAGATATTCGATGACGAGCGTATGAATTCATTAGACGAAGCTAAGAAGCTCGCCATATCCGGCGGATTGGACGGAGTTGTTTCCGAAGCCAATGGTATATTCAAAAACCCTACAGTAGTAAGAGAGATTAAAGAATCAAATCTTTCCCTCCTTACTTATGGCAAATTAAAGTAAGCTTTTTATCTACTTTCTTTATAATCAAATAGTTAATCCTTTTATCATATCGAATAAAAACAAAAACGATCGAATACTAATCAAACGTGTCGCTATTTAATCATACTCTTAACAGCAACGTCCCTGAAGCGGTACATGCGCAATATCTTATGGGCGTAGAGGACGTAATCGTCGATTTAGTACAAGAAATCACAAGTGCAGTTGCGTGTTTAAAAACCGGAGATGAAGGAGTGGAGGTGACAGAGAACGCAGACAAGCTTGAACTGTCGTCTTTGCTCAATTTGGTGTCACAAGTGATGCAGCATTGAAGTTTTGTATATTCGGGCCGGGCCGGGTCGGGTCATTTGTTAGTATCATATATTAAATTTATTATTATCCGGTGGGGGAATTGAGTTTGGTTAGGATGATAAGTAGTGGAGTTCTGTTTTATATTTACTGGATCTTCAACAGTAGCAGCATATGGTGTAGGTTGATTGATCATCATAGATTCATGATCATTGATACGAGTTGTGTTGTAAGATCAACTTTGTGCCCAAAAAAGGAATTCGTAATAACAGCAATTGATTATAAATACTTTGGATGTTCTATCTTTTTATATATTTGTGTTTATACGGTTCTCGATCAAAGAACAACAGTGGTTTATCGACAACAAACGTCGATTAAGAACAACAGTGGTTTATCGACAACAAACGTCATTCAAAGAACAACAGTGGTTTATCGACGTTGATCAATCAACAACAATAATCAACAGCAGTGGCGGAAACATCGAGGTTAAACGAAATAGATTGCTCGAGACTTCATAACTTAACAAACATATATAGTCCAAAGTAACATAATAAACGTGTGATATCCCAATATAGCATATGAATTAAAGCTATATATTTCAACACATCTCACTTTCATGTAATCTAACTTGATTTTGTAAGCTCTATCCCAATATTTACTCCAAAACGCCTCAACGTTACTACCAATACTTGACCAGCAATCTCAGATTCTCAGTCACATCATTATTAACACTTACATACTCGAATATTTGATTTGTGTATTTACGAGTGTTGATTAACCTACCCCCAAAGTTAATCAAGACATGATAAAGGAAAGTTGTATTATGATTACAAGTCATAAAATATAATTAAATATGTTTTTAATTAAAGATTATTGCCTTAATGGCAGCCATTAGAGAAAAAAAAAAGCAAATCAAATACAACCAAAAGCCATGAAGGCACATGGAACATAACTCTCACCGCTTGTCATTTTCATCTTATTATATTAGTCAAAATCAAATGTATCTAGATCACTGATTAATCGGAGATTTGAGAATCAACTCACCAAGTTGAAAAAAACTGGTAAAACGTCAACTAACAAATTTAATTTAATAATAATAACGACTTTTGCGGCTTTGCCAATGAGTATGGTAGAGTGGTTAGGGAAAAACTTGGTGTTATTTGTGAGCCAGGTTCGACTCCCACTCTCCTCATTGTTTTCTGCGGCATCCAGGTGAGGGCGAATAAGAGTGGCGCCAGTTCGTCTTGGATTGAGAGGCGATGTTTTAATGATTACTCCACTGTCGTGTCTTCAGGCGGATGGATATCGGGTTTCCGTGCATTAGGGAGAGCCAAGGGATTGGCAAAGGTCGAGTAGTAGACCTTAGCCACGACATCCGATGTCACGGTAAATGACACGTCGTCCCTGCCATTCAAAAAATAATAATAATAATAATAATAATAATGATAATTATAATGATAATGATAAAAATAATAATAATAATAATAATGATAATAATAATAATAATAATAATAATAAATCATGATAATGATAATGATAATGATAATGATAATAATAATCATGATAATGATCATGATCATGATAATGATCATTTATCATGATCATGATAATGATCATGATAATAATAATAATAATAATGTCACACCCTCAATTTCCACTTGCGGCTTCTACACGCTGGTCCTCCTCTGAATCCTCCTCTGGATCCTCTTCTGGATCCTCTTCAGGATCCTCCTTTGGATCCTCTTCCGGATCCTCCTCTACCGGCACTGGAGGGGCCGGTGCTGGTGCAGGTGCTTGATTTTGTTCTAGCTCCTGAATTCTCCAACTAGATTCCATGACTCTGTCTTCGAGCCAGTCAGCTCTTATCTGCTCAGCACGCAGATCTCTGGCTAAGGTGTTACGAGCTATCTTACTCGTATGTTGCTCTTCCTCGAGCGAGCCAGTTTTACTTGTCAATTGTCGTATCATCCATCCCTGTGCTAGGATGGTTTCCTGCATTCTTTCTAATTGTTCTTGTTGTTTCTGTATCATATTTCTAAGTAGGTCATTTCCTACTTCTACAGAGTTAACCGGTTTGACCGGCACAGCGATGATTGGGCGTGATGACGACTCCTCCCCCATAGCGAGCCTTTTCCTCGCAGCTGAGCGTGTCTCCACGCCATAAGATGGTAAGGGTTCCACCATAGGTGCCTTTCCTGGCGCTCTTGGTGGCGTAAGTTTGTCGGATGATGATGATGATGATGATGATGATGGTGATGATGATGATGACATTGCCTGTTAGGTTGTGTAGTTAGTTACGAGTTGTTTTCATTTCTTATTATGAAGTCATAATCTACATAACACAGTTGTGGTACATCACATAACAAGATATAACAGTTCGGTGCCAAACTACGTCTAGTGTCGTGTATTCAGCTATAGTTTAGGTCTACTTTTAATGCAAACCTGGTTCTCTATAGCTAGTGGCTCTGATACCAATCTGTCACACCCTCAATTTCCACTTGCGGAGTTTTACCGCGAGGTGTGTGAACAAACCAGAATCTGAAACACTAGTACGTCGAACGACTCTATATGATTTGATAATACGTTTTCCAAAAATCATTTGTTTAACCATTCATCGTAGATTTTATATTGTCTTAGTTAGTTACCAATGTTTAGCGGAAGCATTAGTTTTTATGGTTGAGCGGAAGCATAAAATAAGTAGTGAAACGGGCGCCAACACAAACGCCAAAACAAATGAAAAACCCAAAACAATGTTTGTAAATGAGACT
Organism: Scalesia atractyloides; assembly: GCA_947069175.1. Lineage (NCBI taxonomy): Eukaryota > Viridiplantae > Streptophyta > Magnoliopsida > Asterales > Asteraceae > Scalesia > Scalesia atractyloides. Next base: position 71,349,561 of record CAMTDV010000019.1, read on the forward strand.
CGATAAAAGATCTCTTGATCAATGCAAGTGAGTACACCTAGAGCTCCTAGCGTCCTGAGAAACATGTAAAGAAACAAGTGTCAACATTAAAGATGAGTGAGTTCACAGGTTTTCATAAATTCGTTTGTTCGGTTATGAGTTTGTTTCCCCCGTTATCCCTAACCTGGGATAACGATTTAGTTCCATTATTCCCAACCCGGAATAATACTGATAGTTCCATTATTCCTTACCCGGAATAATACCGATAGTTCCATTATTCCTAACCCGGAATAATATTGTTGATTCGTAAATAAGTTCAATGTTAACATATATAGGTAGCTAGCCTAAAGTTATGTCACGTAAGTGTTCGCGATCGAAGCTGACTGTTGTGCCTCCGTGTTGCCAGGCCTATCACTGACCATGGCGAAGTTAGGCCAAATTATTCACCCGTTGACCATACCCGGTCGGCTAGCGCGACTAGCTCGGATGGGGCTTGTCGGGCCCAGTAGTACTACTTATAATTTCCCCGCTATTTAAACCCAATACTAACGATCCGAGAGATTGTCGAGGACTTATGTGATATAGCTGCTTAGTGACCATAACGTTACATTAACATTAACTTAGTTACCGAATAGTTATGTGACGTTAAATTCGTATAACGTAAAGAGATTGAGTTTGAAGAGTGTATACATGTTTCTCCCCCTGTTGTTTAAAACCGAATAAAATTAGGGGCCGTGAACTCACCTTTAGTTGCTCGGTTAGTGTAGCAAAGAAGTCGTAAAGGATGGGACCGCTAATTGCGTCCTAACAAACCAATTGATTTCAAGTCAGTGTGTGAACACACCAATACAAAATTCTACACATAATTTACGCACAAAGTGATACACACAATCAAAATTCCTAACACTCAAACATGCATGCAAGTATCCTCATGTGAACATAGTAATCAAAACAATTTATCATGAACATAATCCAATCCATGCAACACTTTGGTGCACACATTCACAAGTTATCAAGTTTCAGCTTACATACTCATAATTCGGCTGTTTTCTAGGATTTTTATAAAATAGTTCCAACGCTCCAAAAATTCCAATTATTTTACAGCAGGTGACAACTATACTGTAGAAATTTATATAAAATTTTCAAGTCCTAATACTTTACCAATTAACCATAAATATTAATATACTAGGCTGCAGTCAGATTCGTCGCTTTCTGACTGCAGTCCACGGAAGAATTTATTTAAAAATCACCGATCATCCAATTAACAAAATTCCAGTGGGAGTTGCCCGCAAATTTCCATACCTAGTTTCTGTACAAATTTCATGATTCGACTCCCTACAGATTATAAAATCCAACTCGATAAACAACTAACAAAATTTCAGGATTTCCACAGCTTTAGTTACTGAACTTAATTGGCCACTTAAAAATATCAAGCGCCATTAGATTCGTTATTCAAATCTCTACGTTTTAGACTTCAGAAAATCCGTTTTTCGTCAACTAATGACCGAGTTACAGCCAGTTGAAGTCGGCTGAAACTATCATTCAGCAACCTGTTTCAGCATTTTATCACAACTAATTCACAATAACCGTCGATACAATGAACCTAGGCGATCAAAACTGATTTTTCCAATCATAGATCAATACGTATATCATATCCATGCAAACCCTAATCATAATCTCTAGTTTTTATAAACAAAACACAGCCTATGTTTCCAGATTTCGAACAAACATCAACTTGCAAACATCATCAATAAATCGGCTAACATAACCCTACATTCAAGCATATAATCCGAATATGATCTTGCAAACAATTATAATCCTAACCTTTAATAACAAGACCAATGAGCCGTGAGTGAGATGAGGAACCAATGATCAAAAGAATCGCGACCGAGGATGAAGATGGAGTTGTAACAAGCTGCTTGCGGTCGAGGGACTGAAAGGAGGGCTGCTCGCGATCAAGGGACAAGAGGGCTGTTTGCGATCGAGGAGGTGAACAAGGGGCTGATCTCGCGACCGAGGGGAGTGTAGCAAGGCTGCCGTCGGCTCCTTTAGATATTAGGGTTTTTGTGTTGTGAAGAAAGCATGCATGTGTTTGTATATGTAGGCGCAAGAGATGAGGGAAGGGAATGGGTTGCGGTTTGGGTTTGTTCTCGCGGCCGAAAGGACTTGGGTGGGTCGGTTTGGGTTGTTTGCTCGCGACCGGATGGTTTGGGTTTAAGGTTTGGGTTTAAAACTTGATCCCCAAGTTTAGTTCCTTGAGTCGCAAGAAAAGAGGCCGGCTCGTGTCGCGGTTCGGCTCGATTCATTTGTTTATTTACTACGTCTATACATGATAACTAACATAAAACACGAACTCGGATATCACATAATAACGCACCAACTTATAAACGTTTAATACGTAGCACATAATTTATTCGACAAGTATTGCGTTTAAGTTATCCGAAAAACCGGGTTGTCACAAATAACGACTTTGAAGTTTGATCACCATCAAACTTTGCTTCTTCGTCACTCGAATGTTGTTCAAATAAACAAACAAACAACCATTCGCTCATAAAATTTATTTGCATAAATAATATCTAATTTGTTTCCGGTTGATTTTGCTAACTGATATATTGTATTGTATCGTATTGTGTGTGATTATAATATATATATCTATATATACAATGATGTTATCGATCGGGAAAATTGGGTGCAAATTGTCGATGCAGAAGAGCGATGTGAAGGAGATGAGAGATCATCAGACTTCTGCGACTTAGATGAGCTTGCTCTGGCTTCAAAGGTAGGGTTTCTGTTGTATGTAATGTTCTATGCCTTAATTTAGGTTGTTTTTGTGTGAATTAAGTGTGTTAGGGTTTGATTATGTAGTCTGTTGATGTATTTCCTTGATTTTGTGATATAGTTGTGTGATTTTGTTATATAATTGTGCAATGTGGTTTTCACTGTGTTATTGTAAGTTATGTATATGATTATGTACGTTTAGATGAGCTTGTTCTGGCTTTGAAGGTAGGGTTTGATGTTGTATGTGCTGATTTTGGTTAAGAGTTTGATGTTTTTGTGTAAATTGAGTGTGTTAGGGTTTGAGATTGTATTTATTATGTTGATTTTGAAATATAATGTGCATGACTATGCACATTTAGATGAGTGAGTTTGCTCTGGCTTTGAAGGTAGGATTTCTGTTAGATGTAATGTGATATCAGATATGTGTTGATTTTGATTGTGAATTTGCTGTTTTTTTTGTGTATTTTGAGCGTGTTAGGGTTTGAGCTTGATTGAGTATGCAGCGTGTTGATTTTCTCTTTAAATTTGAAATATAATTGTGCAGCGTGTTTGTGCTGTGTTATGGTAGGGTACCTCATGTACATGATTATGCACGTTTGGTTGAGCTTGCTCGGGTTTCAAAGGTTGGGTTTGTGTTAGCTGTAATGTTCTATGTGTTGATTTTGATTCTGATTTTTTATGTTTTTTGAGTGCGCAAATCGAGTGTGTTAAGAAATTTGGATAATTCAAGGTCAACTGGTTTGAGATTGCATGTTGCAAGTCAATTATTAAGTTGCCATTGATGACCACAAGCAATGCTGCTAGAAACTAATTGTAGTTCTACTTCTATGTTTTTTTTTTCTTTTTCAGGATATGCAAGATACGAGAAACTGCTATGATGGCTTATTAGCTGCTGGGCTGCGGCAACCGCAAATAGTATATATGGTAAGCGTTTGAATAGTTGAATTAGTGGGAAAATGCCATATTTTCTGCATCAAAATTAGGTTTAATGAAGTGAAATAGAAGATCATCAGGAAATCAGGGATTATTAACTGTTACCTGAAATCATCCTATACAATGTGAGATATTTGATTTGAATATCATTTGGAATGCTTTTGGTAACAGTATGTTGAAGAAACTAGAAAGTATGATGTTAAGATTTTATCGTGATTGATACTTGGATTTGCGTGCGTTAATGAGATCATAACGAGTTGCAAGAAAGTGCGTTTAGGATCTAAAATTCCTTGTAAGTGACATCACAAGAAAGTCAACTGTCAACCCCTAAGCTGAGAATGGACGTTACTGCCCCTAGTAAGAATTGTTAAACGTAAAAGAGGAAAGTTTATCCGTGGCGACCTGAGAGTAAACCAAGGCTTAAACTTAAATATACAAAATCTTTACTGCCATTTCTCTCAAGTTTTTTTTATATGGTAACCATGAGAACTCGCTAGGGAAAACTCATGGGGCCCCACAAATACCCTGCTAACCAGTGAGGGGACCAGGTCAATCGCAGCTTACGATACATATTGTATACATCATGTTTTTATGAAGTTTGGTCTCACATGAATGATGAATAGCTTTGAGTAACTTAATTCTCTTTCCGATATAGAAAATTAGAAATATATAAATATATAACTATAAATAACTTGTTTCGCAGAATTTTCGGAGTCGCTAAACGAAATGGGGAACTGCTTGCTGGGGAAAACTGCTGTGGCCTGTGATGCTGAAAAGGGTAATAACAATTGTTTAGTTTTATTATCTCTATTTTTTGCAGACTGTAACTCACATGCACATTAATTCAGCATCACGTTTTTATATTTTTCTTCCAAGCAGGAAACGTGTTAACAACTTTGGGGAATTTGCAATTGGAACTTCAGAAAATTGCTGATGCTTATGTAAGTGTTTTATTTTATGAGTAAAATGGCATTTTCGTCCTTGAGGTTTAGTCAGTTTTGCGACTTTCGTCCAAAGGTTTGTTTTTCCGCATTTGGATCCAAAAGGTTTGAAATCTTGCCATTTTCATCCGTCTCGTTAAGTCCATCCATTTTTTTTCCGTTAAGTCAGTGGTATTTCCGTCTTTTTTGTTAACGTAAAGGGCAATTTGGTCTTTTTCAAGGGTTATCAGTCTTTTTACATAAAGTGAAAAAGACCGAATTGTCCTTTAAGTTAACAAAAAGGACAGAAATACCCATGACTTAACCAGAAAAATGGATGGAGTTAACGAGCCAGATGAAAATGGCAAGACCTTTTGGATCCAGATGCGGAAAAAACAAACCTTTGGACGAAAGTCGCAAAACTGGCCAAACCTCAGTGACGAAAATGGCATTTTACTCTTATTTTATTTTCTGGTCCTAATGTGGCTGCATAAGTTGATGTATTATAAACCTTTTCTCGTTTTTCTTTAATTGCCAGCGTTCCTACGTAGTTGTGACAATCACCAACCCAGCGGAGTCTCTCCTCAGTGCGCTACTAAAAGTGGAGGTTCGTTTTTTTGTTTACAAATACTGTGTAACCGTATAATCTATATGTATATTTGCATAGTTTCGTATCTATTATGAACACTTATCATGTTTCCTCTGCTACTGGTGCAGGAGATGAAACTTCAATGTCAAGAGAAAAGGTAAGTTGTGTTTTATTTTAGGGTAAGTTGCATTTTACGTCCTTTAAGTTTTAGCGAAACTTCAGGCGTTGTCCTTTAACTAATGAAATTACAGCGGATGTCCTTTATGCTCTAATCTCTTCAGGCGGTGTCCTTACTCCCTAAAAAGATTACAAAAATAAGGGACATCTGCGATAAAGAAATTAAAACATAAAGGACATCCGTTGTAATTTCGTTAATTAAAGGACAACGCCTAATTTTGCTGAAACTTAAAGGACGTAAAATTCAATCTACCCTTAGTTTTATTCTATAATTGGTCACTGAAGTAAAAAGGTTTATTGATTGAATATGAATATGAGTATGCAGAGAAGTGTACGATCACATGATGGCTCAACAAAGAGAGAAGAGAAAACTGAAGAACGGTAAATTCGAAAGTTCAATTGCACAAAAACTGCAAGAAGCTCAAGATGAATATGATGAAATGGCTAGACTATGTGTATTTCGGGTGAAATCACTTAAGGATGGACAATGGCACAGTCTTTTGACACAAGCTGCTCGCCATCATGCCGCACAGGTTACATGTTTTTTCTTTTTCTTGAATACACGTTAACGTGACCGAGCTGGACTTTATGTGAGTCTCTACTCCACTTGTTGAGAAAAATAAAATTGATTAGGTTTGCCTTTCTAATCCTTGGAACAGTTAAATTTCTTTCGCAAGGGACTTAAAGCTGTTGAAGCAGTTGAACCTTTCTTAAGAAATGTTGCAGAAAAGCATCGCATCGATTGCCAACTCAGGGGATTGTTTGATCGTGGGTCCCAGGAAAGTGAACCTATGAGTGGCCATGAAATTGTTAATGATGGAGATTTAAGTTTTGATTATAAACGAAAGAAACAAGGACTCGATGATGATGACACCTCTCCAAAATCCAATGGAGGTAATTTAATACATTTAGAAGAAAAAATATAGAGTTAACTGCCATTTTTGTCTTGTGGTTTGTCCAACTATGCCAGTCCAGACCAAATTTCAAATTTGTACCATTTCCGTCCCTGACATTCTCGAAACATGTCAGTTTCGTCCATAAAACTAAAGTCTGTTAAAACGTACTGTTTAATGAAGGGTAAAACCGTCATCTTCCTTTTTTTATTCCCCCTTTTTTTAAACCCTATTAATAGGGTTTCAGAAAAAAAAGAAAAATAACGTTTTTACCCTTCATTAAACGGCATGTTTTCACAGACGTTAAGTTTTTGGACGGAACTGGCATGTTTCAAGAATATATGGGACAAAAATTGTACAAATTTGTAATTGGGTCTGGACTGGCATAATTGGATAAACCACAGGGACAAAAATAACACTCAACTCAAAAATATATTTTGTATCTTTAGTTCTTTGCTTGTAAAGTATCCAACTCATTTACAACCTTTGGATGGGTAAACCAGTAATTATACATTTATTGTGTTTTGTTTTTAAGCTGGACCCGGTAGATTTCCCGTATTCTCAAGCTTCAAATTTAGAAGATTCTGAGGTAAGATGATCGTCAACTTTCAGTCTTGTTCTCCTTGAAGCATTTAGTTCTTAAAAGTGCTTGTTGGATGATGGGTCAAAGCGGGTCATTTTTTATATATGGGTCTGTTTGGATTGACCCGACCCTTTGTGTTTTTATATATTTTTTTTGCAGATAAACCAGAATAGACATAAAGAGGAGCAGCTTTTCGGTAGGCAAACTAGAGTTAGCAGCTATTCCGCCCCACTATACCCAGAAAAAACTAAGGCATCTGAAAAACTTAAAGAGATGCAACCCGCACCAAAATCTTACTCTTACGTACTACCTCCACCGTTGTGGATACCCGAAACCCAATTTCAAAACCCGCTATGTCTCTTTCTCATTCAACCTCGTTTCAAAACGTGCAACACGATAACACATCAACAGCTAGTTTGACCTCAAAACCCAAGTCAACAATAAAAACCGGTAACATTATTACTCCATCCATCCAGTTACCCTCTCTCCCGCAACGTCTACCGGAAGATTTTCGTTCTCCCAACAGGACAGTTATTATAGAACCGATGGTAGTAAAGTAGACAAACAACAATCTTACTCTGGTCCGTTACCACCAAGCAAGCAATTTTCTTTCAAAATTGCATCTAATAGCAGCGGCCATTACTGGGCCCATTAATTCTACCGAGCTTCCTCACCCGTCTTCTCGGGCCCCTGTATCTCAGCCCAATTTGTCAAGTAGTCTTTCACCTCCGTCTTCATCTTCTCCTAAAATAAGTGAGCTTCATGAGCTTCCTAGGCCGCCTCCTAGTAATTTAGCCTTCTCTAAACCCGTTGCTATTTCGGGTGGTTTGAGTCGACATTCAGCACCTTTACTTTCAAAAAATCAAGAAATATCTCCGCCTAATAAACGGGCTATGCTAACATCATCAACGTGTGCATCACCTCTTCCGCTTCCACCTTCTGTTGTGAAATTGAACTCAAGTAAAAGTGGGACCTGAAGAACAAGCACTTGTAAGTTATAATTCTTTTATATTTCCAACCGCGATCAACTGTTTCAGAAGTAGGCTTTCATGTACGCCCCGTCAAAGGTACTTCACTTCCCTATATGACATATTAATTGGGCTGCAAACGAACCGAACGAACGCGAACAAGACCTCGTTAGTGTTCGTTTGTTAAGGAAATATATGTGTTCACGAACTATTCATGAACACTTACCGAACGAGATGTCATGTTCGTGTTCGTTTATTAAGGAAATGAACTGTTCATGTTCGTTTGTTAGTTTTAGGCAAAGAACGCAAACTAGTGTTCATGAACACAAATGAAAACAAACGAAAACAAACAAGCGTGCATGAACAGAATATATTCTACATTGATACTTATTAAATATTTTATCTGTCGGAATTTTGAAGTATGTAATGAAAATATGAAAACTAATGAACACAAACGAACACGTTACCGAACGTTCACGAACATAAATGAACGAGTGTGACCTCTGTTCATGTTCGTTCGTTTAACTAAAAGAACAGAATTTCTTGTTTGTTTAATAAACGAACAAACACAAAAGAAATTCCCGCCGAGCGGTTCACGAACTGTTTACTGAACGTTCGGTTCGTTTGCAGCCCTACTTATTATGCAAGTCTGCTTGACGTAGCACGATTTAAACTTAAATATAATTTACTGAATTGAGATGCTCGGGTTTGGTGTAGGTTGAAACTGATTTGAAGAGAGTTAGGTAAGTATGTGCATTTACAAAACGATGCGAGAATCCGGTGCCCTTATGGCAATGAAGGCTCTTGAAATGTTATATGTTTGAAACCTTTATATGGGACTGACATGAATAGTTGAATACAACCTTAGGTATAGAGCAATCTCAAAACGATGTAGTTTGTATAAACTTTTTATCAGAGTATATGTGACCTCAAAGGAGGTTTTATGAAGTCAACATCAGGTTAAAAGTCAACCGGGTTTTGCCTTATTGGGCCGGGTTTGAGCTAAAAGTTGTATTTTTATTTGCATCTTCATGTTTTGCTAGAACTGAGGAGAAATACTACTCATTTCTGTTTCTATCTTGAGCCATATTGATGAACAGTTTAAATGGGTATATGATGCAGACATGCAGTCCAGTGCTGTGTTTGATCAACAACACATATTACATAACTTATCTTTATTTCCTGCCCCCAACATTTAGTTTCTGTGGCACCTGGTGATGATGGGAGACTAGGCGAGTAGGCGGCGATCACTAATTCGATCCTTGAACTGAGCGGGTTTTACCTCACACACTGTCGTGCCTTCGGGCGAGTGTTTCACGGGCTTCGGCCCTAGATGAGGGTTTTCTCCGGTTCTGGAGGCGAGTGATCCCGATGTGGTGAATTTCGCCAGTAGCCCATTTAGAGGATTCGTTGGCCGTTCAAAAAAAAATCTTTATTTCCTCTATTTTGATAAACAAAACGAAAGAGCGCATATGAGATGTGTATTTTATGATTGTTGATTATATATGTTGTGTATTTTGTGATTGTTGATTATATATGTTGTGTATTTGTTATTGTTGAAAAAAGCAGGGCTGCTGATATATGACATGACCCACTAACACGACATGATTCGCGAAGTTAAACGGTTTAGTGTTTGGGGTAAACGAGTTGACACGATTAAAATTGTATTTAAACGGGCTCAACCCGCTTAACTCATCTATGACACACATAACATGTTCTATCTTGCTAAATAGGTTACTAGGTCGACACAACACGTTTATGACCCGCTTAATCATAATTAGATAGTTTTATAGTTTGTTATATATATATCACAATTAAAAAAGGGGGGTTGAAGGAGGGAACCCATGGCCCCAGTACCCTTTGGGTATTCATCATCCCACCCCGTAAAGATTATGATGCCGGCAAATAGCCTCATCACTACCTCCATGATATGGGCACAACAAGGATCGGACCCGCGTCATTACAACTTCCCATTTCAGCGTGACTTTCATCGGTTGCGGGTACCACTGGGCTATAAGCACATTGGTATATATATCACAATTAAGGATTCATAATTTCAGTAACTTCTATCTATGCGTGTTAATTGTCAAATCATTTTTTTGGTCGTGTTTAGTGAATTGTGTAAATAGTTGTGTTAAATGTGTGTCTTTTGTATAATTAATATCCTTATACTTTTTCATGTTAAGCGTGTCGCATCGTGTCATGTTATTGAATGAGTTACCTTTGATTGTGTTAAATGTATTGTATCATGTAACCCACTTATTAAACATTTATGTGTTAGTGTTTAGGAAAATGATATGTTTAGCTAAATGTGTTGTGTTCGGGATAACAGCCATACCTAGCAAAATCCAACCTTTAGCAAAGTTATCGGCAGGGTCGTGAAGGGATGTAGGAAAACTATACCTCTATTCTTGAGGAATTGAGAGACTGCTTCCAAAGAGACTTCATATTCTAAGGCTGTGGGGTATGGTGGGGCGGGGGTTTGGGGTATGGGTTGACACGTGGACTGGGTGGGCTCCACTGGCAAGACCCAAAAAATTGAGGGTATGATGGGGCTTGGGTTTGGAGCGTGGCTTGGCCAAATTCCTTTTATTTTTTCTTTTTTTAATTAAGGGATAACCATAGGGTAGGGTGCACCAATGTCCACCCGCCAGCTCAGATGGATAGGGTGCCCAACGCCCAGGCTGAAACCCCCGCCCAAAGGGCCACGCCCAAACCCAAGCCCACCCGGGGTGGTCATATGGGCGTTTCCCCCAACCCACGCTCCATACCCCACAGTCTAAAACAAACAAACGGCAAATAAACAATACCAATAACCAAAATGGTGAGAAAAGTAAGACTGGGTTATGAATATCATTATCAAGTAGCCTATAGATACTCCTTTAAAAAGGTAGCCTATAGATACAACTACAAAACAATATCATACATAGTCCATCAAAGGTGTAGAAGAATCTAAACCCTTAACAAAAATCTATACCCTGCTAAGAGTCCTTAAGCTTAATCATAGTCTCTATAAGCTTCTATTCTCGATTTATTTCCCCTTAGAGTTGCAACTATAACAAATCATACTTAATCTGCTCATCTCATGTTATTTTGGGCCTACATCTACTCCTCCCCTCCACAATAAGGGTTTTTATTGCTTGATCCGCTCATATCAGGTCACATTCAGGTTTACTAATCACGTAAAAGGTGGCATGTCGTGTTTGACCAATTTAACATAACACGGCATGTTTTATCAGCTCGACTAAGAAAGGCTCGACATTAGATAACACGGCATGTTTTATCGCTCGACATTAGTCACTGTCCTGAAAAGGATAGAGAAAACGAAACAAAAGTATATGAACCAACCCATCTTTATATTTCGTTATATGCCTCATTTCCTAAATTTCGTTATATGCCTCATTCCAACGTTATATGCTTCATTATATATAGATAATGTAGCTATAAACGTTTATATGATAAGGTACATATATAAAAGGGGAAAGGGTAATCTATTATAAACCTTGATAAATATGATTTATTAATTTAATTTAATTAGCTAATTTGGGGGAATACAGTAAATTATATAACTATTTTTTTTGCAGTTTTCGGCATTTTTTTTATTTGAGGCTACTTTAGTTATTTTGAATACATTATAAATTTTGAAGACTATAAATGTATTTAGCTATAATTATTTCTGCAGGTGTTATTTAGCCCATGAAATATAGTCGCATTAGCTTTACGTGTGCCTGACCGCATAAAAAGTAAAAAAAAAGTTGGTTATGACACGTTATGTACAATCGAAGAGCATTCATGCTTTTTTTGTGCATGCCAAAAGCCGTATGACATTAATCCTCACGTAAAAAATATACTCAATTAAGACTATAGGGTATGGAACGTGGGTTTGAAGGTGGGTTGGGGGAAACGCCCATGTGACCACTCTGGGTGGGCTTGGGTTTGGGTGTGGCCTTTTGGGCGGGGGTTTTAGCCCGGGCGTAGGGCACCCTACCCATCTGAGCTGGCGGGTGGACATTGATGCACCCTACCCTATGGTTATCCCTTAATTAAAAAAAAGTAATTTGGCCAAGCCACGCCCCAAACCCAAGCCCCACCATACCCTCAATTTTTTGGGTCTTGCCAGTGGAGCCCACCCAGTCCACGTGTCAACCCATGCCCCAAACCCCCGCCTCACCATACCCCACAGCCTAACATACATGTGGTAATTTTAGTATCTTCAAATCATTTTAGGTAGATTAAAATTTTACTTAAAACAAAGAGAAATCTAAATAAGCTACGTTAAGAGTGAGGAGTGGCTGGATCTCAACAAACCGAACACGTGTAGATATCGTTTAGGTCATATTACGATATTATTTTTTGGGTTTTCTCTTTCATTTACTATAGCGTGTGTCAGTATCATACCGATACATAATAAACCAAACGAACTTCTACCACGCTCCCGTTGCAACACACGGGTTAGAAACCACTAGCTAAAAGAAAACAAAAAAAAAATCATCAACTATTGACTAGGAAACTTGAAACCAACACCTCCCCCCTAAGGGGTGTAGCACTGTGTAGGCAAGCAGCCAATTGCACTAGCTTGTTCTTGTGATTCAAGCATCATATGTACAAGGCTAAAGGATGTGGGCAACCCTCGTGAAACCATGACTCTTCACATAGGCGTCATGTCACCCACCTCTAATCCACCATCCAAACCCACTATCCCCTTTGTTATTTTAATTTATTTTTTAAAGTGTCAAAATCTAGGAAAATAGAAAAGGTGGCCCGTCGTGGTTCAATCCACGCCAACCACCATGAATCATTGAGGAGGGTGGTGTAGCCTTCCATTCATCATGTTCCAACCATAACCCCCACACCCTTTAGCCAGTGGCGGATCCAGGATTTTTTTCCAGTGGGTTCATTGTTTTTAGATGCTCCAATTTCATATAACCGAACGTAAAAAATTCGGGCCGGTTCGGGTCGGGTAAATTTCATATAACCGGACATAAAAAAATCCGAGTTGGTGCAACTAAGTGGTGGTTCTTAAATGTGGGATTATCCTGAAGTATGTTTAGGAGAATCAAGTTCTGAGCTTTCTTGAATTTTTTTAATCATGAATGACTTTAACCATCATTAAGAATATGAACTAAACAATAGTTTCCTCTGTTTCTACCACTATTTGTTTCAATTGTATATGATCTTTGTGTTGAGATAACTGAATAACAATTCTGTGGCAACCTGAAAGAACAAAGCTTAAAATACTAACAATCCATTTGCCATGAAGTTTATAAGATACAGACCTAATTCGAGAAGCAAAAATCCAAAAAACAAAAAAATAGATGTCTAAATTATGTAAAAGTTGGAACTCATTATGGTTCTAGATGGGTGTGGGGGTAGTTTTAAAAAAAGCCCCATAAAACAAGCCCCAAACAAGATCCGAACTTGAATGTCATGTCTAGAAGGGGAAACCTTACCCACTACGCCACCCAACAGTTTTCATAATGGGTTCATCCTAAATGTTATTTATGGGTTCATTCCTTATTATTTAATAGCATTTCTATTAATAATTTAAAACCGAGTGGGTTCATGTGAACGCGTTGAACCCACCCTAAATCCGCCCCTGCCTTTAGCCTAAAACTCATGATCCACGCATATAACAAAGAATAAAAAATATATTTCTGAGGATTGTGTGGTCGCCCACCCGTATATGTTTAGGCCGTCTCTGAAGGTAATCTCATAGTGTCACACCCCGACCCGCAGCGGAAAAGGTGACCGGGGCATGATTGGGTTATCATCAAAGCTCATGACATTTATTATGCGTTTCATATTCTTTAATACAAATTAAATGGAAATTTACAATAATTGTTACAACATGTTCTAACTAACAATCTAAACTTCTTTGTTCTCTTCTAAGGCATTTCCTAGGTTTTCTTTGCTTCGACCTGTTCACCTGTATCATGTGTAAAAAGGTTTTGGATCAACATAAAGTTGGCGAGTGAATCCTATGGAAAACATTTGAACAAGTTTATTTGAATTGATTATGAAATATGTGCACAACCAAACATGAGTAAAAATAGATGTAAAACTTATTCAACAATCATAAGATATTAAATAAAACACACATGAACAATAATGGGACATTTAGAGGCACGCGATGCTCAACTCGTCTCTCACGAGGAACTGAGGAGCCTAATGAATGAATTGCATAACATGATAATATGAATGACACAACTACAACCAATATAAACTCAATGATACACACATGAACAATAATGAATTTGATTTGAAGCACGCGTTGTTCAACTCGTCTCCCATGAGGAACCGATGGGCTTAATGAAGGAGTTTCATATGATTTGGCAAAAGGAAATAAGTAATCATAACAATATAATCAATCTAAGTTTAGATCATGATGTGGTATGGCACAAGTTTAAATAAACAAGTTAATTATTTTTATAACACATGACACACCCCAAAACGTGTAATTTAAAAGGGGGAGTTGTAAGATTCACTCACAGTGGGTGCGTTCGGTTGATGATGTTGAATGCACGCGAAGTGGTTTTAACCACGAGTGAGATTTAACCTAGATAAATCGCATTATGGTTTGGTAATTAAACGGATTTTATTAATCTATTTTAGTAGGATTGTTGGGTGTATTTTTGTGAGTTTGAGGCTATTTTCTAACCTTAAAAATGTTATTTCTAAGTATTTTTAATTGATTTTTAATTAAAATAATTAAATAAAAATAATAAAAAAATTTGATTTTTTTCTCTGACCGTTGACCGTTCTGACCGTTGACCGGTTCGAATCATGTATACAAGTGCGCTGAGTGAGGCTCGAACCCGAGACCTCTCGTACGCGTGCACGCAGCTCTACCAACTGAGCTACGTGTCTAACCCGTCATATATCTGATTTTAATTATCTTTATACATTAATTAGTTTAAACCGAAAATCATTTTATTTTAAAAACAATTTAAGCGAATCGGACGTGCACTCCACAGGTCTCGAACCCGGGACCTGTGGCTTAAACTAACACACAGTCCACCGCTGGACTTGTGTTTAACATGTTATATAATCCAACTTTTATTATACTTAAATATAAACTATTTGTTTTCATTTCTGACTTATTTTTAAAAAGGTTAATAATCGTCCGGGTCGATGCAGAAGACCGGACTCGAACTCGTGACGTGCGACTTAAACATACACACAGTCCACCGCTGGACTGTGTGTCTAACTTGGTTATTATTTCGATTATTAATATACTTAACATATACCTGTGGCGACTCCGGTTCAGTTTAACAAAAAAATTGATTTTTATTAAGGCAGCGTGTGTGAAACCGGATTCGAACTCGTGACGTTTGTATGATTAATGTGCACACAGTCCACCGCTGGACTGTGTGTCTAACCCGATTAATAAGTTGATTTTAAATATACATATAAGATACCGAACTTCATCTTCTTCGATGAGTTTCAAGCAGACTCGACAACAGACTGGTTCAAGGTTTTTAAAACATGTTCTTTAGTGTTTTCCAGTTCATTATGGTGAGATATGAGTATAAAGAAAAGAAAATAAGCGTGAGGTATACCGACTCGTTTTCCTCTGTTTTCCGGCAGAACTCCGGCGACAGAAATTAACTCCGGCGTCAGGTATCTTGCAGCAGGGAAACTTCAGAAAACTTACAAGGGTGTGGGTGACTTCGGTATAAGCTTAGGAGGTTCAATAAGG
Source organism: Scalesia atractyloides (assembly GCA_947069175.1). Classification (NCBI taxonomy): domain Eukaryota; kingdom Viridiplantae; phylum Streptophyta; class Magnoliopsida; order Asterales; family Asteraceae; genus Scalesia; species Scalesia atractyloides. The sequence continues at coordinate 71,365,080 of CAMTDV010000019.1, forward strand.
CTCGGAAATGGAGAAACCGGTTTTCCGGCGATGAGCAGAGAAATTCCGGCGAGTGGAATTACGCCGAGAAAAGGTGTGGTTTTGAGCGAAAAGGTTTGCCGTGGGTTGTGGGTGAATTTATAGGGCAAATCGTCGAAGAACCTGGTCTGATTTCCGACTGTATTCGTAAATTATAAAAACTCCGGCGGTTATAGAAGGTGTCACGGACTCAGACGTCGGTTATAACCGATGTCTTAGTAATGGTTTACGTTATAACGTAAGTTGTCGTTAAGACTCGCGAGATTTCCGGGATTTCCGACGACTGAACTATTGGGCGCCGGTTTTGAATTCGTAACGTCATAATATTAATTAAATGATTCCAATATTTCACAAGAAGCATCCGTGGCGCAGTGGTTCAAGTGCGCGTGTTAAGTTTGTTTGTTGAGCCGGTACAGACCCGGGTTCGAAACCTCGGCAGAACCTATATTTTTTTATTTTGCGTTTTTTAACAGTTTTTCAAAAACTAATTATATATTCCCGTATAATAATCGATTATGCATCGTTTAAAATTATTTTGGGCATTTAATTCGCAACGAAATTTTTGACTGACTGTTCGGTTGATAAACGGAGCGGGTTTGGTAAATCCGTTTTTGACGGATGTTACAGTATCCCCTGCTTTTTAGAAATTTCGTCCCGAAATTTAAATAATGATATATTTTGACTAAAAGGATGATGATGTTTAGTTTGACAGTTGTATGCTTAGAAAAATAAGGGTTTAAGTTTTTGTTCGAGGCGGTAACGTTCCTTGTAAGGGTTAAGTACCCTATTATAGGAATCGCTTTTTGTTGCCTACTGTATAAGTATTGATAAGCAGGAATGATTTGCTAAAAATGATATCATGCATAAGAGTTTAGATACGTTTGGGAAAGTATGGTTATATCCTAAGGCAAAACTTCTAACACTACAACCTACATGGAACATAATTAAAAACACAACAGCTGATATTCGAACATGAATAAACACAACATCAAATATTTGAATCCACATTCTGATAGCATATATGTTTGAATGGTGGAAGTTCCTCTCTCGTTTGTTATGATGGAGAGGTTAGTTTATGTAGAAATGGAACACAATCCAATCTCTTTAAATAGCATGATGATATAAATGTAACACAAATTCCAACCAAGGCAATACTAAATCCTACATGGAACTTCTCATAACCGCCTGATAATGCCTCTGATCCTTTGGCAAGAATACTTATATATAGGAAGTACCAGCGGCGTATCCACCATATTCTTGCCAAATTTTCATTAGTTTTATCCACAAGTTATGATTAGTTACCAAGAAACTAATAAATCCTACATAGAACTTCTCATAACCGTCCGATAATGCCTCCGATCATTTGACAAGAATACTTATATATAGGAAGTACCAGCGGCGTATCCACCATATTCTTGTCAAATTTTCATTGGTTTTATCAGTGAATTATGATTAGTCCTATAACTCTACAACCAATACAACAAACATAAATTACTAAAATGAAATATATCTATGCGATCAAGGCTCAATCAAACGGAGCCGATCGTATTGCATGTACTGAAAATAAAATATCTGTGCGCTCAAGGCTCAATCAAACGGAGCCGAACGTATTGAATGTACTGAAATTGAAATTGTCTGTGTGCTCAAGGCTCAATCAAACGGAGCCGAGCGTATTGCATGTACTGAAAATGAACAACTTAATCTAAACAACACTCACACAAACAGCCTATGCATGGAACCTCTCATAACCGCCTGATAATGCCTCCGATCATTTGACAAGAATACTTATATATAGGAAGTACCAGCGGCGTATCCACCATATTCTTGTCAAATTCTCATTGACTTTATCCGCCAGTTATGATTAGTTCTATGCGACTCTACAACAAACACCACAACCACAAGATACTGATAATGAAATGTATGTGCGCTCAAGGCTCAATCAAACGGAGCCGAACGTATTGCATGAACTGGAAATGTAAATTGAACTGTGCGCTCAAGGCTCAATCAAACGGAGCCGAACGTATTGCATGTATTGAAAATGTAAAATGAAATAACCGATCAAGGCTCAATCAAACGGAGCCGATCGTGCGGGCACGCCAAAATCAACCGCATAATAAAATGGGGATCAAACTCAACCTCGATGAACGGGGAGCTGCGGCCTCGGCAAAAGCATATACTGAAAACAATATATAATATATAATATCCAATAATTACTCTAACAGTCTACACATGGAAAAACATAAAACTAAACGATAGGAGTTGAATCTGGATCTTCGGCGAAGAGGACTAGTTGAGTATCTTCGCTTGGGCCGTCATTATCTTCGACATGATTGGCGTTGATATTGAAGACTTCCTCTTGCTGGTGGCCTAGTGTTGGTTCTTGGTTATGGTTTTTTCTTGGTTTCTTGGTTAACTGGGTTTGATATGGGTTGAGTGTTGATGCGTTGAACCGAAGTTGAGGATGTTTATAAAGTGTGTGGGTGCCAAATTGAACAGCTATTGGGAATGGGGTATTGGGGTTGTGATAGTTGGATGTGAGTAGGGAAAGGTTTGGTCTGAAAGGTGCACAAACATTGCTCAAATGACCATAGCGTCCACAGTTGACATAGCGACAAGGTAGGGTATGAGGATGGTGATAAAACAGTTGTTGCATCGAGGTGAGTCCAGATAGTGTTTCATATTTGGGTACTGAGTCGGGTGCACTTGGTGATTGGGATAGCTCGATGGTATAGCGTGTAAAATGGTTGATTTCGTGGGTAGCATGAAAGTTGCCCGCCTCTTCTTCTCTTAGGATGGTGAGAAGGGATTCGTTTGGTGGAGTCGGAGGTTCGATCGATTCTTTATCCTTCTTCTTCTCTCTTAAGTCTTTTCGGATTCGGTTCTCGGTGAGCTCTGTTGCTAGCTCATGTGCTTCAAAGTTGCAGGCTTGGCACTTATTACAGGGTTTGAATCTTTGACGAAGACCACGAATGTAGTGCTCGATCAAACGGTAGAGGGGAGTGAACATGATGGGAACCATTTGATGTAACTCGAGGAATCTTTTGTTGTAGGTGATGTGGTCTCCTTCCATTTACTTCAATGAGTAAAATTCATCTTCTAACTTCTTGATTTCGCTCCTTGGGCAAAATCGTCTGGTCATGATTTCCTTCAATTCGTTCCAAGTTAAGGTCATAGCATCGTCGACGCCTCATTTGGCCTTCTCTGTATTCCACCAAGTAAGTGCTATCCCATATAGTCGACCGGTAGCATAACGCACTTTGCGATCATCAGGGCAATTGCAATTTAGAAAAGTATTCTCCATTTCTTCAAACCAATGGAGGAGAGCGGTGACGCCTTCAGTCCCTTTGTATTTCGGAGGGTCGCATGATTTGAAATGCTTGTAGGTGCATTTAGTGGTATTTGGGGAAGAGTTGATAAGGTTTTGGTTTGCTTGATTGACAGGATTAGCGGTAAGTGCTTGTTGAACTTGAATTACAATGTTGGGTATTACGGCAACCATTTGTTGAGCGATTAAGGCAGCCATGCGTTCGCGGGCTTTTCTTGATCTCGTCTTCCTACGGGCGAGGTTAGAAGACATCTACAAGGAATACATGACAAGAGTATGAGTTGAATGTTTTTGGGTTCATGGGTCGCATTAGGAATGAACATAAAATAACTATAGAAAAATACTACATCCATAGGATGTCTTGGGCTTTGCTCGCTGTTAGGCCCTACATGCCGCCATACTTTACCTGTGTAATCATGTGGGCCCCCATGAATACCGGTTTTTCATATGGTTCGCACGGGTTTGCCAGGTTGCGTACACAAAACCCGGAGAAAATCGAGAAATATGTATACAACGTGTGATATTCGGAATGTGTCCTGGTGTAGACACGGTGACACCTCAAAGTAGGTTAGTTCGAACGACGTTTGGTGTGGCATGCTTTGGCCTAATAGGTCCTTCGTACTCTCATCGTTGGTCCCCAGGTAGGCAAACTGGTCCGTTATATTGGATTTATACGAATGCCAGCCTAGACAGGACGTTCCGACTACCGGTACTTGTACCCTTCCAGTTACTACATGCCCGTCGCAGAACTTACTTTGATGAGATTTGAAAATTGCACAAAATCTTTGGATAATGAGAGTATGAAAATAAATTGAATACATGAACATCAATATATGTATAATGAATATGTATATATGTATAATGAATATGTATATAAGCATGTATGTTTGACTGTAAATGTAAACAAATATGAAACAAATAAATATCACAAGTTTGTATGTAACCACCTAATTAATTAAAATTTAGGCAGACTATAGTATAGGTTCTAAGGGTCTAATAACCTATCCTATATCCCTATAGTCATGGCTCTGATACCAATCTGTCACACCCCGACCCGCAGCGGAAAAGGTGATCGGGGCATGATTGGGTTATCATCAAAGCTCATGACATTTATTATGCGTTTCATATTCTTTAATACAAATTAAATGGAAATTTACAATAATTGTTACAACATGTTCTAACTAACAATCTAAACTTCTTTGTTCTCTTCTAAGGCATTTCCTAGGTTTTCTTTGCTTCGACCTGTTCACCTGTATCATGTGTAAAAAGGTTTTGGATCAACATAAAGTTGGCGAGTGAATCCTATGGAAAACATTTGAACAAGTTTATTTGAATTGATTATGAAATATGTGCACAACCAAACATGAGTAAAAATAGATGTAAAACTTATTCAACAATCATAAGATATTAAATAAAACACACATGAACAATAATGGGACATTTAGAGGCACGCGATGCTCAACTCGTCTCTCACGAGGAACTGAGGGGCCTAATGAATGAATTGCATAACATGATAATATGAATGACACAACTACAACCAATATAAACTCAATGATACACACATGAACAATAATGAATTTGATTTGAAGCACGCGTTGTTCAACTCGTCTCCCATGAGGAACTGATGGGCTTAATGAAGGAGTTTCATATGATTTGGCAAAAGGAAATAAGTAATCACAACAATATAATCAATCTAAGTTTAGATCATGATGTGGTATGGCACAAGTTTAAATAAACAAGTTAATTATTTTTATAACACATGACACACCCCAAAACGTGTAATTTAAAAGGGGGAGTTGTAAGATTCACTCACAGTGGGTGCGTTCGGTTGATGATGTTGAATGCACCCGAAGTGGTTTTAACCACGAGTGAGATTTAACCTAGATAAATCGCATTATGGTTTGGTAAGTAAACGGATTTTATTAATCTATTTTAGTAGGATTGTTGGGTGTATTTTTGTGAGTTTGAGGCTATTTTCTAACCTTAAAAATGTTATTTCTAAGTATTTTTAATTGATTTTTAATTAAAATAATTAAATAAAAATAATAAAAAAATTTGATTTTTTTCTCTGACCGTTGACCTGACCGTTGACCGGTTCGAATCATGTATACAAGTGCGCTGAGTGAGGCTCGAACCCGAGACCTCTCGTACGCGTGCACGCAGCTCTACCAACTGAGCTACGTGTCTAACCCGTCATATATCTGATTTTAATTATCTTTATACATTAATTAGTTTAAACCGAAAATCATTTTATTTTAAAAACAGTTTAAGCGAATCGGACGTGCACTCCACAGGTCTCGAACCCGGGACCTGTGGCTTAAACTAACACACAGTCCACCGCTGGACTGTGTGTTTAACATGTTATATAATCCAACTTTTATTATACTTAAATATAAACTATTTGTTTTCATTTCTGACTTATTTTTAAAAAGGTTAATAATCGTCCGGGTCGATGCAGAAGACCGGACTCGAACTCGTGACGTGCGACTTAAACATACACACAGTCCACCGCTGGACTGTGTGTCTAACTTGGTTATTATTTCGATTATTAATATACTTAACATATACCTGTGGCGACTCCGGTTCAGTTTAACAAAAAATTGATTTTTATTAAGGCAGCGTGTGTGAAACCGGATTCGAACTCGTGACGTTTGTATGATTAATGTGCACACAGTCCACCGCTGGACTGTGTGTCTAACCCGATTAATAAGTTGATTTTAAATATACATATAAGATACCGAACTTCATCTTCTTCGATGAGTTTCAAGCAGACTCGACAACAGACTGGTTCAAGGTTTTTAAAACATGTTCTTTAGTGTTTTCCAGTTCATTATGGTGAGATATGAGTATAAAGAAAAGAAAATAAGCGTGAGGTATACCGACTCGTTTTCCTCTGTTTTCCGGCAGAACTCCGGCGACAGAAATTAACTCCGGCGTCAGGTATCTTGCAGCAGGGAAACTTCAGAAAACTTACAAGGGTGTGGGTGACTTCGGTATAAGCTTAGGAGGTTCAATAAGGCTCGGAAATGGAGAAACCGGTTTTCCGGCGATGAGCAGAGAAATTCCGGCGAGTGGAATTACGCCGAGAAAAGGTGTGGTTTTGAGCGAAAAGGTTTGCCGTGGGTTGTGGGTGAATTTATAGGGCAAATCGTCGAAGAACCTGGTCTGATTTCCGACTGTATTCGTAAATTATAAAAACTCCGGCGGTTATAGAAGGTGTCGCGGACTCAGAGTCGGTTATAACCGATGTCTTAGTAATGGTTTACGTTATAACGTAAGTTGTCGTTAAGACTCGCGAGATTTCCGGGATTTCCGACGACTGAACTATTGGGCGCCGGTTTTGAATTCGTAACGTCATAATATTAATTAAATGATTCCAATATTTCACAAGAAGCATCCGTGGCGCAGTGGTTCAAGTGCGCGTGTTAAGTTTGTTTGTTGAGCCAGTACAGACCCGGGTTCGAAACCCGGCAGAACCTATATTTTTTTATTTTGCGTTTTTTAACAGTTTTTCAAAAACTAATTATATATTCCCGTATAATAATCGATTATGCATCGTTTAAAATTATTTTGGGCATTTAATTTGCAACGAAATTTTTGACTGACTGTTCGGTTGATAAACGGAGCGGGTTTGGTAAATCCGTTTTTGACAGATGACATAGCGAGTGATTCAGGTTGCTTGTTAATAACTCAACACCAAATACAAACCGTAGCAAGCAAATAACATGATTTTTAAGGTTTGTTTTTAGGCAAATTGGATTTAAATAATCCCAACTCACTGTTATTGGCCGATAATAACCCCAAGTCATTTAATCACAAATAATAATCCGAACTATTCACTTTTGTTTGTAAAATACTCCCACGTTAAAAAACACTAACTAGGTTAAAAAATTGCTGATGTGGCTTGATAGGTATGCACTGACGTGGCTGGTTAGTTATAAAAGAAACCCAACATTAAAGCCATCTGTGTATAAAGGTTTTCACCCCCAAATTACAACTATCTATCCCCAAATAAACACACAGACCATCACGATTCCCCTAAACCCTAATCAATCGAGAGAGCGTCGCTGCAGTTTCGATCAAGAAAAAACGATCAAGTCATTGTATCAGGTTTGTTTTTTAGTGCATTCATCTTGTTTATCTGTGATTCAATCCTAATCCACTACTAAACCCATCAGGATGGATGACAAAGTGACCGTAAAATCGTGGCATGGTGGGGAGCTGAAACAAAAGCCAAAATTGCACTATGAAGGAGGTGAAACTTATATGTTTGAAGTTGAAGTAGACAAGATGTCCTATTTTGAGTTGATGGATTATGTGATTGAAGGTGGGTCTTACAAAAGCAAGGATTTTGAAATGTATTACTTGATGCCTGGAAAGAAGTTTGCTGATGGTATTGTGCAGTTGAAGAACGACAAAGATGTGATCGATATGTTGAAGGAGATGAAGAGTTTGAGCTCATGTTTTCGTTTGGGGGTCGACTGAATTTGCCCAATTTGTAGATTTAGGGTTTTGATGGAGAGTGTGATTCTGTGTGCAAATAAGGCTGATAATGATTATATACACAGGTAAGATGTTAACCAGCCACGTAAGTGCACACATGTCAAGCCACATCAGCAATTTTTTAACCTAGTTAGTGTTTTTTAACGAGGAGATATTTTACAAACAAAAGTGAATAGTTCGGATTTATTGGTGATTAAATGAGTTAGGATTATTATTGACCAATAACAATAAGTTGGAATTATTTAAATCTAATTTGCCTTGTTTTTTAAAGATTTTATGATGTGTGTGTATTTACTAAATGGGTTGTCAATGCAAACACTACTGATGTGGCATTCCCATTTGTTTCTGAATGGCTAACTCACCACTTTTTCTCCTCAGCCTTGCCTTATCTCTGATTCTCTCCTCGCCCATTTGTCTGTAAATACTCCAATTTGATGTAGTTTTTCATGTAGTTTTGTGGAATAGATTAAGATTTAAAGAATAGGTTATAGGAATCTTTTAGGTTAAAATCTTTTCCTTTTTTTCTTGAAATTTAAGGATTTGGTAATTTTACCAACTTAAATATGGATGCTCCCAGACGTTCTTATCTAAGTATTCTATGTAATAACAATACAAATCGTTAACAGTTAAAATATTTGATTGGTTTATGTTACTTTCATTTGTTGGGTTAGAATATTATTGTGTGGTTTTTTTATTAATTCAGGTTTTTAATCTTGAACTTTAATAGAGTTATTGTGCGACCCTACGTTTATATCTCTAAACTTTAATAGATTTATTATATATAAGTTTAATAATAATTCTTTTTCTATAGAAGATTTACGTTTGACCCCTCGAACTTTAATAGAATTAGCATACGGGCCTTAAAGTTTAACAAAGTTAAATTTCTTTATATTTATAACAAAAATATGTTCTTTTATCTTTTCTATAAGTTCAATTATTTTTCATTTACTTAACTTGTTATAATTAAATCTAACTTCTAACTCTAGACATGTTTACTTAATCGTGTTGGTTGCTTATTTTTACTATTATTTAGATTAAAGCCTACGTGGTTTATATTAACCTTTCAATAAACAAGGTAACAAATTAAACTATTTATTTAAATACCTTATTATAATTAAAGCTAACTTTTAACTGTAGACATGTTTACTTAACCGTGTTAATTGCTTATTTTTACCGCTGTTTAGATTAGAGTTGTGCATGGTCTATCGATATATCATGTAAAAATGCATTCTCACCAGCATCCTCCTATGTCACCGCTGCAAAGCGCGGCTCCAATACTAGTTTAAATAATTGTCCATCTTTTTGTTAATTTTTTAACAACCAACAAATAAAAGTCCGTTTACCCGAAGTAACCCAATGGCAAAAGACGACTTCATACGCCCGTGGTTGTAGACAGCGCTGCCGTGCTAGGGTAGTCCAAGTCAACCATCTCAGGTTCCGAGGAAACCCGCCGTATGCCCACTCCAATAAAACCCAGTTGAGATCGGATTTGCATTCGAGACCAACCCAAATCTTCACTTCACGTCCAATGCCAGTTGAGCTAAAGCTCATTGGCTCATGTAGACAATTATATATATATATATATATTATAAGCCTATTAAGTCTAACTACTTTTCAAATCAATATCTACCGTCCGATCAAGCTGAAACGAATCTCATCCGTTTAAACTCCCAAAAATAACCGCTATGACGGTGGGTTACAGCAATTCTTATTATTTTTTAGTGGGTGGTTATTTCCACCTTTTCCTTCCCATGATCTCAACAACTGCTCCTACAAATATGGGTAATGTTGTTGGTTTTTATTCAGTTTTTTTTTTCAGTTTTTATTTAGGTGGTTAGTTCCACATTTCCTGCCCATAATCTCAACAACTGCTCCTACAACACTGGGTAATGCTGTGGATACACTATGGTTTCATCCAGTTTTTATTTACCCTAAATAAATGGCCCATGTTCTCTACCTTCCTATTTTTTAGTAAATAAGCAGTTATATCTGTGTTTATATATATTCAAACCTGACCATAAAAAACTACAGCCTGCGAACTTATTACTCTACATTCTCTCAACTATCATTTAAACCTAATTGGGGAGATTATAGTCAGTAAATGATGGAGCAGCACATTCAAGATGCAACAAAGGATAAGGATGTTAAAGTAAAGCTTCATACCTACCCATGAATTGCGGCTGTTTGTCAAGTCCACCTTTCTTATTTGTTTTTTTTCCTTTCAGGTTGCATCTATAGGGTCCTTCCATCTTTGCTCACCTCTTCCTCCTTCCATCGTTTGCCCGATAATGTGTAAACCTACATATGAATCGGCTGAGGTAAGTACAATTTTATAGTCAATTTTAGATTACATTTTTTAAGCCTATGATATTATTGTTAATATTTGTCCTGTTCTCAGATATTTTTTTGTAAAAAGCAGGAAATTGATGACGTGCAGTTTGGGGCATTAGATGATTCTCACATTGACATAAGTGTTCCATCAAGTATTGTGGATACCCATCAAACATTCATGTGTAAACCTTTATATGAATTGGCAAAAGTAAACAGATGTTTCTACATCTAATTTTTTACACCTATTATTGTACTATTGTTCTCATGGCTTAAATGTTTTTTTTAGGTTTGCAACTTTAAAAGAATCAACAAAAGGACAAATACATTAAAGAATTGGAAGTGGGATGAGGTGATACACATCGATAGTGAAACCGAAGATCTGGAAGAGGATTACGCTTGTGACAAAAAGAGCTAAGCATACTTGTGTCGTTGAATCAAATGCTGGATTTATGCAAGTCGGCAGAAGGTTTGAAGAATAAAAAAGGAAGCCATATATACAGTCTTCTAAATGACAATTTAGAGGATATGGTTGGGTAGAAACAGAAAGGTTTTAAGTGGGGTCCTGTAGTGGTGTTACAAATTATGGGTTTTAACTATTGTATTCTTTCTTTCTGTTTTTTTTTTTGCCAGTATAACTTCTTGCTAGGCTGGACCATGTGGATGTATGTTTCGTTGTATCGAATAAAATGGCTTCATTTTGATGTTTAAAACAATTACATTTGCACCGACAAAATATGTGGATTTGGTAGACTTACGTTATTGTTGAACAAGGCAGTTGTCTTTTTAAAGCTCATCATTGCAAAACCAACCAGCCGTTTCAAAGGACCAGGCCTAATGGTTGAAGGCCATTTAGCTCAACTTCTGCAATGCAACTGAAAAAGTTACAAAACAGGAGTTACTTTTTTTTAAAAAGAAGTTGGTTATTGAAATATTTAAATAACTTCTATATTTATGGTTCCACTCTCCATTACTCACTGACTATTAACTTTTTAGAGTCATTTTAATGGCTTCCTGATGAACATGGGGATGTTGTTAATTGATTGTACCTGAGTTTGGATGGTTTTTAGACTCATTTAAATGATGGGTCCTAAAGAAAACATTTTTAAAATGTATATGGTCTAAGTTTCTGTTTCTGAGATTGTCTTTTGTAATGTGAATTAATAAAAGTTGTTTTTGTTCATTTAATATTTTAGTGAGTAATGTGGCGTAAACCATTAATATGAAACTGAGTATTAAGTTTTAAGACTCATTTTAATTCTTTCCAAATGTTGTGGAATTACTTAGAATGCCTAGTAATGAATGCTATGGAATTTGTACATAACCGTTCATTTCTTTTCAAATGAAGTTTTCTTAAATATAACTGATTAACCAACCCATCACTCCACTAACCCCATGACTCCACTAACTCCATGGTAGTTTACAGCCATGTTTAAATTACAGTTTTACTACAAGCAACCGTTTAATTCTTTCCAAATGTTGTTTTCTTAAATATAACTGATTAACCAACCCATCACTCCACTAACCCCATGACTCCACTAACTCCATGGTAGTTTACAACCCATGCCATGTTTAAATTGCAGTTTTACTATAAGCAACCGTTTAATTCTTTCCAATTGTTGTTTTCTTAAAAATAACTGATTAACCAACCCATCACTCCACTAACCCCATGACTCCACTGACTCCATGGTAGTTTACAACCCATGCCATGTTTAAATTGCAGTTTTACTACAAGCAACCGTTTAATTCTTTCCAAATGTTGTTTTCTTAAATATAATTGATTAACCAACCCACCACTCCACTAACCTCATGACTCCACTAATCCAGGCAGTTTACAACCCATGCCATTTTAAATTGCAATTTTACCACAAGCAGTTTGTCTTTCAGCCTATATAATAAGGACCCCCTTCATAACAAAAAACAATAATAATACCTACTATTGAAATTATGGATGAAAACACAAATAAGAAAAGTGATCACTCTGTCCATGAGCAGATGATGATTAACCAGGCAAATGAACAAGCAAAGGTTTACTTTAGTCATCTTATCAGTTTTTACTTATTGTCACCATATTAATTTATTTTTCGTTTCTACTTAATTTTAGACATATAGTGACAGTGTAGAGATTATTTCATTCAGCCCATTTAGTCCTTACAGATCACATTTAGCTCGTGAGTTCAGTGTTGAGGTAATACATAAAGAAGTTTTAATTATTTTTAGTTTAATTACTCCTGTTAGAGTATTAGCACACCTACATTCAACCTATTTCGATTATTCAGGATCGAGAGTTTGAGAAGCAGTGAAAACAAAGAAGAGCCTTGCTAAATTGGAAATGGGATGATGTTGTAGAAATCAACAGCTCTAAAGAAGAAATTGAGTTTCATGATATGACTATCAACGTTGATGGGAATGAGGTTACCACACCGTATGATGATGAGTATGCGCAGCCCGAAGGTGAATTTGATGATATTGCTGATCGCTAAAAGCTTTCAATAAGAATCTGAAGATTCCAAAAGTTAATACGTTATTTTTTATTGTTTGGATAATGTGTTGAGAATGAGTTTTTGTAGTTTGAATAGAAGAAAAAGGAAAAGTTAGCGAAACCCATCCACCAGACGGGTACTAAATATACATTATCTTTCTTTGTTACGTTGTTAGCGAAACCCGTCCACCAGACGGGTATTAAACTAGTTAAGCAGGGGCGGACGCAACATATAATAAGGGGAAACCCCCGCTACGGCTTGGCGTTCCGGCGGTAGTGTAAAATTAGTGTAAATTTGGAAAAATTTGACGTTTTTTTCGATTTCGTTACCGTTTTTTTTTTATAAAACATTACCGCTTGGCGGATTTTCTAGATCCACCACTGCAATTAAGTATCTAAATAACTACTAATGGGGTAGTAGTCCATTGGCAAAGGCAAAGTCAAAATCTTTAAACACCCGAAAATAGTATTTAAATAACTGTTAACTAATTTTTGTAATTACTAGTTGATGCCCCGCCCGCGTTGCGGGGCGATGGCCGATTAATGGGCGAGTGTTAGACAGCTCCTTGACACGGAAAACAACTAAATCGAGTCACCCAATTAAAACAAAACACTTTTACAGTTTTGCTAAAAAAACTAAAACAATGGCAATACTGTTATTTTTAACTAAGGGAAAGTTTTATTTTTTGACTGGGGTAAAATCTTAATTTTTCAAAAGCTAAAGTGATGGCAATACTGTAAATTGAAACCGGGGGCAAAATTGTAAATTGCACAGGGGCAAATTCGTAATTTTGAACCTAGGGCAATATAGTAATATAAATTTGAACTAAAAGCACAATCGTAATTTTAGGCTGGAGACAAAACCATAATTTTATTTTGAACCGAGGCAAAATCGTAATTTTGAGTTGAAACCAAAAGCACAATTTTATTTTTAAGCGGGGGGCAAAAACATATTTTTTTTCTTTTGAACTGGGGCGAAAACGTAGTTTTGAGCCGAGTGCCAAATCGTAATTTTAAATCGAGGGAAAAATCGTAGTTTTGGGCTGGGGACAAAAGCGTAATTTTATTTTAAGCAAGGGGTAAAAACTTACTTTTAAACTAAGGGAAAAATCGTAATTTTAAAGCGTATAAAAATAATAAAAGGTTTGGTCCAATGGGGAGCGTCAGGCCAGCTGCCTAGCACTATTCCCCAAACTTGTGCTTGTATATATGGTAAATACGTGTGTGGTATATATAACAGATACGTCAGAAAGCAATGTGTGTCTAGTTCATTTAACCATTCATTTATTTATTTAGTTTACATACATGGTGCAACATGAGTTACTATCAACCGATCAAGTTACTACTCTCATCAATCAATACAATGAAATATATATCAAGCACTACTACTTATATTCCTACTCAACCTTCTTATATTACTTCAAATATAATCGTTCATCGATCATGTTCACCCTTCCACCACCTCCTCCCTATCTCTTGTCCGCGGCCAACCGCGCCTTCTTCACCGCTACATTTTCTCCAAGAAACTCCGTCGCTGGCCTTAAAGCTCATCGGGTATCCAAACACCAACGAATTCGAGCCTCGGCCTTACAAGACTACTTCCAACAATCGAAATATTTGTTAAACAAATCGGATGGTGGACCTCCAAGATGGTTTTCGCAATTGGAATGCGCTTCCCGCTTCGACAATTCTCCTCTCCTACTCACTTTACCTGGTCTGTGACTTTTGCAGTAACTAATGAGTTAAATGTCATTTTTGTCCCTGTGGTTTGTTCAGTTATGACAGTCCATGTCAAATTTTAAATTTGTACCATTTTCGTCCCTGACATTCTTGAAATATGTTAATTCCGTCTAAAAAAAACTAAGGTTGAATCGAATGATTGGACAAACCATAGAGACGAAAATGACAGTTAACTCATGTTTTTTTTGGACGGAGCTAACATCAGTGGCGGATCTAGAAAATTTTTATAGAGGCAACGTTTCAAGGAAAAGGGGCAACGAAATCGGAAAACATCAAATTTTTCCAAAATTTACATTACCGTCGGAGCGTTAAGGGGTTACCCTTGTCATGAGGTAGGTCCGCCCCTGGTTGACATAGTGGTACAAATTCAAAATTTGGCCTGAACTGATATAATTGGACAAACGACAAGAATGAAAATGACGGTTGACTCCTAATAAACATTAAACGTTTAAGAAACCTATATATGTTTTCAAAGTTAATATGATGAATAGTGATTGTTTTTCTTCAGGAATTGATGGTAATGGGCATGCACTTTTAATGCATTATCAAAGGCTAGGACAGTAAGTACTTTTTCTCATCAGTCTAATAGTAGACATGTTGGTAAGTACTTTTATCTCATAGTAATCCATCACTATCACTCCATTTTGTAGTAGGGAAAAAATTAAGTAAATGACAATGTCAAAGATATATATTGTCACATGCAACCATCGTTTTAGTAACCGGCAGGTCGGTATGCGTACTCATCGGTTGTGTCTTTTATTATAAATAAGTAACTAGTTGGGGGTGTTGATGAGCCGATCCGATCTGAGCTAGGGTCTGCTCGTGCTCGGATTGAATTATAACTGATCCGATCCAATCCGATCAAATTTGCAAAACCGAGCACAAAAGTGATGCGCGTGCTCGGATTGAATTTGAATCGAGTGAATCGTTTTTGCTCGGTTTCGCTAGGTTTTTCTCAGCACCGAAATTAAAACATGTGTAGCAACAAAAAATATGAAATCAAAACTATTTCAAGGCTACATTCAACAAAAACAAATCTTAACTTAATTAAAACATGTCTAACACCTTACTAACAAAAGCAATACATAACTAAAATCATGATTCTAAATCTAAAAATGTTCTTCCCAATATCAAGAAGTACAAAATATAAAGTGTGAAATACAAATTGTCATTTAGCTCAAAAGCCATAAACTTTTTCTTTTAATTTTTTTGGACAACTTATCTATATAACTATATATATATATATATATATAAATCTTTAAAATCTATAATATATATATATATATTAATTATTTAAAAATAATAATTCAAGCGAAACCGAGCGATCGACGAGCGAGCGGACCTTTGCTCATGCTTGGCTCGTTTTCAAAACGAACCGAGCCGAGCGGCTCATTTACAAACTGAGCGGGAATCGAACGAGTATTTTTCGGGCATTTTTCGAGCGATCGTTAAGCGATCCTCGATCGTCGAGCAGTTTGGACAGCCCTACAAACTAGTTGGACTCCCGCACTTCGCGGCGGTGTTTTAGTCGGTATCGGTTCCATTCCTTACAGTATCGGTACGATACCGGCACTTGATACTCGATATAGCAATCGACACATGTTTCCATTGATTGAAAACCATAAAAGCGTATACCCGTACCAACACCCCGTGTTGTTCGGTCGGTATTGGTATAGATATAATACTAGCACTTCGATATAGTTTACGATACCAAAAAATACTTTATTGCAAATACAACTTTGTTCAACGAATTTTATATCGTCACTTCGAGAAAGCCATAAAAATGAATACGTATATACGATGTTGTTTGAGTAGAACTTTTATCGAATCGTAGATATTATATTCAAAATTTTATAATACTTTTTATTGTGCCAAAAATAACGAAAAGGGTAATCGTTGTGATTTTATAAAAACAACAGAAAAACAACTAAACCAATCTTATACGGTACCGGTAGCTAAGCGATGTTATATGTTATTTAGACGGTATAGAAAATATTTAGAAAAAGAAAATAAACTAAGGTTAAAAAACGTAATTATAATAATATACTGTTTTAATTTTAAAATAATAGAAATATTAATATTAAATCTTATTAAAAAACATGAAATCACTATTCATCAAAGTCTTGATATTATATATATATATACAAGGTTAGGTAACTAAAATGAAAACTCATGCGAGTTCTGAGAACTTAAAGAACTCGGTCTTACTAAAGATTTTTTCAAAAACAAAACTACCAAAAATCCGGGAAAAAAACAACATTTCAAAAAAAAAAAAACCTAGTTTTATATTTACATAGACGTAAATGCTGTAAAACTGATGTCATCAATTTTTACAACAGCTGTAAAGGACCGAAAACACCAGTTCAAAACTTTTATTACAGCGTCTTTGTAACATTTTAATCTAGGGGTGTGAAAAAATAGCAAAACTGGCACGGGAAGACCAAGTTCTCTAATTAGTTCTCACAACTCGTGTATGTATGTGTGTGTGTGTATATATATATAGAGAGAGGCCGGTTATTCGACAATATCCCTTATCATACGATGCGTACGAGATTGTCTTACAACATGCGAAATTTTCTTTTCAACATGTGATTTCCCTTTTGTTTATTTTTTTTGGGTACATGCGATTTTACTTTTATTCTGTACATGCGATTTCCCTTTTTTACTGTACATGCGATTTTGATTTTGTTATAACACAACGTGCGATCTGCCATTGCGTACGCAGCGTACGTTAAGGCATTTTGTACGATACACTTTTTCTATATACACACAACGTGTGTGTGTTTTTTGGGGATTGGTTGGCGAATTTTGACCCCCTTTTATTGTTTGAAGGATTTTTGACGTATGGTGTCTGCATATTCCTACAACAGACCGAACACCTTTTACAGGTCACTTTCTCCTCCCTAAATTCATTTAATAGATACCAACAACATACGATACTGTAATGAAAACTCCTATGATACATATAGGAACATAGTACAAAGGGGTTAAGTTTTGCCCTTTGAAAGACATACATTCATTGCACATGTAGCTTTGCAGGGACAGCATGCAACACACGTACGTACACTTATTTTTGGTCAAAATGCTGTTTCTTTTTATGGTTAAATACGCAAAACAACAATCACAAAATGAGTCTGAAAGGAGCCGAGTCCGAGCTCATGGGCGCAGCTTAAGTAGGGCGGGAGGGGGCAGCCGACCCCCTGAACTTTTCGCTCAGTAATGGAGAGTATGTGGTTTTCGTATAGAAGGTATATACGTTTTAACCCCGCGATTTTATAGAAATTTTTAGGTCTGATAACTTCTACCCCCGGTCAGAAATCTCAAGCTTCGCCACTGTCCGAGCTTGACTAGGCTCAGGCTCAAGCTCATTTAATTTACGAGAGCTCGGTTCAGTTCGAGCTTTGTTTCTAAAGCTCAAGCTCGGCTCGTGAGAAGTTTTTAAGCTTGAGTTCAGCTAATCATTCAAATTATTTTTTAACTATTTTTATTATATATTTATATATAGCATAGTATATATGACTTGGTTATTATTATCATAGTTTTACATATAACAATTATTATTTATAGAAATATATATTTAATATATGAAATACAGCTATATAAGTAATGTCTCAATAGGCTTGTGATCCATCTTGAGTTTGATAAGTGAAGCTCAAACTAGCTTGTTTGATAAACAAACTTGTTTTTAGAATGAACAAGGCTCGTTTAGAACGATCGGTTATTGGTTTCAGTGGATCTTGAACAAGGTTCTATCAAAGACAAAATAGAATGAACAGTGAACAAGATAACCAACATTTAGAGCTTTACAATTGCACTGGATTACAAATGTCGATGATTACTGAATGTATTCGCCATGCAGACCTATTATTACATATTTTGTTGACAGTTATATTAAGTCGATGATTACCGAATAGTCTAACAAACAAACATATCATACTCAGTAAATCCCACCAATAGCAAAGCTAAGGTAGAGTCTAAGGAACGTAAGATGTAGACAGCCTTACCTCTACTCCGTAGGAATAGAGAGACTGCTTTCAGTGAGACCCCCGGCTCAATAGTAGTTTTGCATCAAGCCTTGGAAATAAGGCACATAACACTCAGCAATTAAGACAAAGGCCGATTAGTGCATGTACTCCCTTATCTGTCGGCTATCAACGCCACAACATGATGCATGATTAGCCATCCCCATCTTTTAACGTTATTTTCACGAAATTAGTAAAATAACGTTAAAATTAGATTGCCGAGTAGTCTAAATGTGCATATTATGTTTTTCATAATGTCTATCCTATTCTAGTTGAAACAATATGCTAAATAAATTCCCTTTTGGAGTAGATCTTGTGAAGCTGGTTGAAACAACAATTAGATCCGAAAGTCATCGTTTTCCTAACAGACCCGTATATATAATGGGTGAGTCCATGGGTGCATGCCTTGCACTAGCTGTTGCTGCACGCACCCCGGATATCAATCTTGTTTTAGTTTTGGCTAATCCAGGTAATTAAGAAGCTTGTTTATCACATTCCTCTTTGTTAATATTATTGTGGTATGTAATGTACATGTAGCAATATGTTGAATATCATATCATATTCTCAACTTGTTTTATGAAGCTGCAAGTTTCGGCAAGTCTCAGTTGCAGGCTTTGACGACTATTCTGAAAGCGATACCTGATCAGCTTCGTGTTAGCTTTCCTTATCTGCTGAGCTTAATGACAGGTTATGTCTTTATGTTATATTGTTTTAAAAAGATATTGTTGAATGCTTCGGTAGGCATCATTCTGTTGGAGCGAGCTATGCATGAAGTAGCTTTAACAGACACATCACATCGGAATTAATAAGTATAATTCACATTATACATGATACGATTAAATTGACATTAGTGGTTTGCACAATATTAACTGCAGGTGTGCCTTCAAGAATGATGAAGGCCACCTTAGAGAAAGGACTTCCTTTTCGACAAACAACCATAGATCTATCTGCGGATGTTGCAGCATGGCTCTCCTACATGTCGGTACGAATTTAATTAAATAACAAGTTATTTTGTTTTCGGTATAAAATTTTGTAGCATATCCCAATATTGGCAGCCCCATAACCTTTCAATGTAGAGGTCATGGCTTCGAGTCTCGCCTGAAGCAAAAAATGCTTTGGGTTGAGCCAAAGGTTTTACCATAGTGGGCCTTCGGGCAGTGAGTTTCCTCTTGAATGGTGACGGGCTTGGTCACCACTCACCAGCGTCTTCTGCGTTCAAGGACGTGGTGGGTGGCCTTTTTCCAGAGGTTTTACCGGCTTCTGTTGATCATTAAAAAAGAGTATAAATAGATTAAGTTAGGGGATAGTAGTCACATGATGGATGTTAAAGCACAACTCATTTATCTCCAATGGATTTATTCATTTGGCCCGTAAATCCGGATTTCCATTTATAATATGATTCATCATCTTATTGTGAGGATCTAGTTATAAAACTTGGACACTGAAATTATCACTATTAACCCTCTGTAGGCAGTAGATTGATTGCTAATAACTTAATATTCTCAGGGATTGGCTGACGTGTTTACCGTTGAGACGATTCTTTGGAAGCTGAAGATGGTAGAATCTGCATGCAAGTACTCCAACTCGCACATTCGGAACGTTTCAGCTCAGACACTCGTACTCTTAAGGTCCCATCTCTTTTAACCTTTCTAGTTTAATCCGATATGATCCGAAATCTTACGGGTTTCCATTATGACTTGATACTATGGGATAACATGACATGTAAACTTGTTGTTCTAATGTACTTAACTTATGCAGTGGGAAGGATCAGCTATTTCCTAATCTAGTAGAAGGCAAAGGCTTTGTCGAATTCTTCCAAAATGTCAAATGCGTTTATTTAATGATTGCGATCATGCCATGTTCCTGGTAGGATGATTCTAATGTTTATTTCAGTTGCATCATTTTAAATAATATATATATATATATATATGACATCCTTTACAAATTTCAAGATTTTAGTCACTAACTTTAGTATTTCCACTAAATACTACTTATAATACCCTGCACATGTAACAGGATGAAGATATTGATCTGGTAGCAGTCATTAAGGAAGCCGGTTTTTATCACCGAGCAGAACTCTTGCCACCAAGCCCTCTTGCAATTGAAAGTGTGTTGACTCTCTAAGGTAACTTAACTGACTTCCATAACACTCTATCTCAACCACTAGATCTATTATCAAGTTTCTTTTCTTCTGATAACTTTTTGGCTAGGCTAAGCCTCATTCACCATATATCTTATTTGTTTATTTGAGTTTCGTTTTTCGTCGTGTTGTTTGGCGAAAATTGTCATTTCAAGCAGCGTTTTTTTGCATGCGCAACATTGTGGTTTGCAATTTGTTGTCTCTTGAATTCAACTCTCACTAACACGATCCATTTTTTCTGTTAACTTAAAGGACATTTCAGGCAATTCGCCTTATATAGTAAATAAAAAAATTATGTTATATTTGCAATTTTTTTACTATATGCATAATAACTTATACCTCTACATTAACACATTGTACCTAAGGCATGTTGACTAAAATACCCTTTAAGTTAACAGTAAAACAGATGGAGTTAAGTTACCGGATACAAGCGGCAACAAAATGCAGACCACTTATCGCACAGGAAAAAAACTACTTGAATTCTTGAAGTGCCCCTTTTACACCAAACCATAGGGACGAAAAATGAATTTTACGTTTGTTTTCTTATCTCAGATGGACAGATGTGGTTTCTTCTCCTGTGCTACTCTCAACTATGGAAAATGAGAAAATTGTGAGAGGTCTTGATGGAATCCCTGCTGAGGGGCCTGTCTTGTTTGTTGGCCACCACAATATCCTAGGATTTGAAATAATTCCCATGCTAAGTCATTTTATAATCGAGCGAAATATAAACGTGCGAGCATTAGCGCATCCGCTAGCATTAAGTATGTTTAAACAAGTAAAAGTCCCTGAGTTGGCAAGATATATTTTTTTCCGAATTATGGGTGCAGTTCCTGTCACGGCATCTAATATGTACCAACTCTTTTCAATGAAGTCCCATGTTCTCCTGTATCCAGGAGGCGTGCGCGAAGGTCTTCGTAGAAAGGTATGGCTTAATGATATTTACTTAGATGACAATATTCCACATTCATAATCTTAAAAGTGCGTAACGTCATTCATCTCGGTCTACTTGCGATTATTTACTCGTATGACTTTATGCATGCCAAATCATAATATGTATATCATGTATGTCTCCAAGATGTCGCTGCAAAAACTCATTACAATCAAGTGTTAATCTATTTAGGGTGAGGAGTACAAGTTATTCTCGCCTAAGCAACCCGAGTTTATTAGATTGGCCGCAACATTTGGAGCCAAAATAGTACCTTTTGGTGCTGTTGGTGAAGATGATTTTACTCAAGTGAGTTTAACACCGTCTCATTCTTAATTACGACGTCATAAGTTTTATCGAAAAAATTCTTTAACTTACAGTTACTTGCTTTTCTTGTACCTACTTCATCAGTTGGTATTCGATTATGACGATCAAATGAAGATTCCTTTCTTGAAGACTTATATCGATATATTAACAAACCAGTCGATAAATCTGAGGTATGTAGTGTAGGTTGGTTTTATTTTTTTATTTTAGCGACATGGAACTTTTAGTTTGTGAATTGAATGCATGTTGTGATAGGACTGATGCCGAAGCAGAATTCGCTAATCAAGACATGCACGTGCCTGGATTGCTAGCGAAAGTTCCTGGGTGATACTATTTCTTATTCGGAAAGCCCATTGAAACACAAGGTATAAATGATTAAAACTCTGTAAGGTATTGTTTATTATTGATCAACTACTTATAGACGTACAATAAGAATAATACAAATGAAACCTAATAAAATCATATCTATCTTTTACGGTAAAGATTATTTTAATAAACTCTAACTAATATATTCTCTCTAATATTACATGTAGTATAATATTTACAGTAGAGTTTTGTGGTGTTAATTTTTGTAAGGGAGGAAACATGAACTAAGAAAGAGGGATAAAGCCGAAGAAATGTATTCGCAAGTAAAATATGAGGTTGAAAAATGCCTTGCTTACTTGCTAAAGAGAAGAGAAGAGGATCCCTACAGGAATATAATAACTCGGTTAATGTATCAAGCCACTCATGGCGGTTTAGATGCTCATGTCCCAACCTTCCATCTCGACTGAATCCAACCCCCACCGGTTGCAATTGGGAAATATGTTTGGTATGGTATTATTAATCACAAGGAAGCTGTATGCATTCATACCATTTCCATTTTATATGAAATTCATACTTTGTTTATATATGTTAAGAGTCAGTGTTTTCATAACTGGGTTGGTCATCGAATCGGTCTTCTTACCAGTCCACTAGTTAGATCGGTTTTAAGATCACTAAGGTTGATATTTCGATGATGCTTCCAAAATTCAGTCGGATACATTTAAGAGAAAAAAAAACAAATTTGTTATGTTCAGCATGTAATAGTTACGTAGATTTACAAGTATGTCGATTAGGTAATACTAACGGAAAAAAGTTTTTCGACTAGATAGTTTTGCACTCAAAAAACATTTTTACCAAATAAAAGTCATAATCTAAAACATTTAGTTTAGTTTTAGTATGTCAGCAACATATTATAAAGATACAATTATTTGATTTATTGTTATTCTATATTCCATCATTTATAATATAACATCAAATTGCAATAGTGAAGCATATTTATTTGGTTTCAATCTGCAAAAATTCTATTTCAAGTAGGGAAGTACACTTTGGTTAATTGGGCCAAAACCAGATAAAGTAGGCCCATTGCATTAAAGCCCATATGAATCATACACACAACATCCTCTTCTATACACAGAAATTTGCATACTTGTGGAAAATCAACCAATGATACCATTTCATAGCTTCATTTATCATCTTCTTCATCATCTGTTAAATGAGTTTTAAGTGTTTGACTAGGGATTTTCCATTTTTCACTCTCCCATGCTGCATCCTTATCCGGCATTTGAAATTCGTCCGCTTTTAATGACAACTCAAATTCAGGCAGTTCCGGCAACACGTCTAGACTCCTGCATCAATCGCCGATCCCATTAGCATGCAAAATAGGCACGTTGGGTAACATGTCAAAACAGATATTTTGGTAACAGGTCGGGTTGACCCAAAACATTTTTTTCCCAAATATTATTTTACATTGTTGTACAAACTTAGTGTGTAAATATGATTAAAAAAGTTTTATTTTTTCAACCGTATTTTTTTGCTTTTTTGAACAAAAAGATTTAAGAGGCTTTGTGCATTGAAAAACACTTTGGGTGACTTTCAACTTGTTTGACCTGTTTGGTGTGTTGACCTTTTCCTTTTAAGCTAGTTTTTACTTGCTAACATATAAAAGAATTTAATAAAATACAGCCCGAA
The DNA here is from genome assembly GCA_947069175.1 of Scalesia atractyloides. NCBI lineage: Eukaryota > Viridiplantae > Streptophyta > Magnoliopsida > Asterales > Asteraceae > Scalesia > Scalesia atractyloides. Next base: position 71,388,879 of record CAMTDV010000019.1, read on the forward strand.
CCCACCCAACCAATCATAAGTAAATGGATCAAAACTATCACCAACCGAAATGATTTTGATTGCTTACTTTTCTTCCTCTAAAAGGTAGGCGTGCATTTGGGACTTTTTAGCTGCGGTTTCGGAATTTTCTTATTCAAATGCTTCATTGCACCCCATGCAGTGGGAGCCCTTCATATCATCATCAAAGTCAACAAAAATTAGACAAAAAATTATAAATAATTAAATATTAATCACTTCATGCAAAAAAAAAATTTATGACTCTAACCTTGTTATGGGAGCTGTTAAGCAAAAGTTTAAACATGCCTTCTTGCTCTCTGTTAGGATTTCTTCAGCCGCGAGAAAACAACACACCGCAGTGATGTGGCAGGATGGTTCAGTACCCTTGTCGGTGATCAGACCATGGTAATAGTATGCAGCAGCCTGATTACACGTGTCAAACAACGGCTTGGTTTCTAACATGTTGGCATACGAAACGGTTATATGAATATAATAAATTTAGCAACGCAAACCTTTGCTTCGAGGAACTTCCATTTGATAAACAAAAGATGTTTCTTTCCGTATCCGTTAAGGTTGTCACATGTTGACAAGCAATAGTGCGCCTGCAGAAAAAGGGGGGGGGGGGGGGGGGGATTAAGCGTTGGCTGAGAAGATTTAGATGTTGTTAATGGTGGAAAGGGTAAAGTAAGTACCTGACTGAAATAACTTAATTGCTCGCATGCTAGTCTTCTTTTAACAGATAAAGTGGCGTTTTTACATTCGACAGCTGAAGCAAGCTGCATTTCGGTTCCCTGAAAGTCATCCAATTCGGTATGAGCATGTTTCAATATACTAATGATGAGTTAATACCATGATGGACCGAGTTAGAGGTGTCAAAATGACAGGGTAACGCATCAAAATGGGTAACCTTTTTGCAGCCCAACCCACCAAAACTTTACATTTTGTTTAAACTTTATAGATAATAGAGTGAATATGACTTTACATGTGAGAACACTTTGGGTGACTTTTGACTCGTTTGACCCTGTCAACCCGTTTCATGTTATTATTATATATATTAAAACACATCACACTAACTACATTAAGTTTTGTATATTTATAATTTGGCCACAATTTTTTAGCTACAACAACATTTAATATTTTTGTCTTTTGTCACAACTTTTGCTTTCTATTTTCTTTCTTTTTTGTTTTTCTTTTTTTTATTTGAAGTATGTGTCAGTACAAATCTAAGTTGTTTTACGTCTTGTCATAAATTTGGTTCGAAAATGAGTCGGGTCAAACATACAAAATACGTTTTTTACTAGGTGGTATATAAGTTCGAGTTACTTTACATTTCAACGTTTTTTTAACGCACGGTACCATTCTTTAACTTAAAAAACACTATTTTCTTACTTACTTTTTTAAAATATCTTTCGGTATAAATCTAAGTCGGTTTACGTTTTCACGTAATATTTTCTAGGCAATGAGTCAGGCCGATCAAATATAATACATTTTTGTTCTTATTTTTGTATGTTTTTAGTTGGTATACGTTTTGTCATAAGTTTTGTTCAGAAACGAGTCGGATCAGTTATTTGAGGGTACAAATTTGAGTTAGTTTAAGTTTCGACGCTGCCGCAACGGGGCGGATCAAAATTCTAGTAATGTCTATAGGAATCCTGAACGCCATTTTTTTAATTTATCGGTATACTATAAGTGAATAATATGCTATTCACTACAAGATTCCAACAACAAACATACATACCTGTCCTAGTGCTTGAATGTAAGTAGCCTCGAGTACATTCTCCTGCAAATCTACAGGCAGCTTCATCCTAATAACAAAGTTCGATATGAAATTAAATAATTCGGTCCACCAACAGTATCTACGGTTTATCAAAAATATTAACATACTTTAAATGAGGCGGAATTTGGACAAGAATTTCGCGAAGACAGAATTGCAGGTACCCAGCTGCCTTCACCAATATTTCAACCGCAGACCCAATGTCATCTGTCATTAAAAAAATAACAGATTAGTGGATATTAAATTAATTTAATGTGAGATATTGGTGATATATGACAGTATAACACCTGTAGATTCAACTGTTTCGCTAGAAACAGTTTGATCCGGAATCAGTTTTGAATTTGCCTCCATTAATGTCAGCATAGCCATCATATGAACTACGGATAGTAATTCAAACCACGAGTCAGCAACACTTATGTCCTGTTCATCAAATTTAAGATTAGGTTACAATATACAAAATTAATCTCCATAAACAACATGAGTTGATAAATATATAGAATTCTCACTTGTCGTCCATCGTCTAAGCTTTTCCATTTGAACTCAACCAGCTCTCGGAATCCAAATTCTAACAATCAAAGTAGACACAAAATCAAAACTATTGGATATATATCTGTAAATGATTACATTATGATATTCTTATACTTATTTTTATAATTATTTGGTTTTGTAGAAGTTATTCTATATGCAAAAAAATATCATTCATCAATATTTTTTCAATTATCTCTCATTATTCTTTCATGGTATCAGAGCATTATTTCTCCTAAGAATCAAATCATTATGCTCTAATGTTTGAATACTTTTTATGAATCTTAAATACTCGACAACAAATGCGGCAATGATCTACAAGAATCAATTTAAACACAAACAGAAGAATAATCCGAAGGAAAAAGAACAAAGAAGAATGATACCCTAAACCAAGGTTTCTCATCTACTTGATTTCCAACAATTTGTTACAACTTACAAGCTACAATTTGCTTTAAACCTCTAGCTTGAGGGGTCATATTAGAGATGTATCTAGAAATGAAGGCATTAGTGTGTATATATATATATGCATGGTTGCAAAAGTCGCTAGGCGCTCCCTAGTCGGTCGACTGGGGAGTTGAGAGTACTCGGTCTAGGCGGAGAGTACTTGGGGAGTACTCGGACATGTTAAATTATAAAGAAATGACTTTACGGAGATTAAATATATATCAAATAACATAAATTTACTAATATTTATAACAAAATACGTGAAAATGATATTCATTCTTTAATATGTACGCATAGAAATTATATTTTATTATTATTTAAGTCAAACTAGGCCCGAGTTGACCTACTAGATCCGATTCTGGTCGAGGTTGACCGCGTTTGACCGACTCCCAGTAATTAGGCGGAGTCGAAGAAAGTCGCCTCGGCAGCCTACCTTGTAGCGACTACTCGGGGAGTACTCGGCCTTGGAAACCTTGTTTTACAACCATGTATATATATATATAATATGTATATATATATATATATATATGTATGTTTGCTTATGTAATTATCTAGTTGTAATATCTATAAGATATTAGTAGGAGTTATTATATATAAAAAAGGGTAAATTGCATTTTACGTCCTTTAAGTTTAGCAATAAGTTTCAATCTCTTACGGCATATGTCTTTTATGTTTTAATCTCTTTACACCAGATGTCCTTTATGTTTTAATTTCTTTATAGCAGATGTCCCTTAATTTTGTAATCTTTTAGGGAGAAAGGACACCGCCTGTAAAGAAATTAGAACATAAGAGGCGTCTGCTGTAATTTTGTTAGTTAAAAGACAACGCCTGGAATTTCGCTAAAACTTAAAGGACATAAAATGCAATTCACCCTAAAACAAACTCATTCACCATTATTTGTTTAATTCTCTCCTTATTCATTCAAACTCTGTTAAGCATGAAAAATTAAATGATTATCGAATCGAATAAAACCTTGATCGGTGAGACCAACTAAGAGCGATAAGTATTCCTCCAACGCGCGTAGTACTGCAGGAGCAGCTGAAACATCTGCAATAAGTTTCAAAATCTCAGATCCCTAAGCTAGAACAAACCGATCGAAATTCATGTAAATAAAACTAGAAACCTAACCAGTTTGTTGCGCGAGAAGAGCTATTTGACTCCGAAATGAGGTAAGACGATCAATAAGCTCCTTAGGAACAACGCCCTTAAGCGACTTTTGAAAACTAGGGTTAACAGGAACACGAACCGACGGTACAAACACGGTTACCACAGGGATCTTCATCTGCTTCTTATTACCTCCTACTCTATACACAGAAACCGCACACCCCATCTTGCTTCAAACGTGTTAGTAGTACTATATGCACATAATGCAACACATACAGGTATATTGTAAGTAGCAGAGTGGTCTTGCTGTAACGATCCACTGAGATTTAACAAAATGAGTTAAAACAGTTGGAAGAAACAGTATATGTGTTTCTGATGAAATGGTGGTAATATAGAAGAAGAAGAAGGAATGAAGTTGTTTGGAGTCACATGGCATTCGTGCAAAATGAAGCTATCTTAGATATTGAAAGATTATTATTGTAATGAAAGGGTGAGACAGGTGTAATTGGAATAAAGAAATGGGGAAAGAGTGTGAGCTCAGATCTCTTTGTGATCTCATCTCATTCATGGCGATACAATTGGCATGTGCATGTGCATGTGCATGTGCATGTGCATGGGTTGCTGTGATCATGACCGTAGATTAAGGAGCAGGTGGGCCATGATTTGTATTTTCAACTTGGTAAAACTAGCTTGTTTCATCTTCTTATTCTTCTCCAACAACTTGTATAAAATAATAGTTTTAAAAGAGGTCGGCCACAACATATTAACTGAATGAAGTTATCGATAGAAATTCAGGAGTTTTTTTTATTATAACAGCTAACTCATACATCACATAGAAAGGGAAGAAAAACACTTATGGAGTCATTATCAGTTTGAGTTTGTGTAATCTCGAGCCTGACTTGTTTTGAGTTAAATTTGAGCTTGGCTTATTTATTGTTTATTGTTGTTTAATTGTTTTATATAATTATATATGTATATATAATTATGATTATAAATTTTTTTATTTATAATAACAGTTATATTATGTAAACATATTTAGTTAATGTGGTAAATAAAAGTTTATCTAAAAAACTATATAAAAGATAGGTTTAAGAGTTTAATCAAGCTCGATATATGAAGCTTCGATTCAAGTTCATTTGTCAAATGAGCTCCAATATATGCTCAAGTTCATTTAAACTTGGCTCAGTTTGGGCTTTTGACAATTTATCTCGAGTAGTCCACAAACGACTAACACCACAATGGTAGAGGGTGTGATTGAGGATTTGCACTAGGCACCGAATAACAAGCCACCCCAGATGTGGTGATTATGTAGTTTGAGGTACCAACATACTATTGGTCTATGCTAGGATGAAAAGGACGGTGGTCCTATTAAATTTAACAAGTTAAAGGATTTAATCATCTAAAAACTTAACTAATTATGTGTAAAAAAAGTATAGGGTACCTTCTCCACCCAAAATCCTTTTGTAACAAGATACTAGATCAGATCGTATCTCACCAAAACTAATGCGTTGTTAAACGAGTAAGTTCAAGTCGAGCCAACATCAACTCGGCTATCATATGCGTTGTTAAACGAGTAAGTTCAAGTCGAGCCAACATCAACTCGGCTATCATAATATACCGTATGAGTTGAAAGATTATCATGTAATCAAATTGACTAGAAAACTTATACGAATCAAAAATTATGAATTGATTCAGTGCACTAAAATATAACTCCTGGTGTGCAATGCATCTCTACTTATGATATAATAAACATTTATTATCGTATGCCATAATAAATTTCCATATTGTGAAAAGACACTAATAAAAAGTCTCTAGGTTCAAGGTTGTCCAAGTTACGAAGTATATTTGCTTCGTGGCAGATGATGACAGGACGAGGATCCCAGGTCTGATTGCATCTCGTCGGTCGGACACACCTTTTGGCAGCATCAAGAAATAAACCAATCTTGGTGACTCACCATTGCCATACATTACAAGCCACCTTTTTTTTTTATCAAATAGTCGTCGGTGACCGTAATTCACTAAACAAAGGTGACTTTTTTATTAAGCTAGCGGCGTTGACCACAAATTAAATAAATAAAAAAAAACTTTTTATTGTCGTTCATTGGATTGTCTTCACAAACCGGCCTTTTACTCGTTTTCTAGTATCTGCCCTTGCTTTTCGGGACTCATAACGGATGCACTTCTCGTACCTGTTGACAGTTATTAAAGTCAGACGCTGGTTAATGGGTCGCTTTCTCACCATGGGTCGAGTTGGGCTGACTCACAAACACTTTTTTTCCTTTTCGTTTCTTGGTTTTATAAACAGCATATCCCTTGTTATAAAAATATTAAAATTAATATTAGGTGTCTCTTCAAATTTACCACTTTAACCCATTGCGTTGGCGTATGAGCAGGACCGACCCGTTTGACCCATGGCAGACGTATGAGCATAGTCAACCCATAGAAATTATTAAATCAATTATAGAGTAAAGTACCGAATGGTCCTGTGGTTTACCAAAATTTTAGATTTGGTCCCTAGCTTTCTAAAAGTACACAGATGGTCCCTGTGGTTTGCACTTTGTAACACATTCAGTCCCTAGTTTTTTTTTCCCAAAAGTACATTGATGGTCCCCGTGGTTTGCACATTGTAACACATTTAGTACCTAACTTGGACATGCTAAAACCTTTAGATTTGTTGGCTGGGAACTAAATGTGTTACAAAGTACAAACCACAGGGACCATCCGTGTACTCTTGGAAAACTAGGGACTAAATCTAAAATTTTGGAAAAACGCAAGGACCATTCGTGTACTTTACTCTTAAGTGCATATACCTTAGGGTCAAAACTAAATTTACTCGATTGACCAATTGCAGCCATATGAAACATTAAACAGAACCGACCCGTTTACTCATAAACGATTAAATGGGCCAAAGTTATTAAACAATTTAAAAGTACCTCCGTGTTTTCTTCTTCTCCTTGTAGCGTAGCATTGCATTGGATCTGTTCTGTGCGAACTGCTGAGCATCCACTTTTGTTGTTGTTGGTATTTCTATTCCTTGACTAGTTGCTAGAAACCTGTCTATCATCTGACCATCCATGATCGAATCACATCCGTTGATTTCCATCATTTTTGTTTCTGATGATGGTCCAGTAACTTGTCTGTTGTCACTCTCCATTGTTGATATGCAACCAGATATCTGCATGTTTTTATTTAACCACCAGTTAAAAATCTAACTTATAATAAAAGACTACAAAAAATGCCACATGGCATTCTCTCCATCAACCTTATAAATTTCATTAATATTTATTTAATATTAATATTAATATTAATATTAATAACTAATATATATCACTTATTTTTATCCTTATCTTTATCTAAGATTAATAAATAACTTTAATTTTGCAATTTAGACCCTTTGTTTTTTTACTTTTAACCCAAAGTTTTTCATCTATTGCAATTTAATCCCAACTCTTTTTTATTTTCAGTATTGGTCCACTATACTTTTTATCTTTCCTAAGTTTTAGTTTCGTTCTAAATTTCGTGAGTTAACGCACCGCAACGTGCGTGTGGGGTTTAACATATTTTCGTATATTTTTTTCCCGTTTGTTTGACTAACCCGTCGCAACACATTTATTTTTCTCCGTTTGACAGTTCGTCCAACGCGTGGGTCCTGGATTGACTTAGTTATTTTTTCTATGTTTTACATTTCTTTGTAACGAGCATTCGTGATTCAAAGATTTTACGTCTGCTTTTCGTTCGGCGTTATTTTTTTCGTTTTTTATTTATTTTGGTTTTACGAGCTCTTCCGGTGTTTGTGATTGCTGACAGTGGTATAGCATTGATACTACTTGACATAATTTTACGATAACCGTTGCAACGCAGGGGCTTAATACTAGTAAATAAATAAAGTTCATGACACAAGGTCGATATGCTGAGTTAGAGAATCCTAATCTATACTTTTATGTGGGTACAATACAAGGGAATGATTAATATAAATATGAAACATATAATTATTTTGTTATATTATTATTGTTACTTTTGGAAATTTGTTAAACATAACCCTTGGGGTTATGATTAAGTGGTTAACAACTAACATATGATTTATTTTCCTCTAACTAAGAATTATTTTGCTTCCAACAAAAGCTATCAAACCCAAACAAGTGAACTAATTCAGTTTTTTACAATCTATGACTGTTTTAATAACTAATCCAACTTCGCAAATCGCAACATTTTTTTGTGATGCGTGGTATCTCTGTTGAAAGCATCTGAGTCTCGTTACTACGAATGGCTCTCGGTTAATTTCTAAACTTACACCTCAAATAAATAGTAACTAAGGGTCTAAGAGGGAAATGTTGTATTTAATGAGGGATGTTTTTTTATATATATGTTTTTTTCTCGGATTGAGTTGACCCGAAAAACATTTTTGTATACTAGCAGGGTGCTCTCGCGATGCGGCGGGGGCGACACTTTGTATTACGGTACTCATTTCCGATAGTTTTCTTATTCGTATAATATTTATTGTAGCATTATTGTGGTTGGATATACGTCATAACCGAAGTCATCGGTTAGTCTATTTTATTAATCAATCGGTTTTTGGTTAATCGGTTCTGTTTATTCGGTTAGATTGACGGTTTTTTATTCGGTTTGTTTAGTTTCAGTTAATAGCCAAAACCAAACTTGGGCTAAAACTTTTGCTTAAAAATATATAAAATTGAGGTGTAAATACATGAAATGGATGTATATATACATGAAATGGAGGTATAAAATATGAAATACATGAACTAGGGTATAAAAGCTAGAAAATATAAAAGTATGAATAATCGGTTCGATTCGGTTAATTATGGTTAAACGGGGTACAAAAACCTAATAACCAATTTTTGGTTAATTCGGTCTTCAACTAATCGATTTTCGGCTAATCGGTTTTCAGTTAATTCAGTTTTTGGTTAATTTCAGTTTGGCATCTGTTTTCGGTTAGTGATTCAGTTATTGCTCACTCCTAGACACTGTTACGTACCTATCAAATTTTTTAAATAAAAAACTATAGCTGTACTATACAAATTTTTTAATTAAAAAACCATAGCTATACTATACTCAAATTAAAGAGAATAAAATGTTCGTTTTGTGGTGTAATTTTTTTAAAATAATATTAACTACGAAGAAGTTATGGCCGTTTAGAAATCATGGGGTAGTTGGTTTTGTATAAGAGGTAAAATGTAAATACTAACTAATTATCCATGATTTTGTTAAAGATTAGGGAGTTATGTGTAACTAAAATGAGGGATTAAATTGTAATTAGTGTTTGAATAACTAATTTACCCTAATGTTGTACCTTATGCATTAACCTTAAAAAGTTCTTTAAAATACCTTTCCCTCATGCATTATTATATACTATAGATAAATCAAAAATATATGCCTTTTACCATTTAATGAATGTTATACAGCATTTATCAGAACTAACTGATTATTAATAAGATACTTTATTACAGACTACTTTATGTGTTACTATTAGGGCTGTCCATTTTTATCCAAAACCCCAAACCCGACCCAAACTCAAAGTCACCCGAACCCGAATTAGAGAATACCCGAAAAACCCCAACCCGATTAACCCGAACCTTCCATGGGTCGGTTATCAGGTGACTTTTTCCCAGCTAAAAACCCGAACGGCCCGACTCGAAAAACCCAAAACCCGAAAAAAAAACCTAACATTTATTGTCTTTTTTTATAGATGTGTTTTGGTTTGGAGTCTATAGTATTTGGAACATTAAGTTTTGTGACTTTTGAACATTATAATATCACATTGTCGAATAATCTTTGAATTTTAATGATATTTTTAGTAGTAGCATGAATTTTGATGATATTTTGTAAAAAAAAACATTTATTTTCATTTTACTTCTAAACCCTAAAACCGAACAACCCGACCCAAACTAACCTGAACCCGAACAACCCAAACCCGACCAACCCGAACTTTAAACGGGTCAACATTCGACAGTCAATCCATTACATCTGTATGGTTATAACTATTATGCCATAATAATTGGGTTGTGTGGACGGGCCCATCAAGAAGCAAACAATAAGAGACAAGTGTATACATGAACAGGGCCCTGTTTTCTATCCTCCCTACATGTAAGTCAACGTTCAACAGTCAATCCTTACTTCTGAATAATTATAACCATTATGACGTGATAATTAGGTTGTGATGGACGGGTCCATAGAGTAGTAAAGAATAAGAGACAAGTGTATATATGAGCAGTGCCCTATTTTCTATTTTCTCATATTTAAGTCAATTTTCTACAGTCAATGATTCAGACTTTTGGAAACAAAATGGTAGAATGTTCAAATAAAATCTCTTTTATAAATTCTCTTATAGAAGAAACCAAAAGGGTGCCAGCAATGCAAAACTATTAGCTACCTTCCAGGAAAGGACCACAAATTACAACCCTCTCAATAACCGACCTGCTTTCACGGTGTTATAATATACACACTAATAGCATATTTCTAATTTGTAATGGATGTATTAATTGGCGGCTGATCTCTAAAGATAAAAGTTGTGCTTGCATAATCTCCCGTGAAAATAAGCAGGATTCAAACCAAAGTTTGAATATATCTTGGATAATAAATGCAAATATATAAATGTGGCACCTAAATACCATATAGGGCAAGATATACTTACGTTTTGTGATGGATTTGTGGCAATGGGTATGTTTATGGCCTCCATTTCTTTTAACATTTCCATTGTTGTGAAAGAAGCATCCTCAACAAGGTCAGTACAGTTGTTTATTGTGAATCCAAGATTATCACATCTTGCCTCAGCAGATCTTGATCTTCCTAGATTGAAATCCCATATCTGCAAGTCAAAATGACGAGAAAGACAATGCTTTTAGTTACATAAAACTTCATGATAATATGAATACAAAGGCAACAATCATGAACATTTGCACATCAGTATACTTCATGCAGTCTAAGCCTAATACAAGACATACAACTTAAAATGAGAAAGGCCATACTTATTTGCATTAGGACTCCGAATTACTTTACATTTTATTTAAAACAAAGGGTAAGACCATGGTGGTCAAAGGCGCAAGAGCCGCTCGCCTAGGCAGCTTAACAAATAAGAACGGTTCTCACTCTTGGTGATTGATTTTCAACCGTGCAAAACATGTTACAAACAAGTGGCTTCGATTGGACTCTGAAACTATTTGCTAGCAAAATTCATTTCTAGAGCACAAACATTTGAAATATGAGAAATTAGTATACAATTTCAGCCATTCATTAATTAACTAGTCTTAACCGCAACCTAAAACTTAAAACAACTACACATAAATTATTACACAAATAAAGCAAAAAACAACAGCATCAAGTTTTATCAAGTAATTCAATTCCAACCTGACTCGTATGCCGTTTAGGACTATAACTCCACACATTACTAAACTCCGTAACCCCATTCCCTTTCGAATTTGAACAATTCTGATTCGGCAACAGCAAATACGTCAAAGGAGTTTGCTGATGCAACAAATCCTCCTCCTGTTCCTCAAACTCAAAACCTTCCGATACCTCCTGCTGACCGCATCCACTCGGAGTCTGCGACCATAATTCACCTCCTTCTCCATCAAACCGCTCCTTTGCAAGCTCCAACAACTGCTTATACAAAACCTTCTTATGCACACCACAACTTAAACCTCGTGATTTCCACTCAACACTCGGTACCTCATCATAACAACGAGTTTTCATCATGTAATATATTAATATCCTGAAAACTCGTAACAGAATACTTATTTTCACACGAATTACCGTCAGAAGACTCGGATACTAACGGTTTCAAGCTAAATCCCCAAACGGAAGCGAGTTCGGTGACGCTAGGGCAACCGGAGATCTCATCGACCGGAAAACGGTTGTGAAACGAGGAAATTGAGGAGTCGCCGTGGAAGTCGTGGTCGCAGGCGGTGCAGAGGAGGAGGTTATCGGTGGTACAAGCGACGGCGACAGCGTCGGAGCTGCAGTTGTCGCAGATCTGAGATCGGAAATGTTTGAGAGAGAGAGCGTTGGCGGAGTGTACGGCGGCGTCGCAGAACAAACAGAGCTTAGCTGAATCGGCTTTGCAGTAGAGGACTGCTGATCGGTGGTTGCAGAAATCGCAGAGAGATGACATTGAAGAGTTGAAGACGTTAGGGTTAGGGTTTTGAAATGTGTGAATATGATGATGATGATGATGATTGAAGAAGAAGATGAAGATGATGGTGATGAAGGGGGAAGAAGTTGCAGTTGTATTAATAATTAATATAATATAATAATATATATAATAAGAATGAGATCTCCCGGGAAGATTTGGAAAAGGACAAAGATGCCTTTTTTTGGGCAGAAAAGGATGGTTTTAGTTGCGATATTTATTACTTTTTGAGTTTTGTCAATGAGGCCATGTTTGAATGAATGAGTTTGATTTAACTTGTAAGATTCTTTTGTAGATTTAGATTTTTCAATAATTAGTTTAAGCGTATGGAGTTTTCATAGTTTGAGATATATGAACATAGGATTTTTTTATGTAAATTCATATTATTATGTTGCTTTATTTTTTAACTATAAGTCACGGTCTTGTAATCGTGACTATAATCTTGACCGCCCTTTTCTGACACTCATCACCTTTCTTGCAACCACGAATCTATTCTTCTTTGAACCGTGTTTAATTGCTTATGTAACAACACAAGTGTATGATATAACTCATGGTTATTGATAGTTTTGGAGTTGGTTGTTGTTGTTGGCATGTTCAAAGAAAGCGGAAGGCGGTTTGCGATGTAGTCTTGGTTGTTTGTTGTGGTTTTTGACGAAAACGAGAAGCAAGAAGGAAGAAAATGAAGACATGTGTGGTCGGCTAATGACTTTACATGTTTATTTTTCTTTTTAAATGTATTTTAAGTGAGGAGGTAAAATAGTAATTTCACATTGATTTAACATATTTTTAAGGATTATATGTCGTTAGACCATCCAATCTACCCCTTTTTCTCACTCGAGAAGGTGACTTGGAGTCGTCACCTCCAAGGTATGTGTGATCCACGTTGTGGCTTTTCTCATGGGTTGACCCCATTTCCTTCATCGTGTGAAATCATGTGAAACTGAGTTCTTCATCATATGATGGGATCTGAAAACTGATGTAGCGATGATGTTACAATTTTTTACACGTAGAAAAGTGATGACACACCCTATAGCCTTATTCAAACATAAATTAACGAGTTTATATATTTGTGGACGCTTGCATTTATAAACAATCAATGTTATTAACTATAGGTTTGTGGATTTTTATTTATCTTTTTTTACTTTTTTTATTGATACGACATGAAGGGATGAGTGGTGATAGATAGCCTAGCATAACCCACCCTTTTTGAATTTTTTTGGTTAATAAATAGACATGTTAAAAATGTGATAAAATGATTCATTCATAGGTAGCATCGTAATTTCGCTTTAAAATATGTGGCAAAAGAAATAAATGAAAAATGAAGACTTTTAGTGTACTTTTTATTATCAATGAAATTAATTTTGTTGTATGCATAAATTACAAACCTTTTATGCAGCTTGGTGTGACAAGTTGCATTATTTGAGGGGACGAGTCACATGGATAAAGTCGCACACATGATTAGCATGGGAACCTTTTGAATTTAACCTTATCTCGTTCCTTTATATATTTCCAACAATTTAAAATAAAAGTATTTGGTTAACGATTTTAATTTAAGTATTTGGTTAACAATTTTTAGTTTTTGTATTTGTAATCGAATTAAATACAATTACGTGCATAAACTATTATTTGTTTAAAAAATAACTTTAGCTTCGATTTGAAGCAAATCAAATCTAATTTGTGAAATACACACAACCATTTATTTCTAGTTAGGCTATATGGTATGGAATGAAACCGTAGAGACTTCATTGCACCATCTCGACGTCAACATCAACTCCACGTAAGCAATATCCTCCCTTTAGCAACCAGGAATGGGATAAAGCCCTCCAATGATCAATGGTGCCCCATTATCTATTTAAATATGGGAGTTAACTTCCGTTTTTGCTCCCAGTGGTTTGATTGTTTTAATAGTTTAACCTTCAATCATTTAAAAACGGGCATTTTCCTCCCTGTGGTTGCCACTTTATCGCCAATGAGCAGACTCACTAAAATAGTAAAAGTTCAGTTAAGAGTAGGGTATTTCAATAATTTTTTGTATAAGTATTAAATTATTTGTTATTAATTCCTAAAATCAATTTTTTTTATATAAATATAAAATAAAAACATGACTATTATATATATATATATATAAAATTAAATATAATACAATTATATTATATATTTTTTAAAATATATATAATATATATATTATAGTACGAGTTGTAACGTACAAACCTTATCGTACATTCGGTTTGCGAATTCAATCATCTCCAACATGCGATTTTGTGAGACAAAACAACATGCGTTTTAACAAAATCAACATGTGATTCATTTTTATAACATGCGATTCACCCAGCTTACCTAATATATGTTAAGGCATATTAGTACTATATATATTTTATCTATATATATATATATATTTGAATAAATATAAGAAAAAACATTCACTTCATCATCCCTATTCCCTCTCTCTACTTAATGTAACAACAACCACCATCACCATTCATCTTTACCATCTCTCTCACTCTCTAAAGTCAACATATTCTTCATTCCCTTCGTCACCACCACAGTAATTCCGTCAAACCGCCACCACACCTGTCATTAGAACCACCACAATAACCATGTAATTAGAACCACCCAAAGTTGATCTCTGGTCTATGAATCCATGAAAATCGCCACTGCTCTGCTACCAGAGTGGGTCTTGCAAACCATAACCAACTAGTTTGAGGGTTATCAAAATTTGGGGGTTGAAGCCATGTGAAAAAAAAAACCATATCTAATGGTTATATTGGATTTCTTAGGTGTTGTCGGCGTTGAAGGTTTTGGCCGGAAGGTTAAATGGAGGTTGTGGTATTGGGGTTTATGCGGCGGCTGGGGTTTAAGTTTTAAGATGGCGATTATTGTCAGTTGGGGTTTAGATTTAGGTTTGACAAAACATGGAAGTGGTTGGGGGTTTAGGTTGGGGAAGATGTTGATGTTGGTGGTGGAGTACGGTGGTGGTTCGTGATGGTTGGCTGGTGGTGTGATGGTCGGTGGTTGGTCGTGATGGTCGTGGTTGGTGAACTGGAGGTGATGGTCGTGAAGTTTATGGTTGCTCCAGGGTATTTTGGTAGGTGGTCGGGTGGGTGGTGGTGGGTTGGTGATGAGAAGAAAGAGAAAGGAGAGATAGTGTTTTTATGTTATTATATATATAATATATATATATATATATATATATACGTGTATATATATATATATATTAAATATAATATATGTAAATTACCAAAAATACCGTTACTTTTATTTTAAATTACGAAAATACCCTTCTAATTAACATACAATATAAATGGAGTTAGAGCCGAGGAGTAAACTGGCGACAAAATCAAAAAATCAAGGAGGAAAATGTTCGTTTTTTAATGATTGGGGCAAAACCGTTAAAACGACCAAACCACAGGGAGCAAAACAGAAGTTAACTCTAAATACTTATATGGCCCCACAACAACTTGTTGTTCCTCATTGCTGTGCTGGCGAGTGGTCAATGGCGCCTTCCCAATGGCGATCGGGCAATGGGGGAAGGGGTGTTATTGGATGTTATTGTGTTCAAGTGGATGGGGCGTTACCCCCATACCACTCAGCTGTAACAACTCGTAAATTCGTTGTTATCTTTTCATTTTATTTCTGTTGTAATCTCCCATTGTAATCCCGTGATTCGATTTATGAAAAGTTTATGTTAATGTATTATGTTTTGTCACAACTATATCGCACCTAATCGCTTATTAAACGTTAATTCAACGCAATCACAAGTAGTTACGTTACTTTACGAGCCGAGTGTGTTATTGTTTAATAAACACTTGTGCCATCGCATCGCTTACCTCATCAAATCGCAAAACGCAGTTAATTGTGTGGAATTATGTTTATATAAGTTTATGTTATGGTTTGATATCGCTAAAACGCTCGCACGCTCTCGTCACTCGCTCTCTCTCAAATCAATGGTAATATAACGCTTAACGCTTAATATAACTATCTAATACGAACCGAATCGTCAAACAAACTCTTAACGCGAAATAATCGAACAAAAACTTGGCCAATAGGTCAAGTTCGGCCGAAACTTGTGCATCACAAGTTCGCCAGAACTTGTCCAAGCCATCAAAATTCCCTCTTACACAACAAGTCCGCCCGGACTTGTCTTAAAACTCAGGAAACAAACAAGTTCGCTCGAACTTGTAGCAAGTTCGCCCGAACTTGATGTATTCAGCCTAACTTTTCACCTCACCTATAATACTCAACTCCTCTCCTCATTTACTTGCTGCAAGTTCGCCGGAGCTCCCCAAAACGAAACTCTTTGTTTAAAGTAAGATTCAACCCGTTTTCAAGCTACAACAACATTTACAACGATTTTGCACAAGGTTTCTACCTTCGATTTCATCAAAACTCTTTTGTTTAGGAAAATCTTCATCTTTTTATGCAAAACTTCTGTTTTTCACTTAGATATATGCTTAGATCTAAGTAAAACCTTTTAAACATTGATTTTTACACAATATTCGGACTAAATGACGTATGTTTCGTTCACTTTGAAGTGGAACGAGGCGTTGTATAGCAAGATCTCTGATCCGGAAGCACAAGGACGAAATCGTCACTTTGCACAAACTGGACTAACCCGTTCGAACCTTCAAGTTCGGCCGGATTAGTCAGATTTTCTGTAAAATGGCTAAACTGGCTCCAAAAGACCTCTCCGGCCTAAGTTTTACTCAGTGGCTTAAGGTTGGAGGGATGGACACTCGATTTCCTCAGCAAACGACGCGAAAACGCACGATTTGGATGCCAAAACAGTCAAGTTCGCTCGGAAAGCATCAAGTTCGCCCGAACTTGTCACCAGATTAGTGACCAAGTTCGCCCGAACTTGATCAATTCTTCACCAAATTACACAAGTTCACCCGAACTTGTACTGATTTCCAAGGAAATCAGACAAGTTCGCCCGAACTTGTATCACCCTTCAGCACAAAGGACAAGTTAGCCCGAACTTGTCTGTTTCTCAGGAAACCAGACAAGTTCGCCCGAACTTGTACCTCCAGTAAGTCAGACAGTCAAGTTCGCCCGAACTTGTATCCCAAGGTACAAGTTCGCCCGACTTGTCTACTGCTCCTTCAACCGTTAACCGTTTCAGCATTTCGGAAGACTGGTGCACTTCTGTTCGCTTACAGGCTGATCTGGCGCTCTCCTCAACTCATCTCAGATCCGTACTACTTCCAAATCGCACCGACTTTGAGTATACTTGAACCCCTTTTACGCTTAAACGCACTTTTGGGTGTCACATATGTTTCTTATATTAAATCACATCACACAATTCAAACGCTTATTCGTTCATCCGCTATACATGACTATACGTGAAATCTGCTGAATTGTATGTATTACTTGATTGCTTGTACGCATCCTTAACATGATAGTATACTAGAGGTTGACCCGCCACCCGGAGGCCCGGGGTTGTTAAGGCTCGCATTTTCATTTCTCATTTATTTTCTCTTTTAGGATGTGGACACTTGTTCGCATGCCTCGATCAATCGTGGTTTGTTGGTTTACTTGAATCCAAGTAGTTACATAGTTCACAACTCTTACGTATGTCATGCGGTGTATGCTAAACGCTTTTATATCTATTATGTACGCAAACCTGTATGCTCACCTTTACTTAATTGTATTGACGTTTTATTTTAACATATGTGGCAGGTTGAGGATATTGCTATGGATGCTTAGTTTAGGATTTCGCTTAGAAAATCATGTAATAAATCTAAGGAAGATCGAATCGGATGTTATGTTTAAGAGATTGTTTGAATATTGTAATAATTATTTGGGATTTTATTGTTTAATAGTATGGGATGTTAAACGTTTAGATATTATCGCTTAATAGTTGTTATGATGTCTCTCGAGCAATCTGATTCGCCTAGTGCCTCGCCATCGGTTGGGGTGTGACACCAGCCTTATATGAGAGTATATGTGTCTGTTTCATTTATGTTGCGGACTTGCGCTAACTGTGTGTCAGTTGGTCAAAGTGACTAGTTGAATTAGCGATATGGGATTTTTGAATTACAAGTTTGAATCTAAAGAAAAGTCTTGTTTAAGACTAGTGAGGCCATCCAAAGAGCAGGGGGGCTACTTATCGGACCCTATGAAAAAATATTTGTTGGTATATACGAGGTAAAATCCTATGCAAGACTCAAGAAATTTGATAACGACGGCATGAACTTTTAACACCGGCCCCAAGAAGTGAGAAAATAAACATGATAGGAAACTTCTCGGCCAACAAGAATGTGGTTGGAGGCTGTGAGTACAATCGAAGGTCATTGTTGTTTCATGAGAAGAAATAAGAATGAGCAAGGAGTGCAATCGAGTTTTAATGAAAGTTGCATTAAAAAACATAATACTTTAATTTTTATAAAAAGAAGGGTAAATTACAGTTTTCGTCCGTTATGTTTGTTTTAGATTGCAATGGATAGCCTTTAACTTCAATAATTACAGTGACAGTCCTTTTTTTTTGTTAAAACCATTACATCATAGGTCCTTTGGTTCTAACCTAGTTAATTTTTCAGTAAAATCCAGTCATGTGCATAGCACATGAGGGTAAATTCGTCTTTTTACTATCTTAGGGACTATTTGTGTAATTAACTTAAATTTTGAACCAAAAATTAAAATAAACTTGTTTACTCTTTAATCCCCATCACAACTACCATCACCTTCAACCAGTTCATTTAGATGTCTATGAACCTAAGAAAAAAAAGTAAATCATTCAAATTAAAATAAGTAACTTATTGGTTGAGTAATTTACAAAATACACAATAAGAAGAAAGAAAAAACAAACAGATAGTAGGTATATGTTGAGAAAAAAAATGAAACCATCATGCTGCCTCCTGCAATTGAGATGCCTGCATAAAGAAGTACTGCGGAAAATGACACAGGCAACCTGAAATCCAAGTAAAAAAAAGTTGGTTAACACAAATATGAATACGAGGTTCCAAAATTAGTGCTGGATTTGAATCCAAACTATCCTTTAAAAAGAGAAACATTACTCTATACACCAATGGCACCAAACGAAGTTCGCGGCCCAGATCTAGGGTTTACGGCGGCGGTGTCATAAGCGGCGGTAAAGATGGTGCCGGATGTGTTGGTTATTCCGGCGGTGGCGGTCACAGACATAGGTGGTGTGGGTGGGAGTTTGTGGTGGAGACGAAGAAGAAATGGGTTTCCAGATTTTGAGAGAGAGAGAGGGGGGGGGGGGGGGGTTGTGGGTTTTTTTGTTTTTCTTTTGTTAATAAAGATAATTTTAAATAAGATGCTAAAGTTACTAAAATACCCTCGTTGTTGAGTTCAAAGAGCTTAAGTGGTGCTTTCTAAATTAGGACAGGTTTGTAAATTTGGGAGTGATGTTGGTTTAAGTGGTGCAGGTCTCTCAATTGTGGAGGTCAGAGAGTTTTTGTTCGAGGAGACAACACTTCATCAGGTTCCTGAAAATCAGGAATCAATGGAATAGGCATGTAATCTTCTTCTTTGGTCTCCTCTAATTGTAAAGTCAACATCTCATACTCATCCGTTTCACGGGCTGCGGTAATCATGTTTTTCTCTCAAGAGCTGGTCACATCGATCACAAAAGAATTCAAGTCAAAATGATTCTTAAAATTCTTGATTTCTGCATCATCTGTGAAGAAAAGTGGTGGATACTAAGAATTTAAGGAAGTTTGTGGTGGTGGATGGAGGTGAAAGGTGGATGGCGGTGGTAGTGAAAGGTGGAAATTAGGGCTGGCAATTTTACACGAATACCGACACGAACCTACACGACCTTAACAGGTATCATGTATGACCTTAACATGTATTGTGTACTAAACAGGTAGACACGAAACAACCTGTTAATTTTCGTGTCGTGTTCGTGTATGTGTTTGTGTTTCGTGTCTTATCGTGTATGTTTGTGTATAGCGTTAATACATGTTAACACTTAACATCGAGTGGGTAAGATACATGTTTACCTGTTAGATACCAGTTGAGATACCTGTTTACATGTTAGATACCCATTAATACCCCTGTTAGATAGTTAGATACCCGTTAATACATGTTAATACTTGTTTACCTATTAGATACCCGTTAATACATGATTATTCTAGTGTTCGTTAACATGTATTAACAGGTAATTTTTCGTGTTTTCGTGTCGTGTTCGTGTTTGAAAAAAGGACATGATAAGTTATCGTGTCGTGTCCGTGTATGGGATTTCGTGTATGTGTCTTATCGTGTCGTGTCTTATCGTGTACGGGTATACACGATATGCCAGCCCTAGTGGAAATGGTGGTGGTGGTGGTGAAGGGTGGGGAATACGAAGTGGGTGGGGGTGGGGAGTCTCGTATAAATCTTTAAATATTAATTATATTTCTTTTAACTTTTAGTTTTTAATTTAAATGTAAGGGTATTTAGGTCATTTCACATCACTTAACTGAGAAAACTAGCCCTCATTCACATTAGGGACTATCCGTGAAATGAGTGCAGAAGTTGAGGACTATAGGTGAAATTTGGGCAAACCACAGGGACTATCCAGGCATTCTTCTCTTATTGTTATTGATATAAAACTTTTTATTAATTGCAAACTAACATACTTTAATTAACCATCAATTTATGTATCTTGCAAAATTGAACCTTCCTCTTCTAGAACAGAGGGAAAACACTTTACCCACATAATATAAGATATGTATTTTAATTTATATGTACTAAAGCAATTGTAGGCATGTTGTATTTCTAATGACGATTGACGTGTTTTTTTGCTATGCATTTGAAATTTAAATTTGATTCATGTTTTTTATTGTATGACCCAACATAACACGAACTGGACCAAATAAAATTATATTTAGCGATAGACAACCGACTTAAAAAAATTGAACCATAAAAAATCCTTAGGTTCGCCACTTCCAAAAGTAATGTTAATACACAATAAAACTTGTGTTAAATGAGTTAGGGGTGTGCCAAAATATCCGAATTCGAAACCAAACCCAAATTATCTGCAAATCTGAAATTCGGATATCCAAATTTTCAGATTCGGATAGTAATTTTAAAAAAGTTCGGATGTTTCAAATATTCGAGACATTTTAACTAACTATACTTATTTTATGATATGTACATTTTAACTATTATTTTTGGGTTTTTTATTGTTTTGACAACCTTTTAGTTTTTAATTGACAGTGTATTTGACTATTTGTTCATTTAGCTATTTATCATTTGTAATTTTGGATTTAATGTACTTGTATTTTAGTGTTTTCTATTGGTATTTAGGAAATTGGAACTCTATTTCACTAACCGAAATTTCGGATAATTTCGGGATGGATTTGGATAGTAAAAGTAACTACCCGAAAATTTTGAATATCCGAAACTCTACGAAAAGCCACAAGAATTTCCATGGACGGGTGAAAAACCCGAAAGAATTTCCACACCGGGGAGCATTACATCCGACAATAAGAACATAGCATATTACAATAATCTTGTATTTATACAACAAATTATGTTAGGGATCTATTCTACACTGCTCCCGTTTAAAACTAAGATACAGGTATACAAAATTAGCCACGTGTACCCTAAAGGCCCATATTGGATCACATGAAGTCAATAAACCATATATTCATTGTCAAATTAAATGCTAATATACTATATGAGAAAAAAGTACTTACTACATTTATTATATCATGCATAAACATGCGAAGTCCTCTAGAAGATAATGAAGCAACAAAAGAAGCATCTACATTTTCAACAGGCTCGCTTTATTAAGAATTAGGTACTCAATAAAGCATAATATTGATATTATAGTTAAGTAGAGAAGATTCATTACATGGTAGAGTTCTTGAATATCTTGACCAATTGTGATCATTTCTACTTAGGTCAACAAAAGGACACGACATAGGCACATAATTACTAGTAGAACGTGGGTAGATACAACTGATGGCTCCAAATATTTTAAATTCCTCTAAGTTGGGTTTCCGATCACAAAGAACTACCTTTTGTGCTACCAAGTTACTCTCTAATCATTGGTCAAGACAATTCATATAAACCAGTAAAAAACATGATTAGTTGTTCGTATGACATAATTTTGATCTAAAAAAAAGCTCATAACTTGAAATAAAATTTTCCAGCCTTACATCACTTTCCAAGCAACTACTTGTCACCTATTTCCTATAAACAAGAGCCAATGGTCCATCACTTGATGGGAAAGCATTAATAGCATGACCCTACATCAATCCGATTAAATTATATATGTTTGTTATTAGCCAAACCTACAAATTAATACAAGCTTGCTACCTAACTATCTTGAAAGTATGTCTCTACTCACCACTAGAATTTTCATTATTCTCGAGAAGGAGCTTGTTGGAAAATTTCCAATTCGTATCATTTATTACAACAGTTAAGATCCATGAAGCATAAGAATTGATAGAAGATATAGAAGGGCCATCATTCCCTGCAATATGTACCTTCAGAATATCCCTCTCGATCGCATGAAATGCCCCAATTGCAATTGAGTCAAAAGTAAGCTAGTGTGGATTTTGATGGCCTAATAAAATTAATACTATATCAACCCTGTCGAAAATGGCATTATCAAAGGCACTCAGAATATTCGTATCATGGCAATCTAGATCGCATGTTTTATAAATGGCAGGTCTTGCAGTTGAACTCCTCCTTTTGCAATTCTACGTGCTAGACCATAATAACTTGCATGTCTCACTTGGTTACTTGCTAAGATTGGTGCAACATGAGTCTCATTTTCTTCTTTATCCCTTGTAGAAAGTTTCACACTTTCAAAGCTATATGAGCGAGCGTAGATTATCTTTCTACATATTAGATAGACAATATATAAAGCTATAATAAAGCTTTTTGTTGAAAAAGACAAACTTTTTCACACAAACTGTGTGTGTACTGCTTAATGCGAGAATAGCGAACATTTTAAATTATATTTTTTTTTGTTAAAATGCAATGTTTATTCATCTATCTTGTAATTAAATAAAACAAACAAATTTTGCATATTTATACAACTTACACTTGTGCAGTTTTTTGGTTGGATTCAGGTTTAATTTCATGTGGAAAAAAATTAAATATAAATATAATAGAAAAATGAAAATGAATACAAGGATAGGGGTGTGAAAAAATCTGAATACGAAATCAAACAATTATCCGAAATTCCAAACCTAAAATATCCGAAAATTCTGAAATTCGGATATCCGAACTTTTGGATTCGGGTAGTACTTTGAAAAACTTGAGTATTTAGTATATCCAAAATTTATTAGTTGATTATTTTAAGTTATATTTATTACTTATTATTTGTACGTTTTAGCTATCCGTTTAGGCTTTTTGAATGTTTGACATCTTTTTAGTTTTTAATTAGTATTGTATTTAACTATTTAGGAATTTAGCTATTTCTCATTTGTAATTTTGGATTGAATATGATTTAACTATTTTTTGTTGGTATTTAGGAATCCGGAATTCCATTTCACAATCCGAAACTTCAGATATCCAATATTTGGGTGACAAATTCGGATAGTAAAATCAATTATACGAAAAATGACATTATCAAAGGCACTAAGAATATTTGTATCGTGGCAATCTAGATCGCATGCTTTATAAATGGCAGGTCTTGCAGTTGAACTCCTCCTCTTGCAATTCTACGTGCTATACCATAATAACTTGCATGTCTCACTTGGTTACTTGCTAAGATTGGTGCAACATGAGTCTCATTTTCTTCTTTATCCCTTGTAGAAATTTCCACACTTTCAAAGCTATATGAGCGAGCGTATATTATCTATCTACATATTAGATAGACAATACATAAAGCTATAATAAAGCTTTTTTTTTGAAAAAGACAAACTTTTTCACACAAACTGTGTTTGTATACTGCTTAATGCGAGAATAGGGAACATTTAAATTATATTTTTTTTTGTTAAAATGCAATGTTTATTCATCTATCTTGTAATTAAATAAAACAAACATATTTTGCATATTTATACAACTTACACTTGTGCAATTTTTTGGTTGAATTCGGGTTTAATTTCATGTGGAAAAAAATTAAATAGAAATATGATAGAAAAATGAAAATGATACAAGGATAGGGGTGTGAAAATATCTGAATACGAAATCAAACTCGAATTATCCGAAATTCCAAACCTAAAAGATCCGAAAATTCTGAAATTCAGATATCCGAACTTTTGGATTCGGTTAGTTCTTTGAAAAAATTGAGTATTTAGTATATCCAAAATTTATTAGTTGATTATTTTAAGTTATATTTATTACTTATTATTTGTACGTTTTAGCTATTCTTTTAGGCTTCTTGAATGTTTTACATCTTTTTAGTTTTTAATTAGTATTGTATTTAACTATTTAGGAATTTAGCTATTTCTCATTTGTAATTTCGAATTAAATATAAGTGTATTTAACTATTTTTTTGTTGGTATTTAGGAATTCGGAATTCCATTTCACAATCCGAAACTTCAGATATCCAATATTTTGGTGACAAATTCGGATAGTAAAATCAATTATACGAAAATGGCATTATCAAAGACACTCAGAATATTCGTATCGTGGGAATCTAGATCGCATGCTTTATAAATGGCAGGTCTTGCAGTTGAACTCCTCCTCTTGCAATTCTACGTGGTATACCATAATAACTTGCATGTCTCACTTGGTTACTTGCTAAGATTGGTGCAACATGAGTCTCATTTTCTTCTTTATCCCTTGTAGAAATTTCCACACTTTCAAAGCTATATGAGCGAGCGTAGATTATCTTTCTACATATTAGATAGACAATATATAACGCTATAATAAAGCTTTTTGTTGAATCACACAAACTGTGTGTGTATACTGCTTAACGCGAGAATAGGGAACATTTTAAATTATAAAAAAAATTGTTAAAATGCAATGTTTATTCATCTATCTTGTAATTAAATAAAACAAACAAAATTTGCGTATTTATACAACTTACACTTATGCAGTTTTTTGGTTGGATTCGGGTTTAATTTGATGTGTATAAAAATTAAATAGAAATATAATAGAAAAATAAAAATGAATACAAGGATAGGGGTGTGAAAAAATATATCAAACTCGAATTATCCGAAATTCCAAACCTAAAATATCCGAAAATTCTGAAATTCGGATATCCGAACTTTTGGATTCGGGTAGTACTTTAAAAAAAGAGTATTTAGTATATCCAAAATTTATTAGTTGATTATTTTAAGTTATATTTATTACTTATTATTCGTACATTTTAGCTATTCTTTTAGGCTTTTTGAATGTTTTGACATCTATTCTGTAAGACCCATCCTTTTATTTAACAGTTTTCATATTGGTTTCGAGTATAAATATGTATTTACGATTATACATATATTTGAAAAATGCGGGTTTATTAAAACCTTTAAGAATTTAAAACATTTCGACATTATATTTATAAGTTCGTCATTTAAAAAGACGACGAAACATAGTGCGGAGCTTGTATCTTGATTGTGTTTGGTTCTTCCTTGAGCTTGATCGTCATTCGGCACTTCAAAATATACCTACATTTCATAAACAATGAAATGGGTTAGTCATTTGGAGTTTACAAGTGTTTAATCAAGTCCGGATGCTAAAACGAACAAGAAAAATAACATTTATTAACTTTTCGCCACACGCGACGGATATCACCCTTGGCCGTCGCCACACGCCAAGGCCCCATTTCGGCAGAAAGCTTCTGAAATGGAGCTGCATATTTCCAGCAACCCATTTTTAACTTAAACGGTCATAACTTGCTAATTTCTTATCCGTTTTACGATCTGTTTCTTCCTACGTAATCGTATAGTTCTCCATCACATGGAGTTAAAATCCAACATCCGGATTAACAAAATTTGAGATTTTTAAGCCTTCGACTTAATATATATTTACTAAATTTTGACCGTTCATGTATTTATCATACAAACATGTTTGTTTGATCCCAATTTCTCATGAACCTCATAATTTCTATGTTATCTATCATACTAGGTTCAATTCACGAATTCGTATACCTTCTTAAACCCGTTTTTACTTAGATGCTTATTTTGACCCGTTAAGGGTATTTGAGCACTTTTCCGCATAATTCACTTTCATTCACTTCTAGCATTATATTACCACATTATCAAATAATCTTCCACCACAACTATATTTGTGGTGGATTTTAATGTGATGACTATTTACTTCGAGTTTTATTCCTTGGATTACTAATTTACGACAAGGCGCATTTTAAGGCATTTGACTCACAAGAATCATATCTTTCGCTTTTTATTTGTCCTAAGTATTTACTTGATCAAATGGCTTATTTCTAAACAACCCTTAGGGGTCGTTTGCCCAGTTTATCGATCAAGGGTATTTTGGTAACTTTAGTCCCTTCTTTTACGACGGAGGACTATCATTGACACGTTTGACCAAAATCGCATGTTTAACTATAGTCTTATTTACGCGTACCTGGCTCGAGTCAACATATAGACCCGTTTTATACCTTGCTTTTATTAGCCGCTACTTTATAGCGACGCAATTATCCAATTTGCTATTCACTCCTGTGAAAATATAACTTGACAACCAAACATTAGTCGATATTGTCAAATGGTGTCATCACCATTTGACCCTTTGGCCTAAATGACCGTTTATAAAGACATGGTAATTAATTACCAATTCACAGATCAGACTCATTACGGATTTTACCACAAGATCCTTTTTCATAAATTCTTTTTTTTTTACATATTTAACCTGTTTGGCTTACACCATGGTTCTTCTTCTAACCTCAACTTTCATTAGTCATCACTTGACTAAATTTCCATTTTACCCCTCTTTCTCATTACTAGTTACACTTATAAGGTAACCTTAAAGAAAACTCTTTAAATCTTAGTCATTTCTATAACTAGATTACCGTTCCCCCCCCCTTTACCATTTATCATGTTTTTTTATCATTTATCTTTGTTCCGATCCGTATCATTCGCGTCGGAACCCATATTTCGGATATTACCTTTGTCGTATTTATAGCTTTAAAACAAAAATGTATCCTACAAAAAAGATGTAAGCTTTACTTACCTTGCATCCAAATTACGTTTTTTCTTCATACTTGATTCGTTTGACCTGTTTCCTTCCCAAGCCTCCACCTAGCTTGTCAAGCGTCAAACTATCATATCATAATTCGTAAGATGGTTAGATTAGTCATTATCAATCACGACTATTCCACCTTACGGGTTTTATGTTGAATTTATCATTGATCTTATCATTGGTCGTTTGACTTTTAAAAAGCCAATTGACTTATTAACATATACAAATGCACAATTGGTTCATCAAACTCACTTAGGCATTTCATTCGATTACTTAATGAAATCATACTAACTAGTAGGTAACACGATTTCAAGCATCTATAACATGATCTTAACATCAATTTCTTTATATTATACAAATACCCATCTTATGACAAGTATGATCATATACTCGAATTCATAGATTATTCGAACACTTTCTTGTCACCATCATGCATGATGATTCTAAACATGTTTACATCATCAATTTAATCATATTACTAAAACCCACTTATCTAAGTGTGGTAAATCATCTAAACATCCAAATCATAGCAACCTAGGTAGAATTTTCACTTAGGGTTTTGTTCCTAAGCAAGTATACATCACTAATTCGGCCATAGCCTCTACGATTCATACATAAATCGCATCTTGTGATGTTCATCAAATTTTGAAACTTCATAAATATCAAAAATTCGACATACCTCATGATCCCCTAGTTCGGGTGATCATTAAAACGTGTTCATGCATCGATTATGGGTTCGATTCGCCCTCCAATTTGATGGATTGAGGTTGAACAAGGGTTTCCCCTTGTTTCTTCTCCTGAGGATCGACATATACACACACTTTTTGGTGTGTGTCATGTTTTAATTTTTATTTTTAGGACCCCAAGTTCACTTTTAGACAACTTTGACCCCTCAAGTTTGTTTCACATAACAATGGAAGATTACCATCCATTTGTTATTACTTAGCCATGTATTGTTAACTAGGTTTATGTTCCTAGTTATACACTTCATGTCAATTGTCGAGTGAACGCGATATTTCAGTTTACTAAGTTCGGGGATGCCACCACCCGACTTAAATTCTATCCCGATAGCGCTGCCAATCATAAACTTTTATCTTTATAAAACGTTTATTCATTTTTATTTAACATTAGGTTCATTTAATTGAATCCTAATGTTTATCGGGTTAACATTAGGTTCTTTTAGTATTGACGTGGTTTGATTATCAAACCCGTTTTTGGGGTGTTACAAGTCTATCCCCCTTAAAGAGGTTTTGTCCTCGAAACCTTTCTTACATAATTCATTGAGTTTAAACTCAACGCACTTGATCTCGGTAATCTTTTGAGCATTACCCATACTTTAACCAATTATTAGTATTACCAGAAAAGTATGGTAATATCTTTTTGGTTACAAAGCATATTCGTATCTCATACAAATATAATGCAACTCAAAATAATGTAATCTCGTTATTTCGACTAGTTTAGTTAACTTAGTGAAATCCATCGCTTTTATACCTTCGGACTCTTCGTGAATCCGTTATTTTAACCCTTTTGAACGTTTTAGTGAAATCTTTCACTTTTGACAAACGAACTCTTTTATTTACGAATTTATTCCTTCGGTTCATTCATACGGAATCCACCGCTTAAGAACAAGCCGAATTCCATATTTTTTCTTATTTATATAACACTATCAATATGTACTATTAACGAAATTCTACAAAGTATATAACCAAATACCTTTTAGCTTTATCCTTCAATCGTGCTTTTGCTCGATTTGACTTCCCGACACATTACTTGTATTGCTTGTGATCGCTTGGTATAAGTGATCAATGTTCTTCGTTAGTAAGGCCTCATGGGCCATCACTCTTGTTTTGTACCCATTTACCTTTATTGTTTTATTTGACCGAGTCGCCGTTTTGGCCACTTGGTCATATAAGTCTATTGTTTATGTTTATTCTACGCTAATCTCATAATAAATAGCGTATTATACAAATTCTTAATTTAAATTTTGACCTTAACCAGTCTCACTGATTAGACTTATTAGTCTAGTTACTTTATACCCATCACTCGGGCTACAAGGTGATTATATTTCACATTACCTTTCTTGACCGAGATCGCGTCACGTCATGTTTAAGTTTATATCAACCCTTCGTTATCGAAGATATTTCTTTCAAATGTATCATCTTACACCTATCGGTGTCAAGACCTGTATCTTTTAATATTTCGATTTCTATCAAAATATTCATATTTGTGAAAACGTTGTTTCTTATTAAAAATTGAATTTTAGTTTGCGTTTTCCCTTCAACTTATGTCAATTACTCATATCAAGAAATTGAAAACCAAGAATTTATTCTTTTCCGTTATTATTTTACGCTGGGAATCGTAACCAGTTCCCACGCTTTACTTAAGTGACTCGTAGGTTCTTTCTCTTAGCCTCCTAGGCTATTTCTTTAGGCTTTCACTTTATCAAGGCGAGGCACTTATAGTTCATTTCTTTCTATTTATGACCCGTGGGTCATTTTGGTCCCTTAGACCTTTACATTGTTTATAACCTGAAGGTTATGATGATCCCATAGATCATTTCTTTACTCAGGTCATTTTTTTTAAAATACATGTTTGGTGTCAAAACACCCTATTTATGTTTGAAAATCATTTATTTTCATTTTTAATTCTAATGAATTTGACCTTAGTCTAAGGTTACATTCGTCTTCTTTTGGACTATTCTTCCGACTCTATGACTTCTCACGTCATTTACGCGGGTTTGTTCTCCGCTTACCATTATCTGGTTTACACCTATATTTCTTTACATCCCGTTACCCGGGTTCTTTTATCTTTAGTGTTTTTTACGCTCTCGTTGCCCGATTTGCATTTTCCTTTTTATATTCTCTCATGACCCATTACATAGGTTTATCAATATTTTGCGCTCCCATTATTCGGTTTGCGCTTACTTACACTATCAAACGTTACACTGTATTTGACCCGTTTGACTTGTTCGTTTGAAATTCATCACTTATGATAGTCAAACGTTATTCTTTATTCGACCCGTTCAACCTCGAAATAGTTGAACATAATTATCAAAATTTTTGTTTGTGAAATTTTATAGTCTTGTAGTCATAACTCATAATCCGAGTCTTTTGATTTTAATCCGCCTTCCCGTCTCTTGGTTTACGCATATTCTCAAAATCCCACCCATCTATCGGGTATTTTTACCGAAGTCATCATCAAAGCATCCAATCTGGTATGCTTTTAGACTTCATTTTATTTTATTTGGTCGTCTTAGCGAATTCCATCACTTTTATTCAACCAAGTCCTTTATTTTTTATTTGGTCGTCTTAGCGAATTCCATCACTTTTATTCAATCTCATTTGTAATTTTGGATTGAATATAAGTGTATTTAACTATTTATTTGTTGGTATTTAGGAATTCGGATTCCATTTCACAATTTGAAACTTTAGATATCCAAAATGTTGGTGACAAATTCGGATAGTAAAATCAATTGTACGAAAATTTCGGATATCCGAATTTTAACACACTTAAATTAGATATCTAGACCCACTAAGAGAATTGGGCAAGTTGTAAATTCACAATCGAAACATATTGTTGATTCTTAAATCTACCTTTTTTTGTTAAATCATTTCGATAGAACAATTAAGTGTAAGAGATGGGAGTTGAAGAAACCCTAGATCAACTAGACCGGAATCTAAGCAGATCTATGGAATGGGCTCTGCATAAAAGGGTTAACCCTTCGTTTGGTTTCAAGATGAATGATGAATAAAATAGTACTCCGGCTGATCCTGCAAAACAGAACACCGTTAGCTCGCCACAGGGAGAAGGGGGATTCTCACCGTGACCACCCTCAGGCGTGAGAATAAGTACAGGTAGTCGAAAGTAAAGTATTGTAAGAGAGAAAGAAGTTGAGAGTGAATACCTTTCCTTGAACTCCAAGTCACTTATTTATAGCCGGTGTTTGGCGCCAAAAGGAGAGATTGTTAACTTTCACGGAATCTTCTGCTATTCCGTTAATGTTTGTTGGCAATCCGTTAGTGCACACGGATCGTGAGCTCATCAGCGGTTAGGGAGGTGCCACGTGTTAACATGAGATCACTATATTTTATAAATGTGAGCATGCTATCACTGTGATCTTCCTCAGCCGTCCAGATGCTGCCATGTGGTAATTGGTTATGACCGAAAAGATGCTTGCACGATTGGGTGTTAATGGCTTCTAGAAGGTTTCACAGCTGTTACCCATTTGTTGTTCGCCACGTGTACATTCTGTTACAACAGAAAAGATTCCCTTTGCTTCTGCACCAAGTCAAGGATTTTGCTCAGGGAAAGTTTCTCAGGGTTAACTGTTTCCTTGCGCGAGAAGCGCAAGTTAGTTAATTGGTTTTCTTTCTTCTCCTTGCTTCTTAGCGCAACGTTTGGTGGATACTTGCTTTGATATAAATATCCGCGCAAGGTTTATGCATGAAGCATTATAAAACGAGATTATTCAAGGTTAACTTTGAACCTTGCGCGAGGCCGCGCAAGGTAGTTAAACGAAGCTTTTATCCAAAGAGAATGTTCGAGGTTAAGTTTGAACCTTGCGCGAGGCTGCGCAAGGTAGTTATATGCTCCTTTCCTCTCTTAGATATTCGGCGCAGAGTTCTAATAAATCTCATTTTGGCAAAGAAGTCTGCGCGAAGTCTCCTTAGAGTTATTTAATGGGTATGGTTTCCTTGATTGGCGCAAGGTTTTTGGGACCATACCTCTTCAAGTCCCCCCAGTCCAGTGTTGCTCCTATGTAAGAAAAAAAATTAGGTGGAGCACTGGACTTGAGATAAATGTGTTGCGCTAGGTAAGTATTAGCCTTTTGTTGTTTTTTGCATTTTGGTGACGTGTCGTAAATGAATTTTGAAAAAGTATTTGAATTTCAAATATACTGAGACACGTGTCACTTATCCGGATGATGTAGTTGGTGAAGATGCACGTTCTTGAGACGTGGTGGTACTGTTGATAGGCTATCAACAGTACATGCCTTACAGCATTTAATGTCATTTCGGCGACACTCGCGCGCGTGGGTCGGTTACTGTTCCCCACTCGGCCCTGCAGTTACTTGGGGATACGTGACTGTCGCAAAAGTCGATGCAGTCAAATCGTGCATTAATTGCGATTAGTATATAAAGGGATCAACGATCATTTGCTTCCTCACCAGATTAAATCTTGAGAGAAAAACTTGTGTTCATATATTCTGACGACCTTCAAAGTTTTCTGAGAATTCTTCGAAGTTTGAGTTATGGCCACCGGTGCAAGTTCTGCTGAGATGCCATCGACGTCAAGTTTTCCACCGTTAAAGTGGGCGAAAAAAGATTTTGATAATTTTGCTACCAACTTCCTGTTTGCTCCGTCCTGGAAAGCGTTTTTTCCGGTGGCGAATGCCACGGCAGCTGATGCTCCGGCCGGCTATATCATGTTATTCTATGACTATTTTGCTGAAGGAAACTTCAGGCTTCCGGTGACCCATTTTATGCTGGAAATTCTTGGTTTTTATAAGTTCCATATTTCTCAGTTGAGCCCGATGGGAATGGTTAGGATCCGACATTTTGAGTTTGTTTGCCGGTCGATGCAGATCACACCGACGGTTGAGAAGTTTAGAGTTTTCTATCAGTTGCACTGCTCGTTGGGTTTCTACTCGTTCCACCAACATGTGCAAGCAAAACGATGCTGTTAGTGCCACCTAAATCTTACCACGACTGGAAACAGAAGTTCTTCTCCATAAAGGCGGCAGTAATCCCGATGGGGATGACTTTCCGAGCCGGTGATGATATCGAGCTGGAGACCCTCCCCATACCTGCCGACGAGGTGTGGTACCAGGATATTAAAGATGTGCCCAACATTTTTTTGCCAGAGAGTGCCCTCATTGCTGCTGGGATGAGTATTTTTTGGAAGAAAGAATGCCGGGAAAAACCGGTGTATACTGAAGACGGAACTGGTACGTAACCGTTTAACTTCCTAGTAATATCTTTTAATAGATATGTACTGATGCAAAAATGTTTGTTATGTAGTTGCGCCGCTCTACTTGGTCTCTTTCAAGAGAGAGAAAGGAAAATGGCCGTCGTGCCCATTGCTGAGGGTGAGGATACTTGGTTCTCACAAATCTTGGGGAACTTTGAGCTGCCCAAGAAGGAGGATCTGGAGGCGCAACCATCTTCTAAGACTTGTAATTAAATTCTCACAAGGCCTAAGTTGATATTGCAATATTACTCTTGAACATATTTTCTAAGTAATATTGCAATATAAATAATGGCGTAACCTTTGTTCAATAGGAGTGTATGATCAACAATAAGCAAATGTAGATCTAAGGATGTAACATTGAACAATACGATAAATAAATCAATACATCATCAAAGATTTTGTATGCATGGGGTAATACATCAAAGACGCATGAAGAAGATAACACAGACACAAAGCCTCCCTTTGAAGGAGGTGACTTACTATTTACAGTAGACGACTCTAAAACCCTAAAAACAAATGGTAAACAAGTGATACAAAACAGCCATATTTTATAAAATAATTATTTTGTTTCTTCAATTGTAGCAAAGTCTTCGAGCATAGTCTTCATGGTCTTGATAACAATGGTTGGTTGCTGTGGAATCTGCTCTATCGTGGTGATATCATTGTATTTATAACAATTAAGAATCAATCTCATCTTTCCAAATCATTAATAGTTTTCTTTAAAAATTGAAACGCAACAATTTACCTCTATTTGGTAAGATAAAAAAATACATAGGTAAAAACAAAAACATGTGTAGTGGAACAAGGATACGATGTTCCCTTCACCGCAACTTGTCTCTGTTACGTAGAATCCCTGTTAGGATCTGAGTTTGAATTACTTGTAGTTTTTGTTTCAAAAATGTAAAATGATTAAGTTTTAAAAGAGATTTGCAGCGGAAATAGATGGAAAACTTTTACTACAAGCAATGGTCGTTTGTTTTCATCATCATGTTTTAAAGTTGGTAAACTTGCATGTGATTCACAAACTCCCCCTCAGCCTTTGCAATTGAAGTTTGGTATTAAGAAAATGCAGAGAAGATGATATGCGAAAGTTGATCTTTTGATAGACGAGTTAAACTGTTACACAAGTTTACCTATTTATACTAAACTATCTAACCACTGAGCATCTTTGATGACGTCAGGGTTGATAGTGACAGGAAACTATATGTAACTAACTACAAACACTGCTAATACTAATTATCAGTGCATAGCATTGTTACATTGATTATCTATCTAATGACTAAGCTCTGATCTCTATCCTCTGATCCTTGTAACTCTGGCAGACCTTTGCAACTTTGTGAAGTCAAATGATAGAAGAGCAGTCTTTAGGGAAAGCAGTGTATGTACAACAGAGGTTGTAACCTCTGATAGTTTAACCAAAGCTCGGATAGTGTTATTTGGCTTTGTATCATCTGTTCCTTTCATAGATTTCAATCCCAACACTTATAACACTTGAATTTTGATTTATCCAGCCCAACCTTCAATCCCCCATGCAATCCTAGGAATTTCTTAACAGTTCTCTTATAGATTTTACTAGCCCTAACACTCAATAGGGCCAGTTGGTGCAAAATATCCATTTCTTCAAGATCAGAAGGTTCAAAATGTTGCAAGTCATTCAGCTCAAAGGATAGATTATCAGAGGTTTGGCTTTCCCCACTAGCAGTGAAAGCATAATTGGGTGCATTTCCAAAGTTCCCACCAGAAGTAATATCTATATAGTGATCATAACTTTGGTCCTTACTACTGCCAAATCCCTCTTCTTGACCAAAAAGAGTTGTATTACCCAATGAGTAATCATCAGTCATTTTGCCAAAATCTTGCAACTTCTTTTTCTGGTTTAACTCTCTCTCATAAGTGAGGAGTATCCCATGAAGTTGTGTCAACGACATTTCTTTAAACCCAACAGATTTTCGTGTTACATAAGCTACAGTCTCCCACTTATCTGGTAACGATCTAAGGAAACGACTATTGACAGTCGAATTAGGAAGAACCACGTTAACCAGTCTAAGTTCACTGATGAGACAGCTGTAACGTTCGAACTGTTGTGTTAGAGACTCTCCTTTCAAGTGACAAAAGGTTTCATACTGCTGATTTAGAACTTCTCTGTTACTTTCTATCACTTCCTCAGTCCTACCTAATTGCTCTTTTAGTGCATCCCATAACTCCTTTGCACTATTGCAATGGAGTAGACCAGCATAAATCTCATTGGGTAAGGCCGAAGCAACTATGATAAATGTCTTAGCATCCAATTCAATTTTCTAGAAATCCTGCTCCGAAAAGTTTTCAGGATTTTTTGGCACTTGTTTAGTTGGATTCTCTGTGCTTGGAACCATCGGAACGTGAGGTCCATAAGCAACAGATCTCCAGCAACCGGTGTTTTGCTGAGCAAGGATATGACCCATTCGTCGTTGCCACTCATTTCTTTTGAGCATCGACGGTTTGAATAAGAGTTGGCATCCTGTGTGTTTTGCGACATTTTCAGTTGATTTTTCACAGATTTCTGTTTTAAAAACTTTGAACGTAATAAAATTCTGTTTATCAAGCAAAAACAACCAAACTAAATAGCAGAGAGCTGATCTGTTCAAATCAAATCGTTTGTTAGATCGAATTTGATGAATCAAGCTCTGATACCAATTGTTAGGATCTGAGTTTGAATTACTTGTAGTTTTTGTTTCAAAAATAGAAAATGATTGAGTTTTAAAAGAGATTTGCAGCGGAAATAGATGAAAAACTTTTACTACTAGCAATGGTCGTTTGTTTTCATCATTATCATGCTTTCAAGTTGGTAAACTTGCATGTGATTCACAAACTCCCCCTAAGCCTTTGCAATTGAAGTTTGGTAGTAAGAAAATGCAGAGAAGATGATATGCGAAAGTTGATCTTTTGATATTAAACTGTTACACAAGTTTACCTATTTATACTAAACTACCTAACCAGTGAGCATCTTTGATGACGTCAGGGTTGATAGTGACAGGAAACTATATGTAACTAACTACAAACACTTCTAATACTAACTATCAGTGCATAGCACTGTTACATTGATTATCTATCTAATGACTAAGCTCTGATCTCTATCCTCTGATCCTTGTAACTCTGGCAGACCTTTGCAACTTTGTGAAATCAGATGATAGAAGAGCAGTCTTTAGGGAAAGCAGTGTATGTACAACAGAGGTTATAACCTCTGATAGTTTAACCAAAGCTCGGATAGTGTTATTTGGCTTTGTATCATCTGTTTCTTTCATAGGGTTCAATCCCAACAATCTCCCCCTGGAACATATTCTGCCAAAAACACTTTATTCCTGGTCTTTATTCCTCAGGGAATTCTCATATTTGACCTTTGAATTGAAGTTCAAAGTTAAGAGATTCTATGTCATCAGCATCCTTCTCCGGTTCTAAACATAATAATTCTTGGAAGTCTTCTACTATAAGCCCATAAGCAGCTTCCATAGATAGTTTAGTGCCATTACCATCAGACTTGAGCAGTGTCAATTCATGGGTGTCTTTGTCGACCTTCCATTTTAGAATTTTTGGGGTCTGAAGGTTTTCTTGAAGGAGCTTTTATTGCTGAGGATTTAGAAGGAGCTATTTGAGATAAATCTTTAGCCAGCTTAGCACTTAAATCATCTGTTGGATAATCAATCATGTTCTGTATACCTTCTTTGATAAATGTATCCTCAAACTCTTTGTCAGTCTTTTCATACATCTCCCCTTGCCTTTTTCTGTGTAACATGGCAAGTGTGGAATGAGCAGATGTTGTGCTGGACTTTTTGGAGAGTTGGGCTTTGAGAATAGCATCTTCTTTTGAACAATCAGGTTTAGGAGGCATGGATGGATCCTTTTTCCTCCTTTCTTCCAACTTTTTGTAAGTGTCTATCACCCTGACCTCACCCCATCTCATCACTTGGTTCTTTGAACCATAATGATTCTGAATTAGTTCATTCTTCATTCTCTTCAACTTTAAGTCTCTTTCAGGCATATCTTTTTTTTGTAAATCCCAGTTGGGAGGAGTTTGCTTTTTAAGAGGATCTTTCAACATTTCTTGCATTCTGTTGATTTCTTCTCTCAGCTCATCTAAGCTCCAATCCCTGAAATGTGCCCTTGTTGCCTTATACTTCTTGTTCTCCATGATATACTCAATGAGTTCACTTTTGACCAGCTTATCTTCCCTTTCTGAAATCTGGTTGCTCAGGTTCTTGACAAAGTTTTGTAAAATGTTGGCTTTACTTAGTTGAAAAGACATGGCAATCTGTATTTCTCTATCATCTTTACCAGTTGATTCTTTTTTGGCAATATCCTCTGCTTGCTTCCATTTCAATTCCAGGTAATCATCAACATTTGCAGGTCTTGGATAGCCATCAAGGGATAGGATTGTTCATTTGTCAGGGTCATCCTCTGAAAAGAAACTTAGGATCTCTTCCCTAACTGCTGGTAAATCAAGAGGATACAACTTTGATGCAGGAGTAATTTCAAGAGTTGAAGACGTTGTAAGCACGAATGTGGAGGTCATTGGTTGTGATGATAGTGGTAGAGGTGCATGAATCTCATCATCATTTATCACTTTTGTGATCTTTCTCCTTTTAAACCTTAAAGTGGGTGATGGTGGTAGTGGGATCTTAGGTGGTGTGGATAATGGATGAGTTGATGTGGGAAATGTGATCATGGCAGTGGATAGAGTTGCATCTGTTGCAACCTCTGCTGTATCAACAGATGTTGACACAACAGGTGCTGTAACATCTGCTTGTGTGGATGTGGGTTGTGGTTTTGAAGGTGTTATAGGTTTTTGAGAGGCAGAGGTTTTAATGGTTTGATTGGTTGCAGGCTTAGTTTTAGGAGGTGTGGATGTTGGTTGCCTGGCTTTTCTAGCAGGTATCCTCTTTGATGAAGTACCAACCTCTCCTTTTTCTTTTTGCTGTTCAATCTTTTTCTCAACCAACACTCTGCTCTCCTTGATCACTGTCTTCTTGTGACTAGCCCTTGCCTTGGCCACAGTTTCATCAGTTAAATCTATCTTCTTTGAGCCATCGGGCCTTGGAATATTTAAAGTAGGTCTGGCCTTATCATCATCTATTTTCAGCTTTTTGTTTCCCAAAGGTTTGTCCCCCTTTTTGGCTTCATCTGTTGTAACAAAGATAACTGTTGGAGGTGCATGCCCAGTGGTTGTGAGTAGATGAGCTTTGATGGCTTTAATGTCTGCTGCAGTGTCTTGATACCTTGATTCAACCATGTTTCTAACATCATTCATCTGATGCTTGTGTTGTAGATCCAAATAATGTTGTTGATGTTGAAACAGAGAGTTAAGAGCTCCTTTGAGATCAGCAGTGGATAGAACAGAGGGTTGACTTTTTGTAGCTATCATCTGCTTTAGTAAACTTTTGATTTCATCAACATAATTTTCTATCCTTGTCACTCTCTCCATCAAATCCTGGTATTTTAGCTCATCACCTAATTTAATAGGATCATCTGAACTCCTACCTGAAGTGGTAGTTGTATCTATGGTATCATTAGCAGTGGTTTTAGTACCAGCTTCAACCATAGATGCCCCTGTGTCTTGGAACTGGGGACTTCCCACAACAGAGGTAACAGTTGTTGCCTCAATAGTGGTTGCCTTCAACCAAGTCTTAGTAATGAAACCACTGTCCAACCGAGAACTTGGTAGTTCAGCAATTGTAGTGGCTGCTTGAGTTTAACTATCACCAAGGGTTACATGTAACCCAAGGGATGTAGCCTCTTCATGTGCTGATGGGCTAGCAACGAATAGAGAGTCAGACCCAGCCTCTTGATGAAGTATATTCTCAGTAATAGGTTGTTGAGAATTGCTGGTTTATGCCTGGTCTAATTCAATTGCATTCAGCAATGGTAAAATAGTAGGTGGAAGTGTGGTCATTGGTGAAGGTGGCTTTGTAGAAAGCGACAGTGCCCTGGGAGAGGGGTTGTGGAAGATAGGACCAAGTGGATCTAGAGCTTCATAATTTAGTGTCCCTGTGTTTACAACCTTTTCATTTTGTGAGGAAGAAGGAGGAGTTTCAAAGCCGGTTGGAGATCTTTGAACCATCTGATGTGAAGAAGTAGCAGCAGTGGTTTGTGACTTTGGTGCTGTCACTGGGTTAACCTCTGGGATCTCATATTCCAGAGGACCCTTTTTGGGTTTGGTGGGCTTTTTGGTAAGTGTTTTGGTTTTCTTTTTGAGGATTTTTGGTGTGGACTTCAGAGCAGCGGTTGTGGTGCCCTGATCACCAAGAGTAGTGTGCTCAGTAGCAAGAGGTTGAGTTTGAACATTTTGTTCAGGTAAAACTTGCTCAGCCTCCTCTACTTGTGTTTTCGCAACTTTATCTTGGTTTGTTATTCTGGTGAAGGTTTCATGAGTGAGGCAGCCTGGTTTAGTCACAGCGCCTATTTTACTTTCAGGACCTTTGATTTGATCTTGTAAGTAAACACTCAGAAAACGTGGATAAATCAAAAAAGCTTTTCTTTTTGCAATATTTTGAAAATTATTCGGAAGATCATTGAACAGTATCTGGGAGTAGTTAAAATCTGTGTCAGTTAAAATTGCATACCCCAGATATTGCATGTTCAATGGAATTTCATTGAAAGCAGTGGTTTTTGCTGAGAGACAAGTTAGAATTGTGTGAAAGAAAAATCTCATCTCAACAGGAAAGTTAGGTTTAAAGATGGTCATACCTTTCATCTGGCCTACATAACCTCTTTCCAGAAACTCTGCTTGGATCTCATTTTGGGGAAATGACACAGGGTGTTCTATGTCATTTAACTTGAAAACTTGAGAGATCGATTGGGAGCTAATTTGCATCAACACTCCCCCTACTCTTGAGATTATTGTATAAGGAACACCAGCAGCAGTTGAGTGAACCTTAGCATTATTCCAGAAGTCACGAAGAGAATCAATGTAAATTGGGGCTTTGACTTCTAACATGTGCTTGAATTCGATTTTTGCAAAATTCGAATCATTGGATAATAGCGAGTATTTGCGTTGTTTGCTTCAAGTATGGCGGTGTAATTATGTGGGGTTTTGATTATGAGAGTGTACGGTGGAAGTGCTTGTGTGGATTTCTTCGAAAATTTTTATTTGGGAGCCATTGTGTTAGAGAGAAAAACTGTTTTGAGATTTTTGAAATCGACACAGTTTAGGATAAACACTGGTGAGGGATAAAACAGGGTTTTATAGGGTTTTGAAAAAGTGACGATTACATGGCATATGTTGCAAGATCTGATGGCTAACATCTGGCCACGTGTAACCTCTGATAAGAAAAGTACTGATTTTTAACACTATCAGTGGATAGCTATCAGTGTTTTGAAAAAGTGGTAAAAATGGAAGTCAGAGGATACACTTTAACAGTGGATAAGATTTTGAAGCCTATCAGAGATTTTGAGAAAACAGATGTTATAAGCAGACTTTTAAAGATTTATTGAAAATTTTCAACTTTAACTATTTTAAGGATGAATTTTTTTGATTTTCTGAACACATTTTGATGCTATGTACGCATGGATTTACAAGAAAATTTGTTTTTAATCCATGTTTAGCATTCCAATTCTTGAGATCAAGTTTTCAAAGGTAGATGTATTCAATGCCTTGGTTAAAACATCTGCCAACTATTCTGAAGTATGGACATGATGCAAAGAAATCAAACTTTTTCATAGCAATCTCTCACAAAGTGATGTCTGATGTCAATGTGCTTTTTAGTTGAATGAGAAACTGGATTTTTAATGATGTTTTCAGCAGCTTGACTGTCCAATCTGAGTGGAGTCTTTAGTGCAGTTACACCAAAATCCAGCAACTGGTTTGAAGCCACAAGAGTTGAGCAGTGCAGCTAGCAACAACAATATACTCTGTCTCAGCAGTGGATGTTGAAACTGCAACCTGCTTTTTGCTTTGCCAAGACACTAGACAATCACCTAGGAATTGACATCCTCCTGATGTGGACTTCCTTGTAGTTTTGCACCCAGCAAAGTCACTATCTGAAAAACCTGAAAGCTCAATATTCCCATTAGCTGGATACCAGATACCAAGTGTGGGATCACCTTTTATGTATCTGAATATCCTTTTTATAGCAATAAGATCAGACTTTCTAGGTAATGCATGTGATCTAGCACAAACACATGTTGCAAACATGATGTTTGGCCTTGATGCGGTTAGGTACAATAAAGACCCAATCATGCTTCTATAAAGAGTTTGATCAACAAGGTCATCTTTACCATCAATGGTGACTAGCTTGGTGGTTGCCATGGGTGCGCTACATGGTTTACAATCATCCATATCAAACTTTTTAAGCAGTTCTTTCACATACTTGTTTTGATGGATAAATGTACCATTTTGCAATTGTTTAACTTGGAGACCAAGAAAACATTGGAGCTCACCCATTGCACTCATCCCAAACTCTGCTGCCATGAGTTTTCGAAACTCTTCACACATAGCAGTGCTTGTGGATCCAAAAATGATGTCATCCACATAGATTTGGACAAGCATCAAATCTTATCCTTTCCATTTTAAGAATAGGATTTTATCTATTTTACCTCTAGTAAACCCTATGGATAAGAGAAAAGTGGATAGAGTTTCATACCAGGCTCTTGGTGCTTGCTTCAAGCCATACAATGATTTGATGAGCTTGTAGACATGATCAGGATGGAATGCATCTTCAAAACCTGGAGGTTGACAGACATACACCTCTTCTTTGATTTTTCCATACAAAAATGCACTCTTTATATCCATTTGATACACCTTTATGTTGTGGTTAGTAGCAAAAGCTAAGAACAGGCGAATAGCTTCCAACCTTGCTACAGGCGCAAAAGTCTCATCATAGTCTATACCTTCTTCCTGTCTGTAGCCTTGAACCACGAGCCTTGCTTTGTTTTTGACAACAATACCCCTTTCATCAGTTTTGTTCTTGAAGACCCACTTTGTGCCAATTAGACTTACATCTTTTAGCAGTGGCACAAGCTCCCAAACTTGTTGTCTCTTGAACTGAAGGAGTTCTTCTTGCATGGCTTCTACCCAGCTGTTGTCTTTCAGTGCCTCTTGGTACTTGACTGGCTGTGTGAGTGATAGAAAACCAGCAAAAAGACAAATATTTTGGGATTGGCTTCGTGTGAGCACCCCAGATTTGATGTTGCCAATAACTTGATCTGTTGGATGGCTTTTGAGATAAATCAAATCACCTTGGTATGGGGACCAATAGCATTTTGAGGTGATGGCTACAAATGTGTATCATCTGAGCTAACCTCTGCTGGTGAATTTGAAGTATCAGCCACTGATGTAAATGGAGGTGGTGGTATTGGGGGTATAGAAGTAACATTCTGATGATTTTTGTGCCCAAATGTAGGACTTTTATCAACAGATGTTTGATTTTGTGAACTGGCAGAGGTTTGAGGATCAAACACTGTTGACCCAGAAGTGGCAGAGTTTACACAAGAGCATGTGGCACCTGATCCTCCGATGGAAGAATAGACTTTTGTTTGTGGAAACACACAGTCATATTCTTGATCTTGATCTTCTCTAGATGATTGTGGTGTACCTGCATTGTCTAGCTTGATAGAAACA
Organism: Scalesia atractyloides; assembly: GCA_947069175.1. Lineage (NCBI taxonomy): Eukaryota > Viridiplantae > Streptophyta > Magnoliopsida > Asterales > Asteraceae > Scalesia > Scalesia atractyloides. Next base: position 71,431,461 of record CAMTDV010000019.1, read on the forward strand.
TCAGCAAATGTGAATTTATCTAAATCAAAAAGCTCTGCAGGATTTGCTGGGATTTTCAGTGATGAAAGTTCATTGAACTTCACATTCAAAGTTTCTTCAACACACTTGGTCCTAGAGTTAAAAACTCTGTAGGCTTTAGCAGTGGTTGAGTATCCCAGATAATAACCACAGTCAATTTTGGCTGCAAACTTAGATATAGAATCTTTTAAGTTCAAAATGAAGCATGGACAGCCAAAAACTTTAAAATAGGAAATCAGAGGTTTAATTTTATACAAAATCTCATAGGCAGTCTTTTGATGCCTGGGGTTAATCAAAACTCTGTTCTGGACATAGCAAGCAGTGTTTACAGCCTCTGCCCAGAAAGATAAGGGTAACCCAGAGTCTGCAAGCATAGTTCTTGCTGATTTAATTAAAGTTCTATTTTTCCTTTCAACCACCCCATTTTGCTCTGGAGTTCTTGGAATGCTATATTGTCTAACAATTCCTTTTGACTCACAAAAAGCATCCAACTCCCTATTTTTAAACTCTGTTCCATTGTCACTCTAAAGATTTTTACTGGAAGATCAAATTGCTTTTTTACTTGTTTAACAAAGTTTTGCAAAATGACTGCAGTTTCATCCTTAGAGTGGAGAAAGAAAGTCCATGTAAACCTAGAGAAATCATCAACTATCACTAGGCAATACCTTTTGTGTTTTAAGCTCATGATTTGCACTGGGCCAAACAAGTCCATGTGAAGCAATTGTAAACATTGGATTGTTTTGGACTCTTCAATTGATTTGAAAGAACTTTAATGTTGTTTCCCTTTTAAGCAGGAAAAACAATGTTCTTCACAGGAAAATTGCTTGTGAGGCAAACCTCTTACAAGACTTTGTTTTGAGAGTGTGGTGATAGTTTTAAGATTTGTGTGTCCTAGTCTTCGATGCCATAACTCAGTCTCTTTGCTAGAAGCAACTGAGAATAAGCATGTTCCAGACATAGGATTATCTTTTAGCATATCTACCACATACACATTCCCACTTCTGTGTGTAGTGAGTTGTGCTTTGCTCTCAGCAATGATTTGATCAATCTTTTTAACAACCTCTGGTCCCACAATTTGACAAGTTTTCTTAGTAAAGAAGGATCCATACCCTCTGTCACTCATTTGTGAGACACTCAGCAGGTTAAATTCAGATTGTCAATTAAATTCACATTTTCAAACTTGAGTTTACCAGCCAAAACCGACCCAGATCCTAAAACCTTTCCCTTTGAGTTATTACCAAAAGATATATCATCCCCCCCATGAGCCATGAAGTCCTTGAGAAGGGCTCTACATCCTGTCATGTGCCTGGAACCTCCACTATCTACATACCATAAGCTATCAAGGCAAGTAGAGGGTCCCTGCACATCAAGTAAATAGATCAGTTAAGATAGGTCTCCAAAGCCAAAATGGCTTGGATGGGGTCACAGATGGTCCAGCCTCAAGTCTAGGACAATGGTCAGTGGTTTGGATATTTTCTTGTAACATCTGCACTTGACCATTTCCTATCAGATGATTGTATCCACAGGGATGCTTATTCACTCTTTGCTTTGAAGGTTTTTTGTATCCTTCATAAGTAAGAGGAACCCTTTTATAGGCTGGTTGACCATACCCTCTTGGAAATAAGTTTGATGATGGGGCATCTGTCACTTGCACCTCTCTAAGAACATAGGTTTTGTTTAAAGCTTTTGTAACAGATGTTTCAGTTGGTTCAAAACTCTGCTTGGATTTATTTCCAGCAGAACTTGAACCTTCTCTTTCTAGTGCTTTTGCCTTGATCTCTTTTACCTTTTGCTCATAGTTTTTGAGATAGGCACACTCTTGAGTTAAGTGATTTGTTTTGTTTCCAGCTTTATCTGTGATTTTTATTTCTTCACCAGCCAAATTTGTTGGGACTATTTCAACCAACTCAGAATCAATTTCAGCAACATTTTTCTCATTTTGGTCATAGGTTCTAAAACCTACACCAAACTTAATGTTGCTCTTGATCTGAGCATCAAGCATAATCTCATAACCTTTACAGGACTCAACCCATTTTTCATAAGTGATTTGGGTTTCTTCTAACTCCTTTTTACACACTTGGTATTTTTCTACCATAGTTTGGAGTTGGTCCTTGGTTATGCTTGATTCATGTCTCAGGCTACTCATTTCAGAATCTTTTTCACTTAACTTTGATTTTAACTCTTTAATCAGTTTTTCAAAATTAAGTTCATCTTCTAAAATTTTGTTCCTCAGGTTTTCATTCACCTGCTTAATGTTTGAAAAAGCAATGATGCATTTGTCAGAACATAGATCTTTAAGGATCTGAGGTGATACCTTTGTAGCAGCCATGAGAGCACAATCACACTCATCTTCACACACATCAACATTCCATGGGTCAGCATGAGAGTTCTTTTCCTTATCAGCAGCATTTTCCTTTTCTTCACTTGAAACCACTGTTTCATCACAAACTTGAACTTCATCAGTTTTTGACACTAACTCCACAGATTCAACCCCTTCAGCAATTGTCTCTAAGGCCATTAAACAAAATTCTTGTTCAACATCATTTTTGGCCATTAAAGCAAAGTTCTCATCAGTCAAATCCTCAGGCAAGCTACTCCAGTCAACATAACTTTGTGTGAAAAAGCTTTGTTAACCAACCTCTGCTGGACTAGCAGTGGTTTGAGTAGGTTGTGTGACAATGGGTACTTGTTGTACATGCACTTGAGGATGTGATGGCGCCTGAACATATTGAATTTGTGGAGCAGTGGATTGAACATAATGCACTGGAACAGTAGTAGCAGGATGTGCAAAGTGGGCATTGTTTTGAACATGTTGAGCAGGGGTATATTGGGAATAATGAGCAGTGTTTTGTGTGTGCTGAGGTCTAGGGCCAGGATGAGTCACTATTGGTCCAGAATTTTGAGACCAGCATTCTCTGGCAAAGTGTCCTAACCTATTACACTTATAACATTTGACTTTTGATTTATCCAGCCCAACCTTCAATCCCCCATGCAATCGTGGGAATTTCCTACCAATTCTCTTATAGAATTTACTAGCCTAACACTCAATAGGGCCAGCTGGTGCAAAATATCCATTTCTTCAAGATCAGAAGGTTCAAAATGTTGCAAGTCATTCAGCTCAAAGGATAGATTATCAGAGGTTTGGCTTTCCCCACTAGCAGTGAAAGCATAATTGGGTGCATATGTTTCAGATCCAAAGTTCCCACCAGAAGTAATATCTATATAATGATCATAACTTTGGTCCTTACTGCTGCCAGATCCCTCTTCTTGGCCAAAAAGAGTTGTATTACCCAATGAGTAATCATCAGTCATTTTGCCAGAATCTTGCAACTTCTTTTTCTGGTTTAACTCTCTCTCATAAGTGAGGAGTATCCCATGAAGTTGTGTCAACGACATTTCTTTAAACCCAACAGATTTTCGTGTTACATAAACTACAATCTCCCACTTATCTGGTATGATCTAAGGAAACGACTATTGACAGTCGAATTAGGAAGAACCACGTTAACCAGTCTAAGTTCACTGATGAGACAGCTGTAACGTTCGAACTGTTGTGTTAGAGACTCTCCTTTCAAGTGACAAAACGTTTCATACTGCTGATTTAGAACTTCTCTGTTACTTTCTATCACTTCCTCAGTCCCACCTAATTGCTCTTTTAGTGCATCCCATAACTCCTTTGCACTATTGTAATGGAGTGGACCAGCATAAATCTCATTGGGTAAGGCCGAAGCAACTATGATAAATGCCTTAGCATCCAATTCAATTTTCTGGAAATCCTGCTCCGAAAAGTTTTCAGGATTTTTTGGCACTTGTTTAGTTGGATCCTCTGTGCTTGGAACCATCAGAACGTGAGGTCCATAAGCAACAGATCTCCAGCAACCGGTGTTTTGCTGAGCAAGGATATGACCCATTCGTCATTGCCAAAAGAAATATTCATTTCTTTTGAGCATCGGCGGTTTGAATAAGAGTTGGCATCCTGTGTGTTTTGAGACATTTTCAGTTGATTTTTCACAGATTTCTGTTTTAAAAACTTTGAACGTAATAAAACTCTGTTTATCAAGCAAAAACAACCAAACTAAATAGCAGAGAGCTGATCTGTTCAAACCAAATCTTTGTTAGATCGAATTTGATGAATAAAGCTCTGATACCAATTGTTAGGATCTGATTTTGAATTACTTGTATTTTTTTGTTTCAAAAATGGAAAATGATTGAGTTTTAAAAGAGATTTGCAGCGGAAATAGATGGAAAACTTTTACTACTAGCAATGGTCGTTTGTTTTCATCATCATCATGCTTTCAAGTTGGTAAACTTGCATGTGATTCACAAACTCCCCCTCAGCCTTTGCAATTGAAGTTTGGTAGTAAGAAAATGCAGAGAAGATGATATGCGAAAGTTGATCTTTTGATAGACGAGTTAAACTGTTACACAAGTTTACCTATTTATACTAAACTATCTAACCACTGAGAGTCTTTGATGATGTCCGGGTTGATAGTGACAGGAAACTATATGTAACTAACTACAAACACTGCTAATACTAACTATCAGTGCATAGCACTGTTACATTGATTATCTATCTAATGACTAAGCTCTGATCTCTATCCTCTGATCCTTGTAACTCTGGCAGACCTTTGCAACTTTGTGAAGTCAGATGATAGAAGAGCAGTCTTTAGGGAAAGCAGTGTATGTACAACAGAGGTTGTAACCTCTGATAGTTTAACCAAAGCTCGGATAGTGTTATTTAGCTTTGTATCATCTGTTTCTTTCATAGGGTTCAATCCCAACAATCCCCCACCGTTGGTTAACAATCTTTTAATTTAAATAAAATTAACCAACTTGATGTACTTGACTTCGAATTACTTCATAGAACTGTTTTGTAGTTATTTTTGTAACTAATGATGTTCTCAAATGATGATACATTCTTCAACCAAATGTTGAAGTTTTATCGAAACAAATGTTGTGTTCCATGAACATATGAAGTTTGAAGAACTGATGAGATCTTTGATAATAACGGAAAGTTTAGCAAAAAAAATTTTGTGATCTTCTAAAGAACTAGTGTGAGTCTTTGACTAGTGACTTTTAAGACCCATTATGTAAAACATAACTTTTATAAAAGATTTTCATCAATATACTAATTTAAGGCAATGCATGCCCACAAATCATGCTTACCTGTAAGCCTGAAACTTAACAAACGAATATTAAATATCATTTTCAATTGGTAATAACGTCACCATTTTACCTGTGTGTCTTATTTCTTGGCTCGCCCTTTTTACATATTGATATAACCAAACATTATTTATTGTAAAAAGGATGTTTACTTTACATTTATGGTTCACACCATAGGGTCGTATTACTTAAAAAGCGTTTCTTTATTCATTTGATCCATTATGGCTTACACCATAAAGTGTATTTTCAAAACTCCTTGTTTGTTCGTCAATACTTGACCAAACTACCATTTTTACCCTTTTTACCATCGATATGGTTTCTTACCATTTTCACATGTTCCGGCCCGTATCGATTCACGTTGAAACGTCGTATTTCAAAGACTCATTTCAAATACTAAATAACCTTGTTCTTAATCAATACATAAGTAGATGTTCTACTTAAAAGATGTAAGCTTTACTTACCTTGCATCCGATTATACTTCTTCCCGCGTTTTTGATTTGTTTGGCCCGCTTCTTCCCAAGTTTCTACCTAGCCTGTCGAGCGTCAAACTATCATTTATCATTCGTAAGATAGTTAGATTAGTCATTATTTAACACGACTATACCACCTTACGCATTCTATATCAAAATTACCATTTGCTTTCATTATATGTCAGATTGACTTCTAAAAGTCAACTGCCTGTTAACATATGTAATTACACAAAGAACAAGTGATGCATGCTCATATTCCTACAAATTAGTCATGGGTTCATCTTTCATGTCAAACCCATTTCATAGCATGTATGGACACTTAATTAACTCACAAAATTATTCAAGTATTCTATCCATACAATGTAGTACAATTTTGACACGCAACTTGTCAAAATTTCAATTACATGATTCTTTCATACTTTTTATCAATCCATGTTCACTTAAGCATTACATCAAGCACCTTGTGTGCAAGATTTTCATACTAACTTGTTAAGTTTAGTAATCAACAATTAACCATGTATACATATTCCATAACATCAAAATGGATGATAAACTCAATTAGCATCTAAAACTCAAAGTACCAAACATAAAATACATCATTCTCATCGTCATAATTCATGTACTCTACATATCTACAAAACCCACTTACATATGCATTGTATTTCATTCAAACGCTCACAATTTAGCATTTGATTCACAATCTTTCACTTAGGGTTCGTTCCTAAGTTCATTTACATCAAATAACTTCCATAAATTCCCAAAATTTATGTAAGAATGAAAGTTCATGGATTTCATAAATTTTCATAATATTATCAAATCTCAATTTTTTTAACATACATTATGATCCCCTTATTTAGGTGATCAATAATTTACATTCATAAATGAATTTGAGGCTCGATTCCTCCTTCAATTTGATATTCTTGGATGAGCAAGTGTTTCCCCTTTTTCTTTCTCCTGAACATCGACCAGAACACACACTAGTGTGTGTTCTTTTTAGTTTTTGTCCTTTTAATCTTCTTACTTCCATTTTGTCCAAAATTAGTCCTTTAGGTTTAGTTTTGTTTAAACCCTCATATAACACTACTAACAATTGACCATTATCATAACTAGGTTTAGAGGTAGGTTCCTAGTCAAATTACTTAAATTTGGGGTGTTACAACCCTATTCGGTTTAAGTCCCACTCATCCGAGCCTTTTATAAACTTTTACTTACCACAAAGTATTTGTTCACTTTAACTAGCGTTAGCTTTGATTATTTAAAATTCCTAACGCTTATTGGGTCAACTTTTTTTACCATTGACCGTATTTTACCCTCTCTTTAATATCAATGGGGTTTAATTACCAAACTCGTTTTTAGGGGGTTACATGACTTTTATCCCAGACAACTTATTTCTTTTTAAAAGAATTGTCATATAGAAGAATTTTTTTGTTAAAAGACTGATCTTGAAATAACTGATGGTTTAATACCATTGTTACAAAAAACTGACCGAAACATTATTGTTTTATCGTACTAAACTGCTGATCTGGTTAAGTTATTGATGTGAAGGGACTGCTCTCGCAAACTACTGATTTCCTTTTAAACAACCGATGTTCGTTTTAAACAACTGATGTTGAACTTTAGATTTTTAAATAGCTGATGTTGATACAAACCACTGAGGTAAACCCTTGTAAGAACTTACCTCGAATTAATTGCTGATCAAGGAAGGACTAAAGCAAAAGTTTTTTTTGTTTAACATTTTTTATCAATATGCTGCTGATATGTTTTCTTTTAGTGATCAGCCTTTTTGATCAACTGATAACAATTACAATTCATTTTCTTCATCAAAAAACTGATTCATTTTCTTTGCTCATCAAATTGATATTGTTGATCGGGTCATTTGTTGACATTGCTGCATCCAGTCTTTTGTAGACAAGTAATGTAAATTGGTGTTGAAATAACTTTATACTACTCCTCATCATGTCTAAATAACTACAAATATGATCAACTAATGACTCTTGATATCTTTCATTGCATGAGCATCATCATTTTAAATTACACAATAACAACAAAAGTGTTGTTCAAAATTGTTTATCTTAGTAAATGGACTGCTGAAAATTAACTACTATTTTTTTCAGTTATTGTTTTGTTGTTTTAACTGATGCGTTGATACGAAAAAGTTGAGGTAAAACTAGTCATGTATTAATAAATACTTGTGCAACTGCTTATCGCAATACCTGATTTAAACAACTTTTGGTTATCGATTCTTTTTTATCCAAGTATTAATATTGTTGATATGTGATAGTTAATTAGTTCTTCTATTCAATCAACTGATCTTGATATAGAGAAATTGCTCAAAAATCACCGACTGATATGACCACTAATGTGTAATATGTTATTGGCCTACAATTGCTCATCAAAACAACTTATTGTAAACAACTGAAAGTTGGTGGTGGCAATTCATCAATCAACTTGTGTGTGGTGTAAGAACTATGGTCTATGATTTTAGTATGAAATTTGAATGTTCAATGTTTCTCAAATTGAATTAATTATCCACACATCACAAATCCAGCTCTAAGTTTTCTTCAAATGACATTTAAATAAAAAAAAAGCCTGACTTGTAAAATTGGTCCAACACAGTCGCAACAACATTATCTTAAGAATTGCCACTGAATAACCTATGTTGTATCGATTATCATTAATAGAAAATAAAAGCATGATGGGGAATCGATAATTAGTAGCACACTAACTTCACTAATCACTAGGTTATACAAAGACCGATTCTAAACTTTGTTTCGTGATAATCTATATATATTTTTTAAATTCGCTGATAAAAGTACTTTACTCATTCGATTTTTCGGCATCAGATTTTAAAACCTCGAAGGCAAACATCCATTTGATTGGCAATTGATCCAAATAGTCAAAGCACATATCCAATAAAATCAATTAATAATAATTGTATAACAATGAAAGCATACGCAATATATGGTTTGGGTTTCTTTGGATAAGCCCATAAAATGAGGTGATAGTAATTGTTCACCGACTGTAATAAAATATAAATCACGACTTTGATTCAATCCTATTCACCAACAAATTTTGTTTGAGAGGTAGGGATTAAATCAAAGTAAAATTTATTTTCTCAAAGCTCAGCAAAATTGATTTCAAACAAGTTTTGAGCAAGGGTGAATCACCTGTGGTTAGATCGAGTAATTTAGAGCCAGGATCTAATACCATTTGTCAGATCTCATATCTACTTGTTTTATGTGAAATCAGTTTGATAGAGCAATGAGGTGTAGAAGATGAGTGTGTATGATCAACAGTAAACAAATATAGATCTAACGATGTAATCATGCACAATATATAGAAATCAATACGTCAAGTAATATAATTTGCATTAACCCCAATTAAAAGAGCAATCGTTTGGTATTAGTTGTTTGCAATTTTTTATTAGAGTTTTTTAGTCTTGCACCCATGAAGAAGATAATACAAACACTGAGACACACACTGTAACAACTCCAATTTTCGTTGTCATATTTTCGTTGTATCTCTCCTTGTAATCCCGAGATTCGGTTTATAAGAAAGTTATGTTAATTAATTTATGCATGTTGGTTGGATTATCGTATCAAATCGCTTATTAAAAGCATCGCTAATCTAATCGCAATCACAAGTAGTTATGCCACTATACGAGCCGAGTGGGTTATTGTTTAATAAACACTTGTGTCATCGATCGCTTGTAACAACTCCGAATTTCATTGTTATCTTTTTCTTTTATTTTCGTTGTATCTATCTTTTGTAATTCCGAATTCGAACCGTTTCAGCAATTCGGAAGACTGATTCACTTCTGTTCGCTTACAGGCTGATCCGGCACTCTCCGCAACTCCTCTCAGTTCCCGAATCTCTACCAAAAACGCACCGACAGTGAGTATACATGAACCCTTTTATGCTTAAATGCACTTTTAGGTGTCACATATGTCCCTATATCAAATCACATCACATGAAATCTCAAATGCCTATTCGCAACCCGCTTGTTACATGATTATATATGAAATCTGCTGAATTGTATGTATTGCTTGATTGCTTGTACGCCACCCTTAACATGATAGTATACTAGAGGTTGACCCGCCACCCGGAGGCCCGGGGTTGTTAAGGCTCACATTTTTATTTCGCATTTATTTTCTCTTTTAGGATGTGAACGCTTGTTCGCATGCCTCGATCAATCGCGGTTTGTTGGTTTGCATGAATCTAAGTAGTTACATAGTTCACATCTCTTACGTATGTCATGCGGTGTATGCTAAACGTTTTTATATCTATATGTATGCAAAACTCGTATGCTCACCTTTACTTAATTGTATTGACGTTTTCTTTTAACATATGTGGCAGGTTGAGGATTTATAGCTTTGGATGCTTAGTTCTAGGATTTTGTTTAGAAAATCATGTAATAAATCTAGTGAAGATCGGATCGGATTTATATGTTTAAGAGATTATCTTGGATAGTAATGATTAATTTGAAGACTGTATGAGTTTGATAGTATGGGATATTAAATGTTGATTATTGTCTTTAAAATGATTGTTATGGAATCTCTTGATCAATCTGATTCGCCTAGTGCCGCGCCCTAATGTTTCCGCCATCGTTGGGGTGTGACATCGCTTATCTCATCGCATTGCAAAACGCAGTTAATTATGTGGAATTATGTTTTATGTGTGATATATTTTTTTGTTATGGTTTAATATCGCTAAAACGCTCGCACGCTCACGCTAACTCGCTCTCTCTCAAATCGATGATAATACTACACTTAACCATCGCTAAAACGCTTAATATAACTAACTGATACGAACCGAATCGCCGAACGAACTAATAAAGCGAAATAATCGAACAAAGCTTGACACTTTGGTCAAGTTACGCCGAACTTGTATATAACAAGTTCGCCCGAACTTGTTCAGGTCAACAAAACTCATAAAACTAACAAGTCCGCCCGAACTTGCTGTCTGCCCTCACATTATCACCTCACCTATAATTACTCAGCTCCATTCTCCTTCATTTGAACTTGCTGCAAATTCGCCCGGAGCTCCCCAAAACCGAAACCCTTTGTTTTCCAAGTAAGATTCAACCCGTTTTCAACTACAACAACGTTCAACAACGTTTTACAACGATTTTACACAAGGCTTTGCCTTCGTTTTCATCAAATCTCTTCTGTTTACAACCATAAGAACGTACAACATATCTTCAATCAAAAGGAACTGAATATGCGCCAACGTCGATGGGTTGAACTTCTCAACGATTACGATTGTGAAATACGCTACCATCCCGGCAAAGCAAACGTCGTCGCCGATGCTCTAAGTCGTCGAAGCTATGTGTATAGTGTTCGTCACTCTCAAGCTTTGAATGATCTCGAAATCATGATTCGCTCCGCCCAATTCGCTTGTTTCAACAAGAATACCCTTCAAGATGAAATGAAATGTGGTGCTTCTCACCCCTAAACCGACGGTCAGACCGAGCGCACGATCCGCACCCTCGAAGACATGCTTCGTGCGTGCATCATAGATTTTGGTGGTAATTGGGATACGCATTTACCTTTAATTGAATTCTTGTACAATAATAGTTATCACACCAGCATTCAAATGGCGCCTTTTGAGGCACTGTATGGAAGAAAATGTCGATCGCCTATTGCATGGCAAGAGATCGGCGAAGCACAAATCACCGGTCCCGAGCTGATTCAAGAAACGACAAACAAAATCCTCCAGATCAGAGACAATCTCTTGAAAGCTCGGAGTCGTCAAAAGAGTTATCCTAATAAACGCTGAAAGCCCCCTGCAATTCGAAGTGGGAGATCACGTTCTCTTAAAGGTTGCACCTTGGAAAGGAGGGATCCGCTACGGGAAGAAAGGAAAGCTAGCGCCACGATACATAGGACCCTTTAAGATTCTGGAAAGGATCGGCAAAGTGGCTTATCGACTCGAACTATCGGTAGAACTTAACAACGTTCATCCGACTTTCCACGTGTCGAACCTCAAGAAATGCCTAGCTGCAGAAAATCTCCACGTCCCTCTCGAGGACTTGCAAATAAACGAGACTCTGCATTTCGTGAAAAAGCCTGTCGAAATCATGGACCGAGAAACCAAGAGATTACGGCGCTCTCGCATACCTATCAGTGAAGGTCCGATGGGAAGGCAAACGCGGTGCCGAGTTCACTTGGGAATTGGAAAGTGACATGAAGGCTAAATATCCGCATCTCTTTGTTACGACCACTACTTAAAATTCGGGACAAAATTTCCTAAAGTAGGGGAGACTGTAACAACTCCAATTTTCGTTGTCATATTTTTCTTTTATTTTTCCGTTGTATCTCTCCTTGTAATCCCGAGATTTGGTTTATAAGAAAGTTATGTTAATTTATTTATGCATGATGGTAAGGATTATCGCATCAAATCGCTTATTAAAAGCATCGCTAATCTAATCGCAATCACAAGTAGTTATGCCACTATACGAGCCGAGTGGGTTATTGTTTAATAAATACTTGTGTCATCGCATCGCTTATCTCATCACATCACAAAACGCAGCTAATTATGTGGAATTATGTTTTATGTGTGATATATTTTTTTATGTTATGGTTTAATATCGCTAAATCGCTCCCACGTTCACGCTAAATCGCTCTCTCAAATCAATGATAATACTACGCTTAACGCATCGCTAAAACGCTTATTATAACTAACTGATACGAACCGAATCGCCGAACGACTCATAACGCGAAATAATCGAACAAAGCTTGACACTTAGGTCAAGTTCGGCCGGACTTGTATATAACAAGTTCGCCCAAACTTGTTCAGGTCAACAAAACTCATAAAACTAACAAGTCCTCCCGGACTTGTCTGGAAAACCCACCAGAACATACAAGTTCGTTCGAACTTGTAGCAAGTTCGCCCGAACTTGCTGTCTGCCCTCACATTCTCACCTCACCTATAAATACTCAGCTCTATTCTCTCATTTGAACTTGCTGCAAGTTCGCCCGGAGCTACCCAAAACTGAAACCCTTTGTTTTCTAAGTAAGATTCAACCCGTTTTCAACTACAACAACGTTCAACAACGTTTTACAACGATTTTGCACAAGGCTTTGCCTTCAGTTTTCATCAAATCTCTTCTGTTTACGAAAATCTTCATCTTTTTATGCAAAACTTCTACTTTTCACTCAGATCTATGCTTAGATCTGAGTAAAACCTTTAAAACCTTGATTTTTACACAATATTCGGACTAAACGACGTATTTTTGTTCACTTTGAAGTGGAACAAGGCGTTGTCGAGCTAGATCTCAGATCCGGAAGCACAAGGACGAAAAATGTCATATTGCACAAACTGGACTAAACCGTTCGAACCTTCAAGTTCGCCCGGATTAGTCCGAGTTTCTGTAAATGGCTAAACTCGCTCCAAAAGACCTCTCCAGCCTAAGTTTTACTCAGTGGCTTAAGGTTGGAGGGATGAACACTCGATTTCCCCAGCAAACGACGCAAAAATGCACGATTTGGATGCCAAAACGATCAAGTTCGCTGAACTTGTCACCAGAGTGGTGATCAAGTTCGCCCGAACTTGACCAAACCTTCAAAAATGGCACAAGTTCGCCCGAACTCTGTCCAATTCTCAAGAGAATTAGACAAGTTCGCCCGAACTAGTATCATCCCTTAACAACCAGTACAAGTTCGCGCGAACTTGTCTAGTCTCTCAGGTAACATGACAAGTTCGCCCGAACTTGTACCCATAGTAAGCTCAGGCATACAAGTTCGCTCGAACTTGTACTTTCAAGTATAAGTTCGCCCGAACTTGTCTGCTGTTCTCTCAAACCGTAACCGTTTCAGCAATTCGGAAGACTGATGCACTTCTGTTCACTTACAGGCTGATCCGGCACTCTCCGCAACTCTTCTCAGATCCCTCATCTCTCCCGAAACACACCAACACTGAGTATACTTGAACCCCTTTACGCTTAAACGCACTTTTGGGTATCACATATGTTCCATATCAAATCACATCACACCACTCTTCGCTTATTCGCAATCCCGCTATACATGACTATACGTGAAATATGTGAATTGTTTGTGTTACTTGATTGCTTGTACGCCACCCTTAACATGATAGTATACTAGAGGTTGACCCGCCACCCGGAGGCCCGGGGTTGTTAAGGCTCGCATTTTCATTTTCGCATTATTTTCTCTTTTAGGATGTGAACGCTTGTTTGCATGCCTCGATCAATCGCAGTTTGTTGGTTTGCATGAATCTAAGTAGTTACATCATTCACAATTATTACGTATGTCATGCGGTGTATGCTAAACGCTTTTATATCTATATTGTATGCAAAACTCGTATGCTCACCTTTACTTAATTGTATTGACGTTTTATTTTAACATATGTGGCAGGTTGAGGACTTTAGCTTTGGATGCTTAGTTTAGGTTTACTTTAGAAAATCATGTAATAAAATCTAGGGGAGATCGGATCGGATAATATGTTTAAGAGATTGTTTCGAAATATGTAATGATTGTTTGATGATTGTATGAGTTCGATAGTATGGGATGTTGAATGTTGATTATTATCTTTAAATAATTGTTATGGAATCTCTTGATCAATTGATGATTCCGCCATCGGTTGGGGTGTGACAGATTGGTATCAGAGCCATAACTATAGGGAAATTAGGTAGAATTTCCATGTTTTGCCTGTAGACTATAGTTAGCATACCAAATCAGACCGTTACGCATCGATTAACGCCGAAAACTCATACGAACAGACAAGTCCGCCCGAACTTAGGGGACAAGTTCGCTCGAAATTGATCAAGTTCGCTAGAACATGATCAAGTTCGCCCGGACTTGACCAAGTTCGCTCAAACTTGCCTGTCCCTTCAACATCAAAACAAGTTCGCTTGATAATGATCAAGTTCGCCCGAACTTGAATCAGACAGATGCCAAGTTCGCCTGAACTTGACCAGAATCCTTCGGCACGAACTTTTAAACATTGCTTTTCCTAAAGCAACCACAACACACGGGAAGAACGCTCGTATCACACAAAACGAGTGCTCAATTCGAGATTAGGTGTGAAAACCAAGAACTCTCGATAGGATCATTCACTCCGCGCATACTCTCACACGAGTTACCTTCGTTGAGTTAGGAGTGATATCCAAACCTCGACGAAAATCTCCGTCTCTATCTAGTGGAACTCCCGATTTGATCGGTGAGCACAACCACAACTAGGAATGATGTTGTTAAGTTAGGGGTGAAACCCACATCTTAATAACTAGTTCCGCTCTTCGATTTTCAATCTCACCAAAGTCTCGATTATTTCGATGACTCGGAACACGACGTAACTGGAAGGATAAATGTTGTTAACCGTTGTACAGCAGAGCATTTGTCTATTAGGCCAAATCGTGTGTCCGAACTCAGAGAATTCTCGAATCACTTTGGGTCGTCAACGTGTCAAAACCCAGGACACTCCCAATTGATTTAAGCCTATTATCGTCGATTTTACGCATCATCGAGTTTATTTATTATTTATGTGTTTAAATTTTGAGAATTTTCTCTTATTAGATTTCTCGCTTGATCGATTTCTTGATTTATCTTTTTTACGCTCCATCGATATATGCACAACTCGCACAGCTCTCGTAATCTAGAACGCTAATTAATTCACCAACAAAACTAAACGCTCAACCCGCATACGCTCATGAGTCCATGCGTGTCTCATACACGGTATTACTCGCCTACTCGCTTATATATAATATATCGCTTATATCTCGCTTATAACAATTCGCATCTCGAACGCGCTACGCTTTACTTATGAGAAGGTGAATACGTGTAAAGTATATGCTTACGTGCTTATTGTACTATGTACTTAAGTGCCCACGTGTTTGCCTCCTACGTGTTTGCCTCCTACGTGTTTACTTGTCTACGTGTTTATGTGATTTTGTGCCTTGCATGAATAATAATAATAATAAATACTTTAAACATAAACCTATTATAATCGAATCTCATCCAATCAAATCCTTCGATGTAGATGTCTTCAATGGGATCACACACCAGAAGGAACCATCAGCGCAACCAAGCTGACAAGCGCATCGCGTCACTAGTGGCCAAGGTGATCCCTCAAATCGTCAGCGAGATTCAAGCTACCAGCAACAACACTTCTGTGGACTCCAAAGCCGACCCGCCCAAGACATGCTTCAGTTTTAAGCAGTTCAAAGCTTGTGGACCCCTTACTTTCTCAGGCACTGAAGGGCCAAGTGCCATGTTCCACTGGTTTGATGCTATCGAGGTCACATTTCGCCAGAGTGGGTGTCCCGAACCCCTTCGCACTACCGGTGTTTTCCAGTCCAGGGCTCTCGACTGGTGGATTGTGGAGCGTAACAGGAGGGAAAACGATGAAGCCTACGGACTCGCATGGAAAGAACTTAAGGAACTAATGATCAAAGAGTTATACCCACCTCATGAGATCCAGAAGTTGGAAAACGAATTTTGGGGAATTAAGCAAGACGGAACAGACAATGCTGGTTTAACGGCTCGATTCAAACAGTTGAGCATCATCTGTCCCGGACAAGTGGACACGACCGAGAAAGCAATCAAGAAGTACCTCAACGCCCTGCCTGATTGCGTCGCTGACTTTGTTCAAGCAGCACGCCTTGCTACTATCGAGGAAACCTACCAGCTAGCCGCAGATATCAACGACAAACAGGTTCAGTCTGGTTACTTTAAGAACAGCAAGGTCGCAAACCAGGCCATCACTGAATCCACAGCTCCTACCGATCAGTCCCGAGAATCAAAGAACAGTCGCCGAGGTCGCAAAAGGGAAAACCCGAGTAAGAACTTTGCCCTTACCGCTCCGCAAAACCCTCAGCCACTTCAGTCTGCAGCACCAAACGCACCGCACACAAAGCATGCGTATACTGGCCCGCATCCTTTGTGCTCAAAATGCACTTATCATCATGCGGTTGGAGGCAATTGCCGTTCTGTACCAACTGCAACATCTACGGCCACTTTACTGTCAGTTGCCGTCCAGGCCCTCGTCAGTCAGCTCCTCAGGCCCCAGCAGCACCAGCTTTACCAGCTCCTCCTCAGGCCAATCAGCAAGCGCCAACTCCAAGGGCACGTGCCTGTTACACGTGCGGTGATCTGAATTCAGTAATGTCTGCCCAAACAAACCTGTGAAGCAGGAACAGCAGCATCAACTCAGCAACAACAACAACAGGCTGCACATGGACGAGCCTTTAATCTCAACCATCGCCAGGCTCAGAACGACAACAATGTTGTCAACGGTATGTTCCTTGTCAATGGTATTTATGCTTCATGTTTATTTGATACTGTTGCCGATAATTATTTTGTATCGCTAGAATTTGAAAAGGTTTTAAAATGTAAACGCACTAAACTCCCAAAGACATTCGATGTGGAAGTCGCCACCGGAAAAACCATTACCGTCACCTCTGTCCTACGTGGTTGTACTCTCGATCTCAACAACCATGTCTTCTCGATCAATCTCATACCTATGCAGTTAGGTAGCTTCGATATCATAGTAGGTATGGATTTTCTTCGTGAAAACCATGCTGAAGTTGTATGCTTTGATAAGATAATTCGCTTCCCTCTCTCAAACGGTGATCAACTCCATGTCTATGGTGAAACTCCCTTAAAGAAGTTGATGCTTTTGTCATGTACCGAGCACACAAATGTTTGCAAAAGCAATGTGTTGCTTTTCTGGCACATATCGTGAAACCGGAGAAAGAAAAGAAGACTTTAAAGACGTTCCTGTTGTTCGTGAATTTCCCAAAGTTTTTCCCGACGATTTACTTGGTTTACCCCCTACTCGTGATGTTGAATTCCGTATCGATATGATTCCCGGTGCTACTCCCGCTGCTAAAGCTCCTTATCGTCTCGCACCATCCGAAATGCGTGAGTTATCTAGCCAACTTCAAGAGCTTCTTGATAAAGGCTTCATACGCCCGAGCACTTCACCGTGGGGCGCACACGTTCTTTTTGTGAAAAAGAAAGATGGGACGTTTCGAATGTGCATCGATTATCGTGAACTTAACAAACTCACCATAAAGAACCTCTACCCTCTTCCTCAAATCGACGACTTATTTGTTCAGCTTCAAGGTGCTACTTGTTTTTCTAAGATCGATCTTTGTTCCGGTTATCATCAATTGCGTGTACTCGAAAAGATATTCCGAAAACCGCCTTTCGTACTCATTATGGCATTTCGAATTCGTGGTCATGCCTTCGGTCTTACCAATGCACCTGCGGTCTTCATGGATTTGATGAACCGTGTGTGTAAAGCCTTCGTAGATCGTTTCGTCATTGTGTTTATCGATGACATTCTCATCTATTCGAAAGTCAAGAGACGAACATACGCGCCATCTCCGATTAGTCCTCGAACTTCTCCAAGGTAATCGCCTTTATGCTAAGTTCTCTAAATGTGAATTCTGGCTCGAAGAAGTCCAATTTCTCTGCCACATCGTTAATAGTCAAGAATTCACGTCAACCCTGCAAAGATTTAAGCTGTCAAAAGTTGGATTACGCCGAAGAATGCATCAGAAATCCGTTCTTTTCTTGGATTGGCGGGTTACCACCGTCGATTCATCGCCGACTTTTCGAAAATCGTCGTTCCACTTACCACTTTAACTATAAAGACAAGCCTTTTGTTTGGGATTCCAAACAAGAGGAAGCTTTTCAAACTCTCAAGCATATTCTATGCAATGCTCCTGTACTCGCCTTACCCGACAGAAACAACAATTTTGTTGTTTATTGCGATGCCTCTAATCTTGGTCTTGGTTGTGTTCTTATACAACGAGACAAGGTTATCGCGTACGCGTCTCGACAACTCAAGATCCACGAGAAAAACTACAGAACCCACGATCTCAAACTCGATGCAGTTGTTTTTGCATTGAAGATATGGCGACACTACCTTTACGGTACTAAGTGTACGGTCTTCACTGACCATAAGAGCTAACAATATATCTTCAATCAAAGGAACTGAATATGCGCCAACGTCGATGGGTTGAACTTCTCAACGATTATGATTGCGAAATACGCTACCATCACGGCAAAGCAAACGTCATCGCCGATGCTCTAAGTCGCCGAAGCTATGTGTATAGTGTTCGTGACTCTCAAGCTTTGAATGATCTCGAAATCATGATTCGCTCCGCCCAATTCGCTTGTTTCAACAAGAATACCCTTCAAGATGAAATGAAATGTGGTGCAGAAACTCAGATCGTTGTCAAACCCAATGGTATTTACTACTATCTCGATCGTATTTGGATTCCCAGCCGTGATAACCTTCGTGAATTGCTAATGACCGAAGCTCATATATCCCGATACTCCATTCATCCCGGAGCCGACAAAATGTACCAGGACCTTCGTCCTAAGTATTGGTGGCCGGGCATGAAAAAGGATATCGCCGTGTACGTTTCAAAGTGCTTAACCTGCTCGAAGGTTAAAGCCGAACATCAAAGACCCTTTGGCTTGCTCGAACAACCCGAATCCGATGTGGAAGTGGGAGAGTATAGCTATGGACTTCATTACGAAACATCCTCTGGTCACGATAGCATTTGGGTTATAGTTGATCGTCTTACTAAGTCAGCGCACTTTATTGCTATACGAGAAGACTTTAAGGTCGAACGATTAGCCCGAATCTACACCGACGAAGTCATTTGTCGACACGGGACGCCTCGTGACATCATCTCTGACCGCGACGGTAGCTTTACCTCACGTCTCTGGGAGACTTTTCAATCCGCTCTTGGTACTACTCTTAATCTCAGTATCGCTTCTCACCCCTAAACCGACGGTCAGACCGAGCGCACGATCCGCACCCTCGAAGACATGCTTCGTGCGTGCATCATAGATTTTGGTGGTAATTGGGATACGCATTTACCTTTAATTGAATTCTTGTACAATAATAGTTATCACACCAGCATTCAAATGGCGCCTTTTGAGGCACTGATGGAAGAAAATATCGATCGCCTATTGCATGGCAAGAGATCGGCGAAGCACAAATCACCGGTCCCGAGCTGATTCAAGAAACGAAGACAAAATCCTCCAGATCAGAGACAATCTCTTGAAAGCTCGGAGTCATCAAAAGAGTTATCCTGATAAACGCCGCAAGCCCCCTGCAATTCGAAGTGGGAGATCACGTTCTCTTAAAGGTTGCACCTTGGAAAGGAGGGATACGCTGCGGGAAGAAAGGAAAGCTAGCGCCACGATACATAGGACCCTTTAAGATTCTGGAAAGGATCGGCAAAGTGGCTTATCGACTCGAACTATCGGTAGAACTTAACAACGTTCATCCGACTTTCCACGTGTCGAACCTCAAGAAATGCCTAGCTGCAGAAAATCTCCACGTCCCTCTCGAGGACTTGCAAATAAACGAGACTCTGCATTTCGTGAAAAAGCCTGTCGAAATCATGGACCGAGAACCCAAGAGATTACGGCGCTCTCGCATACCTATCGTGAAGGTCCGATGGGTAGGCAAACGCGGTGCCGAGTTCACTTGGGAATTGGAAAGTGACATGAAGGCTAAATATCCGCATCTCTTTGTTACGGCCACTACTTAAAATTCGGGACGAAATTTCCTAAAGTAGGAGAGACTGTAACAACTCCAATTTTCGTTGTCATATTTTTCTTTTATTTTTCCGTTGTATCTCTCCTTGTAATCCCGAGATTCGGTTTATAAGAAAGTTATGTTAATTTATTTATGCATGTTGGTAAGGATTATCGCATCAAATCGCTTATTAAAAGCATCGCTAATCTAATCGCAATCACAAGTAGTTATGCCACTATACGAGCCGAGTGGGTTATTGTTTAATAAACACTTGTGTCATTGCATCGCTTATCTCATCACATCGAAAACGCAGTTAATTATGTGGAATTATGTTTTATGTGTGATATATTTTTTTATGTTATGGTTTAATATCGCTAAAATCGCTCCCACGTCACGCTAAATCGCTCTCTCAAATCAATGATAATACTACGCTTAACGCATCGCTAAAACGCTTATTATAACTAACTGATACGAACCGAATCGCCGAACGACCTCATAACGCGAAATAATCGAACAAAGCTTGACACTTAGGTCAAGTTCGCCGGAATTGTATATAACAAGTTCGCCCAAACTTGTTCAGGTCAACAAAACTCATAAAACTAACAAGTCCTCCCGGACTTGTCTGGAAAACCCACCAGAACATACAAGTTCGTTCGACTTGTAGCAGTTCCCGAACTTGCTGTCTGCCCTCACATTCTCACCTCACCTATAAATACTAAGCTTCATTCTCTCATTTGAACTTGCTGCAAGTTCGCCCGGAGCTACCCAAAACTGAAACCCTTTGTTTTCTAAGTAAGATTCAACCCGTTTTCAACTACAACAACGTTCAACAACGTTTTACAACGATTTTGCACAAGGCTTTGCCTTCGTTTTCATCATGGGAAAACCCATTGTGGGAATCGAACCCAGGACCTATTGATCAAAAGCCTTATCCCACTACCAAGATGTCAGTAGGCTATAAAGTCATGGGCACAACATTGATTCTTATGTGTTGAAAGTAGTAAATGACTTTTGTCTTTTACTTCATAATTTCATTTATACCCCTTAGTCTTCATAAATTTATTATACGACCCTACAATTTTAATAATTCTTTTAACAATTTTATATTATAGCCCCTGAACTTTAATAAAGTTATGTACACTCTATGCACTTTAAGCTGCAATGGTTCTTAATGATGACTACCTTTCATTATTCTTATACAAAGTTACATATATTGTGCTATTTTTTTGCTATATAGAGTGTCAATACAATATTGATACTATAAAACGAACCAATAAACCATATTATCGATGCAACGCGCGAGGTCCTATTACTAGTCATGTACACATAGCATTTTAAAACATGTACTTTGGTGGTCCTTGTGTTGGGTTCGTAGGTTTGTGGTTCCTACATGGGCTTAACTTGAGGGATCTAGTTTGTTAAACCCTAATTATTATCTATAAATATATTTGATGTACTTGTAATTTGAAAAACACCTAATAAAAATATCCTAATTGCCATCCGTGAACGTAGGTCAATTTAGACCAAACCACGTAAATCTTTGTGTTCATTTATTTTGTTTTTCGCGGTTTTGTATTCGTGTGTGCTCCTTCTTCACGTGGTACCCAAACTGTGGTCCTAAGTTAACTATCTAATAGTTATGAGTCCAAGCAATTGTATGCTTATAGTTTTATGTTATTAATATGCTCCTAAATAACAAAGCATATGTACTACAAGAAATTATTTTATTACTATAGTGTTATATTTACTGCACTTAGAAGAGAGGGCCTTTTTTTGTTGTGTTTCCATGTGTGGAATATTGCTCATGAGACCAAAATCGTTAAGTTTTCTGTTTGAATTATTTTTCTTTTACAAGTTAGGCACCGGACCACATTTTAAAATCATAACAACAAATGCAGCATTGTTTCGCAAGAATTAGACATTCACCTTGAGAATTTTAAAACCGGAAACAAAATTTAGACATTGTCATAAGAGCATTATGAAAGAAGATGATACTTAAGAATGAATAATGAAGGTGATGGTATCATGACCATGATTTATCATATGATCAATTTGGCTACATTTGGTTTCAAGCTACACATTATTTGGTCAACTTTATCATTATGTGTTTCATTGTAATATTTGATATATCTTATTGACAAAGGTTGGTGGCCTTTGCCACCGACCAAAACACCCCTACACTTTCTAATTTTACACCTACACCGTTATTCTTAATTAAGTTACACATTCACTTCTAAATTTTGGTAATTGACAACTTTGACCCTTCTAACTTTTCTACTTAATAACTTGACACCTTATTTTGTTTAAATTACTTTTACAATTTTGCACCGCATTGTGGGACACATTATTATATTGTTTTTATCTATGCCTAATCACATTAGTGTACATCGTTGTCTAATTACTTTTACGACTTTACACTGCAACAACCAAGACATACTATTTATTTTTATCTATGTCTAATGACATTAATGTCACGAATATAAGGTGTGTAACAAAGTAAAAAACGCGTAATGTCACGTGTGGGCCCACCACACGTGAATGTCATAATCGTACATTGTAACCACAATACGTCTAAACACATGTTTTCATATGGTTACCGCACATAATGTGCCACCAACTATAAACAATTAAGGCATGGCCGCCGCATCGCCCGAGCTATGGCAACGATCTTGTTTCTATTAAAGAAATACGGTTTCAATTATTCGATAGACATAAAATATTATTCACCAATACACTTTTTACTTCTTTTGGTAATTAAATCATTGGCATGTAATGATTAGTTTTTGGAAATATGGAAAGATTGCAAGTAAAAGAGTAAACTGCAATTTGCGTCCATGAAGAAAGAGCCCGCTGTCAAGTTGCGTCCCAAAATGAAAATTTCGACCAATGAGTCCCTTTGTTTGAAACTCGCTACAATATGAGTCCTTGCCGTCAGTTTCTGTTAATTTGACCCATAAGTCAAAGGACATTTTGGTAATCTCATAATACTTAAAAATTTTAAAAACAAACCCTAAATCGAATTTCCATCCCCCGTCTTTTCTCAGTGTCATCATATATAACTGTAAATTTTATACTAAATTCAAATATTTGGTATTGGTTCGACTTCAAATTGTTTCTTATACATACATATTTAAAGATTTGTGAAAGCAAGAAAATAGAAAATCACTAAAAAAACATAATTTTAAGGAATTACAATATTTTTTATTTTAGTGTTTATTACCGAAACTATTGTTTATGTTTGTGTTAGGACGATATCTTATTAAATAAATTTCATACACTGTTTGAAGATTGTGGCGGAAAGAACGTTCTGTATCAGTTGCAAAGCTTAGACCATCTTCATACTAACTCAAATCAGTTTAGATATTATGGTTTGGAACTGGTTTGAGACAATAACCAGTTGAACTATGAAACATGAAACAATTTAGAACCACCCGTTTTATTTAGTTCGGGATTGGTTTGTACTAATAATGTCTACCGGTTTGTAGCGTTGGGTTTTTTTAGGTCATCGATTCCGATTCGCAAACTGGTTTTTTTATGCATCTCTATTATTAAGGTGTATAAAGTGTTGTCCCCTCTATAAGATTGAGGATTTAAGTCTACAACTGTCATTAGTAGTAGAATTATAGGGTATCTGTTACAGATGTGCACAGGTATTTTATACCCGTAATCAAACCCGACCCTACCCGTAGGGTATGGATAAGGTATATATTTTGAGCTCAATACTTGTACCAAAAACCGTACCCGATTTATACCTGAAAAAACCCGGAACCGGTCATACTCTATACCCGATACCAGTTTTTTAAAACTCGATAGAATACCCGAATTTTTAAAGTATAGTTTTTATGTTTATTTTACTACTTTTATATTTAAGTGTTTTAAAATGCATATTATAAAGCAAATAGTTTGTACTTGAGTTAATTTATTTTAATGTAATTTTTTAATTATTTTTACAAATTACAAAACGAATTTATTTTTGTGTAAAACACTAAAGAAGCGTATTTTTTAAACCAGATAGTTACAATACCCAATTATAGCTGAACCTTATTATACAATACCCGGGTACATAGATATGATTTTTCTTCTTAATACCTGTACCCAAATCCTACCATGTTTCTCTCGATATCCGATTTTTCAAAAGAAAACCCAATTTGTACCCTATGATCTAATCTGTTAGACGTTCAAAATATATTTATAATGGGCCAGTCCATTTTGGGCCTTAATGGGCCTGTAACCCTACTCTCAATCTCGAAACCGGAGTTGTTGACACTCACCAGATCGATGTCAGAAAATAAATACTTTACCAATCGACAAAATCTCAACCTGCATCTCAAAAATGGCGAACTTCACGATGAACAACTCTCTCATCTCAATCGTAACACTCCTCATCGTCATTTCATCATCGGTAATAGCCACTTCCGATTCTCCGTTCATCGTAGCGCACAAGAAAGCTACACTCAACCGACTCAAATCCGGCGCCGAAAAAGTCTCCGTTTCGATCGATATCTACAATCAAGGATTCGCGTAAGTAGATTTATCGTTTTGTTTGTAAAATTACTTTCGATCGGTTGATGTTTTAGCTCGAATTGATTGTTGAACAAGTTTGATTTAGGTTTTGTGTGTTTTGTTGATTGATTGTGTGTGGATCTGAGTAGATCGGTTGAATTGGAGCTGGATTGTGCTTAATTTGTTTGATTGTTTGTGGATTTGAGTAGATCGATTCAATTGAAGTTGTATTGTACTTAATTTGTTTGATTACGTGTGGATTTGAGATTGATTGAACAGTATTAGGCTTTTAAGCATCAATATCGATCTACATCTATTATCTGTTTGCTTGAATCGTAGTTATATATGCTCAATTAGTTGATTATTTGTGGATTTGGAGTTTTGGTTGTGATTTGAGATTGATTGAATAGTATATTAGGTTTATAAGTAATGATAATGATCCGTGTATGTTAGGTTTTGTTCTGGATTGGTTAATTTTCGATCTATTAGCTTGAATTGTAGTTATGTATGCTTAATTTAGTTGTTTATTTGCGGATTTGGAGTTTTGGTTGTGTTTTGAGATTGATTGAAGTATTGAACAGTATTAGATTTTTAAGCATCAATATTGAACTGTATTTTTTAGATTTCGTTCAGGCTTGGTTATTTTGCGATGTCCTTGCTTGACTTGTTTGATCATTTTTTGAGAAAAGGAATGTTAGTTTAGTATTATCTTGATTTCATATAATTGAGTACAATACAGTTAGAAATCTACTTCAAATCAAGTGGCTCTGTGCAGTTGGATCTAAGTTTGTTCGCTCTACTGTTTTGATTCAGGATCTGTAGTGGCTTGATTTGTATTGATTTGAATAGATAGTATGTCTCGATCCTTAACATGCAATTGCTATTTGCCAGTGGATTCAGTAATTCAGTTATTATTTTTTCAGACTTAAGTAATGAGCTGTTTTTTAGATATCGATCTAGAGTGCTTAACTTTGCATAATAGTGACTCTATTGTTCATTTAAATTCTTCAGAATTTTTTTATGATGTTATTACATTGTATGATTAAGAAAAAAAAACATTTATGGGGAGCTTCGTTTTGACATTTGTTTGCTGTTTCCTGTTATGTCTGTTATATGGTGTGCCTCGAATTTTTTGACACCAAGTTTAAAGTCTAGTCTAACTTTGTAGCAGTGTTTATGTATGCTATGTAAACAGAAGTAGAGCTGTGCATTATCAATGATCCTTTTTTTCACAAACTAACTGCTCTAAACAACTCAAGTGTACAAAACTCTCTTACATAATCTCACAGCACTGACCAACTTTTGTATACAGGCCCGCATATGATGTTAGTCTCACTGATGATGGCTGGTCTTCTGACATATTTAAGGTCGTCTCAGGAAACACTTCAACCTCTTGGGAAAGACTTGATGTGTACGTATCGAATGTTAACATGCCTCAATGCTAAATGTTCTTCAGTAAAAGTGATAAAGTATTTTAATTTTTTGACTCACACAGTTATTTTTTTTGTTTATACCATAGCGGTGCGGTTTTATCCCACTCCTTTGAGTTGGAATCAAATGTGAAAACCGTCTTTTATAGCACCCCAGCTGTTATCACGTTCCGTGCCCCCTCAAAGACCGCGCTTCAGGTTTGTTTACAAATAAAATGAAGTAATCTAGTCTCTTAGGCATTGTATGAGCTTAATTTACAGTAATTTGGCTTTTGCAGGAGCTTACTCAACTTCAATTCTGCCTCTCGAAATCCTATCGGAAAAACCTAAAGAGAGTCCCCTTAATCTCGTAAGTTTATTTCTCCTCAAACAATTCAATAAAGGGGATAGTCTTATATTATTAAAAAACTTTGTAATACATCATATTTACTCAACAAAAAAACATAATATCAAATACACCCATTGGAAATTTATGACATTTATACCCGTCCCTTAAAACTTGCATTAGAATATGAGACTGTAGAGTATGGGAAGGTGAAGGAGCAGGGTACGATGGTCATGTTATAAATTGCATCTAATGAAATCGGCAAATATGAAATCTTTAAAGTTTTTTGAATGGGTACGTTTGTCAACGATACTAATCTTTTAGTTCCGGTAAAAATATGAAATATGAATTTATGCAAGTTTTCCAGGGTATATATGAAATTGCCTCTAATAAATCAATCTAGAAAAAAAAGACTAAATAAAAGTGTGTTAGTATGTTTGATCTTCTAACTGATACATTGCTATGTTCTTCTGCATGAATCTGTGCTTGATGGCTTCTAATTTGATATCCTTTCAGGCTAAGGTATGAGATACGCATGTCGTATATGCATTTCTTTATACATGTTCGTGTTCATTCAAATCATAATATGTTTTCTGAATTTGCAGAGGTTGTTGGCTAATTACGGGTCTCTAGTGTCGGTGATCTCCATTGTTGTTTTATTTGTGTACCTAGTGGCGACTCCATCCAAGTCCAGTGCTGCTAAGGGAAGCAAGAAGAAACGTTGATGAGGTTAGTCTGCAGTGTAATTTGTAGATGCGAGGCTCGCTTTTGTGTTTTGACTGAGTAGACTAGGGCAGAAAACCACAATGTTAGGTTTTGGCTTTAGACGTGTTGCACGGATAGTTTGTTATTAAATGGGTGTTTTGTTTCGAAATACACAGGTAACCATTTCATTAAAGATTGATATGATTATTGAAAATCAATGAACATAAATGAGCGAATCTTAACCAGGACAAAATATCGGAAGTTAAAAACGAAAACAAATTAATGGTCTCGGTCATGTTCGTTAATTTGGTTTAGTAAACAAGATTGAATATCTTGTTTGTGTTTGATTGTTTAGTAGACAAAATACCATCGAGTCGTACATCATCACCATTAAGGCACTCACTTAACTGCATGCGGATGGTTATTAATCTACAGAGATTAGTTAATATAACTAATTATTCCGACACACACTTACATTTGATTTATTCCATCAATTTTATCCATGATAATATGCAGGGTGTAAGTTTCAATAGAACAACAACAATGTAATGCGAAATTTGTTGCGATGAGTTAGTTTTCGCTTTAAACCAGGGAACACGCTTAGCTAAACGAACATGTACAAGTCTGCCTGATGGGTCAATTGTTTTGACTCATTTAGTTTTATAGTTTTGACTTGTTTAGTTTTATAGATTTTAGAAAGTATATATATATATATATATATTTTTTATATGTTATAGCTTAAATGGGTTAGGTTTATTTATGCGAATACTTGACAGATAAAAAAGAAATAAGCTTTAGATTTTATAGTTTTTATGCAATTATTTTTATTTGTATATGTAACTTTGGTCGTAAGTTGTAAATATCAAAGTACTAATATGCAAAAATAAACATAAAACGAACTTTTTGGTTAAAAGGTCAGTGCTCGTGAAAAAAGTTGGTGTTGTGTGAACTCGTTAAAATTTGTATGAGTTTGTGTCTTACATGTTCGTGTTTATGTTAAATATTTAGGTTCGACTCATAAATACAAACCATTTAACACACATAATCCCGTGGACTAATTTTAGTATATAATTATCCACTAATAAAAAATGTAAATCATGATCTGTCTTTACTAGCTAATTCTATGTCGAGCTAGTCGGTATAAAATAGAGCGTTACGTGTAAAAACAGTAAAAATAAAAATTCAAGTCACACTAGAAGATATTTTCACAATTGTTAGATCCGGATCGGACTGGCTGGTCGAGCTAAGAAATAGACCCTTTGTCAGTTCGGTTCACATAGGTTGGATCACTAACAGTTGAACGAGACAGTTTTTTGACTTTGCGGTTGAACCGAAAACCCCTCAGATTTGGCCAAACAGAATCTTGCGGAGTAAGTCCGGCCAAACCAAATTTGGTTCAAGAAATTCAGTGACATCTAATGTATAGAGGTGAAGGTAGAAGAACTTGTTACAATGTTACCCTTAGCATTGTGAGACAAAGAAAATAATTTAAATGCCATGGAACTTTTTGTTTAAGCAAGTGTGAAGCAAAAGATGTGTTGGAATTAAATTACTTTCATAATTATTAAATGTAATCCACCACCTATGATATAAATTACAATGATATTTGCCAACTTCTCTACCATCATAGATAATATTTATATTTGCGATGACTTTACAATATAATTGCTCCAGAATAGTCATCAAAGAAGACCTGTATATTTTATACTTTTTAACTTTATTTTTTAATGATAGTGCCATTTAACTATAGTATAAATCTTTATATTTTTTATTATTAAATTATTTAATAATTCATTTAATTCTTGAAACTAATTCAACTAGTCCGAGATCCGACCAGTGAACTAGAAGAGTGGCCGGCTCGAAAACATATTCAACCTTAAAAACATTGATTTCTCTCTATCGTCATAGAATTCATCTTACCTCTCTAAATGGGTAGAACCACGTGTACCAAATTATCTAGTAATAGTGTGTTACATTACACAACTGTGTTTTTCTGTTGTTTAGTTCTCAATTTATTTTCGTTATTCGTTAAAGTACTTTAAGATAAGAAACGAGTAAAAATAACATTATCAGAATATTTGTTGTTAGCGGAGAGCGATGGTCTGTGATTGTATGGTGGAGGTGGCGGCCAGACCTGTAAATTTATGTTAAAAAGTCGAATAATGAAGATAAGAAAGACACGTACCAAATTTTCTACTAAAAGTGTGTGAACATTACACAATCGTTTTTTTTTTTGTTGTTTGGTTCTCAATTTATTATCATTATTCATTAAAGTACTTTAAGATAAGAAATGAGTAAAAATAACATTATCATAATATTTTATGTTGTGGAGAGCAACAATCTGTGAATTGTGTGGTGGAGGTGGCGGCGAGAACTGTAAATTTACGTTAAAAAAGTTGAATAATGAAGATAAGAAAGGACCACATGTACATCGGCGAACTATATGTTTATATGTACCAAATTTCTAGTAACAATATGTTACATTACACAATCATTTTTCTTTTGTTTGCTTCTCAATTATTATCGTTATTCTTTATAGTAAAAACGACATTATCGGAATATTTATTGTTATGGAAAGCGGTGTTATGTCAATTATGTGGCAGAGGTGACGGCAAAAACCGTAACTTTACGTTAAAAAAAGAATAACGAAGATAAGAAAGGGCCACATGTTCATCAGCATAACTATATATCTATTTATGTTGATATTGCTAATTAGGGGGTGTTTGGTCTAGCTTTTATTTTTTGGTTTATTCTTATATTTTAAAGTAGCTTATAGCTTATTTTCTATCATTTGATAAACTCTTTTTAAGGTTTGGATTAACTTATATTCTACAAGTTGATAAGCTATTTTTAAGTGTTTGTGTTAGTTTTTTTATTTAGCTTATGTTAGTAAAATGACCAAAAGGGGCATGGTTACATATTATCACATAACTAATATTTTATATGTATCTACTTTGTTTTTATGAGTTATACCATCATTTTTGGTTAAATTTATATAGAGATGACGTAAAACTTCTACAAAAATACATTAATATTCAATAAACATTCATCTTGGTTTGGTTAGATCTCCTGCAATCATTCTCTAACTGCATTTATGTATAAATTATCTATACTACGTTGTGTACTTGTATCTTCATCTATTTCATTAATGTCACTAGATCCTCAACTATCAATACCATCATTTTTCTTTTGTTTGGTTCTCAATATATTATTGTTGTTCATTAAAGTATTTACAGTAAAAATGACATTATCAGAATATTTATTATTACAGAAAGCGACGTTATGTCAAATATGTGGTGGAGGTGGCGGCGAAAACCGTAATTTTACATTAAAAAGTTGAATAACGGAGATAAGAAAGGACTAATGTACATCGGCAAAACTATATGTATACATGCGTCAAATTTTCTAGTAACAATGTGTTACATTCACAATCATTTTCTTTTGTTTGGTTCTAATATACTATCGTTATTCATTAAAGTACTTTATAGTAAAAACAACATTATCAAAATATTTATTTTTATGGAAAGCGACGTTATGTCAATTATGTGGTGGAGGTGGCGACGAAAACCGTAATTTTACGTTAAAAATTGAGTAATGGAGATAAGAAAAGACCAAATATACACCGATAGAACTAGTAACAATGTGTTACATCACATAATCATTTTTCTTTTGTTTGGTTCTCAATTTATTATCGTTACTCATTAAAGTACTTTATAGTAAAAACTACATTATCGGAATATTTATTGTTACGGAAAGCGACGTTCTATCACTTATGTGGTGGAGGTGGCAGCGAAAACCATAATTTTACATTAAAGAAAGTTGAATAATGAAGATAAGAAAGGACGTACATCGGCACGCAGAACTATATGTCTATATGTGCCAAATTTTCTAGTAACAATGTGTTACTTTACACAGTCATTTTCTTTTTGTTTGGTTCTCAATTTATTATCGTTATTTATTAAAGTACTTTATAGTAAAAACGACATTATCAGAATATTTATTGTTAGGGAAAGCGATGTTCTCTCAATTATGTGGTGGATGTTTGGTTCTCAATTTATTATCGTTATTTATTAAAGTACTTTATAGTAAAAACAACATTATCTGAATATTTATTGTTAGAGAAAGCGATGTTCTCTCAATTATGTGGAGGAGGTTGCGGCGAAAACCGTAATTTTACGTTAAAGTTGAATAGGGACGACAAAAATCAATTTCTAATAAATGTCCAAAACAAAATTTAATACTCTTTTTTAACTTTTTTGTTATGTTGTACAATCAACAAAAAAAAACAATTCTAATAAATATCTAAAAAAGCCGTTAAAAAAAATAAATAAATAAATGTTAAAATAAAATAAAATTTAAAAAGTTATGTTGTACAGTCAACAAAGATAGATATAGGACTGTAGGTAATGAATGGTAATGAATGCCTAAAAATATACAAGATACTTCAAAATCCTGAAAAGTATCTATTATAGGTAAGTGCATTTTTATCCATCCATAATTGTTTCACAGCGACGTAATTGTATGAGTTTCGTATCTTTTCAGATTTGCAGTTACTTGTTGACCCCTATTTTTATTTTTACTGAAGTGTTACTATTTAAAAAAATTGTTTCATATCTTTATAGAAGTGTTACTATTTAAAAAAATTTGTTTCATACTGGCACCATAACGGGTTTGCTAAAAGAACTTATTCAAGACCTAGACAAACCTTGCATCTCAGCGAGCGAGTCTCTGATGGAAACGATCAAACTAAAATATTATCTTGAAATTAGAAAAAGAAAAGCTTATGCCCAAAGGATCAATTGACCTTGATCTATCGCTAATGGTGCATAGTTATGAGTTCGCGTCTGGGATGGCCAATTGGAGATGGTCCCCGGACTCTACAGGTGAATTTCTGGTTCGTCCTCTTTGTAGGGAGATCTTGACTTTCAATTCAGCAATCAACCCCGTTAACAAATTTGGTTGGTTCAGTTGGTGTGGAAGTCACTTTTCTCGAGCGTCTTAGGTTAGTGAGTTAATGCAAGGCATTGCTGCCACAAAGGTGTCCAAGTGTATAAAACTAAGGATTATTCTCAGGTATATTCTTACAGACTTGAAAATTTTCATATATACCTAACTAAAACTAAAATATATGTCTTACAGAATAGTTATAATATCAAATATACAAAATTTATTAAAAACAATCTAATAAATAATCATTTTACCCTTTTTTTACTTCAATTTTTATATAACACATTTTAAGCTTAAATTTATTTTTACTCATTTTCATTTTTATTTTTTTCTCATAAACAATAGTATTAAGCTAAATAAATTAAGTAGAAATGAGTAAATATAATATTTGAAGTTAAGGGTCATATACGAGATTTCACAGTTGTAGAAAAATAAGGGCAAAATTGTTATTTTTTAATTTAATTCATATTTTTTTTGATTCATTTAAATATTACATTTCATCAAAAAAAAACTTGTCAAGTTACATTAAAACAGAAATTATATCATTTATTAAATTATTTTTAATGAATTTGATATATAAGATATTTGAACTACTTTATAAAAGATATATAGTGTATATATAATATTTTATAAGTTTATAAAGGTATAATATAGGAAATTACCCCTGAAACTTTAACTATGGTTTTTTAGTACCATCTACTCTATGTCTTGGTCTATTTGAAGGGCCCAGGAATCAAGTAATGTATAACGAGACCTTTACTTGGGTTTCAAAATCCACAAAAGAGATCATCAAGGCCCAATTGTTTCTTATATCAATAAGAGGTCGTAACGTCATAGCATTTGTTGGATACCACGTATCTGTTCTTCTGATTGTTTTTTGTAGCATTCAGTGGTCCCTTTCTTTTCTTTTTTGACAATTTGTATTTTCCAACTTTCTTTTGGCTTTTATAAATATTGTGTTAGTTCTAAAAACTAAATTGTTCAAAATAATTTTAAATTCAAATAATAATTAATAAAGCAAAGCAAAAGTTTAAAATTTTGTTTATTCTTAACATAGTAGTTTATTTAAGTTTATTGTTATATTACTTTACTCATTTTTATAATTTTATTTGCTTCAAGATTTTTTTTTAATATATAACTATGTGTGTAGATAAATGTTTCATAAGACTGCTATAAACTAAGGGTTGAACCCAGACAATTATGGCTGTGTAGACATAGTATATGTTCAATGGTTTATACTTTAGGAGTTAGTTATTCTGAGTATAAAAATAAGAAGTGTAAGAAAGAACCATAGAGTGACAAGTGTCCATAATAATCTTGAGAAAAAAAAACATGCATATGCAATTTAAAAAGCACAATTTAAAAAAACATCTAAAAAGCACAATTTTTTCTTAATATTGTTTATAAAAAACGCTACTTTAGCATCACTAAAAGATAAAGTAGCGATTATTTTAATAGAATATTGAAAAAAAATTGTGTGATTTTTTTAGTATTTTTGGTTGTGTTCACACTGGAGATTCTTACCCTTCTTACAATTAAAGTCCTTTGTATTTGATCTTTTCTCTAGACTTTAAATTATTAGATGACTTATCATACTATGCTTTAGTAATTCCTCGGTGAAAGTAGCAGGTGTAAAGACCACCTGTTGTGATTTAACTAAGGGGCTGTTTGTTTACCTCTTCTTGAGGCTCTGAATGGTTCAGACCGCTTACTGGTTCAGCACTTAACGGTTCAGACCGTTTGTTTCGCGAGCA
This sequence comes from Scalesia atractyloides, assembly GCA_947069175.1. NCBI lineage: Eukaryota > Viridiplantae > Streptophyta > Magnoliopsida > Asterales > Asteraceae > Scalesia > Scalesia atractyloides. The sequence continues at coordinate 71,465,293 of CAMTDV010000019.1, forward strand.
AATGTCTGAATGGTTAAGACATTTGCCTCTGAATAGTTAAGCATTATACTAAGTCTGAATGGTTAAGACCTCTAATCTGAATTGGTCAGACATTTGCCTCTTAACGGTTAAACATTATACTGACTCTTAATGGTTCAGACCTCTTACTGGTTCAACACTTAATAGTTCAGACCTCTTAATGACTCAGCACTTAAACATTCAGAAGTTGCCAAACAGCCCCTAAAAATGCATGACACTCTACAACGTGAATGTCACATAGGCAATAAGCTTTAACTAATCTGCTATTTAACTATCAGTTTTGTTTAACTAACCATTTTTATTAAGACATATTTATATTAAATAAATAAAACTAAATTAATCTCATGGTGGGTGGGTTTAATTTTTTTAATTGAGTTTGGAAATTAACTAGGTATGTGAAATGAGTGTGAGGGCATGAAGAGACTAACGCCCAAAGGGGCAATTGGTTTGGCGTGGTTTAGCCTAGGAAACGCTGTTAAAGGTGTGATGAGGTGGTAGGGGTGCCCGTGCCACCACACAACGGGTGGTCTAAGTGACCCATCAGTAAACTTCCATCTAGGAAATGATGTTAAAGGTGTGATGAGGTGGTAGGGGTGTCCGTGCCACCTCACAACGGGTGGTCTAAATGACCCATCAGTAAACTTCCATCGGAAAACACGGCGTATTAAACGTAAAGAGTTAGCCGATATAATACCGACAACGTTTACTGAAAAATCACCAACGCTTTACCGAAAACTACTACATCATCGAAACAACGATAGATCACCGACGTGTATTTACCGACCAATCATACAGTTATTTTTTTTTGGTCACTAAACTTAGTTTTTTTAGCATTTTAATTTCCATGTGACATGGAGTTGCTTGTTGCCGGTTAATGTGACAAGTCTGGTAAAGTAACATGCAAAAAGTTCTGCCGGTTAATGACGTCAGCCTCTCAATAATTGCTCGCCGGAAAATACGAACATGGAGGTGGTGGTTGGTGAGGGAAATAATTAATATATGCAATTCACAAGGTCATTTTAAAATACAACTTCATTTATATCCTCTAAATTTTAATTTTAAGTACACTCCTTTTTTTAACAGTTTGAATGTGTTAAGTTTTTTTCTAATATAATTATTATTTTACTTTTGTTACTAAATAGTTAAAAATGTTATTTCTATTATATTATGCTTAAATTAGTTTATTTTGGTTTATTTTTATTTTTTTAATAAAAGTAGTTCTGAGTTCACGTGATATTTTTTGCACTTAAGCCTTTGTTACATTTGTCTTTTTCGTATGAAATCATTTCTTTTTCTGTTGAAAAAACTCTTTTTTATTTCATTTTTTTTTTCGATAGAAACGTTTCATTTTATGTGAATAAGAAATGCTTATATTTTATTTTATAAGATATATATATTTTTGATGCAAGTCTTCTTTTTTAAAATTATTATATTGATTTACTTTTCGTATAAGAATAAAAAATATACTTAAATAATACTGATAAACGAGACGACTTGACATAAAAAATAAAATAAGAAACTTGATACGTGGGTCGATTGACAGAGATGAAAAGAACACGTGTATACAATAAAACAAAAATACATTTACTCCCCATAATAATTTTAGATTTACTTATTATATTCATGTTTATATTTCTATTTAAAAGAATAAGAAATAGCAGCCGTTCGAAAAAAAATAAGAATAATAATTTTAACATTAACAATAGTATACAAAAAAAAATCATTATACAAAACCTTATAAGCATTAGAATTTAGTGATTCAATAATCCAACTTGAAGCTTACACTAAAAATAATTTTGAACCCCTAAATTACAGGTGAATTTAATTGAATAATGTATCAAGTTCAGCAACTTATAGTCACACTTAGGTAGCATTTGAAATGAAGGAATAGAAGTTGAAATGAAATTGATCATTCTGATGAAATGAAAAGAAACATGTTTGGTTACCATGTAGTAATAGAATAGAGCATTTCAAATGAATTTAACTCCTTCCAAATATAACAATTCTCATTTCTTGGTGAAAAGGTGTAATTTTTCATTCCTTCAAGAAATGAAAAGAATTATATTATTATTATATTTATATTATTAATGTTAATATTTATATTTATATTTATAATACTAATATTAATATACATCAAAATTTTAATATTAATTTTTTACCACTATTATTATTATTATTGAGGCAATTATACTTTTGTCGTTTTTAATACAATTGCATTTCGTTACTTCGTTTTTTTGTTTATCAAATTGTGCAAAGTAATGATTCATTGTATTCACATATTAGTAACCAAACAACACGATTGAATAAAATGATTCATTTCATTTGTTGTCCATTTCATTATCTCGACCATTCCATTACCTTGCGAAGCTCGGCTACAACACATATTTTCATCGATTTTTTTTAACGGTAAACTTCATCGATATGTTTCATCAATTTGACACCACTTGTCTAAGCATAAGATAATTAGATTTAACTTAAAATGGTTTAATCTTCTGGAGCAGCTCCAACCCGGATGGCAGGTGGAGCCTAGGAGGTGTCCACTAGAAAACTTCGAGAAAACCAAATTTATATAATATTCTTTTTTATTTGTGATTTTTTTATGTGTTAATAATCTTTTTTAAAACAACGAAAAACTATATATAGGTTGCGAAATACATATATATGTAACTTCGGGAACCACATATATGTAATTTTTCATGAGCTACATGCATTTTTCTATATATTTTAACAATACTAATGTTAAATTAAAATAAATGACAAAAACAATTATATTTTTCTCGGTTTTCAAGTATTTAGTGGTTTTTTTTATGAATCTAACCAAATATATATAATCTTCAAATCATTTTTAATGGTGTTTAAAATAGACGTAGCATTGGATAAAAAGTGAGTTTATTTAAAAAATAGTGTAGATATCATAGTGACGACCAATGTAATGTGTTTGAATGTATTGAAAGTATACGCTTTGAAGATTCTTCTTGGGAGTTGGGACATATTTTATTTATATTGAAGTGTCATAGGTTGACAATTGCTAAGATAAATATCAAGGTAAAGACAAGTCTCTCATTCTTAAGCATTTATATTAGAATGCATATAAGATCCTAAACTAAGATTTCATCAAATTGTTGCACTTCATTATATTATATAAAATAGGAAATAAATATATGGATTGAATAATGTTTCCTATGTATATAGAATTACTATTTAGAGGGGAATGATAAAATGAGAATCATATATATATATATATATATATATATATATATAAAATCTTAAAATCATTTTTTGAAGGTGTTTAAAGTAGACGTAACATTGGATAGAAAGTGAGTATATTTAAAGTATGGTGTAGATATGATAATGAAAACTCATGTAATGTGTTTGGATGTATTGAAAGTAGATGCTTTGAAATGTTCCCTGAGAGTTGGGACATATTATATTAAAGTGCCATAGGTTGACTATTGTTAAGATAAATATCAAGGCAAAGGCAAGTCTCTCATGCTTAACATTTACATTATAATACATATAAGATCCCAAACAAAGATTTCATCAAATTCTTGCACTTCATTATATTCTATAAAAAAGAAAATAAATTATGGATTGAATAATGATTCCTATGTATATGGATTTACTATTTAGATGTGTAATGGTAAAATGAAAACCATATATATAATCTTAAAATCATTTTTTAAGGTGTTTGAAAGTAGGCATAGCATTAGATAGAAAGTGAGTTTATTTAAAGTTGGTGTAGATATGATAGTGACAACTAATTAATGTGTTTGAATATATTGAAAGTATATGCTTTTAAGATGCTCATTGGAGTTGGGATACATTTTATTATATTGAAGTGATAATTGTTAAGATAAATATCAAGGCAAAGACGAGTCTCTCATGCTTAAGCTTTCACATTAGAATACATATAAGATTCCAAACTAAGATTTCATCAAATTCATGCACTTAATTATATTCTATAAAATTGGAAATAAATATATGGATTGAATAATGTTTCCTATGTATATAGAATTATATTTAGAGGGGGAATGATAAAATGAAAACCATATATATAATCTTAAAATCATTTTTTTGAAGGTGTTTAAAAGTAGACGTAGATTGGATAGAAAGTGAGTATATTTAAAGTATATAGTGACAACTAATGTAATGTGTTTGAATGTATTGAAAGTATATGCTTTGAAGACGCTCCTTGGGAGTTGGGACATATTATATTGAAGTGTTAAAGGTTGACTATTGTTAAGATAAATATCAAGGAAAAGACGAGTCTCTCATGCTTAAGCATTCACACTAGATTACACATAAGATCTAAACTAAGATTTCATAAAATTATTGCACTTCATTATATTCAATAAAATAGGAAATAAATATATGGATTGAATAATGATTTCTATGTATATGGAATTACTATTTAGAAGGGGAATGATTAAATGAAAACCATATATATATAAAATCTTAAAATCATTTTTTAAGGTGTTTAAAAGTAGACGTAGCATTGGATAGAAAGTGGGTATGTTAAAGTATGGCGTAGATATGATAGTGACAACTAATGTAATGTGTTTGGATGTATTAAAAGTATATTCTTTGAAGACGTTCCTTGAGAGTTAGGACATATTATATTGAAGTGTCAAAGGTTGACTATTGTTAAAATTAATATCAAGGCAAAAACGAGTCTCTCATGCTTAAGCACTCACATTAGAATACATATAAGATCCTAAACTAAGATTTCATAAAATTCTTGCACTTCATTATATTCTATAAAATAGGAAATAATATGGATTGAATAATGATTCCTATGTATATGGAATTACTATTTAGAGGGGGTAATGATTAAATGAAAACCATATGTATATATATAATCTTGAAATCATTTTTTAAGTTGTTTAAAAGTAGACGTAGCATTGGATAGAAAATGAGTTTATTTAAAGTATGGAGTAGATATGATGGTGACAACTAATGTAATGTGTTTGGATATATTGAAAGTATATGCTTTGAAGATGCTCCTTGGGAGTTGGGACATATTTAATTGAAGTGTCGTAGGTTGACTATTGTTAAGATAAACATCAAGGCAAAGACAAATATCTCATGCTTGAGCATTCACATTAGAATACTTATAAGATTTAATTTCATCAAATTCTTGCACTTCAATTTGTTTTGTAAGATCCCAAACTAAGATTTCATCAAATGTGAATTATGTGAATACGTGCAAAATATGTGTTTATGTAAATTATGTGAATACGTGCAAAATATGTGAATAAGTGCTTATGTGATTATGTGTTACGTGACTACGTGATTTTGTGCCTTATATGAATAATAATAATATATTGTATAAAACGCAAAACTTTTAAACAAAACCCGTTACAATCGAATCTCATCAAGTCTCCTTGTGTAGATGGCTTCAATGGGATCTCACATTCGCAAGACCGTCCAGTGAAACAACGCCGACAAACGAATGCCTCTCTCGTAGACAAGGAAATGGCCAAGGTGATTCCTCAGATTGGTAGTGAGATTCAAGCTGTCAGCAGCAACTCATCCGTTGACTCCAAGAACGATGCGCTGAAAACTTCGTTTGGCTTCAGACAGTTCAAAGCCTGCAGTCCTATGACTTTCACAGGCGAAGATGGTCCCAGCAAGATGTTCTAATGGTTCAATTAAATCGAAGTCACTTTCCGCTAGAGCGGATGTCCAGAGAATCTCTGCACCGTTAACAATGTATTTCAGTCAAGGGCACTTGACTGGTGGATCGCTGAGCGCAACAGGTGCGGAAACGGTGCAACCTATGGACTTGCTTGGGAGGAACTAAAAGAGCTCATGATAAAGGAATCATGTCATCTCCATGAAGTTCAAAAGTTGGAAGACGAGTTCTGGAACATCAAGCAAATTGGAGGTGATAACGTAGGTCTCACCGCCCGATTTAAGCAGCTAAGTACCATCTGTCCGAGTCAAGTTGATACGAAAGAGAAAGCTATCAAGAAATACCTTCGCGCTCTCCCAAATTGGGTCGTTGACTTTGTTCATGAAGCGAAACCGACAACCATCGAGGAAACTTATCAGCTCGCCGCAGAAATCAACGATAAGAGAGTCTTGGCTGGAACTTTCAAGGTCCCAACCAAGAGTCTTAGCAAAGCCACTGTTGAGCCAAGCACCGACACCACACCGTCTCAAGTCTCCAAGTCTAAGGGTCGCAAGAGAAAGAATTCAAGCAAGAATTGCGAGGTAGTCGCGCCGTTCAACTCCGAGTCTCACCAGATCGCTACTCCCAACGCACCATTTGCTAAGCGTGCGTATACTGGGAACCATCCTCATGCCCTAAGTGCACCTATCACCATGCAGTCGGAGGCAACTGTCGCTTACGTATCTACTGCAACTGCTATGGTCACTACACCATCAACTGTCGCACAGGCCCTTGTTAGCAAGCTCCTCAACCTATCGCAGCACTGCCAGCTCCACCCCACGCTCCTCAGGTCAACCGAGCACCGCAAGCACCAGCTGCTCATGCACGTGCTTGCTACACTTGTGGCGATCCCAGCCACTTCAGCAATGTCTGCCCACACCATGTCGTGAAACAAGAGGCACCACAACAGCAGCAGCAACAACCACAAGTTGTGCGTGGAAGGGCTTTCAACATCAACCATCGATAAGCTCAGAATGACAACAACATGGTCAATGGTACGTTCCTCGTAAATGGTATTTATGCTTCTTGCTTATTTGATACTAGAGCCGATAACTGTTTGTATCGTTCGAATTCAAAACACTTTTAAAATGTAAACGCTCTAAACTCCCAAAGACCTTCGATGTCGAAGTTGCCATCGGAAGAAACATTACCGTTGAATCCGTTCTATGTGATTGTACTCTCGATCTCAACAAACACGTCTTCGCAGTCGAACTCATACCTATGCAATTAGGTAGTTTTGACATCATAGTAGGCATGGATTTTCTTTGCAAGAACCGTGTCGAAGTTGTTTGTTATGATTAGATGATTCGCTTTCCACTTCCAAACGATGATCAACTACATGTTTATGGCGAAAGACCCTCAAGAGAGTTGAAGCTTATGTCATGTACTCAAGTGAACAAGTACTTACGCAAAGAGTAGCTCGCTTTCCTAGCCTATATTGTGAAGACGAAGAACGAGGAGAATACCTTAAAAGATGTTCCCGTTGTATGTGATTTTCCTAAAGTTTTTCCCGAAGATTTACCTGGCTTACCCCCTAATCATGATATTGATTTTCGCATTGACCTCATTCCCGACGTTACACCTGTCGCAAAAGCTCCCTGTCACCTTACACCATCTGAAATGCGCGAGCTATCTAGCCAACTTCAAGAATTGCTTGATAAAGGCTTTATACGCCCGAACACGTCACCATGGGGCGCACCCATTCTTTTTGTGAAAAAGAAGGATGGATCGTTCCACATGTGCATCGATTATAGGGAACTTAACAAGCTTACGGTCAAGAACCGCTACCCACTTCCTCGAATCGGCGATTTGTTTGATCAACTCCAAGGTGCTACTTGCTTTTCGAAGATTGATTTATGTTCTGGATATCACCAGCTACGTGTACATGAGCAAGACATTCCGAAAACCGCCTTTCGTACTCGTTATGGCCATTATAATTCGTGGTCATGCCTTTTGGTCTCACAAACGCACCCGCGGTCTTCATGGACTTGATGAACCGTGTTTTACAAAGCCTTCTTGGATCGTTTCATCATTGTGTTTATCGATGATATTCTTATCTATTCGAAGTCGAGAGCTGAACACGCGCGACATATTCGTTAAGTTCTCGAACTTCTCCAAGGAAATCGTCTTTACGCCAAATTCTCCAAGTGTGAATTTTGGCTTAAGGAAGTCCAGTTCCTCGGTCACATTGTCAACGACCAAGGAATTCACTTCGATCCCGCGAAGATAGAAGTTGTAAAGAGTTGGAATACGCCGAAGACTCTGTCCGTAATCCGTTCTTTTCTCGGATTGGCGGATTATTACTGTCGATTCATCGCCGACTTTTCAAAGATCGCTGTACCTTTTACCGTGTTAACTCATAAGGATAAACCTTTTGTTTGGGGTTCTGAATAAGAGAAGCCTTCCAAACTTTCAAGTGTATGCTTTGCGACACTCCCGTTCTCGCACTCCCTGACGGAAACGACGATTTCGTTGTATATTGTGATGCCTCTAACGTAGGTCTTGGTTGTGTTCTTATGCAATGAGACAAGGTTATCGGTACGCATCTCGACAACTCAAGATCCACGAGAAGAATTACACAACCCACAATCTCGAACTCGGTGCAATTGTTTTGCGTTAAAGATATGGCGACACTACCTTTACAGTACAAAGCGTACGGTCTTCACCGACCATAAGAGCTTACAACATAATTCAACCAGAAAGAACTGAACATGCGCCATGCAGATGGGTTGAACTTCTCAACGACTATGATTGTGAGATACGCTACCATCCCAGCAAAGCAAATGTCATAGCCGATGCCCTCAGTCGACGAAGCTATGTATATAGCGTTCGTGACGTTCGAACCAAGAACGAACTCGAAACCCTAATTCGCGATGCTCAGCACGCATGTTTCATTGAGAAACCTTGTATGTGGAAATGAAATGCGATGCCGAAACTCAATTAGTGAATAAACCAAACAGTATCTATTATTATCTCGATCGCATTTGGATTCCCAGTCGCAATAATCTCCGAGAGATATTGATAACTGAAGCCCACAAGTCTCGATACTCCATTCACCCTGGTGCCGACAAGATGTACCAAGACCTTCGTTCTAGGTATTGGTGGCCGGGCATGAAAAAGGATATCGCTACGTACGTTTCGAAATGCTTAACAAGCACGGAAGTTAAAGCCGAACATCAACTACCCTCTGGTTTACTCGAACTACCCAAAATCCCGATGTGGAAATGGGAGAGTATAGCTATGGATTTCATTACGAAACTCCCTCGCACAACTTCTGTGACGATAGCATTTGGGTTATAGTCGATCGTCTTACGAAATCTGCTCGTTTCATTCCAATACGAGAAGACTTTAAGGTTGAACGATTAGCACAAATCTATACCGACGAAGTCATTTGTCGACACGGGATGCCTCATGACATCATCTCTGACCGCGACAGTCGCTTTACCTCACGTCTCTTAGAGACATTTCAATCCTCACTTGATACTACTCTTAATCTCAGTACCGCATTCCATCCTCAGACTGATGGTCAGACTGAGCGCACGATCCGCACCGTCGAAGACATGCTTCGATCGTGTGTCATAGATTTTGGTGGTAATTGGAATTCACATTTACCCTTAATAGAATCTCCGTACAACAAAAGTTATCACACTAGTATACAAATGGCACCATTTGAGGCACTATACGGTAGAAAATGTCGATCGCCTATTGTATGGCACAAGATCGGAGATGCACAGATCACTAATCTCGAGCTAATACAAGAAACGACAGACAAGATTCTCCAGATTAAAGACAATCTCCTGAAAGCTCACAGTTGTCAAAAGAGCTACGCCGATAAACGACGCAAGCCCCTACAGTTTGAAGTTGGAGATCACGTCCTCTTAAAGGTTTCACCTTGGAAAGGGGTGATCCTATCGACAGAAAGGGAAAGTAGCACCACGCTACATAGGTCCCTTTAAGATTCTGGAAAGAATTGGCAAAGTGACCTATCGACTCGAATTACCGGTGGAACTCAACAACGTACATCCGACTCTCCACGTCTCCAACCTCAAAAAGTGTCTAGCCGAAGAAAATCTCCATGTTCCCCTTGAAGGTTTACAAATAAACGAGACTCTGCACTTCGTGGAAAATCCAGTAGAAATCATGGATCGAGAAATCAAGAAATTTCGACGCAGTCGCATTCCCATTGTGAAAGTCAGGTGGGAAGGCAAACGCGGCGCCGAGTTCACTTGGGAACTCGATAGCAATATGAAAACTAAGTATCCACATCTCTTTATTACGTCTACCGCTTGAATTTCGGGATGAAATTTCCTAAAGTAGGGGAGACTGTAACAATCCGACTTTTCGGTTGTTCCTATTTGACCTTTATTTTATTTTGTAACCGTTTGTACTCTGAGATTCCAATGTAACAAGGGTTGGTGTTATGCTAAATACAATTTCATCACACACATTTACGCAATCAAAACGCTTAACACTCAAACGTCATCGCAACGCAAACTAACGCGTATATTAATGATGGTTATGTAATGCTGTGTGTTTATATGTATACATGTTTTATATATTATGCTCGCTCAAACGGTCGCTCACTCATTAACTCGATTTATCACACTTATACGCAACGCGACACTTAACGCCTCGCTAAACACTTAACATGACTAACTAATACGAACGAAAACACCAGACGAACAGCCAACGCGTGGATTGGAAACAATTCGTACGAATTCGGCTTATCTTTGGCTTCCCAAGTTAGAAGTCCTATTATTTCAACTCACCAAGTGTGAATCCCAGGAAAAATGTTTTAAACTTGATTTTTACACTAAAACGGACTAAAAACCGACATATATTTCATTCAGTAAATAGTGGGACGAAACGGTGTCAAAACCTGCTTGAAATGGACTCGAAATCACATATGTTTCAAGCAAAAACTCAGTTCCGGACGCATGACGAGCAAGCAGTCAACTCGTGCGAACTGACCAGTTTATACGAACGGTGCAAGTCCACAAGTAACAAACTCGCTCAAAAGACCTCTCCGGCTCACGGTTTGATCGGTAACTTAAGGCTGGAGGAATGAACACTCGATTTCCCAAAGAAAGATGCGAAAAACACTCGATTTAGACACGAAACAGGTCACTTCGCACAAAGCCTCAAATCGTACCAATTGACACAATTCGTATGAACTAGACCAGTTCGTCCGAAGCGCAGTTCGCACGAACTGATCTGTTCCCCCACACCGACACATTGTTTCGATCGTTTCAGCACTATGGAAGACTGATGCGCTTCTGTTCCTGCTTGCAGGTTGATCCGGCGCTCTCTTCACTCCATCTCGTTCGTGCTTAACTGTTTAAGCATTCACTGTGAGTATACTTGAACCCTTTTCGCTTTAACGCACTTTTGGGTGTTACATATGTTCTCTATAACAAAACACAGCACACGATACTTAAAATGCTTTAAACGCTAACCGCTCTTGCATGCTATACGTGAAAGCTAAATTTCTATATGCTATGTTTACGCTTGATTACTTGCATACCACCGTTAACATGATAGTACTATAGACGACCCATCACCCGTAGGTTCGGGGGTTGTTAAGGCACACTCTCTCTTTACTTTTACGTACGTGGACACTTCGGTGGTCGCATGACGCGCAGACTCGCCCGCGGTTTGTTGGTTAGCTAGTATCAATGTCAAATAGCATACATGTTCATATGGTTACTGTTAGTACATGATGGTTATGCGAAACCTTTATTACTATTACTTCTGCTAAACTTGTGTACTCACCTTTACATGTTTGTATTGACTTTTATTTTAACGTATGTAACAGGTTGATGGAAGTATGCTGGAAATGGATTTGGATTTTAGATACTCGCCTAATTCATTTATGTTTTGTTTAATTATTTGAGACAATGTATTCCATTTTTGACTATCTTGTATGGAAATTTCGGTTGATATTTATGAAACTGCAATTTAATTAATTATTGTCACAAAATAACCATTATGGAATCTCTCGAGCAATCTCGTCGCTTAGTGCCACATCCCGATGATTCCGCCATCGATTGGGGTGTGACAGTTCAAGAGGTGGTACAAACCTATACCGAGTTATCCCCAGGAAGCCAGTTCTCTAGATTTTCTCACCCCATCTGTGATGCAGAGATCTCGAAGAGATTCTAAACTCCCAATATGAAGCTCTATGATACCGATCCTGAGGAGCACGTGGCTCAATACAGAGAGAGGATGGAAATCATCATATTCCTGCTGATCTTAAAGAAGCATGTTTGTACAAGGGATTTGGTTCCACCCTGACAAGATCGGCATCGAAATGGCTAGCTCAATGTTCCTCCTATTCTATTACGTCTTTTACTTATTTAGTAAATTTATTTAATAACCCGTTTTCATGCGCAAAACCTTCGAGAGATTGACTAGTTATCTCTATTGGGTCAATTAAGTGTAGATAAGTCCCTATGGGACTATGTAAGAAAGTTCAGTGGAGAATCCTAGAAATCCCCAACCTTGTTGCTGCCACATCGGTTCAAGATTTTAAAATGGGTCTCCAAAAGGATTCTCCTTTTTATCAGGATTTAGTGATGAATCCTGCAGGAACCTGAACGAAGTCAGGAACCGGGTCTTGAGGTTTATAAGACTCGATAACGATAGAAAGATTCAAGAGATGATCAACGCTCCTGCTAATTACGATTCGCCCTAATAAAAAATGGTAGTCTCCTAAAAAATCCTATAAGACCAAGCCGCATTAAAAAAATGATAACAATAGGGTTAATGAGGTGGAATGATGAGGATCCTGATGAGGATTACCCTAAGATAGCTGATTGCAAGCAAGACGGCGTAGGAAGAATAAGAGGACCCCTGGTTGGAAAGTTTAATCTAAATGGTGTGCCTACAAAGAAGATTATGGGCATCTGACCGAAGATTGTTATCCTCTCAAGAAGGAAATAAGTTACCTCCTCAGCAATGGGTACTTGAGGGGGTTGTTGGGTCGAAAGAAGGAAAAGAACCATGATCCAGAAAAATTCGCCAAACGGGCAGGATCCCCACCACCAGACGCGAAGGTAATAAATTTTATTTTCTGGCGGTCTGATATCTGTGGTACCTCTTACTCTGCAGCTAAAAGGCACGCTAAGAGGCAAAGGCAAAACAGGGGGACAAGCGCACAAGGACATCAACCCTGACGGAAAGAAGACAATATCCTTTGACGAAGATGACAGGGATGCAATGCAGGATCCTCATCATGACGGTATGGTAATCACTCTATATATCGTTAACCACTTTATGCGCAGGATCCTAGTTGATGGAGGAAGTTCATGCACATAATAAAACTAGACACCTTGTATAAGATGAATATTCAAGAATCCGAGATCATAGCTAAGTCCTCAGTACTAGTGGGATTTAGCAGTGAGGTGAAGAATATAGTAGGGTAGATCAAGTTGCCTATCTATTTAGAGGGAGTTAATTCCGTGTAAAGATTTTGTATTATTGATTCCCTATCGTGCCGTAACATTATTTTAGGCAGGCCATGGATCCACGATATGAAAGTCGTACCTTCCACATACCATCAGTGCGTGAAGCTGCCAACCCCTTGGGGAGTTTTCAAGATCGAAAGTGATCAATAGGAGGCTAATGACTGCTATACCTCATCGATGAAAGATTCTGCTAAGATGAGGCATGCATAGCAATTACAGAAGATAACACGAGGCATCTTGGAAGCCAAGGAGCAGGATATTAAAGAAATGTATTTAAATCCTGAGGATTCTGATGTAAAAGTGCTTGTAGAAACAAGGATCCATGATGATCTTGAACAAGAACTTGTCAACTTCTTGAGGAATAGAGTCTCGTCCTTCGATTGGAAGCATGGAGACATGACAGGTATCTCAAAGGAGATTATAACTCACAAATTGGGTATTGACAATAGTTACGAGCCCATACACCAGAAAAGAAGAAAATTTGCTCTAGAGAGGAACCAGATAATCCAAGAAGAGGTCGAGAGTTCGTTAAAGGCCAAGATGATAAGGGATGTCAAATTCTCTAGATGGTTAACCAATGTAGTTGTAGCCCAGAAGAAGAATGGGAAATGGAGAGTATGTGTGGATTTCACCGATCCAACATAAAGCATACCCTAAGGATCCTTTCCCATTGCCTTACATAGACTTGATGGTGGATGCTACAGCGAGACACGGGATGATGACTTTCATGGACGCTTCATCAGGATTTCAGCACATCTGGATGAAACTATCTGATCAAGAAGACACTGCCTTCATGACACCCACATGTATATATTGTAACACTGTTATGCCTTTTGGTTTAAAAAAACGCAGGTGCAGCATACTAGAGGTTGGTGAACATGATGTTTAAAGACAATCTGGGGGACACAATGGACGTATACATAGATGACATGGTGGTAAATTCAAAGAGAGTCGAAGAACACCTGAAGGATCTTAAAGAAGCTTTCGATATTCCGGACTAGTATAACATGAAACTAAATCCTTCAAAATGTCACTTCGGTGTTGAAGCTGGAAAGTTCCTAGGATACATGGTCACTAAAAGAGGAATTGAAGGAAGTCTATAACAAATTAAAACAATTCTGAACCTAGGATCCCAGCTAATGCAAAGAACGTCCAAAGTTTGATGGGAAGGATAGCAGCCGTGATAATTTATTTCAAGATTTTCATAAAGATGCAGAGAATTCTATGAGATCTAGAAAAAAAGGTTTGAATGGACGAGAAGCATGAGGAAGTATTTTAGGAGTTAAAGAAGTATTTGTCCACAACTCTACAGATGAAGCCGGAGAAGGGGAGCCATTGACAATATATTTGGCAGTTTCCCGACATGATGTAAGTGCTGTCTTGATCAAGGATCATGAAGGTAAGGAGCATCTTATTTACTATGTAAGTAAAAGTTTACTTCATGCCCAAACCAGGTACTCCCATCTTGAAAACTTATTTTAGCATTAATTGTAGCATCTACTAAGTTAAGACATTATTTTGAAACCCATGGATACATGTTAAAACTAACTATCCAATAAAATTTGTTCTTAGAAAATCTGAAATGTCAGAAAGAATGGCTAAATGGTTAGTAAAATTAAGTGCTTATGATATAGCTTATTAACCTAGGACATCGAGTAAATCACAAGCCCTAGCTGACTTAGTGGTTGATTTCAGTAACGATTTTGAACTAGAAGCTGACTTAGAAGTTTAGGAGTTAGAAGAAAATAAAGAAAATTGGATTTTATATATTGATGGTGCCTCAAATGTAAGAGGCACATGACTAGGGATCCTACTAAAATAGCCATAGGGGGGTATATTACCCCAATCTATTAGTTATAATTTTCAAGCCATTAACATTGAATCAGAGTATGGAGCTCTGATTGCAGGTTTACAACTACCTAAAGACATGAAGCTTAGGTATCTTCAAGTATACGTGGATCTTTATTAATCACTAACCATTTTAATGGCCCCTGTGCAGTGAAAGGAGAAAAGTTAGCTCAGTATCTTCAAATTATTAAGAAATTATCTATGCAGTTCGAGATGTTTAGTATTAGGCAGGTTCCTACGGAAGAAAATGCTGAAGCAGATGCCTTGGAAAATTTAGCCTCAGCTCTTAAGATACCAGAAGGGACAAAGATACCCATCCTACACATCTTGGAGCTAGCAATCAAAGTTGTAGTGCACGAGAGTAATGAAGTGGCCAATACAGAAATTCAGGAATCAAAGAACAGATGATGTTCAAAAAGCCAAAACATGACCATTTTGATCAAGAAATAAACATCAGACTGAATCAGACTCCTCCCAAAGATAGTGAATCTTGAACACTAATAGAACATCTGTTGAAGACATGCTAACATTTGTACAAGCCTTTGAAACAATTGTTGAAAAAGAACCAAACACCAATCAAGACCTAAGTGCTATTGAAGGAAAGATCTGTTCAAGAAGACCAAACATATGTTTAGTCCATACAAATGTTTGATATGAAGCAACAACGGTTTGAAGATCAGAGGTTTCATCTGTGTAGCAGTATTTTGCTTTGTACCAAATGTTTAGTATATTAGATCAGATGTTAGATTCCCACATATGTCAAACATCTATGGAATCTTTTCTTTTAGAAATGTTATATGTCACTATCAGGGTGATGTCAACCAATCATGGATAGACCTTTTGTACTGGTATATATAGATCTTATCAGTTAGAGATCTATTTATCACTTCACACACATTTTCTTTTGTATGAAAAAATTTGTGAGTGATCAGGCTGAGGGGGGAGTTTGTAAAATCATCATATTGTTATTTGAAATCATTTGATTCCAATGGAAAACAATTATTGATAATACATTCCTGCTTGTGTGTTAGCATTTATTTATCTTTCTATCAAACTCAGATCCTAACACACTACTTCAATCTAAGGCATCAACTAGCGAGAAGAGGAAGCCTACCGATGTAATTGATGTTGAACTTCTGGAGATTTTGGGCTCTGGGGGCTTGTAAGAAGATATCGGCTATGGTCCAGTCGGTAAGTGTATTTCATGATCCTTCAAATATATTGATATCCCGGGGTCTTACAAATGTATTTCTTCCACAGGCCCTGGGGAAACTGATGACAAACGCTGAGGATGCTGAGACAAGGGATTAAGAGGCCGAATGGAATGCCGGGGAAACTTAAAAAAGTGGTTGAGATCATAAAGGAAGTTGTTGCTACTCATTCCAGTGCTACTAAGAAAAACATCCAGGAGATCTCCCGCCTTGAGAAGGAGCTAAATGAGATCAAAGCACAGATCAGCAAGATATGCAGGAGATAGTGGCAACAACTAAAAGATCTGCAGTTCTTAGTGTGCTCCAATCCAGGATCAACATGGTCGAGCAAGCATCTGCCAAGGGTTTCGATGTGACAAGCTGGGATCTTCAAGGTTGAAATTCATCCTTGACCAAACTTAGGGTTGAACCGAGTTAAGAGATCGAGGTGCCAGAGGCGGCAAGGAGGCTAGGGAAGGTGAGGAAACCAGTGAGAAGTAGCGGAAACAGGGCAATAAAGGATGTGATGAAAACGCATGAGCCCTGATGGTTGGTGGTTTATGGTAATAGATTGTGGTTGCGACAAAAACAATTTCTATACTGTTTATAGTAGTGATCTTTGAAAAATTTATTTTCTCTTGTTTAGATAATATTAAGATGATCGAGGTGGAGGGATCATTTGTTTTTAGGATGAAGCATCAATTGTCTATAAACCAATTAGCTTAAAAACAAAAGATACTTATGGTGGATGGGTCCATGTTTTGGACAAAATCATAATTATCCTATTTTGGATAAATATGTTACTTTAACTTTTGAATACATGCTTGTCTTACTTGTCTCATATTCGCCTTCTATTTTGTTTGAAAGTTTACTTTGAAGTGTTCCAGCAAGATCCCGGAATATCTAGGGATCCCTAATATAAAATCAGGTTTCAGATGTAAATATGTTATGTTTGATAAAACTTGATTTAGGAAACTTTAGGAAAATGTGTCATAATAACACCACAACTTAGAAGTTCAACTTAAACCTCAAAATAATGGATAAAAAGTGTTGTTAGTAATTAGACGTACCTGGTTATAGGTGATAATTGAAATAATGTTTAAGTCATCTTAGTTATACCTTGGATATAGGAAGAATGTACGAGTATTTTGACCTTCAAATCAATGTTTACACTCTACAATCACTAGGATTGTCCCCATTCCAGTAGGTTGCTAGGTATATAAAGACACTTAGGTTATATCACTTTTGCAAAATATTTAGGCAATATTATAATTTTATACTCACTTGGGCTATACCAAACTGAGACATTACTTGGGTCACGCCAGATTACTTGGGCAATACCACTTAATACATGTGGGTTGTGCCAAACTTTTAATAAATTCTTGGGATACATGGCATGCCAAAATCTTCAATTAAGTTAACTGATATAAGCAAAAGTGCACATGTTTTATATAAATTTCCACCAACTTTTTATTATGGTTTGTTAAGAAATATTCAAAATAGGCTTATTTCGGTTTATATTTAATTTTCATGACAAAACAAACGCAAGATGAACAAAGGAAGCAAATCTGGGTGAAAAACTGAAGAAAATGAGAAAAACTATCTAGACACACCTCATGCCTCGCCAGACACCCCATGCCTCGGATCCGGAAACTGCCAGACACCTCCACAAGAGCGAAGCCCAGACAAGAAAAGTCCAAATGTTGATGCACTTTGTGTTCGTCACTTGTCGAATAGGCTAGATATAGCGTGTGTTGAATATTGTATAGGTTAGAATTGAACACACGACTAAAATATGAAGCTTATAGTGAAAATGGGAACAAGTTCGACCGAACTTGTCATGTGGCGAACAAGTTCGCCCGAACTTGTCATGTGGTGGACAAGTTCGCCCGAACTTGGCCAATGCACATTTCAAGCGAACTTGGTTGCCTATATATAGTGGTGTGTGTTCATTTGTTGTTTAAGTTTTTGCAATCCCTACGGGGAGGTGCTGCCGGATTCTCTCCAGGAACTCCAGCAGCTGGACAAGATGTATACTCTTTCGGTATGAATGAATAAGATATGACTTCCGCTGCACTATACTTCTACTCCATTCTTAATAACATTCTACCGAATCGATTACGTTTACGCACTAACTTCCGTCTAGAACCGCCTGATCACGGACCTTCACCAAACATGCCACGTGCCTGAAGGAATGCCCCATATCTCGGCACAAGATGGCAAAAGTTGACATCTGTAAGATTAGGAAGATTTCGGGGACCCACAAAGTTGACCACGACCCGTGCCCGGCAGACACGACCCATGACCCTTAGGTGGAAACTTATTGATGCGGAGAAAAATCTCGCACAAGCCAAGGAGCACCATGCTAAGGCTTGAAAGGAATGGGAGGTGGCTTGCCATCCTGAGAACAAAAGGCTAGAGGTTCTGTGAGAGGAGGCATGCTAGAACAAGGATTCGATCCAGCAAAGAGCAAACAAGTCAAGAGAACCTGAAGTCCAAATACCCGTACCCGTACCCATACCTGTACCCATACCATTTTAGGTATTCATACTGTATCGGTACCCAGTTTTATTGATTTTGGTATTTGGTACTTCCGGTATTGGTATCGGCACGAGTACGGGTGCGGGTAAAAACGAGTACTTGTACCGAATTTTATATAGAACTTTAAAAGTTTTTTATATTATGTTTAATTTCGTATTATAGTATTTATGGTGCACATATCGATTTTACCTATTTGGTACGCATATCGTAATAGTTATTCATACCGTTTTACCTATTTAGTACTTGTACGAGTGATAAAAAATAAAATAAAAACAAAATGGTACCAAAGCGGGCATTGTACTGAATTACCCGTACCAATACTCATACTCGTACTGTACCATACCAATATATTTGGTACCCAGTTTTGTTCAAATTTGGTACCGGTATTTTTGGTACCGGTATGAGTACGAGTACGGGTACGATACCAATCCTATCACTTTCAACATCCTATAATCACTTCTAAACTCTCTCAAATTATCCAATATTCCAAGTTTGGGCAGCTTGATACAAGTTTCAAATCAGTGAGTTTGAGCTTGTTTCTTCAACTTTTCTTCTTGTTTTCTTGCTTCTCCTTCCTAAGATAACCTCTAGGGCTGTTACCACATGTTTACGAAGGTAAACAAGATGCTACATCACCATTTTGAGGTCCAAAGTTAGGATTTTTCTTGAATTTTGTTAAAACCTTCAAACATGTTTAACTTGCTTCATCTTAGGAACATCTTCAAGTTGCCAACAAATCCTTATGTCGCATAGATACGAAGTTTTGTTCCAGAAATAATAGTTATATTAATTTACATTTCATGCAACCTAAGTCACCAAATAACTTCCAAGTAAACAAATGAACAACCAAGTCTCCAACCCTAACAATGTTGGAATTACTCGTCCAGTTAAACTCACTTGGTTATTTGGTGAATTAGATGAGTTAGTTTATGTTCTTCATATTGTATTCATGACCATACGAATAATCCTTGTGTTGATTTTGTGCAATGGTGAAAATCATGAGGTTAGTGATTACCCTACCTCTAATACATGACTATAATATATCTAGTAATATACCTATATAATACTTCAAAACCAAACCATAATATCAACCGAAACCATGGTTGAATGTTATGTGTTAAGGTGGAAATTATCTTAGTAAAAGACTCCTTATTTCGTACTTCTAATGGGTGACTTAGTGCCCATGAAAAACACTAACTAACATAGTGTCCGAATAAATATCTAAACAAGATATTTTTATGTATTTTTGTCACACCCCGATTTTCTGGTGGGCCCGGATGGTTGGATAACAGTTATCACAAAGTAATTAATATGCAGCGGAAGTATTGGAGTGAAAGTATAAAATTCAATAAAGCTTGAATATATAAAAGTATTACAAACGTTCGATACAAGCCCACATGCATGATCTAATAACAAAGCTTTAGACATCATAGGCCTTAAGCATAAGGGTTGCAAATTTCTTAACCTTCATTCTAGCCAACCCAGATTCCCAGTCTATAATAACTTTCGGTACCTGCAGATCAATCTTTTGAAAATTACGTCAGCTTTCGCTGGTAAATACAATTAACCGACTCATTTTGAAAACATTTCAAAAATTTGATTTAGGTGCACGAGGCATGAAAAATCTTTTATAACTTGGGACAATTCAAAATGATCTTGTATACAGTTTTACATGTTTGTCAATACATATGGGCCCGGTAGGATATCAACTTGTATGCCCGTTAAGGTTTTAAGATCAAACTATGCCTCATAAGGGCGTTTTGGTCATTTAGCAACGTATAAAAGGAACTTGCGTATAATCTGATGTTACGACCATACAAATTCTGTGAAAACAATTTATTTATGATATAATATCAGTGGATATCAAACATATGTGTGTTTTGTAGTTTAAGACCAAAGTATGCTCCGTAGGGGCATTTTGGTCATTTCACATATAGTTTTTAAAAGCTTATTTGGGATTCTGAGTTTACAACAAGTACCTACTGTAATAACATTTTAAATGAGTTATAAAATCAGTAGGTAACAGTCTTGGTTGGTAGATATGGTTTAAAACCATACTACACGCCAAAAAAGGGCGTTTAAGTCGTTAAATGATGATATTTGCGATCTTGCGACAAAACAGAAGTTATGACCAGGTTTATATGATTAAGATATGTTATTTAGTACAACATAACACTAGCTAAAAGGTTTTGTATCATATTCATGATTAAAAACCACTTTAAGTGCCATAAGGGCGTTATCGTCATTTAAGGACATAATACAAGAACTCGAACGTAAACTCAGTTTATATACTGAATTGATATCCCAAAATATCCTATTTATGATATTACATCAGTAGGAAATGAGTTTAGTATAAGAAATTACGTTTAAATCCGTTCTATGCGCCGAAAGGACATTTCGGTCACTTTTAAGCGTAATTTACGATATTATTCGAAAACTCAGTTTACGATCAGATTTGTAACATCAAAATATGTTAAACATGTTAACATATCAGTACCTAAATCATTTGCAAGTTCATTGGTGATTAAAACCTTATTTTTAATAAAAAGGGCAAAATAGTCAAAGTATGGCATAATAACGGAAACTTGCATAAAACCCAGATTACTATTACGATCGTGTAATATAACCTAAGAGGGTTATGCTACATCATATTACTATCATAATGGAACCTTAAATCAGTAACATACTAGTCTAATTCGGTTCATAATCGAAAGTCAAAGCAGAAGTCAAACTTCACACTTTCTGTTGCGAACCGACCCTAAAACTGGAATTGACGAGCCGAACATGTTTACACATGTTCTAATAATTGTTACCAAATAGTTTATGTGTTAAAACGTATTTTAGAACATATTTAAACCATATCGTAATTATTTAAAAATCTGCCCGTTGACTTTTTAAAACATTATATGTTGACTCGTCAATTGACCAAGCAAATGTGATTCTTAGGAGGTGCCCTTTTGAGGGATTAACACCTACCTAATTACGATCACGTAGCCATGTTCGTTTCGAACAATGGCTGGACCATTAAGGACTAAACCGAAAGTCAAAGCGTTTATAAAAAACGCTTGACTTTCGGCTTTAAAAGCCTATAAATGAATAAGCCACGAAAGGAACACTTACAAGTGGTCCTAGGGACTGAATAGAACTCAAAGGAATGCTCCCAATTGCTCAGGAACTTCCAGATATGAGAGATTGAGATTATGAAGAAAAGGTGCAAGTTTACTAAGGAAACATGAGCACCTATTTATAGTGTTTGGAGGATTTCTAAGACGATTCCAGGTGTTTAGAGGCTCTTGAAGATGATTACAAGTGTCCCTAAACGTGTACAATACAGCTCGCAAGTCCATAGATTAGATTTAATGGTTTAAAGTTGCTTGGGAGGCCACCAACAAATTTTCGGAGCTGCAGACCCCATACGGACCATATGGGTCTGTGTATACGGTCCGTAAGGACCATGGTCAGCATACACAAGTTTCACTTATTGTCACTTTTGGCCCTTGGATTGTTTAATCGCGTTTTGTCACCTTTAACCCCTTTTCACCTAATTTTTAGGCTCTATTAAGGTGTTAAGGCATATGTGACTTGGATTTTGCCCGAAAATATCATGGGGTAAGTTCATTCGGTTGTACGGTTCCCGTGTAACATCCGTCGAAAACGGGTTTCCAAAACCCGCTTCGTTTATTAATCGAATAACCAGTTAAAAAAAATTTCGTTGCTTATTAATGCTCAAATAAATTTTAAACAATACATAATTAATAAATATATTAGAATTTAAATAAATTAATAATAAATAATGAATAAAAAAAATAAAAGGGGACGCCGGGGTTCGAACCCGGGTCACCCGGATGAACAAACGCACAACAAACCACTACACCACCTCTCCATATCTGAAATGATTTAATCAAATAATCATTTATGTATTCCTTAACTTCTTGATCTGAATTCAAAAGTTCCGCTCAGTAACGGCTGTAACCTGCAGCAATCACCAAGATTGCGAATTCTTCACAAATAACCGAAGAAAATGTCTCCAGTCTTGACCCAAGACTCAAATCGAGTCAAAATACGTCCAATTAGCTATGCAATCAATCAATCTGCCATAACTCAATTCTGACCGAAACCGAAGATTTAATTGTGCGACCTCCTCATCTATAAATAGGAGCTCTAGAACTCGTTAGAATTGTACATACACACTCTTAAACCTTCTCGCAACTCTTGTTCCCCAGAAAACACTTGTCGGAAGATCTGCACTTAACGGAATCTCGCCGGAAAACCGAAGAATCCATTCCCTTATTACCTTACTCTAAAATAGGACTTCTAGAGCTCAGGCAGAAGTCACCCACACTCACTCTAAAACTCTCTGATCAACTTTCCTATTCGCTCGGAATTTGTCTGCTGTCGCCGGAAAAATTTGGAACTCGCCGGAGTTGGTCACCGGGATCATCAAGGTTCTATCTTCCAGTGGGTATGAATCTTTAAAACCTTTCTATGTTCATGTTTAATTCCGTTAGTGGTAAACCAGTAATCAAAATTGTCAAAAATTTAGATAACAGTCGAATTCATTCTATGTTCGATTCAAGGAAAGAGATGAAGTCAAAAAGTTTATAATTTTAATTAAAAATGGGATTTGTATCGGGTTAGACACACAGTCCAGTGGTGGACTGTGCGCATTTGAAACGCAAAGATACCGAAGTTCGAGTCCCATACATAATGCTGAATCCTTTATATTAACCGAGCATTTTTATAACGTTAATATAAAACAAAACATATAATACATAAATATAATTAAAATCAGTATTTTAACCAGGTTAGACACACAGTCCAGCGGTGGACTGTTGCAAAGTTAAACCCCATGTCACGGGTTCGAAACCTGTCGTGCACGCCGGTTCAAGGGATTATAAATCCTTTTTAAATTAAATAATTTCTGATATGTTCTAACTAGTATATATATATATAATTAAAATGCGATTTATTTCGGGTTAGACACGTAGCTCAGTTGGTAGAGCTGCGTGCACGCATACGGGAGGTCACGAGTTCGAACCTCACTCAGCGCACAACATTTCCACAGTCCGACCGGTCAACGGTCGGTCAACGGTCACGGCGGTCAACGGTCAAAAAGTCAAAATTTTTATTTTCTTTTTATTTATTTATTTAATTTAAAAATCAATTAAAAATACTTAAAAATAATATTTTTAAAGTTAGGAAATGGCCTTAAACTCACAAAAATAAATCTAAAAATCCTATTAAGTTTGTTAATTAAAAGTATTAGTCTCAAATAAAATCCATTTATTTACCGAACCATTTCGTTATTATTTTAGGTTAGTTTTCCTCGTCGATCAAATCCAAAAACTCGTGCGCATCCAACATCATCAAAAGAACGCACCCAATGTGAGTGAATTCTTACAAATTCCCCTTTTTGTTCATGTTTTGGGGTGTATCATGTGTCGCTTTAATTATTTCGCTTATTCAAACTCGTGCTATTACCATTATATGATCTAAACTTATAATGTAAATATTGTTTGTTGTAATGTGTGTTTACATTTAGTCAAGTTATGTGCAAATCAATTCATTAGGCCATCAGTTCCCCGTTGGAGACGGGTTGAACATCGCGTGCCTCAAAATCATTCATTAGGCCCATTAGTTCCTCGTGGGAGACGAGTTGAACATCGCGTGCCTCAAAATCATTCATTTGGTGTGTGCGTGTGTATTAATTAATATTATGTGTTTTGTGATTAAACTTACATTTACGTTTATTCATATTTGGTTATGCACAATTTTATTCAAATAACCAACATAACTAATCCTTTCAAATGTTTAAATAAGATTCACTCGCCAACTTTTTGTTGATCCAAAACCCTATTTTTACACATGATACAAGTGGACAGGTTGAAGCAAGGAACACGCAGGAAATTGCCTTAGAAGAAAAATAATGAAGTCTTGATAAATGTATAGAACATGTTGTACTTGTATATTGATTGTAATGTTCTCCTTTAAAAGGAAATAATAAATATGAAACTTAATAGTAAATGTCATGAGATTTGATGAAAACCCAATCATGCCCCGATCACCATTTCCGCTGCGGGTCGGGGTGTGACACCGCGTTTCGAAAAAATGCGTAAAACGCTTTAACGAACACGAAAATGACCGAAATTTCGCAACGATCGACATATTTGCATTCTTATCAATAAAACACAAGATTTTATTGAATACAAAGTATTTGGATTTATATATAGGGTTCGTATTCAAAAATACGAGAATCGGCAAACTTTCACAGTTTGTCGAAAATAGTCCCTGAACTTGTAAACTCTCGTATTTTAACATTTAATGGCATAAAGCCTTAAATGGTCAATATTAGGCATTTCGGAGAGTATGATCGGACATCATAAAGCTCCCGGTTTGTTAAAAGGTTACTCAGTGGTAAGAATTAACATGTTGACGCTTTTAACCCTTCGTCACACAAACTTTCAAACAATTCCACATATGGTTCCTTATGTACAACAAGTGGCTCAATTGAGAATACAAAAACTGTATAAGGTCACTCAGAGGCTTAGTGTCCGCATGTTGACACTTTTAGTCTCTCCACATCCATAGTTTTCAATTTTGGCAAAAATAGTCCCTTCTAGCTACCGTTAAGCATCGTTAGGATTAGGGACACGTGTCAATGCATTACTGGATTACGAGGCGTTATAATTTTCATACTTATAACTTTCCGAATACATTCCATCATTAAAGTTCGTAAACTCGTACACCTTTGTTTATCCTTTTAGGGTAACTTGGTGATTCCATCCCCTCAAACCACTCACTCGCATTTGTGGAACTTATCTTTGCAAATCGTGAGTATACTTGACCCATTTTCCGTTTTAATCACTGCTTGGGTTGTAACATGTAAACATACTAAATTCACATACAAACAATCTTATGCAAGCACTCAATCCGTATACATGCTTAATTGATATGCTTATTGTGATTCCATGCTTGACATTTCATGCTTATTATTACATCATTAACCTTGCAAGCCAGGGGTCTCACTGGAAGAAGCCTCTCTATCCATACGGGGTAGAGGTAACGCTGTCTACATCTATCCTCCTCAGACCCTACCTTAGCTTGCTATTGGTGGGATTTAATGAGTATGATGATGATGATGTCTTTTCCTGCCTATCGAACAACATAAAGTAATGATTCATTCCATTCCTATATGATAACAAACAAGACGATGGGATGGTAATGCATTGTGTTATTTGGTAGGCGGGAAAAGACGAAAGAATAAAATCGACAGTAGGTGGTCGTGGTCGTAACGGGTGGCGGTGGTGGGGTTGGCAGTGGCGGTGGTCAGTGGGTAGTGAAGGTGGTGGTGGATGGTGGGTGGCGGAGGTGGGTGGTTGCGGGTGGCGATGGCGGAGAGTGGCGGGTAGTCGCGACGGTGGTCGGTGGTGGTGGCAGTGGTCGACGGTGGGTGGTGGTGATAGGTGGTGGTGGTGGTGGATGGCAGGTGTCGGCGGTGGGTGGTTGCGGGTGGCTGTAGCGGAGGTGGGGGTGACCAGTATCGGCGGCGGTGGCAGGTGGTAGTAGTGGTTGGCGGTGGCGATGGGTGTTGATGGCGGTGGTGATGGGGAAGAAGGATGAGAATGAGAATGGAATGGAAAAAAACAAGGAGATTAATAGAATGGATGAGGCTTTTAGTAGGAACTGAATGACTTATCTAATGTATGATTCCATTACATTGAACAAATAAACACATTTTTCATTCGCTCGTACTAGTGCATTTCATTTGTTCTCTTATTCCTACATACCAAACACTACCTAATATATTACAATTTCATAATTTTCATCTTTAGAAGAATTAAGAGTTCTTATATATAATTCACTTATGATTCCATTACATTGAACAAATAAACACATTTTCATTCGCTCGTACTAGTGCATTTCATTGTTCTCTTATTCTACATACCAACACTACCTAATATATTACATTTCATAATTTTCATCTTAGAAGAATTAAGAGTTCTTATATATAATTCACTCCATCATTTACACATTAATCTAAATACGTATATTTTATAATTCACTCCATCATTTGCACATTAATCTAAGAGTTAAATGTCATTTTAGTCCATCTGCTTTATGCCATTTTGTCAGTTTAATCCAAATGTTTCATTTTTCGCCTGTGGGTCCAAAAAGGTTTCATCGTTGCCATTTTAGTCCGCTGTGTTAACTTCATCCATTTTTTTGTTAACGAGAAGAGCAATTCGGTTAGTTTATATGTAATTCTGTTAACTAGAAGGGCAATGCGGACATATAAAATGACCAAATTGCCCTTCTCGTTAACTACAAAAAATGGATGAAGTTAACACAGTGGACTAAAATAGCAACGGTTAAACCTTTGGACTAAACTTTCAAAATGGCCAAAACCACAGGGACTAAAATGACATTTAACTCTTAATCTAAAAACATATTTTTTAAATAAAAACCATGTTTCTAAAAAACGAACATTTTATCATTATATATTTTACCTTTTATAAAACTTGATCTATTTTCTTCCGCTCAAACCAAAAAAGAAAGATATCTCTAAACCTTTTTCAAATAACAAACATTTTAAATCTATTTTTCAAATAATCTTTAATGTTTACCTTAACATAAACTAAACATATCCATAATAAATGAGTTCCATAATTAAATGAGTTTGCAGAAAGTGACACTTCACATAAATTTGTTATCTTTTAAATTAAATTAATCCTTTTTGTAGTAAATAAAACCTTTTTAATCCCACTATAAATAATCCTTTCAAAAGCCTTTTTTTCTTTTTTTTCGAGATTTTCTAGAAATTTTGTTTCATTATCCACCAAAACAATTCTTTTTCCAAAATTCTTTATTTCTTTATTTTCCAATAAGTTTAAACCAAGTAAAAGATAGTGATTACAGTTGGCACTCATAAAAAAGACTCAAATAGATATAATGCATAGTTGTATATCATACCATCATATCATATATGTACTACAACACCAACCAACCAAGTCAAAAAAGTCAAACAAACCAAACACAAAGTTATACAAAATCCAACGTGGCATCATGTATGTATATATATATTTCGAATTCCAACTCGAAATCGTCATAGTCATCATCGTCTTCTCCACAAGGAGGTTATTAAGTGGAACACTTAACAAGTCATTGGCTAACCAAACCCAAACCCAAACCCTAACCCTAACCCATTGATGATGATCCAAAATAATAACCATTTCTTTCCCTATGATCTCCTCAGAACATTTCCAACACCTGTACTTCCTCTCTTCACACCACCTCAACCATCTTCACCTTCCATTCGTCATCCCTACCATTGGCCACTCCTTCACACTCTCCAACACATTGCTTTCAAAATTGAAATATATAGCTGCTTACACCATGAATGTATCATTTACATTTGTCATCAAAGTTTTTGCCAAATATAGGAAAAAACTTTTCCCCAAACACCCACCTCCCCCCTCACCCAATTGCTGCTAAACAAGCCCTAACCCTAATCTGAGAACCACCACCATGGAGAGAAACGAGGCATGTGAGCTGTCTGCATTTGCTGCTTTTGACATGGGGCTTGAAATGAACATCGGTGCTGCTGTTCATGCTGTTCACGACACTACCACCTACCACCACCCCACTGAACAACAACAAGTTGTTGCACCTCTAGTTATTGGGTCTGGTTCTGGTTCTGCTTCTGGGGGAGTCGAGAGAGATCTCGTGGCTGCTGCTCGGTTTGATTTTCTTAAGAAGAAGCGCATGCCTCGGTTTCGCCGAGGTTGTGGTTCTGGTGCTGCGGAGCGGCTCTTTCGCCCCTTCACTTCGTTCTCTGCTCCTCCTGCTTCGGGTGTGCTTGGTTCGGTACGTACTTTTGTTTTTACTATAATTTGGTTTCTTCATGAAAAAGTGAATAGTATAATATTTGAAGATGTTGTGTGAAATCTATTTATTATTTGTTGTACAGATCTACTTCATTTTAGTTTTATGCATTTAATTTTATTGGATGTTACTAGATTTTGCTTAATTTGGTTTGTTAAAAAGAGGGTTCTGTTATATGGAAAATATGGTTTGTACCTTTTTTAGATTTTGCTTTTTTTAATTATAGATCTTGTGATTAATTTATGTTTTATTTAGTTTAATTATAGATCTTGTGATTAATTTATGTTTTATTTAGAAACTTAATTGATTTATGAGATTTGATTGTGGGGAACACCAACATAGTAAGTAATTAGGTGATGTGGCAAAAGAATCTTGTTTTGATTAGATTTGGTGGGGTTGTATGTATAATCCGCTTAAGATCTTCTAGATCTATGATGTGTACACGTTTGGGTTTTCTAAATGAGAAGAAAACGGACCTTCGGCGTTGTGGAGGTCGTTTGGTTTGAGCTCGTCCGTAGATCTAACTATCACCGGACGAGGAACGTGGCCCCACTTAGGTCAAGGGTTCGAGTCCCCGTCGAAGACGGATCTGGTGTGATTTAAGTCGTTAATTTTTTTTAATATTTTAATTGGTTTTGTGGGTGTTTAAGAACTTAGAGCGTTGTAAAAGAAATCGGTGTTTATAAAGGATGTTTGAAATTTGATGTGGAAGTTGAAGTAGCGGTTGTGGGAGTTTGGGGTTGTGCATGCAAGTTAAGGGTTTGAGCCTTGCCAAAGGCGGATTTGGTGTGATTTAAGCCATTAAAAAATTAATATTTAATCGGGTTTTTGTGGGTGTTTAAGAACTAATAGCGTTATAGAAGAAACATGTGTTTATAAAGGATGTTTGAAATTTGATGTGGAAGTCAAGATGGCGGTTTGTGTGAGTTTGGTGTTGTGGATCCTCTAATGGTAATGGTTTCTAATTAGTGAAAATCGGAATTTATGCAAGCTATATAGTAACATATATCTTGTAAAATTTAATTAGTGAGTATATGAATTTTTGCAAGCTATACAATAAAATATATCTTTGTAATTTGCATAGAATCTCTTCGTATATACTAGAACACGATTTCAATTCTTTCTAGAAAAAAAAAGTATTTTTTTTTATTCTACACATAACCAGTTTGTATATAATTCATTCATTAAGCAAAATGGGGTTTACATATTTTGTAAGTGGGTGCAATGTATATTTTTTTCATGCTTGGAATTATTTTGCTTGGTACGTATGCTAGTCATTTGTGTGAGGTTTTTTGTATGTGTTAATATGGTTTTTATATTCTTTTGTTGTTTTAATATATTATCGTTTTGTGTTGCTATTTTTTTCTTTTAATTAGGTCGTGGATCAGGGAAGACTGGCGTTTCTCTTTAGCAAGAAGCTCCAAAAGAGTGATGTGGGTGTGCTAAAACGAATTGTGCTACCAAAGGTTAGTTTCTTGTTTATTTATATATACGACATTTTTCACAAAAGATGTATGAGTTTGTTCTTTTGTAGAATTGTTGACATGGATGAATAGCTTGTATTTTTGGTGTTTAAGTTTGTTACGTGTTTTGTTTCAGAAAGCAGCGGAAACACACTTACCTGCCCTCATTGCCAAGGAAGGAACCGTTTTGGAGATGGACGATCTTGATGGCATGAATGTGTGGTGTTTTAAGTATAGGTTAGTTTAACCATCTTGAAAAAAAAGTATAATGAGGCTCTAATCATTCTCATTGAATATACTTCATGTTTAGAAATATTTTTTTTCCGTTTATCCAAACAATTGGGCTTTTGTGTCTCATCCTTCAACAGGTTTTGGCCAAACAACAACAGCCGGATGTATGTTCTGGAGGGCACTGGTAAATCCTTTATTGTAGTTTCAACTTCAAAAGTTTATTTGTTGAATGCTAAAACGTAAATCGTTTGCAAATTCTTGATTTTTAGGGATTTTGCCGAGGAGCATGGACTGACAGTGGGTGATTATATCATGTTGTATCGAGATACCGTTAATCTCAGCTATGTAAGCATGCAATCATTTTCACCTTAATTTGAAGCCCATTTGACACGTAAAATAAATGATATTTTATCTCTTTCTTTTGTTTCAATTTAGGTGATACAACTCTGAAAGCTTATGAAGTTGTGGAGTATGCAAACAAAGAGGTGAAATCAAACCTTGGTAACATGGGAGCACCACCAAATATAGATACTACCGGTGGTTTCATGAACCAAAACTCCTTATGGAGTGGTCTTGATTTTGAGCTAATGAACCCCATTAACTACCCTATGAATGTCGCTAGTATCGAGGAACAAATGGGTATGACTTTCATCTATGATACCAGCTACTCCAATGACATCATGTCTCCACTAGACTTCTTGGGTGGATTCATGACAAGCTACCCTACGCCTCAGCCGAACTTTGCAATTGACAACCTGTCGTTTGATGATCTCTACAAGATCTAGTTGGTAGATTTGATGTTGTGTGTAATAATAAAGTGTGCATGTAGACGTACGAATAAGAAGCCGAGCATGTGAAAAACTCGGTGTATGTTGCTTTTGTGTCAGTAGTGCTTTCTTTTGGATGTCCAGCCTACATGAACTACTTGAATTAGGGTTTAAATGTTCCTGTACTAGTACTATGATCATTGTATGCATGTTTCTTGGAATGTTAATCAAGTGATCAATCATATGGTACTTGCATCTTTTGATCATGTTATTAGCTTGGTAACTTCGGTTTATTGTATATTTGTGGTGCTTGCTGGTTGTTTTTTTTCTTTGGAATAAATATGGATTTCACAAAAGTTTACAAATTATACATCTGGTTTAGTGGTGCACAAAAATCCAGAACTCGGACCCGAAAAAAAAAACCCAGAATCGGGTATTTTAAAACCCGGGTTTTTTATACCCGAACCCGACCCGGGTAGAGATCGGGTATGCATTTCTATTATAAAACCCGAACCCGGAACCTTGTTTTTTCGATACTCATTTTCAACCCGAGTTTAACGAGTACCCGCTTTCAACCCAACTCGGAACCGGGTTTTTTCAATACCCGGTCCGGGTTTTTCAAATAACCGGTCCCGGGTTTTCCAATACCTTGTTCGTGTTTTTTTCGTTTTTTTGTGTTTTTACACTTTGGTTAACGCTATATAGCCGTTAGAAAGTATATTTTGGTCATTTTTTTGTTTACATTTAATCTTTATACCCTATACCCGAGGCATACCCGAACCCAACCCGATCCATACCCAACCTGGAAATAGGGTATTATAATATCCAGGTATTAGAAAACCCGACCCGGACCCGGGTACATAGGGTACAAATTTTTTGTATAAAATCCGAACCCGGACCCGACCAGGGTCTTCTCAATACCCGATTTTATAAAACCCGGTCATACCCAAACCAGGTTTCATACCCGAAACCGGATATTCAAAAACCCGATTTGTGCATCACTATTCGGTTGTTTTTTTAGAGTAAATATGTGGATTTCACAAAAGTTTACAAATTGTACATTAATTGTTTTTGAGTAAATATGGATTTCACAAAAGTTTACAAATTATACATTAGAAAACATATTTAAAAATAAGAGATTTTATCACATATGTAAATGTCAACTTGCATTCACAAAAGGTTGCTGGTTGTTTCATTCACAAATTTAGAAAGTTTTTGCCCAGGTATAATCAAATCCATGCCTACATGCCCATTATTTCTTTTAAGGTACTGTTGTTTTTTTTGAGTAAATATCAACTTGCATTCACAAACTTCAAAATATTTAAAGAGTTTTGCCCAGGTATAATCAATCCTACATGCCCATTATTTCTTTTAAGGCGGAATTGACGTAATTCTATTGTCATGATACATATTTCATACCGAATCCTATGACAGACGTTTCACATGAATGAGACGAACAATCTATTCAAATACCAAAAATATAATAAAGCCCGTTACCTATTTTAGACGTCCAAAAAACTAAGGAAAAAAAAACAATGGTTCACCACAACCGCAAATAAAACTTAATGAGTTATAGGATTTTGCAACTTCAATGGCGGCAGGTGGTGCAGCACCAGTGGTTGGCCTGTAAACAACAATTAGCTCGTTAAAACTTTGACCTCAAAGGGAAAAAATATGCCAGCTTATAACAAATTTTAACAAATGTGAGGACAACTTACAGCCCAACAAACACTTTGAAAGCATCATAAATTCCCCATTGAGCTCCCGTGAGTGTCCCAATCATCACGATACGTAATGGAAGCCCTCGGGTGAAAAGACCCCAAACTCCAAGTTTCTTCACAGCCTAGAAAATAGACAAAAAAAAGTGTTTATTTATTATTTATATTAAGGAGAATAATAGAGTTTCTGATACAAAATTAACCAGAAGCACTCACATCTCCAACACTTGCTCCCTTAGCATTATTTAGAAATGAGACAAGATTATCGGCTGGATGAGATACAATAGCACAAAAAACACCAGCCACATATCCACCAGCAAAACTAACACCAAGTTGAAAGGATTTGCTGCACTCGATTTTAGGTGTAGGGATGGCGTATTTGTAAAACATCTCCACAATAGTCTCAAACGAGGCGAACTTCATCATTGTATCTACTAACAATGTAAGATAAAAAAGAAACCAAGATACACCTACATATACACCAATTTACATATGATTTGGTCTATCTAATGTTTATATCTAATGGGTTACATCAAAAAGTTTAGATGACAAACCACATTTATTTTTTTTTTTCCTAAAAAGTATGAATAACATGTTTTGGGCCAGCCAAAAACAACACATATTTTGACCCGTTACCCTACTCATCAAGTTTAGCCACCTTTGTACCAAAGAAGAAAACCAAGAAAGTAATAGAGATTGATTTATACTAATCTAAACTACATGTATACATAGAGGATACAATGTTCGAGCAAGGAGAGTAACGCATCTGAGATGCCTAAACTTACATGGTATTTGGCGTCCCCATAGTGGCACCAATCCTTTGTATAACCTACATAAATATGACAAAATTCAATGAGCGGGATGTCGAGACATCAACTCTATTATGTGAATAAATGCAAACTAAAAATATATAAATAAATAGATTAAAATATACACACCCGAGTGCGCCTTCAGATCTAACGAACTTGGGAAGTCCATCACCGAGACCCCTAGCAAAACCTGGTTGTGTTTGGACACGAAACTTCACCGCCTCCATGGGACAAAGAGCCACGTCTGCAATTAGCTCTGCAGATGCAGAACCCGCAAGGTAGATCAAAGTCTTGTACTTGGTAGCATACTCCGGGCCGGCAATGTCAGAGTAATATTTCTTGAAGAACTCGTAGAACCCAAACTTGCAGGCACCTTGAGCACTGTAACCAAGCAGGGTAGGTACACCCTGAAGAAGCCCCTAACACCCTG
Source organism: Scalesia atractyloides (assembly GCA_947069175.1). Taxonomy (NCBI): domain Eukaryota; kingdom Viridiplantae; phylum Streptophyta; class Magnoliopsida; order Asterales; family Asteraceae; genus Scalesia; species Scalesia atractyloides. Next base: position 71,499,330 of record CAMTDV010000019.1, read on the forward strand.
CTCCTTCAGCAAAATCCCGAAACCAGACGAGATACTCTTATACTTTACAGGGTCGATCCGATTAATCAAAACACTAAAATTAATAATAATAATCTAATTGTAATCTTATAGAAACAAACGCACAAGGAACAAATTAAACAAGGAAATCAAATTCAAGTTGCGATGCTACATATATGAAGATTGGTCCTAGTTGAACTAATTAAATTCACCAAAATCATACTCGTATGTCATATCCAACTCATCCAAAACAATACATGCCGAAAATTTATCTTCAACTAAGGCATAAAATAGATGTGTAAACGAGCCAAGCTACTCTTGAGCTGCCTGAGATCGGGTCACTAAAAGCTCGGACAGAGCCAAACTTAAACGAGCCCGCGCCTAGATAAGATCGTTTAATGCCCGAACCTCGTGCTTCATTTATCGAGTTCGAGTAACCCGGATCCTAAATGAGCATGTTATATATATACTTTTTACTTAATGCATCAAATATATAAACTTGATAACTTTTATTATATATAAAATTATGATAAAAATAACTATATAATATATTAATGTCATTGAAATTTATAGCCATAAATACACATAAAAATTGTTAAACGAGCCAAGCTCAAGATTAAAAAACTACCCACGAATCGAACCCGAGCTTTGGAACAAAGATTGAAACGAGCCAAGCTCGGCTACAATCCTAATAAGATGTTGGCTTGATTTAACAATCTAAAATGAACAAAGTTTAAAACTCAATTATACCGGTCCAAAAAGACGATGTGTGAAAAATACATCCTGTTTTTATTTTGTTAGAATCATAAAACATTTTAAAACCAAATTAAACCGAGGTGTTTCTCAACTTAGCATGAGCCAAAATGTTAGAAGCAAAAAGTTTTTTTAAAACCCTCGGTTTCTTCTTATATAGTTGGATGACCCTTGGTTTAGGACCAATGTGGAATGAGAAAAAGAGAACATCTTTTACATTTGTTTAATTATTTCAAGCTTTAGCTATATCTCTAGTTTTCTGTCAAGTTTTTATTTTGATATTTCTAAACATAAAATATAATAAGCATGTCATTGTATTCTTTTAGTATATTTGTTTTTTGGTCATTGTTATAGTAGTCCATCAATTATATTAACAGATCTATAAAAGTGACATGTATGTAACCAGTCAAAAATAATATTATACAACCGAGCCGATTTCGAGTTATTTGAACAAAACCCTATGCTAGGTATGAATTCCAGTTCCACAACCAAAGTTACTCTAAAAAGAGAGCATTCTCTGCTATGAAGACACATATATCCCATTGATGTGTCTTAGGGATATATATGTCTTAGGTTAATTAAAACATATACATGTTAATACACATCAATGGGATACATGTGTCTTCGTAACAAAAAACGTTCTATTTTGGGTAACTTTGGTTGTGGAATTGGAATTCATACCTAGCATAAGGTTATTCAAATAACTCGAAATCAGCTCAGTTTAAAATATTGTTTGTGACCGGTTATATACTCGTCACTTTTATGGATATATTAATATAATTGATGGACTACCATAACAATATAAGGACTATAAAAACAAATATACTAAAAAGAACACAATTGGATGCTTATTATATTTTATGTTTAGAAATATCATAATAAAAACTTGAAAGAAAAACTAGAGATCCAACTAAATCTTGAAATAATTAAGCAAATACAAAATATATTTTCTTTTTCCCATCCCACAACGGTCCCGAAGCGAGGGTCATCCATCTATATAAGGAGAAGAAACCCACTTTGAGAAAAAAAAAATAAGCCTTTATCATTTTTTGCCCATGTTAAATTGAAAAACACATTGGTTTAGTCCAATTTCGGTTTTAAAGTTTTTGTTGATTCTAATATGTGTGTAAATCACATTGCTTGATTGTGGAAATCTTGCAATCTATAAATGCAAAAGTTATCAACCTTAGACCTTGATTTTTAAAAAGCGCACCTCAAGAGGCGAACCAAGGTTGGCTTTTTCGCTCAGCGCCAGAGTAAATAGAAGAAGCGCCTAAATGAAGCAACTTTAGGGTTTTTGGGCGGCTTTAAGTGATGTGTTTTTTATGCCGGCTTGTGCGTGTAGATATAATGGTATAAAAACCTTATTTATAGCTAGATTTTGGATAAAGGAAGCTAAAAACCTATGAGATATATATGGGATATATAAAAAAAAGTTATATACTCACTTTGCGCCTTGGGTACGAAAGCCCACCGCTTTTGCGCTTCTCACCTTTTTAAAACCAAGCCTTAGACGCATCACTTGGGATACATGTAAAACTATTATTTTACTTGAAATGGGCAAACTTTCGGCATTTGGCATGCAGACATTAACCATCTTAGTGAGAGTACATTTACATCTTAACATTACAATGTGTATCAACTATCAAGGTTGTCTTTTTATGGGAGATCTACAATATGTTATTTTAGTTTCCTGGTTACATAAGTTATCCTTATACTATGTGCCTCACAAACTAAAAATCAAGTCCATGTCTCCATGTATTAGTATACATTTCATGAGTTAATCATGAATTGCTTGCATTGATGTATACATGTTTAACGCCCTTTGACTAACGCAATAGGTTTTAACTTTACTGTGTGTATCAAAGAACATGATTAGATCATATATAAAAGTCATGGTTTTAAAAAACGCTTGAGGCGTGCGCCTCGAGGCGAAACGGCCAAAAAACGAGTTTGAGGCGCGCCTCATGGGGTTTTTATTGTATATGCGCCTCATGGGACTTTGATAGTTGTTTTTTATGCTTTTGACTTTTTGTATCACTTTCAAGCATTTCATGTCTTTTTTATGTGTGTTTTTGATGATTTTAATGAATCTGATGATGAAATTAGTTAGTCTTATTATTTTATAATATATATAATTTTTATATTTGTTTATTAGTACCGCCTCGGCCTTACGCCTCGAGGCTTACGCCTCATGGGGCGAAGGGAAAACACCTCAAAACTCGTTTCCGTTCTTTTAAGCCTTGATAAAAGTAAAAAAATATTTCTTGGAATAGATTAATATGTGTACGTATCTATGTTGTCAAAAGCGCGTGAGGCGCGCTTTTAGGCGCCGAGACACAAATTCAGGCTAAAAGTCGTCCAACCCCCTAAAACATCCTAAACTAGCCCTCAACAAGCCTTAAACTTCCTCAAGTATCCATAAACAAGTCTAAAACATCTCCAAAACTCATAAAATATATTTCATACTATGTGCCTAATCTAAAAAAGCCTTGGTACTTTAAACACCTAACGCCCAAGCTCCAGGCTCGGCATATGCGCCTAGGCGCTTTGAGTGCGCCTACGCGCTTTGACAACATAACATATGTCACCAGCCACAGCGAACTAGCGCCTGGTGCCCGGTAAGACTAAAAAATTAAATCCCACAGCAGCAACAAAAGCAAAGAACATAAATCTAGTAAACAAAACAGACCCACATGACCAGAATCAATTCCAACAAACAGAACTATCACCATTCACCAATCAGAACTACCCAAATTTCTGAACCAAACAGAACCAAATCTAACAGCAGGACTATCACCAATCAGAACTATCCTAATTACCAACACAATATCACCAATAAGAACTATCCAAGTTCCTGAACCAAACAGAACCAAATCCAACAGCAGCACTATCACCAATCAGCACTATCCAAATTACTTATACAATATCACCAATCAGGGCTATTTCAACATAACAGATACACAAAAACCAGAAACAAACAGTTAACAAACAAAACGAATACATCTGGAAATTGGAATCAAACGAGTATACCTGCATGTTACATTTAACAAGATCAAGACGAGTGACAGCCATATGCGTAAGACCACAGCTGAGAATACCACCAGCAGTACACGCAGCGTAGAATCTGGGCGAATACATCTCGATCTTGCCGAATGGCTCGCTCGGAGCGGGAACCACGAAGTTGGTTCTGTCTGTAACCGGTGAAGGAGCAGAAAACGACGAATGGTTGGTGGCTCTGGAGATGAGTAAATTGGTTGATGAAGAGGGTGTATATAGGAAATTGGGGATGAGAGAGTGTCGAGATTTGTCTGGGAACGCCATGAGGAAATGTGGGGTTTTGCAGAGGGAGATCGGAGGGTTTTTGGGGAAGATTGGGGCTCCGATTTCCTCTGCAAAATGAAGAGGAGAAGAGAAGAGAAATGATGGGAGTCTTGAAATGGTTTATATATATTGGGGCGGCTTGGGGGATAACCAATGCGATGATTCGGACAGCCCTAAGGGGTATCCGGTTTTTGCAACGTGTCCGGTTTTTGCTTTTTTATTCTTTTTCATATAAATAAAAATATATTAAAAGAATCAATTAAGATTTTAAAACTAGAACAACTAGAATCTTCGTTGGTTATATATGATATTAAATATATGACTATGGCTTGTGTGTAAAATATAGAAAAGAATAATTAAGTTGATTTCTGACTCACATGTTGCGACAGATCTATCAAATGGAGAAAAATAGTTGTGTTGCGATGAGTCTGTCAAATGGGAAAAGATAGATGAAAAAACGTTGAATGTCACACGTACGTTGCGGCGAGTTAACTCAGAAAATTTAAAACGAAACGTTAAACAGAAGACTTGCGAGAGATGAAAATTATAAGAGAGCAAAGTTAAAAGTGTTGGGTTAAATTGCAAAAAATAAAAAGTTTTGGGTAAAAAATTAAAAACCAAAGGGGTTAACTTGCAAAAGATGGAAACTTTTGAATTAGAAATGGAAAGTCAAATTAATTAAAAGGGTTAAATCAATAAAGATTAAAACTTTAGACTTAAATTTCTAAAGATTGAAACTTTAGAATTAGAAAGGAAAAATCTAATTTAAAAAAAAAAACTCTCAAAGTCAATGGTACAATGACCATAAAAACAAATATGTTGCTTGTTTACAGTATTCTAATAGTGTGGAATTATGGTGTAAGGTGGTGATGTCATTGGTGGTCCTTGACTAATGACATAAAAATGTCCTTAGAATTAGAATAGAATAAGATATAACTGGTCTTTTAAAAATGGAAGAATATTTTACTCATTATATTGAGAATTAACAGAAAAATTAACTAAATTTTGTGTTAGTACCCAAATGTGTTACAAAATTGAAACCTGAACCTTTTAAAAAAGTTAGTATCCAAAGGCGAAATTAACGTTAAACCACAGAGTCCATATATATAATTAACTCTAAGAATAATAAGAAAAGGAGTAAACTGTCACACACCCGACCCGCAGCGGAATAAGAGTCGGGGCATAATTGGGTTATCACCAAAGCTCATTATGTTTACTAAAATATTTCATATTTATTAAATTCAAATTACAACTTAAATATCCAAATCAAAATCCATACAATTACAAGGAAATGAAACTATGTAAACAATCCAAAGCTTAAACTGATTTATTCTTCTAGGCCTTCCTATGTGTTTGTTGCCTCAACTGGATCACCTGTATCTTGTGTAATGTAACATCCGTCAAAAACGGATTTTACCAAACCCGCTCCGTTTATTAACCGAACAATCAGTTAAAAAATTTCGTTGCGAATTTAATGCCCAAAATAATTTTAAACGATGCATAATTAATTATTATATTGGAATATATAAATTGTTTTTGAAAAACTGTTAAAAATAAGAAAATAAAAATAATATGTTTCTGCCGGGTTTCGAACCCGGGTCAGTCAGCCGGGTCAACACAACTTAACACTCAACCCTTTAACCACTGCGCCACTCATGCTTCTTGTTAATTAATGGAAACAAATAATACATATCATAATCCTCGAATTCAAAATCGGCGCGCCCAAATTGCAGTCGTCGGAAATCCCGACTAACTCGCCAAGAATCGACGGTTACTTTAGTTATAACGTAAACCTTAAACACTACATCGGTTATAACCGATGTCTGAGTCCGCGACACAAGTTATAACCGCCGGAGAAATTCTAACCGACGAATCAAGTCGGAAATCGGACCAAATTCATCGATGACCTGCCTTATAAATACTCCCTCAAACCTCTGCAAGCTTTTTCGCTCAAAACCGCACCTTTACCCGACGTAATTTCACTCGCCGGAAAACTTCTGCACATCGCCGGAAAACCGAACCATTCACTTCTGAGCCTTACTGAACCCCCTGAGCTTATACCGAAGTCACCCACATCCTTTTCAAGCTTGCTGAAGACTCTCTGCCGCAAGACACACGACGCCGGAATTTTTTGCTGTCACCGGAGTTCCGCCGGAGAAACAGAGGAGTCCAGTCGGTATACCTTACGCCTAATTTTTCTTTCTTTTTATTTAATCTCACATGTAATTAACCATCAGACACTAACGAACATAATTTAATCATCGAACCAGTCGGACTTCCGATTCTGGTTAAAATCAACGAAGAAGACGAAGTTTCTGTAGTGTATAAGTATAATTAAAATCAAGTTATTACTCAGGTTAGACACACAGTCCAGCGGTGGACTGTGTGCACATTAAACACGTAAACGTCTCGAGTTCGAATCTTGTCCCACGCATGCTTGCCTTAATAAAAATGTCTTTTTGTTGACCGAACCGGAGTCACCGCTGTATATGTTAAGTATAATAATAACCGGAATAATAACCAAGATAGACACACAGTCCAGCGGTGGACTGTGTGTATGTTTAAATCACAGGACACGAGTTCGAGTCCGGGCTACCGCACCGGCCCGGATAATTATTAAATTTTTTATTTAAGACAGAAATGGAAATGTTCAGTTTGTATATAAGTATAACAAAAATCGGTTTATATAACAAGTTAAACACACAGTCCAGCGGTGGACTGTGTGTTAACTCAACCCACAGGTCCCGGGTTCGAGACCTGTGGAGCGCACCGAGTCACGGATTAAAATCTTTTTAGAAATAAGCTGATTTTCGGATTAATCTAATTAATATATAAATATAATTAAAAACAGAAATATTTTGGGTTAGACACGTAGCTCAGTTGGTAGAGCTGCGTGCACGCGTACGGGAGGTCTCGGGTTCGAGCCTCACTCAGCGCACACATACACGCATACGAACCGGTCAAACAGTCAAAGTCAATGGTCAACGGTCAACGGTCAAAAAAAGTCAACTTTTTTATTATTTTTATTTATTTATTTTAATTAAAAATCAATTAAAAATACTTAAAAATAACATTTTTAAGGTTAGAAAATAGCCTTAAACTCACAAAAATACACCCAACAATCCTACTAAAATGGATTAATAAAATCCATTTACTTACCAAACCATAATGCTATTTATCTAGGTTAATTTCACTCGTGGTTAAAACCACTTCGCGTGCATTCAACATCATCAACCGAACGCACCCACTGTGAGTGAATCTTACAACTCCCCCTTTTTAATTACACGTTTTGGGGTGTGTCATGTGTCACAAAATAATTAACTCGTTTATTTAAACTTGTGCCATACCATATCGTGATCTAAACTTAGATTGTTTATATTGTTGTAATTATGTATTTCATTTTGTCAACTTATATGAAATTCATTCATTAAGCCCATCAGTTCCTCGTGGTAGACGAGTTGAGCAACGCGTGCCTCAAAACAAATCCATTATTGTTCATGTGTGTATTATTGAGTTTTTATTGTTTGTAGTTATGTCTTTCATATGATCATGTTTATGCAAATTCATTCATTAGGCCCATCAGTTCCTCGTGAGAGACGAGTTGAGCAACGCGTGCCTCTAAACGATCCATTATTGTTCATGTGTGTATTGTTTAATATTAAATTGATTTATGAATAAGTTTACATCTATTTTTACTCATGTGTGGTTATGCACTTATTTTATAATCAATTAAATAAACTTGTTCAAATGTTTTCCATAGGATTCACTCGCCAACTTTTTGTTGATCCAAAAACCCTTTTTACACATGATACAGGTGAACAGGATGAAGCAAGGAAAACATAGGAAATGCCTTAGAAGAAAACAAAGAAGCTTAGATTGATATTTAGGACATGTTGTAATATTGATTGTAATTTTCCATTAAATTGTATTAATGAATATGAAACGTTAAAATAAATGTCATGAGCTTTGATGATAACCCAATCATGCCCCGATCACCTTTTCTGCTGCGGGTCGGGGTGTGACATGTAAAACGGGGGATATTTTGGGTCAACAAAAGTTGGCGAGTGAACTTTGATAAAACATTGTTATTAATTTCTTATTTTATTTAATATTGAAAATTTGTGCAATAATCACATGTGAGCAAACATACATAAATAACAAACACAAACCACTTTGAATGAGTATATGATATGAATGATGATGAATGTGAGATCAAGGCTCAATCAAACGGAGCCGATCGTATGAGGCACCTGATGCTCAACCCGTCTCCCACGGGGAACTGATGGGCCTTATGATATGCGTGCACTGAAATGATAAATCCAAACTACATATAATCCACACAACAATTGATACACATTTGATCACAGATATGATGGATGCACAAGTGTTTAAATATAATAAGGAATTAAACGACACATGATACACCCTAAAACATGATTAAAATGGGGAATTGATAGAGATTCACTCACATTGGGTGCGTTCTTTGATGACGTTGGATGCGCACGAATTTTTTTTGGATTTGATCGACGAGGAAAAATTAACCTTAAATAATAACGAAATTGTTCGGTAAATAAAGGGATTTTATTTGAGATTAATACTTTTAATTCATAGTCTTAATAGGATTTTTAGATTTATTTTTATGAGTTTAAGGAAGTTTTCTAACTTTAAAAATCTTATTTTTAAGTATTTTTAAATGATTTTCTGTAAATAAATAAATAAAAAGAAATAAAAAAATTTGACTTTTTGACCGTTGACCGGTCGGATTGTGTTTAATTATGCGCTGAGTGAGGTTCGAACTCGGGACCTCTCGTATACGTGCACGCAGCTCTACCAACTGAGCTACGTGTCTAACCCGAAATATTCTCTGTTTTAATTATATTTATATACTAATTAATTTTAAACTTATTTGGTTTTATTAAAAATGGTTTATATGGCCGAACGGTTGCAGGGACCCGGAGTCGAACTCGGGTCCTTCGGTTCGAGTGCGCACAGCCCAACCAGTTGGGCTGTGCGTCAAATCTGTTAAACTTATGAATTATATTACTCTTATAAACATCATATGACTTGTTCTGATTCAGTTGTAAAAATGTTGGTTTTAATTTTGAAATTCGGTAACGTGTGCAATTCGAACCCGGGACGTGTGCATTGTTTGTGCACACAGTCCACCGCTGGACTGTGTGTCTAACCCGTTCGAATATCCGTTTTTAATTATACTTATACACATGTTTTAACTTCATCTTCTTCGTTATCGAATTACCGAACAGTGAATTGACTGTTTGTTTAATTGACCAACTACGCTTATGATTGATTGAATTGAAGTAAAAGAAAGGAATTAAGGAATAAGATGTATCAATCACAGAGTGTCTTCTTCAGATTTTCCGGCAAAATTTCGTCGGCTCTGATTGGTGACTTCCGACTGAGTGAATCGATTAATAGTTTTGATCAATGTGTTGTGCAATTAAGTTACTAAACAAGGGATATCAGGAGGGTTTAGATGATTGTACCGATCGACAGTGAGACTTCGGAATTTCCGTGATTTTCCGGTGAGTGCAGGAATTCCCGGCTACGTTGTCTGAGACAGATTCTGGTTGAACGATTTATGTTAATACATGCCGAATAATGGATTGCAAACAAAAGAGTCGAGAATTTTACCGATTTGAAGTAAGTCTCGGTTTTCCGGTGAAAGTCCGGCGAATGCAGAATATCTCCGGCGACGAGCTAAAGCTTCGAAAAAGTGAGCGGTTCTGAGCGAAAGGATTTCCGGAAGATTGAGTGGGTATTTATGGGGAAGAACTGAGTGAATTGGGTCCGTTTTTGGGTCTTGATTCGCGGTCAAGGGTTTTCCGGCGGTTACGACTAAAATTGAGGGTCAGACATCGGTTATAACCGATGTCGAAGTCGGTTAACGTGTTTTGGTCAAAAGGAAATTGGCCAAAGTCGCGGATTGCCGGATTTTCCGGTGATTGCGAGTTCTGAGCTCGGTGATCTCCGGTTTTGAATTCGGGTTTTATTTTAAGTATTATTTGTTTCAGTATTTTCACAAAGAAGACGTGTGGCGGAGCGGTGTGTTGTGTGTTTGAGTTTGTGGGTGACCCGGGTTCGAAACCCGGCGTCCCCATTTTATTTTTTTCTCACTATTTAATATTATTTATAAATTATGGTTTTTAAATTCTAATATAGTTATTAATTATGTATCGTTTAAATTAATTTGAGCAATAAATACGCAACGAAAAATTATAACTGGATATTCGATTAATAAACGAAGCGGGTTTTGAAAACCCGTTTTTTCGACGGATGTTACAGTATGCCCTACTTTTAGAAATTTCGTCCCGAAATTTAAGTAGTAGTGGTAACAGGAAAAAGATGCGGGTATTTCTCGCGCATTGAGTCTTCACGTTCCCAAGTAAACTCAGGTCCTCGTTTTGACTCCCAACGTACCCTGACAATTGGAATACGACTTCGTCTTAAACGCTTCTCTCCGAAGTCCATGATTTCTACTGGTCTTTCAATGAAGTGCATAGATTCATCGATCTGAATGTCTTCTAGCGGAATATGCAGGTTTTCATCGGCGAGGCACTTCTTCAAGTTTGATACGTGGAATGTGGGATGAATTCTGTTGAGCTCTTCTGGTAGGTCAAGCTTGTATGCTACAAGACCTACTCTTTCGAGTATCTTGAAAGGTCCTACGTAGCGTGGTGCTAGCTTGCCCTTCTGGCCGAAACGAACCACTCCCTTCCACGGTGATACTTTTAAAAGTACTTGATCCCCAATGCCAAACTCCAAGGGCTTTCGTCGTTTGTCTGCATAACTCTTTTGACGACTTGAGCCGCTAGAAGATTGTTTCGAATTTGAATGACCTTGTCGGTTGTTTCTTGAATTAATTATGGACCGGTGATTCGTGATTCCCCAATTTCGTGCCAACATACTGGAGACCGGCACTTACGACCATATAAAGCTTCGAAAGGAGCCATGCCGATACTTGAATGATAGTTATTGTTGTACGAAAATTCAACTAATGGTAGATGAGCGTCCCAATTCCTTTTGAAGTCTATGACACATGCTCGAAGCATGTCTTCAAGAGTTTGGATGGTGCGTTCAGATTGTCCATCAGTTTGAGGATGAAAAGCGGTACTGAGGTCTAATCGTGTACGCAAGGCTATTATTCAAATACATTTATAAAATTATTTAAATTATTCATTTATTTATTTGTAAATTATTTATTCATTTACTATTTAATTAAATAATCATTTACATCTATTTAAAATAATAAGTCGGTTATTTATTTATATATATTTAATTATTATCTAATAAATTAATAATTAAATAATCATTTATTAAATTTTAATAAAAGTTAACTTGGTTAACTTAATTGAGTTAAGTTAGTTAACTAAAATGGGTGATAGGATTAACGTAGTTGAGTACTAAGTTAAACATTGAGGGGCCTATTGGGCATTTTTATAAAACTTAAATACAGGGGCTGATGGTGACAATTCTGAAACTTGAAAAAAATCAAAAAGGATAAAAAGGTGAGGCCCTGGGGCTCGAAGCTGCGACCTAACCCGACACACACCCGTCAAACGACATAACACTTGAATCACAAGCCACTCTAACGAGTGACCCTGAGATCGAAAGTATTAGGATTTAATTCTATTTATACCTCTTTAAGTTCGAATCCCATGCTCGTTTTCCCGCCAAATCGAACCTACGAAACTTAACCCTTCACCTCCCTGACTTTCGGGAATCCTCGCCTCCACGTCTTCCATAACCGATCGGTAATTAACTAGAAGGGAATTGATTCTGGCCAACTTTATAACTCGGTCCCTCCCTCACTTCTTCGCCCTTTCTTGCTCTCTGTCCGAGTCTCTGTCCCATCGAAGAAACTGTCGGAAAACCAGCAGCATCGCCGGAGAAGACGACGAGGTCACCGGAAAACTCACCCATCGTTAAACGTTAGGTATACCTTCGAATCTTTATCGTTTTTCATGAATTCGTTGCTATATAATCGCAAATCGGAGGTTAAGCAATCTAAGTTCTTTTTGACAAAAGTTACAGTGAGTCCGATTTTTGTTTTCAATGAAGAAGACGACCTGGATATCAGGTTATAACTTTAAAAACCAAAATAAATCACCAACTGGGCTGTAGCCCAGTGGTGTTGACCGCGCTGTCTAAACTCGGTTCGATTCCCGGCACCCTCTGCTTCGCTGTGTTCTGTTACCGTGTTGTTTATTGTGCCGGCCCTGTTGGGCCAAACTTTTTGGTCTAACTCCTGAAGGGCCAGGTCTGCGGGCCACTGTTTTGTTCGGATCAGGCCCACATGGGTTAACTGCTGGGCCAAGCATTATGTAACATTGGGCTGTTTTTATATTAATACCAGTGTTATTATTTAAAATATCAGCTTTAATATTATTATGGGTTATATTATCGGTTTTAGTATTTTTTATATAATATCAGTTTATTTATTTTAATATCCGTTTTACTAATTATTATTATTGTTATTAAATCCAAACATTATTGAACTCATTAACAAAATAACTAATATTTCTATCATGATTATTATATTAAAATTTGTAAACCGTTGCGCGATTAATTGTAATCGTGAAGCAAATATATAAAACGACTCACGTTCCATAAAAGATCTTTATACCAATTCACTAACGAAGTCAAATCCATAACTAATAGCGAACTTATGCTTTTTAGGTTAATCGTTTCATTGATCCATCCCTTACTCGTACGATTCAAAGAAACTTATACGCAACCTAAGGTGAGTATACTTGATCCCCTTTTTGTGTTTAACACTTTGGGTGCAGCGTGTATTTGTATCAAAACACACCATCACATGAGACTTATTTATTCGCCGCTCTATTCATAATTTTAAACATGAAAACATGTGATACTTGTCAATCTTATATGCTACGTAAACACTTCATGTTTATATGCTCATTAACTTTGTTAGCCTACCTTAACAATTATAGCGCTATAGGATTAACGCACCGCCCTTAAGTCTTGGGGTATTGTTAAGTAAAACATATTAACCTCCCTTGAGTCTTGGGGAAAGACACATTGCGTTGGAAACTTGGGTTTGACATACAGTGACTTCGTTTCAGCATATTAGTAACAGGTGTTATGTTATCATGTTGGATATGAGCATTTAAACATTTTTATTCTATTATGCTATGTATCAAACCTGTATACTCGCCAACCTTTCTTGATATTATTTTAATACATGTTGCAGGTTAACAGTCAAGTTGAAGATGAAACAAGCTAGGATGGCCTAGAAACTCATCTATTTAATAAACTATGTTTGGAACTTGTTCTATGTTTATTTGAGACAATGTATTGATTGTTAGACCATTTATGAAATCGAATTTAAATTATATTGTCACATTTAGTGTTATGATGTTTTAAGCAATTTGTTCGTCTCATTCCGATGTTTCCGCAATCGGTTGGGGTGTGACACTTCAAACAATCAAGAATCCAATTCCTAATCCTAATTCCAAAACCATCATCAAGCACATGAACATCTAATCCATTGTCAAACAATGCTGCAACATGTTTGCTGCTGCAAATGAACCTGTAACATGCTGATTTACAACATGCTGCAACATGTTGCAACATGTTGCGGCAATTAATGATAATCTGGGACTGTTTATAAGGACAACATGCATGCTGCTGCAAAATGTATGTTGCTGCAACTGTATGATGTTGCTGCAAAATGTTGGGACAATCTAGGACAATCCACAAACATGCTATAACTACATCATAATTAAGTTATAATTCTATCATTTTATATGAAGACTTAATATCAACATACAAAATACAAAATACACAATACTAGTAACATTATAGTTAAGTTAACCTACAGAATACACAATACTAGTCCTGCATAACTACATAATTACTAACTTATGATCAACTCTCCGGTGGGTAATGGAAGTTAATGACTGGGCAGCCAAACATGGAGACCCCCAAGTGGACTACCGTCAACGAGCTGGTGAAGAAACCCTAGATCAACTAGACCGGAACCTAAGTAGATCTATGGAATGGGCTCTGCATAAAAGAGTTAACCATTCGTTTGGTTTCACGATGAATGATGAATAAAACGGTACTCCGGCTGATCCTGCAAAATAGAACACCGTTAGCTCGCCACGGGGAGAAAGGGGGTTCTCTCCGTGACCACCCTCCAGCGTGAGAATAAGTACAGGTAGTCGGAAGTAAAGTATTGTAAGAGAGAGAGTAGTTGAGAGTGAATACCTCTTCTTGAACTCCAAGTCACTTATTTATAGCCGGTGTTTGGCGCCAAAAGGAGAGATTGTTAACTTTAGCGGAATCTTCTGCTATTCCGTTAATGTTTGTTGGCAATCCGTTAGTGCACACGGATCGTGAGCTTATCAGCGGTTAGGGAGGTGCCACGTGTCAACATGAGATCACTATATTTTATAAATGTGAGCATGCCATCACTGTGATCTTCCTCAGCCGTCCAGATGCTGCCAAGTGGCAATTGGTTATAACCGAAAAGATGCTTGCACGATTGGGTGTTAATGGCTTCTAGAAGGTTCACAGCTGTTACCCATCTGTTGTTCGCCACGTGTACATTCTGTTACAACAGAAAAGATTCCCTTTGCTTTTGCACCAAGTCAAGGATTTTGCTAAGGGAAAGTTTCTCAGGGTTAACTGTTTCCTTGCGCGAGAAGCGCAAGTTAGTTAACTGATCTTCTACTCTTTGCTGCTTAGCGCAACGTTTGGTGGATACTTGCTTTGATATAAATATCCGTGCAAGGGTTATGCATGAAGCATTATCAAACGAGATTATTCAAGGTTAACTTTGAACCTTGCACGAGCCAGCGCAAGGTAGTTAAATGAAGCTTTTATCCAAAGAGAATGTTCGAGGTTAACTTTGAACCTTGCGCATGCTCCTTTCCTCTCTTAGATATCCGGCGCAGAGTTCTACTAAATCTCATTTTTTCAAAGAAGTCTGCGCGAAGTCTCCTTAGAGTTATTTAATGGGTATGGTTTCCTTGATTGGCGCAAGGTTTTTGGGACCATACTCCTTCAAGTCCCCCTAGTCCAGTGTTGCTCCTATGTAAGAATAAAAAGTAGGTGGAGCACTGGACTTGAGATAAATGTGCTGCGCTAGGTAAGTATTAGCCTTTTGTTGTTTTCTGCATCTTGGTGACGTGTCATAAATGAATTTTGAAAAAGTATTTGAATTTCAAATATACTTAGACACGTGTCACTTATCCGGATGATGTAGTTGGTGAAGATGCACGTTCTTTAGACGTGGTGGTACTGTTGACAGGCTGTCAACAGTACATGCCTTACAACAGTTAATGTCATTTCAGCGACACTCACGCGCGTGGGGCGGTTATTCTCACTCGCCCCTGCAGTTACTTGGGGATACGTGCTGTCGCAAAAGTCGCTGCAGTCAAATCTTGCATTAATTGCGATTAGTATATAAAGGGATCGACGATCCATTTGTTTCCTCACCAGAGCAAATCTTGAGAGAAAATCTTGTGTTCGTATATTCCGGCGACCTTCAAATTTTTTCTGAGTATTCTTCAAGTTTGAGTTATGGCCACCGGTGCAAGTTCTGCTGAGATGCCATCGACGTCAAGTTTTGCCACCGTTAAAGTGGTCGAAGAAAGATTTTGATAATCTTGCCACCAACTTCCTGTTTGCTCCATCTTGGAAAGCGTTTTTTTCGGGTGGCGAATGCCACGGCGGCTATGCTCCGGCCAGCTATATCACGCTGTTCTATGACTATTTTGCCGAAGGAAACTTCAGGCTTCCGGTGACCCATTTTATGCTGGAGATCCTTGATTTTTATAAATTCCATATTTCTCAGTTGAGCCCGTTGGGGATGGTAGGATCCGCATTTTGAGTTTGTTTGCCGGTCGATGCAGATCATACCGACGATCGAGAAGTTTAGAGTCTTCTATCAGTTGCACTGCTCGTTGGGTTTTACTCGTTCCAACAACGTGTGCAAGCAAAATGGTTGTTATTAGTGCCGCCAAATCTTACCATAACTGGAAACATAAGTTTTCTTCATAAAGGCGGCAGTAATCCCGATGAAGATAACTTTTCGAGCCGGTCGATGATATCGAGCTGGAGACCCTCCTTATACCTGCCGACGAGGTGTGGTATCAAGACATTAAAGATGTGCCCAACATTGTTTTGCCGGAGAGGGCCCTCATCCTGCTGGGATGAGTATTTTTTGGAAGAAAGAACGTCGGGAAAAACCGGTGTATACTGGAACTGGTATGTAACCGTTTTAACTTCCTAGCAATATCTGTTAAGAATATGTATTGATGCAAAAATATTTGTTATGTAGTTGCGCCGCTCTACTTGGTCTCTTTCAAGAGAGAGAAAGGGAAAATGGCCGTCGTTCCCATTGCTGAGGGTGCAGGATACTTGGTTCTCACAAGGGGAACTTTGAGCTGCCCAAGAAGGAGGATTTGGAGGCGCAACCATCTTCTAAGACTGGTAATTAAATTCTTACAAGGCCTAAGTTGATATTGTAATATTACTCTTGAACATATTTTCTAAGTAATATTGCAATATAACTAATGGCGCAACCTTTGTTCAATATGATTGATTATGTAGGTGATTTGCTAAACTTGGGCGTAGGCCCTGACTCGAAGAAGAAGAAGAAGAAACCAACTGCTGCTGCAGCTGCTGCACCTCCCCTTTCCAAACCAGATAAAAAACCAAGCCATTAGCTGTTGCGAAAGCTGAGGGTAAGAAAGGTACGCGTCTCGTATCTGACTCTTAGTGTGATTATTGGTGGTGTCGGACTCACTGGAGGGTCTTGCACCTGTAGGTTTGAGGAAACCAAAGCCAGAACCCATTGACACCTCTTCTCTTCCAGCTTCGAACCCAGATGATCCATTGGAAATACCCTCGAGCCCGAAGAGGCGTTGAAGCGCACTTCCAAGAAGAGGAAAAAGGCTGAAACTAAACCTCCTGTTCCAACAAAAGTTGCGCGCCTGCGCATTGGCAAGAAGGGCAATCTGGATGCTTTGCAAAGAAGTTCTCACCTGGTATGTTCAGTTTGTTGCGCATTTCTGTCAGAAAAGTTGCGCAGAATCTTATATTTGGTATTTGTTAATATGCTTTGCAGAGAAAATGGTGAAGGATGCGCCGACCACCTCAACTGCTATACCATCGCCGCGCAGGCCTGAAAACGTTGATGAGGGAGGTGGGGAGCGAGAAGCACCCGTTTTTGATGCTGACCCCATCGTCCCAGAAAATACTGAGAAGGTGGCTCCGGAAGAGCCTAAAAGATTTGATGTTGAGAATCCTGCTGGCGAGCAGGCTAAAGATACAGCTACAGATGCTGGGGGAAAGATACTGCTACCGCGGAGCAAGAAAAAATATCTTCCCCTGTGCCGGAACCTTCAAAGTTGATATCCAAGGGAGCTTGCCCTTCAACACAAAGCGAAGGCTTTATGTCTGTTGAGGATTCTGATGAGGAGTCGCCCATTCGCCCAGAGGAGACGCCTGGGATTATTACTATCGTTCTTATTCTGAGAGGCGGGCCTCTGCGATCCATCAGCCTATGTGGAAGGTTAAACAGGGTGATGTTTTTACTGATTGGCACTCCTGCAGGGAGTGGTATAAGGGCATCTTCCCTCCGGCGGAAGAGAAGCGCCAAGAAGAGAAAGACCACGAGGCTACTTACGAGTCATATTTGCAAGAGTCTACCCTTGCCTCTTCCACAATAAACAGGATTGTGCGCGAATGGCGCAGCATGAACAAGGAATGGGATGAGGTTGAGATTGATAAGGCGAAGGCCAAACTTGAAAAAGAGAAGACGTTAAAGATGATCGTCGATTTTGAGGCTGAAAAGGCTAAGTTTGAGGAAGAGAAGAAGACCGAGGAGTGGTCTGCGCTGTCTTGGAAGCGCAAATGTGAGGCCTCTGCGGCGCAACATGCGGACGAGCGCAAGAGCTTTGTGGAGGTTTGCGATCGCGATAACAAAGAAAAGATATCTCTGCGCAACGAAATCAAGAAGCTTAAGAAAGAGAAAGTGATGCAGTTGCGGCAGCAGAAGAGGTGCACTCACATAGAGAAAGGAGCGAGCAGAATGAGGTATCAACCAAAATGACTCTCCTTCTTAAGAATAAAGAAATTATGATCTAACTTCTATGCTATTTGACCAGGCGCGGCTGCAAGATGAGGTTGATATTTTGAAAAAAGATATCAACCTCCACCGAACAGAGAAAGCCGAGTTGACCCGCCGTTTAACTGAAGGTGAACAAAAACTTAACGAGACGGAGGTCGCTCGCGCTACAGCAGAAAGCCTGACCGAATCCCTCATGAACCAGCTTACCTGGTTGCGGAAGTATGGGATTGTGGAGGTAATATTCCCTTTTCTTTATACATGTCTGGTTTGATCATCGTAATATATACTGATTGTATTTGTATACAGATCGCAAATGCCATCCTTAATTCCACGGAGTTGGATGAGAGAGTGGCAGAATTGATGATGGCTGCGCGCAGTGACGGGCATGCCGAGGGCTATAAAGAGTGCACTTTGCACGTGGCACATGCGCTGAAGACCGAATGGGATACAAGCCGGGCTGCCACGCATGGGTTAAATATTGCTGCCATTTATTATGCTGCTAAAGAAAAATATGATCAGTTGCAGATTCGATTATGGACCTTGTGGATGTCGCGCTGCAGCAAGATGACTTTTTGCTAAACTAAAGGAGATCTTCTCTACAACAGAGAAGTAGGCGGGCACAAAATCCATAGAACAGGAAATTTGTAATTCTTTATTTTGTAATTACTTGTAACGTTGTGCTGCTGCGCAAGTACTGTTGATGTGATATAATATATTTTAGCTTTACAATGTTTGCAGGGACCAATTACTTGTGTAGGATAGACAAATGA
This sequence comes from Scalesia atractyloides, assembly GCA_947069175.1. Lineage (NCBI taxonomy): Eukaryota > Viridiplantae > Streptophyta > Magnoliopsida > Asterales > Asteraceae > Scalesia > Scalesia atractyloides. Next base: position 71,518,296 of record CAMTDV010000019.1, read on the forward strand.
ATAATTTCTTTTCTCATGTGTGAGCGTAAGTATTAAGTTAGCTTGTGGCTCATGAGTTTGTGTTTTTGTTTATCCAAAGGAATTGCATGCATTTGTAAATGAACATATACAAGACTGTAAGTAGTGACAGAGTATTTTATTTATACTGATAAAGCGTAAAGCTATGGCTGCCACTAAGATTACATAAGAAATAAAGTAAGCAGTCTCGTTACGCAACGCCCAGAAGTTGCTTAAAGGACTGAGATTACATATAACATCGGCGTAGTTGTTGGGCGTTCCAGGTTCGAGGAACGCTGGATCCGTCCATACGCTTCAAAGTGTACGCGCCTTTTCCCAATACTTCATTTATCACATACGGACCTTCCCATCGCGGGGCTAACATCTCCGTTTTTCGGCATTCGACGCTTCATTATCGCGAAGAACAAAGTCACTAGGAAAAAAGGAGCAGATGCGTACCCTTTTGTTGTAATACTTTTCAAGTTGAGACTTGTACTTAGCTTCGCGAATCACTGCATTTTCTCGTCGTTCTTCCAATAAGTCTAGGTTGATGCGCCTTTGTTCTTTGTTATCTTGTTTTTCCAAAGCTAGCATTCTTGGAGATGGTAACCCAATTTCGGCAGGAATCACAGCCTCCGTGCTGTACACAAGGCTAAAAGGAGTTTCTCCAGTGCTAGTCTTGGGCATAGTTCGGTGTGCCCACAAGATGCTAGGCAATTCGTCAACCCACCCCCGCCGTGCCGTGCCGAGGCGGGCCTTGATACCGTCGACCAACTGTTTGTTTATGCTTTCAACTTGACCATTTGCTTGTGGGTGCGCAACAGAAGCGAAAACATGCTGGATTTCCCATTTCGGTCATCCATGTTTGCAACTCTCCAGCCGTTAAATTTGGACCGTTGTCTGTAATAATGCGCATGGGCAGACCAAAACGGCAAATAATGTATTCCCAGATGAATTTGCGAATTACCATCGCTGTAGTAGAAGCTAAAGGTTTAGCTTCAACCCATTTGGTGAAGTAATCGACCGCAACAATGATAAACTTGACTGCGCCGGGCGCATCTAGAAATGGTCCCACTAAATCAATGACCCATTGTTGAAACGGCCAAGCTGTTGTGACGGGTACTGTCACACCCCAACTGATGGCGGAAACATCGGGATGAGACGAGCAAATTGTTCAAAAGCATCATAACACTATTGTGACAATATAATTAAATTCAATTTCATAAATACTAAGAATTCAAATACAAAGTTTCGAATAAAGTAAACAAATATAACATAATATTTATTTAAGGTGCGTTTCTAAAGCTTATCCTAACTTGATTTCTTGCATCATCAGCTTTCCTGCAACATGTATTAAAAGCGTAGATCAATACAAAAGTATTGGCGAGCATACAAGTTTAAAAATAAAATCTAAGTTTTAAGAGTTTATTTAAATCATGACGGAAGTATAATAAAGCTGAATCGCATATATATGTAGTCGACTCTCACATAATAATATATAACTGAATTCCTTAACTAGCATGCTTAGTATCATAATCATAACAATGTCGTGAGAATACAATTAAAACTAATAAGCATAAACAACTCAAGTAACAAGTAGCATGTATAAACGAGTTTAATCTAACACATATAATTCACATAAGCGTAATCGATAACCCGTTGGTATTGGGAACACATTCAATCTTGTTAAAAATAAATTTTGTAATTTATACATGTTGCACCCCAAAATGCGTTAAAGTGTAAAAAGGGGTCGAGTATGCTCACCTTAGGTTGCGTATACGTTTCTTGAAATTCGCACGAGTAAAGGTTGAAGGATCGACAAAAGAGTTTCACCTAGAATAAGAATATAAATTTCATTATTAATTTTGGATTACGGTGGAGTTGTTTAGAGATTACTAGGGTAGTTTTATGCATTCGCTCTCGATTGCGATTAATATCATTATTGTTCCATGATAAAAGTACTAAATTTATTAATGAGATAAATTTTAATATTAATAAAGTTATGCTAATAATTTTAGAAATTATGACAAAACTAATTTAAATTTGACACAATTAATAATAACATTATAAATTATATACTAAATGAATAACTGTTAACTTACTGATTTACAATCAGTTTTTGCCCAAATCGATAGCCCAGATAACAAGACTGGCCCAAAACGAAAAGCAAAATAAATAAATAAAAAAATTAAAAACCTTGTCCCAAGAGGGCCGGCCCAATCAAGGCAACAACAGGACAGCAGCGAATAAATCGGACTCAAGAGGGAGTCGAACTTGAGTAACTCGGGTCAATAAGCGCGAAAAAACACCACTGGGACATGTCCCAGTTTGGTGTTAGGTTTGCGTTTAAAATACTTTTAAGCTTACATTCGGTTCGTCATCTTCTTCGTTTATGGAAAAGAAAAAAAAAAACCTGCAGCATGTATATATATACATATATATATATATATATATATGTTTATATATAACTGAATACGTACTACACATATATATGTATATAATGAAATACTAACAAACCGAGAATAAGATATAGGAGAGTTATACCGAGTCGAAGCTTTTCCGGCGACCCTTGTCTTCTCCGGCAAAAGGCGACGGTGGCGATGTGGTTTGTCAAACAGAATAGTGAGGGAGAGGGAGTGTGAGTTTGCGTGAAAGGTGACTGAGGTGAGGTCGGCAACGTACGGGTTTCGTTCTTGTATCTCCGACTCGTGACGGTTCTTCTTCGGTGAGTTGCGGGTGCTTCCGACGAATTGGTGCAGGTTTCCAACGGTTCTTCAGCGGCGGCGAACAGTGGGAGAGGGAGTGAGCTGAAGGTTGTGGTGGTGCTTTAGTGCGGCCGGCCGGAGCACGACGCCGGAGTATCGCCGGAAAGCCGCCTCCGGTGACCGGAGGTGTGGGAGAAAAAAGGGGAGGCGGCTGAACATGTTGTGAGGGTTTAGGGTTTTTAGATGCATTTATAGGATTAGGGTTATGAGTGGGTTTGGGCCTAAAGCCCGTTAGCGTCCGACCCAATTTCATTTCTAAAGTCCGTTTTTGAAACAATTGTCATAGAATGTCGTAAAATATAGCTTTAGGTTTAAAAATGTCACACCCCGACCCAATTTAGTTTAGTTGCCGGAAACACGACCGACGAGATCTGATTTCAAGTACAAGTTTCATAAAACGCTGAATTTATTTTGTTTATTATTATTATTGTTGTTGTTGTCGTTGTTATTATTATTATTGTTATTATTATCTATAAAATAATAACTAAATAAATAATAACAATAATGATAATAAATTTGACAAATAAATAATTCAATGGTATGACACGTATTTCCTAAAGTAAATTTTTACGGAAACGCGAGGCGTTACAGTCTCCCCTACTTTAGGGAATTTCATCCCGAAATTCATTTAAGAGGAAGGCTTAGGAAAGAAATAATGACATTTTGAAGTATGCGGGTATAACTGAGAATTAGGTGATGAGTGATTAAGGTTTGAATTAAACATAGCAATGAAACACTGAATTTCTCATGGCATGTTTTACGAAACCTTAGTAATATGGTATTAACACTTATATATAGGAAGTACCAGCGGCGCATCCATCATGTTCATATCATGTTGTATCCGTTTTGCTAATCGATGTCATGTTACGTTCTGTGTCACGATCATGGTTTATTAGTGAATAACAAGTGTGATTGCTAGTGTATAGGTATATAAGCCTATAAGTATGATTGTAATTAAGTTTGAATGAGTATAGTGTATAAGGATGAGTATAAGTGTAAGTGTGCGTATTCGCACATTTGTGTACAATACAGATGATATATTTTAGTTTAACCAAGATTAACAGATTACTGGCATGTGAATAAACAGGTCAAACCATCGTGTACCGCAATGTAGACTACCCATCATCGTTAAAACGAAGAGAGTGTAAAATAGTTTACTTAACATGACCTCAAGAACACGGGCGTGCGTCACTCCTATAGCGCTACACAAGCGCTATACATGTTAAGGTGTGGCTTGATCAGAGTTAATCACCAGTCTACCACATAAACATGTGAATAAACAAGTCAAACTATCGTGTACGCAATGTTGACTAGTCAATATTTTGTTGAAACATAGTGTAAAATAGTTTACTTAGTATGAACTAGTTTACTTAACATGACCCCAAGTCTCAAGGGCGGTGCACTACTCCTATAGCACTACGCATAGTGCTACATGTTAAGGTGTGGTTTTATAACAAGTTTATCACATATAATGTTCCAGTAATCCCAAATCAAGTATGATGTTTAGTATGCACCTATAGAATCTTTGCGTAATAGATTTAGTATAAATGCGAAGTTTGTCTTGCATAAATTCGATTTTAGTATAGTGTGACATTGAAATAAAAATGAAAGAATAAGAATTATATAGCATAAAATGTAAGATAGCATAAAAGAGAGGCTTGTTAAAATGTTGGAGTGTTTTAGTTTTAGAAACTTCGACTATTCCAAAGTGACTCGTAAGTCCTTTCGAATTAGGGAGACATGATTTGGCCTAATAGGTATAATACTCTCGTCGCCAAGCGATTAACGATACTTTACCCTTCCAGTTAGTACATGTCCCTAATTTGATCGAAAATACGAAACTTTGGCGAGATTGAAAATTGAGGAGCGGAACCAGTCATCAAGGTGTGGATGTCAATCCTGGCTTGACAATTTCGTCCCCAAATTGTGGTTTATTGAACGTATCAAGATATAATCTCGAATCGTCAATAAGGATCCACTAGATTATGAAATGAAACTCCCATCAAGATATGGATATCACTCTTGACTTGATGGTGAATTTCGTGCGAAATAACAGTAAAACGGATTGAAACTCGTCACCAATGGCGGGAATCACCCCTGTATTGATGAGTTATTTTGATTGTGGAACAAGAATATACTCAAAAGCATGTGTTGTGTTTCATGTCTTAGGAAAGACGTATTGTAAGTTTTAAAATCAAATGGGAAAGAGAAGCACAGTAGAAAGAATAATAATTTAGATAATTATCAAGAATGGTCAAGAGTATGGTACTTAAACTATAGACTAGGTCAAACATGGCAATTCTATCTAATTCCATATAGTTATGGCTCCGATACCAATCTGTCACACCCCAACCGATGGCGGAAACATCGGGATGAGACGAGCAAATTGTTCAAAAGCATCATAACACTATTGTGACAATATAATTAAATTCAATTTCATAAATACTAAGAATTCAAATACAAAGTTTCGAATAAAGGAAACAAGTATAACATAATATTTATTTAAGGTGCGTTTCTAAAGCTTGTCCTAACTTGATTTCTTGCATCATCAGCTTTCCTGCAACATGTATTAAAAGCGTAGATCAATACAAAAGTATTGGCGAGCATACAAGTTTAAAAATAAAATCTAAGTGTAAGAGTTTATTTAAATCATGACGGGAGTATAATAAAGCTGAATCGCATATATATGTAGACGACTCTCACATAATAATATATAATTGAATTCCTTAACTAGCATGCCTAGTATCATAATCATAACAATGTCGTGAGAACACAGATTAAAACTAATAAGCATAAACAACTCAAACGTAACAAGTAGCATGTATAAACGAGTTTAATCTAACACATATAATTCACATAAGCGTAATCGATAACCCGTTTGGTATTGGGAACACATTCAATCTTGTTAAATTTTTTTGTAATTTATACATGTTGCACCCCAAAATACGTTAAAGTGTAAAAAGGGGTCGAGTATGCTCACCATAGGTTACGTATACGTTTCTTGAAATTCGTCGAGTAAAGGTTGAAGGATCGACAAAAGAGTTTAACCTAGAATAAGAATATAAATTTCATTACTAATTTTGGATTACGGTGGAGTTGTTTAGAGATTACTATGGTCGTTTTATGCATTCGCTCTCGATTGCGATTAATATCATTATTGTTCCATGATAAAAGTACTAAATTTATTAATGAGATAAACTTTAATATCAATAAAGTTATGCTAACAATTTTAGAAATTATGACAAAACTAATTTAAATTTGACACAATTAATAATAACATTATAAATAATATACTAAATGAATAACTGTTAACTTACTAATTTACAATCAGTTTTTGCCCAAATCGATAGCCCAGATAACAAGACTGGCCCAAAACGAAAAGCAAAATAAATAAATAAAAAAAATAAAAACCTTGTCCCAAGAGGGCCGGCCCAATCAAGGCAACAACAGGACAACAGCGAAAAAATCGGACTCAAGAGGGAGTCGAACTTGAGTAACTCGGGTCAACAAGCGCGAAAAAACACCACTGGGACACGTCCCAGTTTGGTGTTAGGTTTGCGTTTTAAATACTTTTAAGCTTACATTCGGTTCGTCATCTTCTTCGTTTATGGAAAAAGAAAAAAAACCAGCAGCATGTAGATATATACATACATATATATATATAATATATGTTTATATATAACTGAATACGTACTGCACATATATATGTATATAATGAAATACTAACAAACCGAGAATAAGATATAGGAGAGTTATACCGAGTCGAAGCTTTTCCGGCGACCCTTGTCTTCTCCGGCGAAAGGCGATGGTGGCGACGTGGTATGTCAAACAGAATAGTGAGGGAGAAGGAGCGTGAGTTTGCGTGAAAGGTGACTGAGGTGAGGTCGACAACGTACGGGTTTCATTCTTGTATCTCCGACTCGTGACGGTTCTTCTTCGGTGAGTTGTGGGTGCTTCCGACGAATTGGTGCAGGTTTCCGACGGTTCTTCAGCGGCGGCGAACAGTGGGAGAGGGAGTGAGGTGAAGGTTGTGGTGATGCTTGAGTGCGGCCGTCCGGAGCACGGCGCCGGAGTATCGCCGGAAAACCGCCTCCGGTGACCGGAGGTGTGGGAGAGAAGAGGGGAGGCGGCTGAACATGTTATGAGGGTTTAGGGTTTTTAGATGCATTTATAGGATTAGGGTTATGAGTGGGTTTGGGCCTAAAGCCCGTTAGCGTCCGACCCAATTTCGTTTCTAAAGTCCGTTTTTGAAAACGATTGTCGTAGAATGTCGTAAAATATAGCTTTAGGTTTAAAAATGTCACACCCCGACCCAATTTAGTTTAGCTGCCGGAAACACGACCGATGAGATCTGATTTCAAGCACAAGTTTCATAAAACGCTGAATTTATTTTGTTTATTATTATTATTGTTGTTGTTGTTGTTGTCGTTGTTATTATTATTATTGTTATTATTATCTATAAAATAATAACTAAATAAATAATAATAATAATGATAAAAAATTTGACAAATAAATAATTTAATGGTACGACACGTATTTCCTAAAATAAATTTTTACGGAAACGCGAGGCGTTACAGGTACCAAAGGATTCTTTGGGCGTAACGTTTTAGGGGCATGCCTTTGGCAGGAAATGCATTTGCGCAAGATCTCTACAGCGTCAACGTACATTCCGGGCCAATAATACACTGCGCTTTTCACTTTGGCTACTACCATGCGCGGCCCAGAATGTATACCACATAGCCCCTCATGAACCTCCCTGATCAGGTATTGCGCATCATGTTTGTTAACACAGCGGAGCGAAGGACCCATGTAAGAGCGTCGATACAGAATACCGTCAACCATTTCGTAATTGAGGGCTTTGCACCGTAACTTACATGCTTGCGCTTTATCTTCTGGTAAAGAACCATGTAACAAATACATCATTATTGGAGACATCCATGATGGATCTCCTACTTCGACCATTGTTACTTGTCTGAGAGGGACTGATGGATTACTTAAAACTTCGATGCGAACTTCCTTTGCCAAATGTTTGAAACTAGTTGCTGCGAGTTTACTTAGAGCGTCAGCATGTTTATTTTCGCTTCGCTTGACGTGTGTGACTTTAAATTGTTCGAACTGTGCTATAAGAGCTTTGGCTTGCGCCAAGTACAAAGCCATGATATCTCCCTTTGCATCGTACGTTCCAATTACTTGCTCAGCAACTAATAATGAATCAACATGGGCTTCTAAGTTTGTTGCACCCATTTTAATAGCGAGGCGTAAGCCTGCTAGGAAAGCTTCATATTCGGCCTCGTTGTTGGTGCTTTTAAAATCCAACCGAATTGCATATGTGAATTCTGCTCCCTCTGGACTCATTATTTGAAGACCTGCTCCAGCCCCCTCACTGTTTGATGCGCCATCTGTAAACAGTGTCCAGACTCTATTGTCTATGACTGGGACTCGGTTTTGAATTGTCACACCCCGACCCGCAGCGGAAAAGGTGATCGGGCATGATTGGGTTTTCATCAAAGCTCATGACATTTATTATAATGTTTCATATTTATTATTACAATTTAAAAGGAATCATACAATCAAATCAAACAAATACAACATGTTCTATACATCCTTCTAAACTTCATTATCTTTCTTCTAAGGCAATTTCCTATGTTTTCCTTGCTTCATCCTGTTCACCTGTATCATGTGTAAAAATGGTTTTTGGGTCAACAAAAAGTTGGCGAGTGAATCCTATGAAAAACATTTAAACAAGTTTATTGAATTGATTATTAAATAAAGTGCATAACCACATATGAGTAAATGTAGATGTAAATTTATTCACAATACACATAATATTAAATATTGCACACACATACAACAATAGATTGTTTTGAGGCACGTGTTGTTCAACTCGTCTCCCACGAGGAACTGATGGGCCTAATGAATGAGTTTTGAGGCGCGCGTTGTTCTACGAACTGATGGGCCTAATGAATGAGTTTTAAGGCACGCGTTGTTCAACTCGTCTCCCACGAGGAACTGATGGGCCTAACAATTAATTTGCATACAACTTGACGATATGTAATACATAATAACAAACAATATTTACATTCTGAATTTAGATCATAATATGGTATAGCACGAGTTTGAATAAGCGAATTAGTTTAAGTGACACATGATACACCCCAAAACATGAATAAAAAGGGGAGTTTGTAAGAATTCACTCACATTGGGTGCGTTCGGTTGATGATGTTGAATGCGCACGAGTTTAGAGGATTGATCGACGAGGAATAACTAACATAATTAATAACAAAAAGGTACGGTAAATAAGTGGATTTTATTAATAATTCTAATAGGATTTTTGGATATATTTTGTGAGTTTAAGGCTATTTTCTAACTTTAAAAACGTTACTATTTAAGTATTTTTAATTGATTTTTAAATTAAATTAATAAATAAAAATAATAAAAAAATGCTGACTTTTGACAGTTGACCATGACTGTTGACCGTTGACCATTGACCGGTTCAGTTGTGAATATTATTGCACTGAGTGAGACTCGAACCCGTGACCTCCCGTACGCGTGCACGCAGCTCTACCAACTGAGCTACGTGTCTAACCCGAAATATTTCTGTTTTTTAATTATATTTATATACTATTTAACTTAATCCGGAAATCATTTATTTAAAAAGGATTTAATCGTATCAAACCGGTGATCTCCACAGGTCTCGAACCCGGGACCTGTGATCTAGTTTGGCACACAGTCCACCGCTGGACTGTGTGTCTAACTTGGTAAATATTCCGGTTTTTATTATACTTAACAGCTAACTGCAAGTGGATCCGGTTCAGTTTAAAAAGGAACATTTTTATTACAGAGAATGTGCTTGTGTCAAGGATCGAACTCGGGACGTGTGTTAATCGTTTGCACACAGTCCACCGCTGGACTGTGTGTCTAACCCGTTCATATAACTTGTTTTAATTAAACATATATACAACCGAAACTTCATCTTCTTCGTTAAACTTTACCCAGAAAAATCAATTCGACTGTTTAATCGAAAATTCTTGTTGAATTAGTTGATTGCGTATACTGATTGACGAAATTAATTTAAACAGAAAGATTTTAAGGATGTTGTACCGAACAGGTGTGATTTCCGACGAATTCCGGTGACTGGAGTTTTTTCCGGCGACGTGTATCTTGTGACAGAGAATCTTCAGGAAGTCTGAGGTGAGTGCGGGTGACTTCTGTCCGAGCTCTTGATGTTCTGTTTATAAAGTAAGGCAACAGAGATGAAAGGGTTCGGTTTTCCGGCGACTTGCAGAGAATTCCGGCGAGTGAAATTGGTTCAAGAATCGGTGCGATTTTGAGCGAAAAGATTACCAGAGGCTAGGGTGTGCATTTATAGGAAAGAATCAAGTTGAATTGGGTCTGTTTCTAGTCTCAATTCATTGGTCAGCCGTTCTCCGGCGGTTATGACTAATGTCGCGGAACTGGACATTGGTTATAACCGATGGCGACGTTAATACGTACGTTAAGTCAAAAGTAACCGACGATAATTGGCGAAATCGTCGGATTTTCCGGCTTCTGCGGATTTGGGCACGCTGTTGACTGGGTTTGATTTCCAGTTTTATTATATGTATTAATTGTTTCAATAAATCAACAAGAAACACAAGTGGCGGAGTGGTTGGATGTGTGTGAGTTAAGTCTTTGAGGTTACCCGGCTGACCCGGGTTCGAAACCCGGCATCAGCATTTAATTTTTATTTCATTTTTTTTAATAAATTTTCAAATATAAATTTTAAATTCTAATATATTTTATTAATTATGTATCGTTTAAATTTAATTTGAGCATTAAATACACAACGAAAAATTTAACTGGATGTTCGGTTAATAAACGACGCGGGTTTGGTTAACCCGGTTTTTTGACGGATGTTACAGTATCCCCTACTTTTAGAAATTTCGTCCCGAAATTTAAGTAGTGGCATGTTTGTCTTAAAAGGATGGTGTTTTAATTTGACAGTTACATACTTAGAAGGGAGTAAGAGTTTAAATTTTGTTTGAGGCGGTAACGTTCCTTGTAAAGGTTGAGTACCCTGCTACAGGAATCGCTTTTTGTTGCCTACGATAAAGAATATTTAGAAACAGAGTTGATTCACTAAGTATGATTTTATGCACAAGAGTTTTGATACGTTCGGAAAGATAAGGTTATACCCTAAAACAAAACTTCTACTACTAAAACCTACATGGAACTTCTCATAACCGCCTGACAATGCCTCTGATCCTTTGGCAAGAATACTTATATATAGGAAGTACCAGCGGCGTATCCACCATATTCTTGTCAAATTTTCATTGGTTTTGTCAGTATGTTATGATTGGTTCTATGATGTGACTCTAGAACATAAACAAACACAACAACCAAAGCCTGAGTCCTAATTCTGATAGTATACATGTTTGAATGGTGACAGTACCTCTCTCGTTTGTTATGATGGAGAGGTTAGTCTATGTAGAAATGGAACACGATCCAATTTCTTTAAATGATGAGATGATATAAATGCTAAATCAGTGAGTATAAAACAAACTTCAACCAAGACATTACTAAATCCTACATGGAACTTCTCATAACCGCCTGACAATGCCTCTGATCCTTTGACAAGAATACTTATATATAGGAAGTACCAGCGGCGTATCCACCATATTCTTGTCAAATTTTCATTGGTTTTATCAGTAAGCTATGATTAGTCCTATGTGACTCTATAACATAAACAAACACAACGACCAAAGCTTGAGTCTTAATTCTGATAGTATACATGTTGGAATGATGACAGTACCTCTCTCGTTTGTTATGATGGAGAGGTTAGTCCATGTGGAAGTGAGACACAGCTCAACTTCTTTAAATGATGAGATTGAAATACGTTGAGATGTATGATGATATAAATGCTAAATCAGTGAGTATAAAACAAACTTCAACCAAGACATTACTAAATCCTACATGGAACTTCTCATAACCGACTGACAATGCCTTTGATCCTTTGGCAAGAATACTTATATATAGGAAGTACCAGCGGCGTATCCACCATATTCTTGTCAAATTTTCATTGGCTTTATCCGCAAGTTATGATTAGTTCTATGTGACTCTAATACATAAATAAACACAACGACCAAAGCTTGAGTCTTAATTCTGATAGTATACATGTTTGAATGATGGCAGTACCTCTCTCGTTTGTTATGATGGAGAGGTTAGTCCATGTAGAAGTGAGACACAGCTCAACTCCTTTAAATGATGAGACTGAGATACGTCGTGAGGTATGATGATATGAATGTCAAATCAATGAGTATAAAACAAAACTGAAATTGTAATTCGCACTAAGATTCTTGGATAAATTTCCAATTTATAAATGAGATATGTGAAAATTGAGATAACATAAAGAAAAACAAAAAAACTAAATGGTTGGAGCTGAATCTTGATTTTTGATGAAGAAAACTAGTTGGGTGGTTCGTTTGGGCCGTCATTATCTTCAACTGGATTGGCGTTGATGTTGTAAACTCTTCCTCTTGCTGGTGGCCTAGTGGTTAGGTTTTCTTGATTTGCTTGGTTAACTGGGTTTGCTTGAGCTTGGGCGTTTATGATGTTAACCAATCGAGGGCACGTGTTTCTAAAGTGGGTAGGGTCGCCACAATTAAAACAAGCTCGAACATATGGAAACATGGGGTATTGGGGTTGTTGATATGTTTGGATCATGTTTTGAGTAGGGGGTGAGGTTTGGTTTTGAGAGATGCGGCAAGCCTTGCTCAAATGACCATAGCGTCCACAATTCGCACATAGTCGACAAGGTAAGGTAGATGGATGGTGATAAAAACAGGAATTTCAGCGATGAAATCTGCCAAAACTTGGCCTTTGATAGCTGGTCTAGGTTTCTAACAGATGTTATAACCTCCCAATTCTATTGCCCACTTCGCAAGTTGTCCAGAAACATCTGGCTTTGTCAAGACTTGGCTAATGTGAAAATTTGTTAAAACTGTAATAACATGTCCTGAAAAGTATCTCCGCAGACTGCGCGAGGCATGGACCAATGCTAAAACTAATTTCTCCATAATTGAATACCTTGTCTCTGGATCGTTCAACATCTTGTTGATATAATAAATTGGAGACTGGACCCCTTCGCGTTCTACCAACAGGACAGCACCTACTGCTGCCTCAGATGCAGCAAGATATAAGACCATGGGTTCTCTTACTCGAGGAGCAGTAAGTGTGGGAAGTTGAACTAAACAATCTTTCATTTGCTGGAAAGCTTGATCAGCTTCAGGAGTCCATGCGAACTCTTTGATCTTCGTACAATTGCGTAAGGTTCGAATAAATGGATAAGATTTTGCAGCATGATTGGCGAGGAAGCGGTTTAGCGCAGCTAACCTTCCAGCCAAACATTGCATCTCTTTGATGGTACTAGGAGAAGACATTTTTTGTATAGCTTCGACCTTCTCAGGATTAACTTTGGAACCATCCTTGGTGACGATGAAACCCAAAAATTTGCCCTCCTCCATGCCGAAGGAGCATTTGCTTGGATTTGACTTTAGATATACCTTTCGTAGAGAGTCAAAAGTTCGTTCGATGTTGTCTAACATAGTGTCTTCTGAATTACTCATAATGACCAAATCATCAATGTAGACTTCCACAGTTTTCCCGATATTATTTCCAAAAACTGTATCCATCAATCTTTGATAAGTAGCTCCCGCATTGCGGAGACCAAAAGGCATCTTGGTATAACAAAAATGCCCTTCTCCGTGTGAAAAGCGGTTTTATCTTCGTCCTCTTTTTTCATCAAGACTTGATGATAACCTTTATAACAATCTAGAAAACATTTTCAGCGAAAGGAAGCTAATGAGTCAACCTTTTTGTCAATCTCAGGAAGAGAATAACAATCTTTCGGACACGCCTTGTTTAGATCTTTAAAATCTACGCACATCCTCCATCCGCCATTATGTTTCTTTACCATGACTGGGTTTGCCACCCAGGTCTGGTATTGGACTTTACGCAGAATACCAGCATTTAATAACTCGGTGACTTGTTCGTTCATCGCCTCTGTCTTTTCTGATCCGAGGCTGCGCTTTTTCTGTACAACTGGTTCTGCTGACGGAAAGACATTCAGACAATGTTCCGCAACGTTGCGTGGGACACCGACCATGTTGGCAGGTGTCCAGGTGAAAATGTCTTTGTTGTGAAACAACAGTAGTTTAAGTTTTGCGTGAATCTCAATATTGACTGCGGGCCCTAACAAGATTGTTTGCTCAGGATACTTATTGTTGAGTACCCATTTTTCTGGTTCGTTACTTGGAAATGTCTTGACAGCCTTCATAACTGGTTCTTCAATTGACATGATTTCTTTCCGCGCGTAAAGTATAGCTATACCATTTGGTGTCGGAAAACCACAAGCAGCATGTGGAGCGGAGGTAATCATACTAAAATCACGCTGCGTGCAGCGTCCCAATAGTACATCGTGACGGGAATTTGCCGCATCACCATAAAGTTGACGTACTCGTTCGAGAACACCTCCCATCAGATAAAGTAACAGGAAAAAGGATTTGTCCTAGAGGAAAACAACCTCATTGCATAACCAGTTAATGGAAAATCAACTGGTTCCAAGCGTGCCTTGTCCTTAGGATCTAGCTGCTTGAAGCACTGTTCATACATAATATCCATGGAACTACCAGGATCTATAAACCATATAATCTGTTTGGTAGTGCCCAAAGATACCGGTGATAACTACTGGCCGGTCTTCTTGAGGACCTCCTGGAACGATAGGAAAAATGACTTGCTGTTCGCGCCAAGTGTTGTTTTGAAAATGTTGAAGGCTACGCTTGCGCGACGAGCCACCTTGAATCATGGAAACGTGCTGTTTCATTTTCTTGTTGCTAGGCCCTTCGTCCCCGCGCGTAATTTGTTTAATCTCTTTGCGTACATTATGGAGTAGATGTGTAAGCTTCCCACTCTTTAATGCTTTTTCAATCTCCATGCGCAGACTGATGCAGTTATCTGTTGTGTGGCTGTGTCTCTATGATAGTCACAGAACAAATTTAGGTCTTTCCTTTTTTTGTTTTTCATTGGTTGCGGCTGTTTGAACTGATAATTCTCAGTGCTGAGAACTTCAGCCGGAGATTTCGTTAAGGGAGTCCACTGGCGTTCCCTATTCTCTTGCTTAATCGCTTTTTGAGTTGTTATCTTGTTGATTGTTGCACGCGCATCAATTGGTGAATAAGGAGAGTACAAATTCTGACTTCACTCTTTCCAATTTCTCCTATACTTGCGACTACCTCTACTCAGGTCTTGCGGACGATTCTGAGGTAGAGGTGGCCTGTTAGAATTTAAGTTGCGCTCTAGTCTGGGCGTAGACCTTGGCTGCCGCCATGAGTTTATCCCAGCTTTTTGGAAGGCCAGTTGTACCGGACAAACTTTAATCATTTCGTCACACCTTACCGCGTACTTGAACTACGCGCGTATAAGGTCTTCGTGAACATCTCCAATCTCCAACACCTCTTTATTGTAACGCGTTATAAAATCTTCGAGTTCTCATCTTCCCTCTGCCAGATGTTCATTACATCTGAGGAGTCGCGCACGCATCGCCGTTGCTGACTGAAGTGTTTAAGAAATTTTTCTTTAAGTCATTCCAAGAGGAAGTTTACCTGTCAGCAAATTATCAAACCAAAGGCGCGTAGCGCCGGTAAGGGTCTGTACAAATAGGTGACACCACATTGGCAATGTCCAGCACCCAAGTAACCCTGCACCGGTAAAGAGGCGCATATGATCATCAGGATTGGTTAAACCGTTAAACTTTCCAACGTTGGATGGTAATTTCGCTCGCTCCAACAGAGCCAGTGCTATCTCTCTGGTAAACTTTGATTGTTCAGCTGCTTCGGTTGGGCGATACACCAAATTGTAATCATGCTCAGCTTCTGGATTGTATACTGCACGTACTGTTGGCTTGTAACTAGCATGATCTATAGATATTCGATTGAAAATACTTGCACTATCCCCTTCCTCATAGGTCTTATCAAGCTCATCGTGTTGGGTGTCCCGCTTCTGTGAAGACCATGAGCCCAAACGAGAGTGGACAGATGCACGACGCTGAATGTTGTCTTCTTGTCTTCTATTACCAGAATGAACAGGATCATTCCGGTTTGGGCACATAACTGAGCATACATAGCGTTTAGAGCCTCTTGAGCTTTGATTAACCACGATAATGGAGTCTCTCCAGGTGGTAAAATCGATGTAACATCAACCGAGGAGCTGCCGTGTTACTGGAATGCTTGCATGATCAGGATCATACTAGCATTAGCTTCACCGGAGGAATCCTCAACTATTTGTCCGTCGATCTGAGGTCCGACAACAACACGGCGGATCTCTGATTGAGGACCTTGAAAAGATGATCCATCAGCCATGATGCTGCAGATCTAGGTGAAACGAAACGAAAGATGAGAAAGATGATTGAAATCGTGGGCGCCAATGAAGAAACCCTAGATCAACTAGACCGGAACCTAAGTAGATCTATGGAATTGGCTCTGTATCAAAGGTTAACCCTTCGTTTGGTTTCACGATGAATGATGAATAAAACATTACTCCGGCTGATCCTGCAAAATAGAACAACGTTAGCTCGCCACGGGGAGAAAGTGGGTTCTCTCCGTGACCACCCTCCGGCGTGAGAATAAGTACAGGTAGTCGGAGTAAAGTATTGTAATAGAGAGAGTAGTTGAGAGTGAATACCTTTCCTTGAACTCCAAGTCACTTATTTATAGCTGGTGTTTGGCGCCAAAAGGAGAGATTGTTAACTTTAACGGAATCTTCTGCTATTCCGTTAATGTTTGTTGGCAATCCGTTAGTGCACACGGATCGTGAGCTCATCAGTGGTTAGGGAGGTGCCACGTGTCAACATGAGATCAATATATTTTATAAATGTGAGCATGCCATCACTGTGATCTTCCTCAGCCGTCCAGATGCTGCCAAGTGGCAATTGGTTATAACCAAAAAGATGCTTGCACGATTGGGTGTTAATGGCTTCTAGAAGGTTTCACAGCTGTTACCCCTTGTTGTTCCCACGTGTACATTCTGTTACAACAGAAAAGATTCCCTTTGCTTTTACACCAAGTCAAGGATTTTGCTAAGGGAAATTTTCAGGGTTAACTGTTTCCTTGCGCGAGAAGCACAAGTTAGTTAACTGATCTTCTTTCTTCTCCTTGCTGCTTAGCGCAACGTTTGGTGGATACTTGCTTTAATATAAATATCCGTGCAAGGTTTATGCATGAAGCATTATCAAACGAGATTATTCAAGGTTAATTTGAACCTTGCGCGAGCCCGCGCAAGGTAGTTAAATGAAGCTTTTATCCAAAGAGAATGTTCGAGTAAACTTTGAACCTTGCGCGAGCCCGTGCAAGGTAGTTAAATGCTCCTTTCCTCTCTTAGATATTCGGCGCAGAATTCTAATAAATCTCATTTTGGCTAAGAAGTCTGCGCGAAGTCTCCTTAGAGTTATTTAATGGGTATGGTTTCCTTGATTGGCGCAAGTTTTTTGGGACCATACCCCTTCAGCTGGATAGACTCATTGTCAGGTCAACTGTTAAAAAACACAAAACAACACAAATTAACTGTCACACCCCTAATTTCCACGTATAGCCCGGTTGGGGAATATCGTGACGTAAGTTGATATAATCATTATCAAACAATACAATATAACACAGCGGAAGTCTGGATAATTACTATTACAAACGTTTGAATGTTCTGAGTTCAAAATAATAAATACAACGCTTGTAACTAGATCCACAGGCGGATTGAAATGTGAATACAAAAGGAAATTTAATAGACTAAGGCCTTCTAAGCAAGGGTTGCAATTCCTCTTAAGCTTCGCCTGAGCACTTCCAGCCTAATTATGTATACTTGTCACCTGCGCTTAGTCTTTTGAAAATACGTCAATTTTCACGGGTAAATACATTTAACCGACTCATTTTGAAAACATTTTGAAAACATTTAGTGTACGCAATTGTACTTAGTATACCGTATCCCAAGCCCGTATAAGGGAAAATAAGTTAAAGTATTTATCTGGCTTGCAATCTTTAGTAAATAAGAAAATAAGCAAAACACAGCCGTAATAAATTTAAACTAGCTTGGCGACAATGTACCGGAAGTCTCTAGTCTGGAATGGATGGTATTATTAACCGATTAGTTAACTAGCGGGTCTTTATTTAGTCATTGACTTAGACCGGTTAACTTAAATAAAGATAACGGTACGAAACGCTAGATTAAGCGATGACCGGAAAAAGAATGCATTTTGGACCCGACAAGTGCTAGGACTTGTATAATATGGGTTACTATTCTACATTCTGGAATTTGAGAATATTTTGATATGGTTAAACCCGTTTCGGTTAAATTGCGTAAACTAGTCACGTAGGCTTAACCGTACGCATATAAGCGAAACTAGGTAACGGGTGAGTCTTACACAAGTTCCATATGCCATTAAGTTTAAAATATGTTATTATAACAGTAGGTTACTGATATGATGGCCCGTTATGTTTTTGAAAGCAAACTATGCCTTAAATGGGCAAATTTGTCATTTTAAAATGTAATAAACGAACTTATAAGTAAACTGATGTTAATAACATAAACATTCTGTAAAAATACCTATTTTATGATGTTATATCAGTAGGATATCAATTATATGCGTGGTTTATAGTTTAAGACCAAACTATGTCCCGAAAGGGTAATTTGGTCATTTCACATATAATAGATAACTTATTTGGAATCTGAGTTTGGGACATGTACCTACTGTTAATAATTTGAAAACATGTTATGAAATAGTAGGTATCAAGTCTTAATGCTCTAATTTGGTTTTAAACCATATTGTGCGCCGAAATGGCGATTAAGTCACTAAATGACGATTTAAATGGTATTTAAGTAAAACTATTGTTGTGATCGGTTTATATGACCAAAATATGTTAATATAATATATATATATATTATATATATATATATAATTATTTACATCCGTAAGTATAAGGTTTTGGTTCATTAATGTTGAAAATTCATTTAAAGTGCCGAAAAGGGCAATATCGTTATTTAAGGACATAATATGCAAGCTATAGTTTAAACTCAGTTTGCAACCTGAATAAATATCCCAAATAATCCTAATAATGATATTACATTAGTAGGTAATGAGTTTTGATGTCAAGTTTATGTTCAAATCGTTTTATGCGCCAAAAGGGCGATTTGGTCCTTTAACAGCATGATTTGCGATAATTAAACAAAACTCAGGTTATGACCAGATAATTGACTTCAAAATAAGTTAGTCATGTTTATAAATCAATACATAACTCATTTGCATGCTCATTTGTTATTAAAGCAAGCTTTTGAGTATGGAGGGCATTTTAGCAAAGTTTAGGCATATTTATCGGATACTTGAATAACGACTCGGACTACTGCATGACCATGTCCTATAACTCCAGAGGGTTATAGTATGTTATAACATGGTCATAATGCAACTTAGGGACAGCAGCTAAGGTTGCTAAATCGGGTCAGAACTGAAAGTCAAAGCAAAAGTCAACTTTCACGACTTTGGTTGCGAACCGACCTTAGACCTGGAATTGACGAGCTGAACATG
The DNA here is from genome assembly GCA_947069175.1 of Scalesia atractyloides. NCBI lineage: Eukaryota > Viridiplantae > Streptophyta > Magnoliopsida > Asterales > Asteraceae > Scalesia > Scalesia atractyloides. The sequence continues at coordinate 71,537,658 of CAMTDV010000019.1, forward strand.
TTCCTACATGTTCTTATAATTATTACCAAGTTATTAATGTGTCAAAACAGGTTTTATAACATCTACATTGTTAGTTATGATTTTCTTTCAAAGCTGACCCGTTTGACTTTTTATTAACATAACCTTGGCCCGTCAATTTACCAAGCAAATGTGGTAATCAGGATGTGCCTCACTTACCTTATTATGATCACGTTTCCATGTTCATTACGAACATTGGCTGGACCATAATGGTCTTAGCTCAAAGTCAAGGCGTTTTTACGTCAACGCTTTGACTTTGGCTTTAAGCCGAACAAAACTGAACAAGGAGGGTTGGAGAACTTACAAGTGATCCAAATAAGTACTAAGAACTCAGAGGGTGCTCCAAAAGTCTCTGGAACTCCCAAATGAGCAAGAGAAGAAGGGAAATGGTGAATGAGCAAATAATGCCAAGGTTGAGCTTGGCATTTATAGCCAAGGGAGAAGATTGGGAGCAAGACAAGTGTCTAGGACAGGTGTGAGGGGTCTCCAGGTGTTTATGGACGTCGCGAGTTAAGTGGCAAGACAGGAAGCTGCCAAGCAAACTGCCTCTGGTAGTCTCTTACGGACCGTAAGGGTAAGACCTTGCGGTCCGTAAAGACCACTGGCGCCCACAGATTTGAATTGGTTACGGACCGTAACCATAAAGGCTTGCGGTCCGTAACCGCCTTACTGAAACAATGTTTTGGTTACCTTACGGTCCGTGACCATTGATGGTTACGGTCCATAAGGACCTTCCAGAAAGGGAAATTTTGGCTTTTTGCCATTTTGGTCCCTCGACTTGTCCGATGCTCGTTCAGAGGTTATAAAAATTCTTAGTCCCTCTCGGCTACATGTAGTCACCAAAATTTTTGGGAAACATGTCAGAATTTTAATGGATGAAATTTTCGAGGTGTTACATCTTCACCCCTTAATAAAAATCTCGACCTCGAGATTTATTCAAATAGATAAGGGTACTTTTGTCGCATATTAGATTCGACCCCCCAAGCGTATGCAGGACCTCGACGGGCATCCCATTTGACCTTCACAATAGGTACGTGCTTCCTACGAAGCTTCGTAACTTGCCGATCTTCGATCGCAATTGGTTTTTCTATGAAACGCAAGTTTTCATCGATCTGTATATCTTCATGAGGCATTGCTAACGACTCATCCACGAGGCATTGCTTCAAATTACTGACGTGGAAAACATCATGGATTCCACTGAGCTTCTCGGGTAGCTTAAGCTTATAAGCTACGGGTCCGACACATTCGATTATTTCGAATGGTCCAATGTACCTTGGGCTTAACTTACCCTTTTTCCCAAAGCGCATTACACCTTTCCAAGGTGACACTTTTAACATAACCTTGTCCCCAACTTCGAAATGTAAAGGTTTATGCCTTTTGTCAGCATAGCTCTTTTGTCTATCACAAGCTTCCTTAAGTCGATCACGGATTTGCACAATCTTTTCCATGGTTTCGAGAACGATTTCGGGTCCAGATAGTTGGGCTTCTCCAACTTCAGCCCAACATACAGGCGTCCTACATTTTCTTCCATATAAGGCTTCAAAAGGAGCGGCCTTAATACTTGTGTGATAACTATTATTATAAGAGAACTCGATTAGGGGTAAGTGATCATCCCAACTTCTGCCTAAATCGATTACACAAGCTCGAAGCATGTCCTCCAAGGTTTGAATGGTATGCTCACTTTGTCCGTCCGTTTGAGGATGGTAAGCCGTACTGAAATTTAATCTCGTGCCTAGAGATTGTTGGAAGCTTTTCCAAAAGTGAGATGTGTATCTTGTATCCCTATTGGATACAATGGATATTGGCACACCGTGCAAGGACAGAATTTCATCGACATAAAGTTTAGTTAGCTTATCAGAATCGTATGTTTCTTTAATTGGTAAGAAATAAGCTGATTTGGTTAATCTATCCACGATAACCCAAATCGTGTCATTGCCACGCTTTGTCTTAGGTAACTTAGTGATGAAGTCCATTGTTACCATTCCCATTTCCACACGGGATTTCAGGTTGTTGTAGAATCCTGACGGCTTCTGGTGTTCTGCCTTAATGTAACATTTGTAAAAATCGGGTCTCCAAAACCCGCTCCGTTTTGTAATCAAGTACCAAGTTATAAAAGTTTCATTAATTATTTATGATTATTTTGAGTTAAAACGATACATAATTAATAAATAAACTAAACTATAAAAATTATATTTGATAAAAAGTTAAAATAAAATAAATAAAAATATATGAAGCTGCCGGGACTCGAACCCGGGTCAGCCAAGACTCTTTAACAACTTAACATTCATTCCCTAAACCACTCCGCCACAATGTGTTTTCTGTTAACTCTAGGAAAACAAATGAAATTTATACACAAACTCAGTTTAACCGAAGGCGCCATCTGAGAAACGTTAATCGGCAAACCAAGCGTCAAATCGATTGTTTACCTCACACATTCAGTTATAACCGATGCACGACGGTTTCTAATCAAACGGAAATTGATTAAACTTAAAGACTCATCATTGTTGATTTTAAAAACCAGAAAAGAACATCAAGTTCTGAATAACTCAAACTCCAGACACTCTCGCGATTCAGAGATATCATACCAATACTCCAATTCCTTTTCGTCGCATTTTCAGACCATCAGAGCGCCTAAAACAGTTCGCCGGAATTCTCTGCAAAAGTCGCCGGAAAACCGTATTCAACACAAACCGGTAAAATACTTCTAATTTACGGTTTCAATCTATTGTTAGAACCTTACTAACATTAACACGTCGCTCAAAATCAACCACAGACGACATTGCTAGACTTTCTGTGTTCGCCGGAAAATTTCTGGAATTGCCGGAAACTCGTTAATTACCGGTATGCACATTCCAACGTACTGATAATCAATACTCACTAGTTCAATTTCATATCTAATCCCTTAAACCTGTTAATAGATTCTCTCAGCCGAAGGTTCAAAAACAGAGCCGACAAGTTTCGCCGGACTCTCTGAAGAAGACAACCTGTTCGGTATCTTCTTTCCCCAAACTGTTCGGTTTAATGCATTCAAGCTAGACATCATGTTTATTAACTAATTTAATCACGAATCGGATTGTTGATTGATGTCTGCGTTCGTAATGAAGAAGACGAGTTCAGTAATGACTTAAGATTAATTAAAATCGGAATTTTAAACGGGTTAGACACACAGTCCAGCGGTGGACTGTGTGCAAACAAAAACTATACACGTCCCGAGTTCGATCCCTGCTATACGCACGCCTTGTGTAATAACATGTCTTTTTGATCAAGAACTAAACCGGGTTAAATCAGATAGTTGTTAAGTATAATAAAAACCGAGATAATAACCGGGTTAGACACACAGTCCAGCGGTGGACTGTGTGCAACATGAACTACACGTCGCGCGTTCGAAACTCGTCACGAGCACCGGTCTGATTGAATTAAAACGTTTTTGCAAATAAAGGAAATTTCGGTTAATTCAAATAAGTGTATAAATATAATTAAAAACGAGTTTATTTCGGGTTAGACACGTAGCTCAGTTGGTAGAGCTGCGTGCACGCGAACGGGAGGTCGCCGGTTCGAATCCCACCCGGCGCAGATTTATTCGCTGACCGAACCGGTCAACGGTCAACGGTCAACGCTAAAAAATAATATTTTTTTTATTTTTTTATTTATTTAATTTAATTTAAAAATAAATTAAAAATACTTAAAAATAACATTTGTAAAGATAGAAAATAGCCATAAACTCACAAAAATATATCTAAAAATTTCATTAAAATCCTTAATAAAATCCATCCATTTAATATATTTTTCCATTATTATTTAGGTTAGTATTCCTCGTCGATCCGCTCATCTAAATCGTGCGCATCTCACCATCTCCAATTCAACGCACCCAAAGTGAGTGAATCTTACAAATTCCCCGTTTTAATCACGTTTTTGGGGTGTATCATGTGTCTTTGTTTATATACATATTATAACTAAACCATTGTGCATACATCATATCATGAACATGTGTATTTAGTTTGTTGCAGTTAAGTAGTTATTATTGGATGCAATTTATTATTTCAGTACATGCAATTGCCGAGGCCGCCGCTCCCCATTTATGCGCGTTGAGCTTGTTCCCCATTTTATTATGCGGTTGAACCTGGCGTGCCCGCATACGATCGGCTCCGTTTGATTGAGCCTTGATCGCACAGTTCATTTTACATTTTCAGTACATGCAATACGATCGGCTCCGTTTGATTGAGCCTTGATCGCACAGTTCATTTTACATTTTCAGTACATGCAATACGATCGGCTCCGTTTGATTGAGCCTTGATCGCACAGTTCATTTATGTTAGTTATCGTATGATATTGGTATGTTCATGTATGCTGCCATGTGTTATTGTATGTTATAGTTGAGACTGCTATTTGCCATTACTTGATTACTTACATTTGCTCATCTATGATTATGCACAATATTTCATTGATAAACTAACCATAAAATCATTATCAAATGTTTATCTAATAAGGTTCACTCGCCAACTTATGTTGACCCAAAAACTCCCATTTTACACATGATACAGGTGAACCAGCAGCAGCTAGGAACACATAGGACCTGGATTAGAAGAATAAAACGATTTAGTATTGGGATTGTTATCTTTGGTTATTTCCTTTGTATTGAATGAACATGTTTGGATGTTTGAAGATGTAACTTTGACTTTATTAAATATGAAACATAATAGTAAATGTCATGTGCTTTGGTGATAACCCAATTATGCCCCGACTCTTATTTCCGCTGCGGGTCGGGGTGTGACAGATTGGTATCAGAGCCATGACTATAGGGATATAGGATAGGTTATTAGACCCTTAGAGACTATACTATAGTCGATTAGAAACTTATAAGAATTTTGTGTGTTATATGCCAAATTTCATGATGTTATTATGTTTTATGTTAAATGTTACATTTGATATTGTGCAAGCATGTTCATAAGTATGTATTATCATATAATGCCTATCATGAAATCGTATGCTCATAACATATCACATCCATGAAAGCACACACCACATCATGATTGTTTTTACAATGATTTTCGTGTTTTCAAATCTCATCAAAGTGAGTTCTCATGACGGGCATGTAGTAACTGGAAGGGTACCAGTACCGGTAGTCGGAATGTCCTGTCTAGGCTGGCATTCGTATAAATCCAAAATAAAGGACCAGTTTGCCTACCTGGGGACTAACAATGAGAGTACGAAGTACCTATTAGGCCAAAGCATGCTATACCAAACGTCGTGTGAGCTAATCCCACTTTGAGTTGTCATTGTGTCTACACCTGGACACGTTCCGACCAAACATCTCATGAACATATTTTGTGGTTTGCATTCGGGGGATGCGAGTGTTAAATTGCCAATACTAATGTGAATCCTACCAAGCCAATAGCCATGGGGGCCCACATGACTGTATAGGTGAAGGTATGGGGGACATTTGAGGCCCAACATGAGCGAACCCAAGACATCCTATGGATGTAGTTGCATTATTGAATTTTATGTTATTTTCATTTTCTTAAAGACACATGACACCTAAAAAAAAAGACACCATAAACTCACAATCTTCTCATTTTATGATCCTGTAGATGTCGTCTAGACAGCATCGAAGGAGTAAAAGATCGGGAAAGTCTCAGGAACGTTTGGCCACTCATATCGCGAAACAAATGGCCACGATATTGCCTGACATCGTGGTACAAGTACAACAAGCCCTTGCTACAAATCCTACTAACCCTCCTCAACAACAGGACCAGAACATCGACAACCCTCCTACCAACAAGTGCTCTTACAAACATTTTAAGTCCTGTGATCCTCCAAAATTCGAAGGGACCGAGGGTGTCACTGCTCTCCTACATTGGTTCGAGGAGATGGAAAACACCTTCCTAAACTGCGATTGTCCTGAGGATCGCAAGGTTCGATACGCCACCGGGAGACTACTAGGAGTAGCCCTCATTTGGTGGAACACTGAAGAAGGGAAGAGGGGAACTGAAGATGCGATGGCCTTAACTTGGGAGGAATTAAGGGAAATCATGACTAGGCGTTTCTGCCCTAGAAGTGAAATTAAGAAGTTGGAGGATGAATTTCATGCTCTAAAGCAAAAGGAGGGTGATCACTCTACTTACAACAAGAGGTTCTTGGAGTTGAACCAAATGGTTCCAAATTTATTCACTCCAACCTATCGTCTGATCGAGCATTATATTCGAGGACTTCCCTCGAAAATCCAAGATTCAGTTCTTAGCGTTTCACCGGTAACACTTGAAGCTGCCATGGAGTTGGCAACTGAACTGACCGAAAACCGAATTCGCAACGGGAAGTTCAAAGAAGAGAAGAAGAAAGCCCCTGTTGAGGGACAAACTTCAAACCACCCCATTCCTTCCTCTAAGTTTGCTAACAAGAGGAAGCGTAACACCAGGAATTTTGCAGTTACCCAAACCAACACCCCTATTCCTGCTGCACCCATCACTCAAGTCACTCCTTCACCCGCGCCATACAGAAGACCCTACACAGGCCCATTACCAAAATGTAACCGTTGTCAGTATCACCACTCCCCTGATCATCCTTGCCAATACTGCACCGGCTGCGGTCGCGCAGGACATACTGTTCAAAACTGCCGCATGCCTCAACGAACAAACCGCCACCAACCTTTAACCCAAACCCACCAACAGTTAATGGGTCAAGCACAACAACAACTACCATTTCCACCCACCCAACATTTAGCCCAAACATACTATCAACTCAATTACCCTATGGGCCAACCTATGCGGGCTTGTTTCAATTGCGGCGACCCAAGTCATTTCAGAAACACATGTCCAAGGCTGGTTAATATTATTCATGCTCAGGCCCAAGCCAACCCAGTGAACCAAGCGAACCAAGCTCCTCCACCTGCAAGAGGAAGAGCTTTCAATATTAACGTGAACCAGGCCAGAGCTGACGGCAATGTGGTCAACGGTACATTTCTTATAAATGGTAGATATGCTTCTATGTTATTTGATAATGGTGCGGATAGAAGTTTTGTGTCATTAGAATTTGAACCCATCTTAAGCAAAAATCGGGATAAGCTCGCGGAATCCATAACGGTGGAAATTGCGGACGGAAAACCAGTTTCATTAGACTCTATTTTACGCAACTGTACACTCACCTTAAACGACCACGATTTCTCAGTCGACCTTATTCCTATGAAGCTGGGAAGTTTCGACATCATAATCGGTATGGATTGGCTCAGTCAACATCATGTGGAAGTTGTATGTCGTGAAAAATTTATTCGTATTCCTCTTTCAAACGGTCAGACTCTTCGAATCATTGGAGAAACCTCGTCGAAAGGGCTCAGTTTAATGTCTTGTCTTCAAGCTCGAAAATATCTTCGTAAGAATTATGTCGCGTTTTTAGCCCATATCATCAAAATGGGAACCACATAGAAGAAACTTGAAGACATTCCTGTAGTAAAAGATTTTCCACAAGTTTTTCCTGACGACATTTCAGGACTTCCTCCAATCAGAGATGTTGAATTCCGTATTGATCTTATACCTGGTGCTACACCAGTTGCAAATTCTCCATATAGGTTAGCCCCCTCTGAAATGCAAGAGCTAGCCAGTCAATTGCAAGAGTTGACTGACAAGGGATTCATACGTCCTAGCTCATCGCCTTGGGGTGCACCTGTCCTTTTTGTAAAGAAGAAAGATGGATCTTTTCGTATGTGCATCGACTACAGAGAGCTCAACAAGTTAACCATAAAAAATCGCTATCCTTTACCTCGCATTGATGATCTTCTTGACCAACTACAAGGTGCCAGCTGCTTTTCGAAAATCGATCTTCGATCTGGCTATCATCAGCTTAGAGTGTATGGAGAAGACGTCCCAAAAACTGCATTTCGAACTCGTTATGGTCACTATGAATTCATGGTTATGCCGTTTGGATTAACCAACGCACCAGCTGTCTTCATGGACCTAATGAACAGAGTCTGCAAACCTTACCTTGATCGATTCGTTATAGTTTTCATCGACGATATTCTTATTTATTCAAAATCTAAAGCTGATCATGAGCGTCATCTTCGACTCGTTCTTGCACTTCTAGAAAAGGAAAAGCTTTATGCCAAGTTCTCTAAATGTGAATTCTGGTTAAAAGAGGTGCAATTCCTCGGGCATGTAGTCAATGACAAAGGAATACATGTTGACCCTTCAAAGATCAAAGCAGTTCAAGAATGGCAAGCTCCACGTACACCAACTGAAGTAAGATCTTTTCTTGGACTAGCTGGCTATTATCGTCGGTTCATTTCAAACTTCTCTCGCATTGCTGTGCCACTCACGGCTTTAACCCATAAGGGAAAACCATTCGTATGGGGACCCAAGCAAGAAGAAGCTTTTCAAACTCTTAAACAAAAACTTTGTGATGCACCAATCCTCACTCTTCCTGAAGGTTGTGATGATTTTGTAGTCTATTGCGACGCGTCAGGGCAAGGATTAGGCTGCGTTCTCATGCAAAGAGGAAAAGTCATAGCTTATGCCTTGAGACAACTCAAGACACATGAAAAGAACTACACCACTCATGACCTAGAACTTGGAGCCGTTGTATTCGCTCTTAAGATATGGAGACATTATCTCTATGGTACTAAGAGTGAAATATACACTGACCACAAGAGTCTTCAACATATCTTCAATCAAAAAGAGTTAAATATGAGGCAACCAAGATGGGTCGAACTCCTGAATGATTACGACTGTGAAATTAGATACCACCCTGGTAAAGCAAATGTGGTGGCTGATGCACTTAGTCGAAAGGGTTATGCGAACTCCATTCATCTTCTACGTTCGCAAATTATAACCGACATTAAAGATCAAATTCGAGAAGCTCAACACGTTTCAATAACAGAAGAAGATGTACGAAAAGAGATGTCCTGTGGAGCCGAGCTAAAACTTGAAACTAAATCAGACGGTATCCTGTATTACCTAGATCGTATCTGGATTCCTAACCACAACAATCTTCGTGAAACTCTTATGAATGAAGCTCACAAAACGCGATATTCTATACACCCAGGAGCCGATAAGATGTATCAAGACCTACGATACACCTATTGGTGGCCTGGAATGAAGAAGGATATTGCCGTTTTTGTTCCCAAGTGTCTCACATGTTCCAAGGTGAAGGCTGAACACCAAAGACCCTCAGGACTTCTAGTCCAACCAGAAATACCTGTATGGAAGTGGGAAAATATAACCATGGATTTCATTACCGGGTTACCTCGCACTTCTGGTGGGTATGACACTATATGGGTGATTATAGACCGACTTACAAAATCAGCTCACTTTATTCCTATCCGCGAAGATTTCAAGAACGAAAAGCTTGCTCGTATTTATATCAACGAAATCGTAAGCCGACATGGGGTACCATCAAGTATTATTTCTGATCGTGATGGTCGTTTCACCTCACGAACATGGCAAGCAGTACAATCCGCTATGGGCACACGATTAGATCTCAGTACCGCCTATCATCCTCAAACTGATGGACAGTTTGAGCGCACCATTCAAACTCTTGAGGATATGCTTAGAGCATGTGTCATAGACTTCAAGGGAAATTGGGACGCCCACCTACCCTTAGTTGAATTTTCGTACAACAACAGCTATCATTCGAGCATCGGCATGGCAGCTTTTGAAGCCTTATATGGTCGAAAGTGCCGATCTCCTGTGTGTTGGCACGAAATTGGGGAAGCACAAATTACTGGTCCAGAATTGATCCAAGAAACCACAGATAAGATCCATCAAATTCGAAACAATCTTCTAGCGGCTCAAAGTCGTCAAAAGAGTTATGCAGATAAACGACGGAAGCCCTTAGAGTTTAACATTGGTGATCATGTGCTTTTAAAAGTATCACTGTGGAAGGGAGTAGTTCGTTTTGGTCAAAAGGGGAAGCTAGCACCACGTTACGTAGGACCTTTCAAGATACTCGAAAGAGTAGGTCCTGTAGCATACAAGCTTGACCTACCAGAAGAACTCAACAGGATTCATCCCACCTTCCACGTGTCGAACTTGAAGAAGTGCCTCGCTGATGAGAATCTCCATATTCGGCTGGAAGATATTCAGATTGATGAATCCATGCATTTTATTGAAAGACCAGTGGAGATCATGGATTACGGGGAGAAGCGTCTTCGTCGAAGTCGCATTCCAATTGTTAGGGTACGCTGGGAGTCGAAACGGGGACCTGAGTTTACTTGGGAACGTGAAGACTCAATGCGTGAAAAATACCCGCATCTTTTTCCTACTACTTCAACTACTTAAATTTCGGGACGAAATTCCTAAAAGTAGGGGATACTGTAACATTTGTAAAAATCGGGTCTCCAAAACCCGCTCCGTTTTGTAATCAAGTACCAAGTTATAAAAGTTGCATTAATTATTTATGATTATTTTGAGTTAAAACGATACATAATTAATAAATAAACTAAACTATAAAAATTATATTTGATAAAAAGTTAAAATAAAATAAATAAAAAATATATGAAGCTGCCGGGACTCGAACCCGGGTCAGCCAAGACTCTTTAACAACTTAACATTCATTCCCTAAACCACTCCGCCACAATGTGTTTTCTGTTAACTCTAGGAAAACAAATGAAATTTATACACAAACTCAGTTTAACCGAAGGCGCCATCTGAGAAACGTTAATCGGCAAACCAAGCGTCAAATCGATTGTTTACCTCACACATTCAGTTATAACCGATGCATGACGGTTTCTAATCAACCGGAAATTGATTAAACTTAAAGACTCATCATTGTTGATTATAAAACCGAAAAAGAACATCAAGTTCTGAATAACTCAAACTCCAGACACTCTCGCGATTCAGAGATATCATACCAATACTCCAATTCCTTTTCGTCGCATTTTCAGACCATCAGAGCGCCTAAAACAGTTCGCCGGAATTCTCTGCAAAAGTCGCCGGAAAACCGTATTCAACACAAACCGGTAAAATACTTCTACTTTACGGTTTCAATCTATTGTTAGAACCTTACTAACATTAACCCATCGCTCAAAATCAACCACAGACGACATTGCTAGACTTTCTGTGTTCGCCGGAAAATTTCTGGAATTGCCGGAAACTCGTTAATTACCGGTATGCACATTCCAACGTACTGATAATCAATACTCACTAGTTCAATTTCATATCTAATCCCTTAAACCTGTTAATAGATTCTCTCAGTCGAAGGTTCAAAAACAGAGCCGACAAGTTTCGCCGGACTCTCTGAAGAAGACAACCTGTTCGGTATCTTCTTTCCCCAAACTGTTCGGTTTAATGCATTCAAGCTAGACATCATGTTTATTAACTAATTTAATCACGAATCGGATTGTTGATTGATGTCTGCGTTCGTAATGAAGAAGACGAGTTCAGTAATGACTTAAGATTAATTAAAATCGGAATTTTAAACGGGTTAGACACACAGTCCAGCGGTGGACTGTGTGCAAACAAAAACTATACACGTCCCGAGTTCGATCCCTGCTATACGCACGCCTTGTGTAATAACATGCCTTTTTGATCAAGAACTAAACCGGGTTAAATCAGATAGTTGTTAAGTATAATAAAAACCGAGATAATAACCGGGTTAGACACACAGTCCAGCGGTGGACTGTGTGCAACATGAACTACACGTCGCGCGTTCGAAACTCGTCACGAGCACCGGTCCGATTGAATTAAAACGTTTTTGCAAATAAAGGAAATTTCGGTTAATTCAAATAAGTGTATAAATATAATTAAAAACGAGTTTATTTCGGGTTAGACACGTAGCTCAGTTGGTAGAGCTGCGTGCACGCGAACGGGAGGTCGCCGGTTCGAATCCCACCCGGCGCAGATTTATTCGCTGACCGAACCGGTCAACGGTCAACGCTAAAAAATAATATTTTTTTATATTTTTATTTATTTAATTTAATTTAAAAATAAATTAAAAATACTTAAAAATAACATTTTTAAAGATAGAAAATAGCCATAAACTCACAAAAATATATCTAAAAATTTCATTAAAATCCTTAATAAAATCCATCCATTTAATATATTTTTCCATTATTATTTAGGTTAGTATTCCTCGTCGATCCGCTCATCTAAATCGTGCGCATCTCACCATCTCCAATTCAACGCACCCAATGTGAGTGAATCTTACAAATTCCCCGTTTTAATCACGTTTTTGGGGTGTATCATGTGTCTTTGTTTATATACATATTATAACTAAACCATTGTGCATACATCATATCATGAACATGTGTATTTAGTTTGTTGCAGTTAAGTAGTTATTATTGGATGCAATTTATTATTTCAGTACATGCAATTGCCGAGGCCGCCGCTCCCCATTTATGCGCGTTGAGCTTGTTCCCCATTTTATTATGCGGTTGAACCTGGCGTGCCCGCATACGATCGGCTCCGTTTGATTGAGCCTTGATCGCACAGTTCATTTTACATTTTCAGTACATGCAATACGATCGGCTCCGTTTGATTGAGCCTTGATCGCACAGTTCATTTTACATTTTCAGTACATGCAATACGATCGGCTCCGTTTGATTGAGCCTTGATCGCACAGTTCATTTATGTTAGTTATCGTATGATATTGGTATGTTCATGTATGCTGCCATGTGTTATTGTATGTTATAGTTGAGACTGCTATTTGCCATTACTTGATTACTTACATTTGCTCATCTATGATTATGCATAATATTTCATTGATAAACTAACCATAAAATCATTATCAAATGTTTATCTAATAAGGTTCACTCGCCAACTTATGTTGACCCAAAAACTCCCATTTTACACATGATACAGGTGAACCAGCAGCAGCTAGGAACACATAGGACCTGGATTAGAAGAATAAAACGATTTAGTATTGGGATTGTTATCTTTGGTTATTTCCTTTGTATTGAATGAACATGTTTGGATGTTTGAAGATGTAACTTTGACTTTATTAATTATGAAACATAATAGTAAATGTCATGTGCTTTGGTGATAACCCAATAATGCCCCGACTCTTATTTCCGCTGCGGGTCGGGGTGTGACACTTAATTTGAGAACACGTCAAGCACTTTGCTACATGATTAGCTATATCTTTCTTCATACCCATCCACCAATAACTGGGCTTAAGACCTTGATACATCTTATCGCTTCCTGGGTGAACCGAATGTTTAGAATTATGTGCTTCTTGGAGGATTACATCTCTAAGTCCTCCAAAGGTAGGAACCCGGATCCTATTATTAAGCCTAAACATTCCGTCCTTTCCAGATGCTAACTGATCAATAGTTGCACCTAATCCTTCCTTGGCAATGTTGTCCTTGGACAAGGCTTGCCTTTGTGCATTTAACAGCTCTTCATTTAAGCTATTCTTCTGTTCGATGCTTTTGGCATTGATCCTTAGAGGTTTAACTCTTTCCTTGCGACTAAGCGCATCAACGACTACATTCGTCTTTCCTGGATGATATCAAATTTCACAATCGTAGTCGTTGAGTGTTTCCAGCCATCAACGTTGCCTCATGTTCAAATCCTTCTGATTGAACAAATGTTGGAGGCTTTTATGATCGGTGTAGATAATACACTTTGTTCCATATAAATAATGTCTGCCGAGTTTAAGTGCAAATACTACCGCACCCAGTTCCAAATGATGAGTGGTGTAGTTTCTCTCGTGCACCTTTAATTGGCGAGACGCGTAGGCAATCACCTTGCCTCTTTTCATAAGCATACATCCCATGCCAGTGTATGATGCGTCACAATAAACCACAAACTCTTCAACACCTTCTGGTAGAGTTAACACTGGGGCATTGCTTAATTTATGCTTTAATGTCTCAAAGGATTCTTGTTGCTTTGGACCCCATTTGAATTTAGCATCTTTACGAGTTAAGATTGTCAAAGGAGCAACTATTCGTGAGAAGTTCTCAATGAACCTTCGATAATAACCAGCCAGTCCTAAGAAACTACGTATCTCGGAAGGTGTCTTTGGCGCTTCCCAATTCATTATTGCTTCTATCATTGCTGGATCTACTTGGATACCATGTTCAATTACTATGTGACCAAGGAACTGAACCTCACGTAACCAGAATTCACATTTGGAGAATTTTACGTACAACTTTTCCTGACGTAGTATATCGAGGATGCACCTTAAATATTTCTCGTGATTGGATTGATTACGAGAGTATATAATTATGTCGTCTATGAAGACAATGAAAAACTGATCTAAGTATGGCTTGCAGACTCTATTCATGAGATCCATGAATGCTGCAGGTGCATTTGTGAGCCCGAAAGGCATCACCAAGAACTCGTGGTTACCATATCTCGTTCCGAAAGCAGTTTTCGGAACATCTTCATTTCTAACTTTAAGTTGGTGATATCCTGACCTTAAATCAATCTTGGAAAAGTAACTTGCACCTTGCAATTGGTCAAACAAATCATCGATCATGGGCAAGGGATAACGATTCTTGATCGTTATCTTATTAAGTTCACGGTAATCAATGCACATCCGCATTGATCCGTCCTTGTTTTTGACGAATAGGATAGGAGCTCCCCAAGGCGAAGAGCTAGGTTTGATAAAACCTTTCTCTAAGATTTCATCCAGTTGGGTTCTCAATTCTTTCATCTCGGTTGGTGCTAAACGATACGGAGCTTTAGCTATGGGAGCTGCTCCAGGTATGATATCTATTCAAAATTCTACCTGCCTATCAGGAGGTAGGCCAGGTAATTCTTCTGGGAACACGTCTGGGTATTCGAAAATGATAGGTATATCTTCAATCTTTGGTTTAGGTTCATCAATGGTGACTTGTGCCATGTAGATGACACATCCCTTCGTCATACATCTAGATGCCTTAAGCAAAACTGCTTTATCAGGCAGTCCAAAGTGTTTGTCTCCATGAATGGTGAGGATTTTACCAGACTGGGATTTGATTTCAATGAGTTTCTTATCACGGGCAATGCGAGCTTGGTTATGCGATAACCAATCCATGCCTAAGACTACATCGAATCCCGCTAGTTTCATAGGTAAAAGAGAGACAGGGATAGAATGATTCTTGATGGATATGGAGCATCCGTCAAGAATGGAAGAAGCGGCTTCTATAGTTCCATCAGCGAGCTCTACTTCATAGGTTATGTCTAGAGTTCTTACGGGCACGTTTAATAGTTCACTAAATTTATGATCTACAAATGATTTATTTGCGCCCGAATCGAAGAGAACTCTAGCAAAAGTGTCGTTGATAAGGAACGTACCCGTTATGACATTGTTATCCTTCGCTGATTCCTTACCATTCATTTGGAAGGCCCTAGTAGTGGCTTTCTTAGCCTCGGCAATTTTGGCCTTCTTCTCAGTAGTAGCCTTAGGGCAATTCGTTTTGATGTGGCCTTTCTCGCCACATCCAAAACAGGTAGCATCTTTTATGTTTCGGCACTCATGTGACTGATGCCCTGTTTTCTTGCAAATATTGCACTGCTTCGGCTTCTGGTCTAAGTGACATTGCCCATAATGTTGTTTTCTACACGTCTTGCACGTGGGTTTGTCGCTCGACTTCTGATTATCCTTACTAAACCCATGCTTACCCTTTTTGTTAAATTTATGGGAGTTTCCGTCCTCCCGTTTCCTCTTTCCCTCATTGTCAGTCTTAACTGACAATTGCCTCACATAGTCCTGTGTGAGGGAAAGGGATAACTCAACCGCAAACTTGTAGGTGCCAGGCTGCACCGTTTTAACCATACTCATGATTTCAGGAGCTAGCCCATTGATAAAACGCGCAATGCGTTTGGGCTCCGGGGTAACTAGATAAGGCACTAGCCTTGAAAGAGAATTGTAGTCGGTGATAAACTTCCGACAATCCATGTTCTTCATAGTCAGATTTAAGAAATCTGACTCAATTTTCTCCACCTCATGAGGTGGGCAGTAGGTATCCTTCACTAGTTCTACAAACTTGGACCAACTCAAGTTGTAGAGATGAACCTTGCCCGAAGACTAAACTAGAGCTTTCCACCAGATAAGGGCATCACCCTTGAATGACTGAGATACGTACTTAACAATATTCTTATCAGCGCAGCCGCTGATATCCACCACGGTTTCCATTTCATCCAACCACCTTAAGCATTCCACGGCTCCTTTTTCCCCGTTAAAGTCGCGGGGTCTACAAGACACGAAGTACTTGTAGGAGCAACCGTCACCATCGACATTTGGCTTCTTAGGATGCTCATCACTCTTTGCTATACTCCTCACATTTGAAGAGTGTGCCTCACTCTTTTTCGGCTTTGAGTGGCTAGGCTGAGATTTCAGTTTGGAAATAGGCTTGGAGCGAGAAGCGCTCGACTCCGGTTGTCGTTTGGACTTTTCCTTTAAAGCTTTGCCGACTTCTGCGGCAATAAGTTCTCTCAAGTCGTTCTTACTAATAATAATGTTTTCGTTAGCATCATCGCCGTTGCGTTTGCTGTTGACTTCGTTTGAATCCGCCATTGTTGCAATTTTACTTCTAAACATTGAGATGAATTCGGTTAGATGCTATGGCGTACCTTATTCACAACATGGTTCTATGACCATATAAAATTTCAACTATTAAATGTGACATATTTATACATAACCTAGGTCTCAAAGGACCATCATAGGCATTTATAGATCGGACATAGTCCATAATTTATCAGTTAGTGCGTCATGTGTCACTACTGTATTATTGTTCATTGGCTTTACACTACTTTTGAGTGTTTAAACATTTTAGCCAGGATCTAACTTGATCACTTAAGCGATGGGGTTTGAACATTGTCATTTACCCAAATTATTATTGTGACAATAATTATCAAGAGGATTTAAGAGTTAACTCCCATTGCGAGTTTGACACAGAGAAATGATAAATTTGGAAGTTGAACACTGTTCACCTTTGCTAGACAGAAGGTTACTTCCAAAATTTTCATTTGCCAATTTATTTGATCATAGTCATTGGCCGATGGATTTTTGGGATAATATAGCAGATAAATAAAACTTGAATAAAATCATGATAATTGATTGAGTGGAATAAATAATAAGGAAATTTTAGTAAAAGGAACGTTACATAATTGCCTAATATATAGGACTTGGAAATAACAAAAATAGTTCACGTAGGAACTTAACAAAAATAACAATGTCCACGCAGGGACTTTTGGAATTTAAATTAAATATATGAAAATATAAAACTAGTTTCTTCCTTTCACAGCTTTGTAAAGTTTCTTGATAAATTTCGTCGTTTTCTTCTCCGACTTCTTAACTTGTTGCCGCATTTCTCTGACCTAATCTAAGGCCTCATTAATAGCCTCAAGTGGTGCTTGTGGTTGGGGCTGAGGCTGAGGTGGAGGTGGTTGCGGTTGATGCATACCCGGGTACATATACACATATGGTGGATACCCGGTAGCCGCATAGGAAGGGTAAGAAGGTGGGTAACTAGGATAAGGAGAATGATAAAGGGCATTATGCATGGCTGCTTCAAGATACGGATCGTATGAAGGAGTAGTGAAATCAGCACCATATCCAGATAGATCTGGGTAGGTGGGAATCGGGTTACCAAACCCCGATGAAGATGGCTGAACTGTCGGTTGGGGCATCGGATCAGCAGCAAGTTGTGGGGTTGGAACCGCCACAGGTGAAGTGTTTGAGGGCCCACCCATTTGTGGGTCCTTGGGGATAATGGGGTAAGAAGGTGGCAAAGGTGGTAGCGAACCCGACCTTTGACCAGCACGCACCGACATGCGTGCCCCACGCCTTCGGCGTGGTTGTGATGATGATTCAGGTGGTGCCTGAGGTTGATCCACCTGTTGCATATCTACATCCTCGATTTGAGGATGTGGTGATGGAGCATGATGTTGGGGAGTGCTGTGGTAGGAGGGCGTGTTGACAAACACATATTGTGCCCATCGTTGCTCATATTCGCCAGGACCTCGGAACGGAGATCCTGCCAAAGAGTTCGAGCCACTAGACAACTCGATGGGGTGGCTATAGGATCCAATTTGGGGAAATTCTTCGGATCAGAGTCCTCATCCATGTGAGTTGGCGAGTCGACTGGAGGGGTTTCTGGTGAGGGTTGGTTGACTGGGTTGACAAAATTAAAGTTGAAAAATTCTTGATGCGATTGAGAATGAGAATGGTGTGATTGGTGGGAATGATGAGAATGGTATGAATGATGAGAGTGTGATTGAGGCGGGGAGTATTCGTGTGAAATGGAGTGTCTGAAGGGTTCAAAAGGGGACAGAATCTCCGGATCCCTCGTATGGATTATAGTCAGGCAAATCAGCTGCTCCGGCTAAAGATGGTCAAAAAGGTGGCCGAAAAGATGGTCCGGTCATAGAGGGTCCACCCCTCATGGGTCCTTTGCCCTTTCCTCCACGTCTAAATTTAGGCGGCATTATTCCTGTTTCAAAAACAAGTTAAACAAAATACAAAGCTAGAATAATAAGATGGAAATGATTACACCTAGGTCAAAGTCTAGACTGGAAAGTCTAAGAGATATGTGTTAATATGTATTCCCGAGATTAAACACAAAAAGGCTAGTGTTTAATTCACTCGAAAGTTGGCTCTGATACCAACCTGTCACACCCCTAATCTCCATGTATAACCCGGTGGGCCCGGTTGGGGAATATCGTGACGTAAGTTGATATCATCATTACCAAACAATACAATATAACACAGCGGAAGTCTGGATAATTACTATTACAAATGTTTGAATGTTCAAAGTTTAAAATAATAAATACAACGCTTGTAGCTAGATCCACAGGCGGATCGAAATGTGAATACAAAAAGAAATTTAATAGACTAAGGCCTTCTAAGCAAGGGTTGCAATTCCTCTTAAGCTTCGCCTGAGCACTACCAGCCTAATTACGTATACTTGTCACCTTCGCTTAGTCTTTTGAAAATACGTCAGTTTTCACTGGTAAATACATTTAAACGACTCATTTTGAAAACATTTTGAAAACACTTAGTGTACGCAATGGTACTTAGTTTTAATAAATAACTTGGGACAAATAATTTCATGTTATCAGTTTTACATGCTAATAATACATTTAGAGCCCGGAAACTATGTCGGGATCATGATTAATCGACACGCCACTTAACACCTTTAATATGTGTACCCCTAATGGGTTGTAATTTAATTTAGCATCTGACGGGTGTATGCCTACACCCCGTGCTTAGGTCGTGGCCATTTGCAATTAAATGAGCCGTGGATATCCAGGACACGGTCGTTTTAACCCCCAAATGTTTAAGATTAAGCAATACGAATTAAAATGGATTATTTGAATTCCCGACTCATTGGTCTTTGATCCCATATCCAACCATGCGGTATTAGTATACCGTATCCCAAGCCCGTATAAGGGAAAATAAATTAAAGTATTTACCTGGCTTGCAATCTTTAGTAAATAAGAAAATAAGCAAAGCACAGCCGTCATAAATTTAAACTAGCTTGGCGACAATGTACCGGAAGTCTCTAGTCTGGAATGGATGGTATTATTAACCTATTAGTTAGCTAGTAGGTCTTTATTTAGTCATTGACTTAGACCGGTTAACTTAAATAAAGATAACGGTACGAAACGCTAGATTAAGCGATGACCAGAAAAGAATGCATTTTGGACCCGACAAGTGCTAGGACTTGTATAATATGGGTTACCATTCTACATTCTAGAATTTGAGAATATTTTGATATGGTTAAACCCGTTTCGGTTAAATTGCGTAAACTAGTCACGTAGGCTTAACCGTACGCATATAAGCGAAACTAGGTAACCGGGTGAGTCTTACACAAGTTCCATATGCCATTAAGTTTAAAATATGTTATTATAACAGTAGGTTACTGATATGATGGCCCGTTATGGTTTTGAAAGCAAACTATGCCTTAAAGGGCAATTTCGTCATTTTAAAATGTAATAAACGAACTTATAAGTAAACTGATGTTAATAACATAAACATTCTGTAAAAGTACCTATTTTGTAATGTTATATCAATAGGATATCAATTATATGCGTGGTTTATAGTTTAAGACCAAACTATGTCCCGAAAGGGTAATTTGGTCATTTCACATATAATTGATAACTTATTTGGGAATCTGAGTTTGGGACATGTACCTACTGTTAATAATTTGAAAACATGTTATGAAATCAGTAGGTATCAAGTCTTAATGCTCTAATATGGTTTTAAACCATATTGTGCGCCGAAATGGCGATTAAGTCACTAAATGACGATTTAAATGGTATTTAAGTAAAATTATTGTTGTGATCAGGTTTGTATGACCAAAATATGTTAATATGTATATATTACATCCGTAAGTATCAGGTTTTGGTTCATTAATGTTTAAAATTCATTTAAAGTGCCGAAAAGGGCAATATGTCATTTAAGGACATAATATGCAAGCATAGTTTAAACTCAGTTTGCAACCTGAATAAATATCCCAAATAATCCTAATAATGATATTACATCAGTAGGTAATGAGTTTTGATGTCAAGTTTATGTTTAAATCGTTTTATGCGCCAAAAGGGCGATTTGGTCCTTTAAAAGCATGATTTGCGATAATTAATCAAAATAAGTTAGTTATGTTTATAAATCAATACATAATTCTTTTGCATGCTCATTTGTATTTAAAACAGTGCTTTTGAGTATGGAGGGCATTTTAGCAAAGTTTAGGATATTTATCGGATACTTGCATAACGACTCGGATTACTACATGACCATTCCTATAACTCCAGAGGGTTATAGTATGTTATAACATGGTCACAATGCAACTTAGGGACAGCAACTAAGGTTGCTAAATCGGGTCAGAACTGAAAGTCAAAGCAAAAGTCAACTTTCTGACTTTCGGTTGCGAACCGACCTTAGACCTGGAATTGACGAGCCGAACATGTTCCTACATGTTCTTATAAATACTACCAAGTTATTAGTGTGTCAAAACAGGTTTTATAACATCTACATTGTTAGTGATGATTTTATTTCAAAGCTGACCCGTTTGACTTTTTATTAACATAACCTTGACCCGTTAATTGACCAAGCAAACATGGTAATCAGGAGGTGCCTTCTTGAGGGATTATCACCTACCTTATTACGATCGGTTGCCATGTTCTTACGAACATTGGTTGGACCATAATGGTCTTAGCTCAAAGTCAAGGCGTTTTTACGTCAACGCTTTGACTTTGGCTTTAAGCCTAACAAAACTGAACAAGGAGGGTTGGAGCACTTACAAGTGATCCAAATAAGTACTAAGAACTCAGAGGGTGCTCCCAAAAGTCTCAGGAACTCCCAAATGAGCAAGAGAAGAAGGGGAATGGTGAATGAGCAAAGAATGCCAAGGTTGAGCTTGGTATTTATAGCCAAGGGAGATGATTGGGAGCAAGACAAGTGTCTAGGACAGGTATGAGGGGTCTCCAGGTGTTTATCGACGTGGCACAAGCAAGAGATTGGTGGCAAGTCGCGAGTTAAGTGGCAGGACAGGAAGCTGCCAAGCAAACTGCCTCTAGCAGTCCCTACGGACCGTAAGGGTAAAGCCTTGCGATCCGTAAGGACCTCTGGCGCCCACAGATTTGAATTGGTTACGGAACGTAACTATAAAGGCTTGCGGTCCGTAACCCTTACTAAAACAATGTTTTGGTTACCTTATGGTCCGTAACCATTGATGGTTACGTCCGTAAGGACCTTCCAGAAAGGGAAACTTTGGCTTTTTGCCATTTTGGTCCCTCGACTTGTCCGATGCTCGTTCAGAGGTTATAAAATAATGACGGCGTCCTTTGTCCCTCTCGGCTACATGTAGTCACCAAAATTTTCGGGACACGTGTCGGGATTTTATTGGATGAAATTTTCGAGGTGTTACATTAACACAGAAATCCCCCACTTATTATCGATACTATGTTTATCACTACCCTGTTCAGAACATCATACAAAATTATCAATACTCTGTTTATAATCGAACCCTCTATTAACATTAAATCCGACCATGTTCAATCATTGTGTTAACATAAAATCTGACCTGTTCATATCAAAATGTGGAACCCTGTTCGTATAATCATACCCTGTTTCAGTAAGAATAACAAATAGACTAGAACTACGATTATACCTGTGGTGTTCCCGATCAGATATCTGACCACTCAATATACAACCGGCATTGTCAAGCGAGAGAGGAGCAGGAATGGTTTGGATCCGCTGTTCGTCGGCGAGGAGAAAGAGAAAGGGGAAGTCTACGGGAGGTAAGAGTGCAGCGTATGGTTATAATAGAGGGTGTTGTGTTGAGGAATCCATCAAATTAAGTGGAAAAGACTGTTTTGCCCTTTGACCGTTAATAATGGACGTTGACTTTAAACAGATTTTAACACGCGGGGGGGGGGGGGGTAGTGCAGCGTTTTTCAATGTTGAGGGGTAAGATCAATTTTTTTTCGTTTTAGGGGGTAGGTGTAATACATAACCCAGGTGTAAATGCATTTTCTCTAAGATAAGATATGCCAAGTATCGTCAAGTGACTTTGGGAGACAATTATGTACGGTATCCTATCGAGGATTTGGAAGGCTCAGAATAAAAAGATTTTTGAAGGCACTCGTTTCTCGGTTATAGTGTGGTGGAAGCAGTCAAGGAAGACACCTTTACTTGGCTAAAGAATAGATCGATTTATAGCGGCTTAGTTTGGGAGAGACGACGGATTTTAATATCTGTGACATTGTGTTGTAATTTTTCTTTGTTTTTGTTTGTTTCGGGACACCCAGAATCCTTATAGCCCCTTTGTTCTATTTTGTTTGTTCAATGAAATAGTCGTTGTTCGAAAAGGAAAAAAAAAGAGTATCGTTCAAGTGACTAGATGTCTATTGCGGATACCCGTGGTTGTAGATTCGATATTAAAGATCTTTATTGTAGTTAGTTATATTGACTCATTGAGTGTACCTAGTTTAGAATAAAAGATATCCTTTTAATTTTGATGTCCAATCTCTTATAAAAAAATCATTTTAAGGCGGTGGGAGGATGGCTCCTAGTAACATTGTTTGACAACACATACACGAGACTATAAAGATTATGAAAAATAGTAAAATACCAGCATGTCTTTGTCCCTTTTGCCTTTAATACTTTTGGCTCCCTAGCGCCAGAAGCTATCCACTTCTTGACGAGGGTTCAACGGGTCGTCTACAGCAATTGTTCAATCCCAAGCGGGCAAGGGTTTGTATTTGGAAGGTTAGGGTTTGCAATTCAGAAAGGATTGGCGGCGCAGCTTGTTGCCCGGCTACCTTCTGTTTTGATGTAACTTGGCAAGTTTTCTGGCTTATATATGAATTATATTTATTTAAAAAAAAAAGAGGACTTGGAATGGGCTTCACCACTGTTTGTTGACTAGTCGCTTTATTTTGATTTTTAAAGTGAGCGCCTGTTTAAAATTTATGTTAAGTGTTGGTAAAATGTCTATTATATGATTCGTAATAGAGAACAAACACTAAAAAATAAACGTTAACAAAAACTCCACCCCTGTCGTTTCTTCTAACCATGTTCTATGACACCCCAACACCATCTTCTTCGACACACCCGTTGTTTATTCCCCACATAAGTTTGTTTACTTTCGTGTATAGTTAGATTGCATCAATTGCATTTGCTTTTAGCAAGAAACAATGAGGACAGCGGCTTGTGCGAGATGGGTGAAAAAAGGTAGTCGTCCATGCAAATCGCAATAGAAAGGACCATGATGACATTTCCTTACAACTCATAACTAGTCGCATTTTTTGTTTTTTAAGTAGATGCGCTTTTAAAATTTATGTGAAGTGTTGGTAAAATGACTATTATATCATTTATAATAGAAAACAAATTATTAAAAGATAAACATTTTCAAAAAAGACTCCACCCCTTTTCGTTTCTTCTAACAATGTTTTATGACACCCTAACACCATCTTCTTCGACACGCCCACTCTTTTATTCCCCAAATAGGTTTGTTTACTTTCTTGTACGGTTAGATTGCATCAATTTCATTTGCTTCTAGCAAGAAACAACGGGGATAGCGGCTTATGGCTTCTGAGATTGGTGAAGAAGAGTTAGTTGTCGGTGCAGATCGCAAAAGAAATGACCATGAGATTTCCTTACAACCCATACATACAAAACTTGTTTAGAATAGTTTCACATAACTTGTCCGATGAAACCCAAAAATAAAGTCATGTAACAAAAAATAGTCGTTTAACTAAAAAATAATGTTGTGTTTACATCAATTCATAACCTTAATAAGGAATACCGACACTGGTTCTAAGAATACCGACACTAGTATCGGCATTGTTCGGTCGGTATCGGTTTCGTTCGTCAGGATACTATTACGACACAACACTTAACATAGCCTACGCTGCCAAAAAAGAACCTATTTCGAACACAATCGTGTTTTAAATAAAATCTATAACGGAACGTTGAGAAAAAAAATTCAAACAAATTGCATATTTGTTTTATTATATAAAAAACTAGCGAACATAAATTATCGAAGAAAAATCAAACTAGTAAATAATAATTAAACATGTTAAAAGAATTTACGAGATATAGTTAAGGGGTGAAATGAAAACGAAGATAAAAAAAGTTGGTGTTTCTTTTAATAGCAGTAGTATATGTTAATATGTTAATTATTCTTCTAAAAAAGTAAGTTTAAATGAGATTTGGGTAAATTGGAAGAGAATAATCTCTTTTATAAGAATAATAATAAAAGAAGATATGCCGAGTATCTTCAAGTGACTAGAATATGTCTGGTTGTAGATTGGATGTTTAAGATTGTTATTGTAGTTAAACTAGTATTAAAGCACGCGCGTCGCGGCGGGAACGTAGGACGGTTTTGGCGAGGATGTATTGTAAAATGATATGTCGATGAGTTATTATAGACTAACATGTTTTAACCTAAACGACGGTAAAAATAAGCAATCAACACGGTTAAGTAAACATGTCTAGAGTTAAAAGTTAGCTTTAATTCAAACGATGGTAAAAATGAGTAAGCAACACGATTAAGTTAAGTAAATAATAAGCAAAACAGAAAAGAATCAAACTTATAAAAAAGATAAAAGATGTCTTCGCCTGTAAAGATGGATTCTTCATTTTGGATTATAGGTACGATGTTTTCATTTTAGTTTGTTTAAATTTTAACATTTGATAGATGGAATGTTTGAAATCAATACATTATTTGCGTATGTTATACTTTATTGTCATACGAGAATACTTTAAGGTCGAACGGTTAGCCCGAATCTATAACAAACATTTGTTAAAAAAATAGCTTTATTAAATTTTAAAGGACGCCTGATAACTCTATTAAAGTTTAGGGTTGAAATGTAAATCGTTTATAGAAAAAGAATTATTATTAAATTTCTGTATAATAAATATATTAAAAATCACTGAGTATACGTAAATCATTTATAAAATAATATTAAAGTTCACAGGTTGTTTAATAACTTGTTAAAATATAAGATTAGAAATGTAAACTAATTTAAAATAAAGTCAAACTGGACCATAAATATTTACTACTGTTCACATTTTGTTTTGTTACTGTTACTATATAGTTTAGAATAAAAGATATACTTTTAAAGTTTGATCTTCATAAAAAATAGTTTAATCTATTTTAAGGTGGTGAGGAGGATGTGCTCCTGTGTGCTGATTTGTTGCATTTTTTTTTTTGAGTGGATATTAGAAATGTATGTAAAGTGTTTGGTAAAATGGCTATTATGTAATTTGTAATAGAAAACAAACAATTAGAAAATAAACATTAACATGTAAACCTCCACCACTTTATCATTTCTTCTAATCATGTTTATGACATCGCAACGTCATCTTCTTCGACATGTCTGCCTTTTTTTTAGCAGTTAATTTCTTTAGTCCTCTGTTTTTTGTGTGATTTGAACTCATAACCTTCACCTTTCAACTTAGGTGAATTAAAGGCTTTTTCTTTGCCAATGAACCACCACCTCATTGATATACATGCAGATTGTTAATCCTTGCATTTAATCAAATGCATTGATATTGTTATTAAATATATGACCTTCGGTTGTTTTTATTATTTAGTAGGTTACGAGGAAGAAGTGGTTTTTAAGAAATACTTGGAATGAAAAGAATAAATAAACATGAAACTTGCAATCAATGTAGTTATGAGTTAATAAATTTAGTTTATTAATTTGTTTCTATGATGTTTTACGTACAGGAGGAAGGTTGTAAACTTGTATTAGAGAAGATTGGGCCGAAAGATTTGTTCTTCAACATTGGGCCCAAAGAAAATAGACAAAAGTTGAATATTGTGTCATTAACATAAATGCGTCCATATTTATATTTATATACTATTAACTAGAGTAGACTCTCCCGCGTTGCGGTGGGGGCTAAAAGCGTGTCATCTTGCTCTGTTTCTCCCTCTAGAAACCCCATTGACGTTTATCTCTCTACAAAATACGACCGTGTAAGGTCCGTAAATGGTCAGACAAAAACTCGTCGGAAAGTGTCTGCAACCAAGAGAGAGTTTCAGAGAAAGTAAGATATCTAAGAAAAAAAGATATGAAGAGATGGCTGGGTTTTAAAGAGTCAAAGAAACAAATGTCAAACAAATATAAATACTGGATAGGAAATAAATACGTGGCCATTATTTTAAAAGCTAACAATCAAATCAAACCCATAATGCAAGAAATTGATGTAGGAAAAAACACCAAAGTAAAGTGTACAATATCCTTATGTCTTTAAATATAGAGATGAGCAAATGGTACCGGGGTACCGACTTTTAACATTTTCCGTACCGGTATTTACCCTTAAATACCGGTACCGAACCGTACCGGGTATATTCGGTACGGGTATCCACTTTTAGGGATTTCGGTACCGGTTGGTACGAGCTCATCCCTATTTAGATGTTGCAAATTATACTACTATAAATATAAATATACATATTTGTCTTTAGTGGATACAACCCACCAATGTTTTAAAATTCAGTTTTTATACCTTACTGGATTTGGCTAAAAAACGGTTTAACCCGGTGTATCAGACAGTTTAACCAGGTGTACCTGACGGCTCACCCGGTACAACCAGCCGGTTTATATCGGTTTTTAAAATATTGCAACCCAATAAGCATTATGGTACAAATATATATATAAATACAGATATACAAGTTTGTCTTTAGTGGGTACAACCCACTAAGCATTAGGTACAAACCATAATGCATAGGCATTGAATATATAAGTTTGTCTTTAGTGGGTACAACCATTAAGCATTATGGTACAAAATATGATACATAGGTATGTGTAATTATATGTATATATAATTTGCAAGTTGTTTGTGCACAGTGGGTTTGTACATGAGCATAGTGGTTTAGTGTGTATAGTTGTGTTGTACATGATGTTTAGAGTGTATAATTTTTAAAGTAGTTTAAATATATAAATTATATGTATATATAATTTGCAAGTTGTTTGTGCACATGGGGTTTGTACATGATGCAAAGCGGGTTATTGTGTATAGTTGTGTTGTACATGATGCTTAGAGTGTAGAATTTTAAAAGTAGTTTAAATAATATAATTAACAATTGAAGTATTGGGTGTCGTACCCATGTTTTGGGGGTTTTTCAAAAAAATTGATATTTCACTTAACTAAAACTACTGTATATATAATTTGCAAGTTGTTTGTGCACATGGGGTTTGTACATGATGCATAGGGGTTATTGTGTATAGTTGTGTTGTACATGATGTTAGAGTGTATAATTTATAAGTAGTTTAAATAATATAACATTAACAACTTGAAGTATTGGGGTGTTGTACCCCATGTTTTGGGGGTTTTTCAAAAAAAAATTGATATTTCACTTTAACTAAACTACTGTATATATAATTTGCAAGTTGTTTGTGCACATGGGTTTGTACATGATGATAGCGGGTTTATTGTGTATAGTTGTGTTGTACATGATGCTTAGAGTGTATAATTTTATAAATAGTTAATAATATAAATTAACAACTTGAAGTATTGGGGTGTTGTACCCATGTTTTTGGGGGTTTTCAAAAAAATTGATATTTCACTTTAAACTAAAACTACTTGATTTTGTAGTTTTAACCCAAAAGTTTTTAGTTTTTTCAATTAACCTCACAACTTTTTTACTTTCAACTTTGATTCCCTCTGTTTTTCATATTTTACAAAATTTTTTCGTTTTAGGTTTAGTTCTAAATTTTGCGAGTTAACACGACATAATGTGTGAGTGGTTCAACAATTTTCCGTTTTCTTATATGCGTTGTTCTAAATTTTGCGAGTTAACATGACGCAACGTACGTGTGTGGTTCAGTGTATTTACGTCGTCTATTTTTTTCCCGTTTAATAAGTTTGTTACAACGTGCAAGTCCTAAATCGAGTTTCTTATTATTTTCTATGTGTTTATATGTCGGTCTAATTTCTCCACGTTAAGACGCCGCAACTTCAATGTTGGTGGTCGTTGGCTATGGTGTGGCATTAGTGGTATTTGTCACGGTTTTTCACCCTTGCCGCAACACGGGGGGCTTAATACGATAGGTTATTTATATGGATACAAGTCATCTAACGTGATAATCGTAATACCATTAATTGTATTGAGCTTATTTGGTGAATTACTTATTTGTATAAGATAGTAATACAGACTTAACCGACAAAAACATCTTTAACACATTGTAAATGTGAATCTGATCAGCAGCATGTCAATTTCGTTGACCGTGGCGCATCGCGCGGGTCAATCTTCTAGTTATTATTAAATATATGACTTTGTTGTATTTATTATTGGTAGGTTACAAAAAATATCTTTTAAGTTAAAGGATTTATGGATGGAGGTTGGGTCTAATTAGCAAAGCTATTTGAGTTAAGGCGTTGATACTCTTAAGGTTAAGAGTTTAAACTCCGTTAAAGACGAATTTGATGTAACGTAAGCCGTTAGAAAAAAAACCCTAAAGGATTTATAATAAATAAAATATGGATTAATAACCAAGTTTAGAAATTAACGATTATAAATGGTTTTGAAGAAACGTGGAATGAAAAGAATAAATAAACATGAAACAATTAATTGAATGTTATTCCAGCTTTGAGTGAGTGGTAAAGACTTTTGCTTCTTGGAGAAAAGATTACGGTTTAAATCCTATCCTGGCATGAGCAGTGGCGGAGCTTAAATGAAAAATCAGTGAGGACAGGTCATTTAAAATCCAAATTAGTGGAACCGGACTCTTATAAATCCAAAATTTTACGCTACAAAGAATTTTGAAAATTTTCAGTTAAATTAATACTACGAGCAAAAAATCAGTAGGAACCAGAGCATCCCATACTACACTTAAGCTATGCCCCTAAACATGAAGTGTAATTAATATTTATTGGTGTAGTTTATTAGTAGAAGTATAAACAATATTTGGTGTTCAAAAAAAATAACTGAATATTGCAATCAAGTGGAATGAAAAGAATAAATAAACATGAAACAATTAATTGAAAATATTGTAATCAACATAATTATGAATTAATCAATTCAGTTATTTAATTTGTTTGTATGATGTTTTACGTACAGGAAGTAGAGATGGGCATAATCGGGTTTTATTATTACCCGGAACCGGTTCTAACCCGGACCCGGTTCTGCTTGGATGTCATTGGAACCGGGTATGGTGTGGAACCGGGTCCAGTTCCTACCCGGGTTCACACCCAAGAATATGGAACCGTGTAGAACCGGGTATGGGTATTATGGAACCGGGTATGGTGTGGAACCGGGTATGATGCGGAACCGGTTTCTGATAGTGTTGGGAACCGGTTCCTAACAGCCATTTACTGTTCAGAACCGGTTCCTGACAGTCAAAACTGTCATTTTACTATTGGGAACCGGTTCCTGACAGTCAAACCTGCCATTTACTGTTCAGAACCGGTTCCTGATAAATGTTATCGTTGGAAACCGGTTCCTGATTAAAAAATCGGTTTTTTTTTGTATATAAACCCCTTCATACTTACCATTTCTAAACTTAACACTCACCATCATCAACTTACAAAATCAATCAACTTCTAAGTTCTTGCAAAATACCTATGGCATGCAACGACGAAGTTGTTATGGTCTTAGAGACGAAAAGAAACCCAGCTATATGGAAGAATTTTGATCTCTGTTTAATGTCTGACAGCCACGAGATGGCTAGATGCAAAGATTGTGGAAAATTTATGAAGGCCGCAGCCAACTCAACCTTAAGAAACACACTGAGCGGCATTGCCCAGTGACGAAGGCAAAGAAAAATGAGACGGGAGAAGGTTCCGGCACCGGTTCTTCAAATGTTTGATGTAACCCGTTTGGTTTGGTGTTTTAATAAAGTTTGTGTAATGTTTCTTTCTATTGTGTTTGTTATGTTTGATTTTTATTATTAGTTACATTGATAAATAAAAATAGTAACAATAATCGGTTAAAATTAAAAAACAAATTAATCGGTTACAATATATAAAAAAAAATTAACCGGTTACAAAAAAATAAATAAAAAATTACTCAGAACCGGTTCCAGTAAGATTTTATTTCTTTGATCGTTTACTAGCGGCATGTGCAACACTTTCCGATGGGTTTCTCTTAGGTGCGGGTACCTCGGGTACTGGTGGAACCGGGTACTAGTGAAACCGGGTACGGGTAGGAACCGGGTACGACCCGATTCAAATGGTAAAATTGTGGAACCGGGTTGGAACCAACGGTATTTTGAACCCGGAACCGGTTCTACTTAATGTTGGGTAGGAACTGAAACCGGTTCCAGTTTGGTTCTACCGGTTCGAGTTCGGAACCGGTTTTTATGCCCATCTCTAACAGGAAGAAGGTTGAATAGAGAAGCTTGGGCTGAATTATTTGTTCTTCAACATGGGCTCAAAGAAAATAGACAAGTTGTAGTGAAGAAATAAGTTTGCATCGTTGGGCTTGTGCCTTGCTATTGGGATTGCTACACATCAATCAAACAATAATAAAAAGGAAACTGGACGACAAAATAAAAGGGGGCCGGCTCGCACACGGGCACTGATCCTACGTGGCATCGGTTAACTAGCGTTAACACCGCTCCTATCATGGATTAAGGGGCATTAAAGTGGCCTTATGTTAACATGCGTACGTACACAATGTTTTAATACTTATTTTTAAATTAAATTGAGGGGGTTAAAGTACACCCTTTGGCATAAGGGTGGCCAGAGCATTTAATGGGTAGGCCTCCCCGGATTCGAATTAGTGCCATAACACTGTCATCATCCCTAAGGGTTCGAACTAGTGCCATAACACCTTGCACTCCACAATGGCAAGGTTCTTCATCGGTGTTCGTTGCACGAGAGAGTCGTTGTGACTAGAGATTTACATGGAGGCTGTATTGGAAATATATTTTAGGGTCTTTTAGTTTTTTTTTTCTTTTAGCTAAAAGGTTAAGTGTTATTTTAAAAATATAACAAAACTTGTACATATGCATCTACTTCAAAAACCAAAAGCTTGACATTTAACTTTTAAGCTAGCCGTTAAAACCACATGCAAAATTACATAAAAGTTAAAATCAAAAGTGAAACTTTGACTCGCTAAATAGCCCTCCGTGTTATTTACTCTATTATAAAAGATAAAGTCAACCACCTCTAATATAGTCAAATATGAAAAGGCAAACATATAAATAATACAAATAGGACGACTTCAACAACTTATTATATGTTTTTATGCAAAAACATACTAATAAATAGATATAACATTAATCATCTCTATTCTGTATTGTCAAATATGAAAAGGCTAACATCGGTGTCGGCTGTTTAGCTTCTTGTTGCCCTGGGTTCCGATTTTCTAATGGAAAATTATGGTTCGAAAAAGAAGAAAAAAACTAAATAGAAATAGGATGACTTCAACAACTTATTATATGCATGTTTTATGTAAAGTTATATTAATAAATAGATATAACATTAATCACCTCTATCTTATATTTGTATTTAATGTTATTGTAATTATTTTATAATTGTATTTCAATGTTATTATAAGTAATGGCGGAACCAGAAACTTTTAACTGGGGGGTCGAAGTTGAAAACTTTCCAAGTTCACTATATTACAGTAATAATAACTATTATACATTATCGTCTAACAATTCGACTTTTCTCCATCTGTATTGTTTCTATTGATATCTAAAAGATTTAAGAAACGTTAATATTTGGTTTGAACTTCTTTTATCAAAAATATTGTTTTAAATGACATCTAAAAGTAAAATAAATAATTACTCAATGAGAAATAAAAAGAACATGACAAATACAGTGTCTTCCTGTCATGTTTTGTTGAGTTTATTTTTTCTCAATGCTAAAATATAATATTAAAAAAATAGTTTTAGTTTTTACAGCTGTTGGAAAATTGTACGGCACTTCAGGCCACCAGGTTTATAATACCAATGTTGCCTTAAATATTAGTTATATTTGATATATTTTTAACTCTTTATCTTCTTCACTTCAAAAGTACAGAAATTGCAGAAACGATAGCTTCATCGAAGAAGATCGGAAAACAATCTACGATGTTAATCTTTTTCACTCTCTCTTCACTTTACATGCTCATCTCTTTATTTTACCAACATTTTGAAGGGTCACTCTCAAATATCATTTCCTCGTTCAGTGATAAATAAGCATAACTTTGTGCCGGCCGGAGGGTCAGGTGACCCTTCTGACTCCTCTGTGGTTTCCGCCACTGATTGTAAGAGTATATAAGTAATTTTAAGAGTAAATTACACAAAACATCCTTTATATTTTCTTAAACTTGCAGGTTTCAGTCTTAATGTTTAAAAGTTGCTAAAAACAGCTTTTAAGTTTATTTTTGTTACGGGTTCAATCATTTACAGCTAACCACGTTATTTTCTTCAGTTAAGTTCCCTCACATTCATAACATGTGAGTGTATATTCGTCATTTTGGTTAATCTTCCACCCACGTCAATTATAAGAAAAAAGAATATTTAAGGTTTAACCTATTTTAAAAAAATTCTAACCGCATGGACTAATGTGCAATAAAAACCAAACTTTTAAAAACCAAACACCCACTTTTCCGGTCTTCTTCTCCGGCGACTTCGCCGGATTCCGACGAATCGGGAATTAAGATAGGAATCTTGTTAAGCTAGCCCACTAAGCTGTAAAGATAAACACATATTTTGATCATGCAATCAAACTCTTCAGGATTATCATCAGTTGGAAGAATCGGCGCCTTATTCGCATCAGAAGGAAACGACAAACGACTCTTCAACCCTAGATACCTCTCACGGAACTCCGATGCCGTTAAATCAGAGAACTTCGTAACACCGTGTTCAGTAGTCGGATCCAGCAACTGTAACGCTTAGGACACCGCAAGTTAGAGTTAAACACTATCAAACGGTAATCGTGCTCCTCTGTAGTCGCGTACGTTTTACCAAACTTTGTTTAAACTAGGTTAAAACTTAAATATTCTTTTTTTATAATTGAAGTGGGTGGAAGATCAACCAAAATGACGAATATACCCTCACTGTTATGCATGTGAGGGAACTTAACTGAAGAAAATAACGTGGTTAGCTATAAATGATTGAACCTGCAAAAAAAATAAACTTAAAGACTGTTTTTTGCAACTTTTAAACATTAAGGCTAGAACCTGCAAGTTTGAGAAAACATAAAGGATGTTTTGTGCAATTTACTCTAATTTTAATAAGTTGAGTAATTTATTGATCTCCTTTAATTTTAGTTAAGTAACTTAGGGTCTGTTTGGTATGATATGAGGTAATGGAATAAATGAGAAAATAAAATGAACAAACTAATGGAATGAACAACGGAATGAAATTGGTCATTCCATTACATTGTGATGTTTAGTTACCCATATGTTAATAGCACAATCATTACTGTGTGTAGTTTGATAAACAAAAAAAAAGATGAGGTGGCGAAACACAAATTATAAATAATGACAAGAATATAGTTGTCGGAGTAGTAGTAGCAACAACAACAGCAATAGGAGCAAGTAGCAGTAGCAGGTAGTAGTAACAAGTAGTGGTAGTGGTGGGGTGTGGTGGCGGTAGTGGTAACAATAATAATAATATATTAATGGTAAAAAAAATTAATAATAAAAAATATTGATATTAATAGTAATATAATAATTAATAATAATAATAATAATAGAGGTGAGGGTAAGCTACAAAGTCCAAATTTCCTAAAAAGTGTACTTAATCATAAAATACTATAGTTTCAGCCATAAAACAAAAACCCACATATAATAATAGAGTGAAGATTATGAAAACACCATATTTAAACCCTAATAATCCATAAAAACTTTAAACACACAATCATAGAACTGTGAATATAAAACACAACATGCTAATAACATAAAACACAATAATGTTTGTCATTTCATAATCAGAGCCTTATCATCCAAAACACAATACAAAAACTACATATATGATGTTTTAGTAATATTCATTATGTTATTTGTGGGTTTTTGGTGTGTTTTATGGTTAACGTTATAGTGTTTTATGATTTTTTACACTTTTTTAGGAAATATAGACTTTGTAGCCAATAATAATATATTTTTTTCTATTCCTTGAAGGAATGAAATAAAAACACCTTTTATCAACGAATGAAAATTGTTATATTTGAGAGGAGTTACATTCCTTGCGGAATACTTCATTCCATTACCACTTATAACCAAACATGTTTCTTTTCATTTCATCAGAGTAATTCATTCAATTTCACCTTCTATTCATTCATACTAAACATTACTTTAATGAGGTGATTAACTTCTTACACATGTTATTTATGCTACTACAAATTCTATCAAATACATGTATGATAATTTTTGTGTTAGGTAAGTTCGATACGTGTATGATAAAGATGACATGCGTTACGATAAATTTAAATACGTGCAAGATTAATTCAACATATTTTTGTCACACCCCTAATTTCCACGTATAATCCGGTGGGCCCAGTTAGGGAATATCGTGACGCAAGTTGATATCATCATTACCAAACAATACAATAAAACACAGCGGAAGTCTGGATAATTACTATTACAAACGTTCGAATGTTCAAAGTTCAAAAATAAATACAACGCTTGTAATTAGATCCACAGGCGGATCGTAATGTGATTACAAAAAGAAATTTAACAGACTAAGGCCTTCTAAGCCAAGGGTTGCAATTCCTCTTAAGCTTCGCCAAGCACTTCCAACCTAATTACGTATACTTGTCACCTACGCTTAGTCTTTTGAAAATATGTTAGTTTTCACTAGTAAATACATTTAACCGACTCATTTTGAAAACATTTCGAGAACATTTAGTGTACACAACGGTACTTTGTTTAATAATAACTTGGGATAAATTATTTTCATGTTATCAGTTTTACATGCCAATAATACATTTAGAGCACGAAAACTATGTCGGGAACATGATTAATCGACACACCACTTTAATACCTTTAATAGGTACACTCCTAATGGGTTATAATTTATTTTAGCATCTGTCGGGTGTATGCCTACACCCCGTGCTTAGGTCGTGGCCATTTACAACTGAATGAGCCGTGGATATCCAGGACATTGTTAAAATGGATTATTTGAATTCCCGGCTCATTGGTCTTTGATCCCATATCCAACCATGCGGTATTATTATACCGTATCCCAAGCCCGTATAAGGGAAAATAAGTTAAAATATTTACCTGGCTTGTAAATTCTTTAGTAAATAAGAAAATAAGCAGAGCACAGCCGTAATCAAAATAACTAGTCCGGAAACAATCTACTGGAAGCCTCTAGTTTGATAGGATGGTATTATTAACCGATTAGTTAGCTAGCGGGTCTTTATTTAGTCATTACTTAGACCGGCTAACTTAAAGTAAGATAACGGTACGAAACGCTAGATTAAGCGATGACCGGAAAAGAATGTATTTTGGACCCGACAAGTACTAGGACTTGTATAAGATGGGTTACCATTTTACATTCTAGAATTTAAGAATAATTTGATATGGCTAAACCCGTTTCGGTTAAATCGTGTAAACTAGTCACGTAGGCTTAAACGTACGCATATAAGCGAAACCGGGCAACCGGGTGAGTCCTATACAAGTTCCATATGCCATTAAGTTTAAAATATGTTAAAATA
This sequence comes from Scalesia atractyloides, assembly GCA_947069175.1. Lineage (NCBI taxonomy): Eukaryota > Viridiplantae > Streptophyta > Magnoliopsida > Asterales > Asteraceae > Scalesia > Scalesia atractyloides. The sequence continues at coordinate 71,573,631 of CAMTDV010000019.1, forward strand.
TCAGTAAGCTATCAACATGTTGGCCCGTTACGGTTTTAAAATCATACTATGCCTTAAAAGGGTATTTTGTCATTTTATAATGTAATAAATGAGCTTATATGTAAACTGATGTTATTGTCATGAAAATTCTGTAAAAACACTTATTTTATGATGTTATATCAGTAGGATATCAATTATGTGTGTGGTTTATAGTTTAAGACCAAACTATGTCCTGGAATGGCATTTTGGTCATTTCACACATAATTTGATAACTTATTTGGGAATCTGAGTTTGGGACATGTACCTACTATTAATATCATGAAAATATGTTTTGAAATCAGTAGGTATCAAGCCTTGATGCTCTAATATGGTTATAAACCATATTACGCGCCGAAACGGCGATTGAGTCGCTAAGTGACGATTTAAATGGTATTTAAGTGAAACTGTTGTTGTGACCAAGTTTGTGTGACCAAAATATGTTAATATATATATTACATCACTAGGTATAAAGGTTTGGTTCATTAAATGTTTAAAACCCATTTAAAGTGCCGGAAGGGCAATATCGTCATTTAAGGACATAATACGCAAACTATAGCTTAAACTCAGTTTTCAACTTGAATGAACATCCCAAATAATCCTAATAATGATATTACGTCAGTATTGAGTTTTGATGTCAAGTTTATGTTTAAACCATTTATACGCCAAAAGGGCGATTTGGTCACTTTAAACGTGTTAATTACGTTGAATAATCAAAACATAGTTTATGACCAGGTTATTAATATCAAAATAAGTCATTAGTTTAATAATTCAGTTTACAACTCATTTATATGCTTGTTAGTGACCAAAACCTTAGTTTATGACAAAAGGGCATTTTAGGCATATTTAACGAATACTTGCATAATGACTTGGATTACTATATAACCATGTCCTATAACTCCAGAGGGTTATAGTATACTATAACATGATCATAATGCAACTTAGGAACTTTAGCTAAGGTTGCTAAATCGGGTCAGAACTGAAAGTCAAAGCAAAAGTCAACTTTTGCGACTTTCGGTTGCGAACCGACCTTAGACCTGGAATTGACGAGCCGAACATGTTCCCACATGTTCTTACAACTATTACCATGCTATTAGAGTGTCAAAACAGATTTCTAACACCTACATTACTAATTATGATTTTATTCAAAACTGACCCGTTTGACTTTTTTATTAATATTACTTTGACCCGTCAATTGACCAAGCAAACGTAGTAATCAGGAGGTGCCCTCTTGAGGGATCAACACCTACCTTATTACGATCACTTAGCCATGTTCGTTACGAACATTGGCTGGACCATAATGGTCTTAGCTCAAAGTCAAAGCGTTTTTACGGCAACGCTTTGACTTAGGCTAATTGCCTAATAAAACTGAAAAAGGAAGACTAAGAGTACTTACACAAGTCTCTTAGCACGAAATATGACTAGATTGGAAGCTCCCTTAGATCAGGAACCTCCAGAGAGTGAGATAGAGATGAAATGGAAGTGAGCAAGTCAAAGTGATGCAATGCACCACCTATTTATACTTGAGGGCCAAGCATGGGATCATGACAGGTGTTGGGGCTTGCTCTTGGATGCAAACAAGTGTTTTGGGACATGTATCAAGTAGGAGGAGAGTGGCAATGGTGTAAAAGGTGGCAGGAAAGCAAGCTGCCAATAATTCCGCCTCTGGCAGTCTTTTACGGACCGTAAGGGTAAAGCCTTGCGGTCCGTAAGGACCATAGGCGCCCACATATTTGAATTGGTTTCGGACCGTAACCATAAAGGCTTGCGGTCCGATAACCGCCTTACTGAACTCATATTTTGAATGCCTTACGGACCGTAACCAAGACCTCCCAGATGGTGAATATTTGGCATTTTCCACTTTTGATCCCCCCGACTTTTCCGATGCTCGTTCAGAGGTTATTAAAATACATAACGGCATTTTTAGTCCTTCTTGGCTACACGTGGCAACCAAAAATTTTCAGGACACGTGTCGGGATCTTATTAGACAAAATTTTCGAGGTGTTACATCTTCACCCCCTTAATAAAAATCTCGACCTCGAGATTTATTCAAATAGATAAAAGTACTTCTGTCGCATATTGGACTAGACCTCCCAAGTATATTCGGGACCTCGATGGGCATCCCATTTAACCTTTACAATAGGCACATACTTCCTACGAAGCTTCTTAACCTGCCGATCTTCGATCGCAATCGGTTTCTCTATGAAACGCAAGTTTTCATCAATCTGAACATCTTCATGAGGCATTGTAAGCGACTCATCCGCTAGACATTTCTTCAAGTTGCTGATGTGCAAAACATCATGGATTCCGTTGAGCTTCTCAGGTAGCTTGAGCCTGTAAGCTTTGGATCCGATACATTCAGTTATCTCGAATGGTCCAATGTACCTTGGGCTTAACTTGCCTTTTTCTCAAAGCGCATTACACCTTTCCAAGGTGACACTTTTAAAAGACCTTGTCTCCAACTTGGAACTGTAAAGGTTTACGCCTTTTGTCGGCATAACTCTTTTGTGTAGCACAAGCCGCCTTAAGTCGATCACGGATTTGCACAATCTTGTCCGTGGTTTCAAGAACGATTTCTGGTCCAGATAGTTGGGCTTCTCCCACTTCAGCCCAACATACAGGCGTCCGACATTTTCTCCCATATAAAGCCTCAAAAGGTGTGGCTTTAATGCTCGTGTGGTAAGTATTGTTATAAGAGAACTCGATTAGGGGTAAGTGATCATCCCAACTTCCGCCTAAGTTGATCACACATGCTCGCAACATGTCCTCCAAGGTTTGAATGGTAAGCTCACTTTGTCCGTCCGTATGCGGATGGTAAGCCGTACTGAAGTTTAATCTCGTCCCTAGAGATTCTTGTAAGCTTTTCCAGAAGTGAGACGTTTATCTTGTATCTCTATCAGATACAATGGATATCGTTACATCGTGCAAAGATACAATCTCATCGACATAAAGCTTAGTTAGCTTATCGGAGCTATATGTTTCCTTAATTGGTAGGAAATGAGCGGATTTGGTTAATCTATCCACAGTAACCCAAATCGTGTCATTGCCATGCTTGGTCTTTGGTAACTTAGTGCGGAAATCCATCGTTACCATTTCTCATTTCCATACTAGGATTTTGAGTTGTTCTAGAAGTCCTGACGGTTTCTGGTGTTCTGCCTTAATTTGAGAACACGTCAAGCACTTTGCTACATGACTGGCTATATCTTTCTTCATACCCATCCACTAATAACTGGGCCTTAGGTCTTGATACATCTTGTCGCTTCCCGGATGCACTGAATATTTAGAATTATGTGCTTCTTGGAGGATTACATCTCTAAGTCCTCCAAAGACGAAACCCAGATCCGATCATTTAATCTGAACATTCCGTCCTTTCCAGATGTTAATTTATCAATAGTTGCACCTAATCCTTCCTTAGCAATGTTATGGCTTGCTTTTGTGCATTTAGTATCTTCTCATTCAAGCTATTTTTCAGTTCAATGCTCTTGGCATCGATCCTTAAAGGTTTGACACTTTCCTTGCGACTAAGCGCATCAGCGACTACGTTTCGCCTTTCCTGGATGGTACCGAATCTCACAATCATAGTCGTTCAGTGTTTCCATCCAACGACATTGTCTCATGTTCAAATATTTTTTATTGAACAAATGTTGAAGACTTTTATGGTCAGTGTAGATGATACACTTTGTTCCATATAAATAATGTCTCCAAAGCTTGAGTGCAAATATTACCGCTCCCAGCTCCAAATCATGGGTGGTGTAGTTTCTCTCATGCACTTTTAATTGTCGTGATGCGTAGGCAATCACTTTGCCTCTTTGCATAAGCACACATCCCATGCCAATGTGCGATGCATCACAGTAAACTATAAACTCTTCTACGCCTTCTGGCAGAGTTAACACCGGGGCATTGCTTAACTTATGCTTTAAAGTCTAAAAGGATTCTTGCTGCTTTGGACCCCAGTTGAACTTAGCATCCTTATGAGTTAGGATTGTCAAAGGAGCGGCTATTCGTGAGAAGTTCTCAATGAACCTTCGATAATAACCAGCCAAGCCTAAGAAACTTCGTATCTCAGAAGGTGTTTTTGGTGCTTCCCAATTCATTATTGCTTCTATCTTTGCAGGATCCACTTGGATACCACGTTCAGTTACTATGTGATCGAGGAATTGAACCTCACGTAGCCAGAATTCACATTTAGAAAACTTTGCGTACAACTTTTCTTGACGTAGTATATCGAGAATGCACCTTAAATGTTTCTCGTGATCAGATTGATTACGAGAGTAGATAAGTATGTCGTCTATGAAGACAATGACAAACTTATCTAAGTATGGCTTGCAGACTCTATTCATGAGGTCCATGAATGCTGAAGGTGCATTAGTGAGCCCAAAAGGCATCATTAGGAACTCGTAATGTCCATATCTCGTTCTGAAAGCAGTTTTTGGAACATCTTCGTTTCTAACCTTAAGTTGGTGATATCCTGACCTTAAATCAATCTTCGAGAAGTAACTTGCACCTTGCAATTGATCAAACAAATCATCGATCCTGGGCAAAGGGTAACGATTCTTGATCGTTATCTTATTGAGTTCACAGTAATCAACGCACATCCGCATTGATCCGTCCTTCTTTTTAGCGAATAGAATAGGAGCTCCCCAAGGCGAAGAACTAGGTTGAATAAAACCTTTCTCTAAGAGTTCGTCCAATTGGGTTCTCAATTCTTTCATCTCAGTTGGCGCTAATCGATATGGAGCTTTAGCTATGGGAGCTGCTCCAGGTATGATGTCGATTCGAAACTCTACCTGCCTATCGGGAGGTAGGCCAGGTAATTCTTCTAGGAACACGTCTGGGTATTCAGAGATGATAGGAATATCTTCAATCTTTGGTTTGGGTTTCATCGATGGTAACTTGTGCCATGTAGATGACACAACCTTTCCGCATACATCGGGATGCTTTAAGCAAAACAGCTTTATCGGGCAATCCAATGTGTTTGTCTCCATGAATAGTAAGGATTTTACCAGACGGTGATTTGATTTCATTGAGTTTCTTATCGCAGGAAATGCGAGCTTGGTTATGGGATAACCAGTCCATGCCTAAGACTATATCGAATCCCGCTAGTTTCATAGGTAGAAGAGAGACAGGGATAGAATGATTCTTGATGGATATGAAACATCCGTCAAGAATGGAAGAGGCGGTTTCTATAGTTCCATCAGCGAGCTCTACTTCATAAGTTATGTGTAGAGTTCTTACGTGAAAGTTTAATAGTTCACTAACCTTATGATCTACAAATGATTTATCGGCGCCCGAATTGAAAAGAACTCTAGCAAAAGCGTCGTTGATAAGGAACGTACCCGTTATGACCTTGTTATCATTTACTGCTTCCTTGGCATTCATTTGGAAGGCTCTAGCAGTGCCTTTCTTTGCTTCAGCGGTTTTGGCCTTATCTTCAGTGTTTGCCTTAGGGCAATTCGTCTTAATGTTACACCACATCCAAAACAGGTGGCATCCTTTATATTTCGGCACTCATGTGACCGATGCCCTGTTTTCTTGCAGATATTGCACTGCTTTGGTTTCCGGTCTAAGCGACACTATCCATAGTGTTGCTTCTCACATGTCTTGCAAGTGGGTTTGTCGTTCGACTTCTGATTATCCTTGCTAAACCCATGTTTACCCTTTTTATTAAACTTCTAGGAGTTGTTGTCCTCCCGTTTTCGCTTCCCATCATTGTCAGTCTTAACTGACATCTGCCTCACGTAATCCTGAGTGAGGGAGAGGGATAACTCTACAGCAGATTTGTAGGTGCCAGGCTGCACCGCTTTAACCATACTCCTAATTTCAGGAGCTAGCCCATTAGTGAATCGTGCGATACGTTTGGGCTCCGGGGTAACCAAATAAGGCACTAGTTGAGAGAGAGTTGTAGTCGGTGAAAAACTTCCGACAATCCATGTTTTTCATAGTCAGATTTAGGAAATCTTACTCGATTTTCTCCACCTCATGAGGTGGGCAGTAGGTATCCTTTACTAAGTCTACAAACTTGGACCAACTCAAGTTGTAGAGATGAACTTTGCCTGTAGACTGGACTAAGGCTTTCCACCAGATAAGGGCATCACCCTTGAATGATTGAAATACATACTTAACAACGTTCTTATCAGCGCAGCCGCTGATATCCATTACCATCTCCATTCATCTAGCCATCTTAAACACTCCACGGCTCCCTTTTCCCCGTTAAAGCCGCGGGGTCTACAAGACACGAAGTACTTGTAGGGCAACCATCGCCATCGACATTTGGTTTCTTATGATGCTCATCACTTTTTGCTATACTTCTCACATTCAAAGAGTGTGCGTCACTCTTCTTTGGCTTTGAGTGGCTAGGCTGAGACTTTGGTTTAGAAACATGCTTGGAGCGAGAAGCACTCACTCGGGTTGCTGTTCAGACCTATCCTTCAAAGCTTTGCCAACTTCTGCGGCAATAAGGTCTCTCAAGTCGTTCTTACTAATGATGATATTCTCATTGGCATCATCGTCATTGCGTTTTCTTTTTACTTCATTAGAATCCACCATTGTTGCAACTTAATTCTAAATATCGAGATGAATTTGGTGAGTTGCTATAGTGTACCCTTTTTCACGACATGGTTCAATGACCATACAATTTTTGATAAGATATGTATACTTATTATATATATATATATATAACCTAGGTCTCAAAGGACCATCATAGGCATTTATGGATTGGACATAGTTCAAAATTTACCAGACAGTGGTCCAAATGTTACTATTGTCATTGTCATTAGGGACAATATCTCACTGCACATTGCTTTACACTACTATTGAGTGTTTGAATGTTTTAACCAGGATCTGATTTGATCATTCAGGCGGTAGGGTGTGAACATTGTCATTTACCCAATTGATTAATGCGACAATATTTGTCACAGGAATTTAAGGGTTAACTCCACATTGTGAGTTAATACAGAGAAATGATAAATTTGGAAGTTGAACATTATTCACCTTTGCTAGACAGAAGGTTACTTCCAAAATTTTCATTTGCCAATTTAATTGATCATAGTCATTGACTGATAGATCTTTGGATAATATAGCGGATCGATAAAATTTAAATAAAAATCATGATGATTAATTGAATGAAATATAATAAGGAAAATTTTACTAGAAGGAACGTTACATAATTGCATAATATATAGGACTTGAAATAACAAAAGTAGTTCACCCAGGAACTTAACAGAAATAACAATGTCCTCGCAGGGACTTTTGGAATTTAAATTACATAAATGAAAATACAAAAAAAAATACTCATCCTTCCTCCCTTTCACAACTTTATAAAGTTTCTTGATAAATTTGGTTGTTTTCTTCTCCGACTTCTTAACTTGTTGCCGCATTTCTCTGACCTGATCTAAGGCCTCATTAATAGCCTCAAGTGGTGCTTGTGATTGGGGTTGAGGCTGAGATGGAGGTGGTTGTGGCTGAGGCGCAACTGAATACGGATACCCATAAGGTGGATATCCGGTAGCGGCATAAGGTGGGTAATTAGGGTAAGAGGAATGATAAAGGTTATTATGAATGATTGCATCATAATAAGGATCCTGCTCTAGACCATGGTGGATGTAGTTATACAAACCGTGAGGGTCAACAGAATTAAACCCTGACGGGCCTGTATAAGTAGGTGGTGGCTGAGGTTGATCCACCTGTTGCATATCTACATCCTCGATTTGAGGGTATGGTGATGGAGCATGATGTTGGGGAGTGTTGTGGTAGGAGGGCGTGTTGATGAACACATATTGTGCCCATCTTTGTTCATAATCATCAGGTCCTAGAAATGGAGATCCTGCCAAAGAGTTTGAGCCACTAGACAGCTCGATGGGATGGCCATATGATCCGGTTTGTGGAAATTCATCCGGATCAGAATCCTCCTCCATATGTGTTGGCGAGTCGACTGGAGGGTTTTAGGTGAGGGTTGGTTGACAAAGTTAAAGTTAAAGAACTCTTGGTGAGAATGGGAATGAGAATGGTGTGATTGGTGGGAATGGTGAGAATGGTAAGAATGTTGGGAGTGTGATTGAGGCGGGGAGTATTCGTGTGAGATGGAATGTCTATAGGTTCAAATGAAGACGAAGAGTCTCCAGATCCTTCGTAAGGGTTGTGATCAGGCATATTAGCTGCTCCAGCTAGAGATGGTTTGTAAGGTGGTCTGAAAGATGGTCCGGTCATAGAGGGTCCACCCCTCATGGGCCCCTTGCCTTTTCCTCCGCCTCTAAATTTAGGTGGCATAACTCCTGCTTCAAAAACAAGTTAAACAAAGTACAAGGCTAGAATAATAAGATGGATAATGATTAAGCCTAGGTCAAAGTCTAGACTCGGAAGTCTAACAGATATGTGTTAATATGTATTCCTGAGATTAAAAACAAAAGGCTAGTGTTTAATTCACTCGAGAGTTGGCTCTGATACTAACCTGTCACACCCCTAATTTCCACGTATAACCCGGTGGGCCCGGTTAGGGAATATCGTGACAAGTTGATATCATCATTACCAAACAATACAATAAAACACAGCGGAAGTCTGAATAATTACTATTACAAATGTTCGAATGTTCAAAGTTCAAAATAAATACAACGCTTGTAATTAGATCCACAGGCGGATCGAAATGTGATTACAAAAGGAAATTTAACAGACTAAGGCCTTCTAGCCAAGGGTTGCAATTCCTCTTAAGCTTCGCCGAGCACTTCCAGCCTAATTAGGTATACTTGTCACCTGCGCTTAGTCTTTTGAAAACATTTAACCGACTCATTTTCAAAACATTTTGAAAACATTTAGTGTACACAACGTTACTTTGTTTAATAAATAACTTGGGATAACTTGTTTTCATGCTATCAATTTTACATGCCAATAATACATTTAGAGCCCGAAAACTGTGTCGGGAACATGATTAATCGACACACCACTTTAATACCTTTAATAGGTACACTCCTAATGGGTTATAATTTATTTTAGCATCTGTCGGGTGTATGCCTACACCCCGTGCTTAGGTCGTGGCCATTTACAATTAAATGAGCCGTGGATATCCAAGACATTGTCGTTTTAACCCCCAAATGTTTAATATTAAGCAATACGAATTAAAATGGATTATTTGAATTCCCGGCTCATTGGTCTTTGATCCCATATCCAACCATGCGGTATTATTATACCGTATCCCAAGCCCGTATAAGGGAAAATAAGTTAAAGTATTTACCTGGCTTGCAAATTCTTTAGTAAATAAGAAAATTAGAAGAGCACAGCCGTAATCAAAATAACTAGCCAGGAAACAATCTACTGGAAGCCTCTAGTCTGGAATGGATGGTATTATTAACCGATTAGTTAGCTAGCGGGTCTTATTTAGTCATTGACTTACACCGGCTAACTTAAAGTAAGATAACGGTACGAAACGCTAGATTAAGCGATGACCGGAAAAGAATGTATTTTGGACCCGACAAGTACTAGGACTTGTATAAGATGGTTTACTATTTTACATTCTGGAATTTAAGAATAATTTGATATGGCTAAACCCGTTTCGGTTAAATCGCGTAAACTAGTCACGTAGGCTTAACCATACGCATATAAGCGAAACCGGGTAACCGGGTAAGTCCTATACAAGTTCTATATGCCATTAAGTTTAAAATATGTTAAAATATCAGTAATCTATCAACATGTTGGCCCGTTACAGTTTTAAAATCATATTATGCCTTAAAAGGGCATTTTCGTCATTTTATAATGTAATAAATGAGCTTATATGTAAACTGATGTTATTGTCATGAACATTTTGTAAAAACACTTATTTTATGATGTTATATCAATAGGATATCAATTATGTGTGTGGTTTATAGTTTAAGACCAAACTATGTTCAGAAAGGGCATTTTGGTCATTTCACACATAATTTTATAATTTATTTGGGAATCTGAGTTTGGGACATGTACCTACTATTAATTCTTGAAAACATGTTTTGAAATGAGTAGGTATCAAGCCTTGCTAAATCTAATATAGTTATAAACCATATTACGCGCCGAAACGGCGATTGAGTAGCTAAATGACGATTTAAATGGTATTTAAGTGAAACTGTTGTTGTGACCAAGTTTGTGTGACCAAAATATGTTAGTATATATATATATATATATATTACATCACTAAGTATAAGGGTTTGGTTCATTAAATGTTTAAAACCCATTTAAAGTGCCGGAAGGGCAATATCGTCATTTAAGGACATAATACGCAAACTATAGCTTAAACTCAGTTTTCAACTTGAATGAACATCCCAAATAACCCTAATAATGATATTACGTCAGTAGGTATTGAGTTTTGATGTCAAGTTTATGTTTAAACCATTTATACGCCAAAAGGGCGATTTGGTCACTTTAAACGTGTTAATTACGTTGAATAATCAAAACATAGTTTATGACCAGGTTATTAATATCAAAATAAGTCATTAGTTTAATAATTCAGTTTACAACTCATTTATATGCTTGTTAGTGATCAAAACCTTAGTTTATGACAAAAGGGCATTTTAGGCATATTTAACGAATACTTGCATAATGACTTGGATTACTATATAACCATGTCCTATAACTCCAGAGGGTTATAGTATACTATAACATGATCATAATGCAACTTAGGAACTTTAGCTAAGGTTGCTAAATCGGGTCAGAACTGAAGTCAAAGCAAAAGTCAACTTTTGCGACTTTCGGTTGCGAACCGACCTTAGACCTGGAATTGACGAGCCGAACACGTTCCCACATGTTCTTATAACTATTACCATGCTATTAGAGTGTCAAAACATATTTTCTAACACCGACATTACTAATTATGATTTTATTCAAAACTGACCCGTTTGACTTTTTTATTAATATTACTTTGACCCGTCAATTGACCAAGCAAACGTGGTAATCAGGAGGTGCCCTCTTGAGGGATCAACACCTACCTTATTACGATCACTTAGCCATTTTGTTACAACATTGGCTGAAACATAATGGTCTTAGCTCAAAGTCAAAGCGTTTTACGTCAACGCTTTGACTTAGGCTAATTGCCTAATAAAACTGAAAAAGGAAGACTAAGAGTACTTACACAAGTCTCTTAGCACGAAATATGACTAGATTGGAAGCTCCCTTAGATCAGGAACCTCCACATATTTGAATTGGTTACGGACCGTAACCATAAAGGCTTGCGGTCCGTAACCGCCTTACTGAACTCATATTTTGAATGCCTTACGGTCCGTAAGGACCTCCCAGATGGTGAATATTTGGCATTTTTCCACTTTTGATCCCCCAACTTTTCCGATGCTCGTTCAGAGGTTATTAAAATAACATAACGGCATTTTTAGTGCCTCTTGGCTACACGTGGCAACCAAAAATTTTCGGGACACGTGTCGGGATCTTATTGGACAAAATTTTCGAGGTATTACAATTACCTAGAGAGACGACTAATGATTGTTTTTTATATATGTAGGATAATATTCGATATAAAAAAACCCAATAAACCGAAGAAAACTATTTAATGTTTTACATTTATGCTTTTTATAAAACTTTCACTTTTTAAGAATTAAATGTAACGCCTGTTTTTTTCCTACTTTCCTTAATTAGAAAACGTGTCTTGTAATTTCATTTTCGGAAACTTGTTTCCTTTGTAAATCGTATTCTGTTTCAAGCCATTGTAAATCCGAGTCTTTGATCATGAAATAAAGCTTTTATACATCATTTATACAATGATACATCCATTCGTTTGATACGCGATTCATAACTTTCATAAAACGTGAATTTAACTTGTAAAACTAACGTGTATTCGTAAGTCTTAAATGTTTCCATACATGCAAGACACCAGGTTATTCGATCTTGAGGCTTAACTCTAATTTCTTATACTTATTTGATACTTGATGAAACACTTTACAATACATCACATACGTTTCTTTTTTTTTTTCAACAACAAAAGAACCTAGGTTTATACGTTAGAAAACAGTTGATTTTCATGTCTTATATGCATCATATGGCTTATTACATGTTCCATACACATTGACACATAATTACTACTTAATATAATCAGCAATTAGACACATTACAATGTAAAAAATAAACAATAAAAAGATTATGGCTGGCAAAATCAGCAACTAGCTTTGGGCTGATGTTGGTGGACATGTTTCAATGATTAACCCTACTAAACACTCCCAAACCCCAACCCAATAAAACCCTAATCCATCCCCTATATAACCCAAGCCTCCTCCAAGCATTTTTCACTTTCTAAACACTCCCCATTCACTCTCAAACACTTCAAATCGCGGCTGAGATTAAGAGTTCGAGCAGATTCAGCACCTCTTACAAAAGTGAGCATAACTCACTCATTTCTTGGCCGATTTACTTGATTCTTTTTCCTACTTACTTGGATTAACCTTGGGTATGATTCCAGTGTCTCTCCTTGGAGAATCCAGACTTGGAAGTTCCCCGAAAAGGGCTCCAAACTTTCTGTTTATAACAAATCTTTTTAAAACTTATGTTTTACCTCAACAAACTTGAGTTCTTGTGCTCCTAATCACACTTATGATTAAGGAATCCTAACCAATCCTGTTTATATGAACTAAGGGCTATTTTAACCCTAAACTTTCTGTTTTCAAAGAGCTTTTAGCTCACAAGTGTTGCCAAGTCTTGAACTTGATGTTAGTGAGACTACAAGGTTAGCTTGGGCTATCCTACATAAAAGTCCACACAACACTTGATGATTTCCTATACCACCAAGGCCTATTCGACCTTCATAGAGTAACAAAGCTATGCCACGTCCCCAACAAAGGATGTACAGTATGCACGACCCTAGTTTGCTTACTCGGTTGATATGAAACTTTAGTGAAGAATTCTTTATTTTATGTAGTGTATGTAATTCTATGTTCATGACCCTCCTTGTGTCTATGACACTTGTGTAGTGGTGAATCCAATCGAGGTTCCAAAGTGGATGGTTAATCCTCCTGTGAATCCAATCGAGGTTCCAAAGTGGATGGTTAATCCTCCCACCTCCTACTTCACTTACATGACACCAAGAGGTTCCAAAGTGGATGGTTCATCCTCCCACCTCCTACGTGACTTTATAACTATATATAAATCTATGGACTATATAATATATCAAACCGAAACCTTGATAATGAATACATAATCACCTATCAAGTTAATAAGTTTTATCACTTAAGTGTGTAGTTCCTCGTTACGATTCTAATATGTCCCGAACCTATGAAATCACATCAAACCCATATGGGTTATCATAGTCTAAAAAACGAGTGCTATACCTAGTGACTATTTTTATATATCTTAATACTTTATTATTCTTTATTCCGTAACCATGCTCGATAATCCGAATCTTCCGTTAAAACTCATACTCATACCTATGTTCTTCTTGTAGAAGACAAAGTGCCTAACCCTAATCACAACAAGCTCGCGGGATTCTTTAAGTGGAACACTTTAGCAAAACCGTGAGTACACTCGACCCGTTTACCGCTTTCTCACTTTTGGGTTGTAACATGTTTACTTATCCAATTTCTAGCCAAGCTAGTAACCGACCTGTTCAGATAATGAACATTTAAATATCTTAACCGGACCGGTTTCATACCCGGTTCCCAGTACGACCGACACAGTCTGGTTTGGTTTTGAAAACATTGTGTCTACTTGAACTACACTCACGTAGCCATCATTCATTACTTCATTGACAAACCATTGGTTTTGCATAGACAGGTTTAGTAGCAATGTCAGCCTAATATTTTCTTAAGAACTCATAGAATCTAAATTTACAGACACCATGAGCACTATAACCAAGCAGGGTAGGTACCTAGCCCCTCACACCCTGCTCCTTTAGCAATATCTTATATCTGAAACCTGATGAGGTACTCTTATACTTACAGGGTCGATCGGATTAATCAAAACAGTAAAAGTTATTAAAAATCATCTAATTGTAATGACTTACTTATATATTCAAATACACGATGAACAAATTAAAAAAGGCAAGCCAATGCAGTTGGGTTGCTACAAATATGAAGATTGATCCCAGTTTGACTGATTACGCTCACCAAATTCATACTCATAAGCTATATCCAACTCGTCCAAAACAATCAATAACGAAAATTTATCTTCAACAAAGGCATATGAAATAGAAGTGTAAACAAGCCAAGCCACTAGTGAGCTACTCGAGATCGGGTCACTAAAAATCAAACCGAGTCAAACTTAAACGAGCTCGAGTCTAAATAGGATTGTTTAATAAGTGGTCTCGAGTCTAGGCTTCACTTATCGAGTTCGAGTAATTCATGATCCTAAACCGGAATATTATAAATATACTTATTATTTAATGCATCATACTTATATACTTAATAATTATATATATATATATGTATATATATATAATTATGATAAAAGTAAAAGTAATATATTAATTTCAATTAAAAGTTAACCATAAATACATATAAAATAATAAAAAATGAATATAAATAGTTAAGCGATCCGAGCTCGAGAGTAAAAAACTACTCATGAGTCGAACTCAAGCTTGGCTGCAACCCTAATTAGATGTTATATTGATTTATAAATCTAATATAAACAAACAAAACAAAAACAAACTTTAAAACTCACTTTATCGGTGCGTCTGAAAAACATATGTGTTTCATCTATTAGAATCGGCATTGAATTTAAAACCGAATTAAACTGAACTAAACCTATGTGTTTCTCAACTTCGCATGGGTTAAAAATGTTAAAAGCATAATTTTTTCAAGTGGGCTTCTTCTCTTTATATACATGAATGGCCCTTGTTTTTAGGACCAATATAAAATAAGGAAAAAATATTTTGTTTTTGTTTAATTGGTTCAAGCAAGCTTTAGTTGTAGCTCTAAATTTTATGTCAACTTTTTTATTTGATATTCCGAAACACAAAATATAATAAGCATGCAATTGTATTCTTTTTAGTATATTTGTTTTTATAATCCTTATATTGTTGTAGTAGTCCATTGATTATATTAGATAAATCTATAAAAGTGACAAGTATGTAACTAATCATTAATAGTATCATACAGCGAAGCCAATTTCGAGTTATTTGAACAACACTATGCTAATTCCACAACTAAAGTTACCAAAATTTGAGCTTTCTCTGCTATGAAGATACCTATACTCCGCTGATGTGTCTTAGGTTAATTTTTTTCATATATAAGTTCCAACCATTTCCACAACCAAGCAACGTGATTTACACAAAAACATACGTAACTCTAGCTTAGGGAAATTGTTTGGTCCGTGGTTATCCACCTAAATCATCTTTGAGCATTTTCATTTAGCACATAATTCAATATTCAAGTACTCTCAATCTTATCGTCATTTGATACTTAAAAGTTAGAACTACACCGAATATCATATTTCCAAAACCTGAAGCTAACATGATGCATATTAGCCACAATGTTTACTGGCTTGAGATCTCTAATTCGCTATCCATTCTAAGATTATTCTAGTAATGCATTAGGTGATAACGGAAAAATAAA
This sequence comes from Scalesia atractyloides, assembly GCA_947069175.1. NCBI lineage: Eukaryota > Viridiplantae > Streptophyta > Magnoliopsida > Asterales > Asteraceae > Scalesia > Scalesia atractyloides. The sequence continues at coordinate 71,589,149 of CAMTDV010000019.1, forward strand.
AATAATCCAATATGGTTTAGGTGCATAACTACTAACCAATCGATTTCCCTAAGCTGGAGTATGTAGGTGTATGTGTGTAGATCACATTGCTTGATTGTGAAAATTCTTGTAATCTACAAATAACAAATTTATTAACCTTAGACACATCACTTGGGATACATGGGTCTTTGTAACACATAATATCATTTTTTGTGGGTTGACGTGATTATAAACTATAAACTCATACCTTTACAGTTTGCCAATTAAAAGTAAAACACCGTGGTGGTGGTTATGGAAGGAAATAGTCCCTAGAGTACATGCAAAACTATTATCTCACTTGGGTTGGGCAAGCTTTAGGTCTTTTAACATTAACCATCTTAGTGGGAGTAAGTATACATTAAGTTTTAGACACTTTTGACATTACTACGCGTATCAACTATCAAGATTATATTTTTATGGGGATCTGCAATATGTTACCTTAGTTTCAAGGTGTCATAAGGTTATCCTACTATTTGTCTCACAAACTAAAATTGTTGATTCCATGTAGTTTGCATTTGTACGATGTAACCATAGCATTGCTTGCGTTAATGTACACACGTCTTTTGACTCACGCGATAGGTTTTACTTTATAATATATATATATATATAAGAACACGATTAGCTAATAAATAAAACTATTAGCTGACCGAAGTGAATAACTGGCCTGTATAAAAGCGAATCATATACATATAGAAGGTGGGTGATACCAAAAGATTGTATGACCGGTAGATTTTCCGTTGGCCATCTCAGCTCCTGGTCTGAAATTCACATACAACTATACATTCATAATACATTACATTGATCAACCATATAAAGCCAACCGGGAGTCAAAATTAGTTGGATTTGGGACTCACTTCACACCTCCATTCTATATTTCTACTTTCAAGTTACATGACTCTATGCTCGCTCGTTCATTCCAAATCCAGATCACAAGAGTTTTACTTAATCTCTAGATATCCGATGGCACAACAAACCAATCTTCTTATCGATGGATTGGTCTAACCAACTTAAGAACCGGATGGCACAAAAAATGATATAAAATATAAAACTATATTAATATATCTATAAATATACGATATATGAAAAATACTATAGGGAATTAGGTAGAATTGCCATGTTCGACCTAGTCTATAGTTTAAGTGTCCATTTTTGACCATTCATATGCTATGCTTAAAACTTTATTCTTACTTCATTGCTTCTTCCTTATCTTTTGGTCTTAAAACTTACATAATGTCTTTCCTAAGACATTTACACAATACACTTGAAGACTTGAAGACACTCATGATGCAAACGAGATGATTTGCACCAAAATAGGTTCAGTGACTTACAATTTTTGGTGAAATCCCTCATTTCGCGTATTCGATTTTCACGAAGTTATACCATCAAGTTAGGAGTGATATCCACATCTTGATGGAAAACTTCCATTTCATACTCTAGTGGATCTTATAAACAAGTTGGAATATGCTCCTCGTTTAGTAAGAAACAACCACACTTAAGGTACGAAATCGTCAAGTTAGGGGTGAAACCCACACCTTGTCGATTAACTCCCGTTCCTCGATTTTCAATCTCGCCAAAGTCTCGAATTTTCGATCGACTAGGGACATGTAGTAACTGGAAGTAGGGGTGTTCATGGTTCGATTTCAACCGTGAAACCGCCCAAACCGGTCATCGGTTCGGTTTCACAGTCGGTTTTTAGTTATCTTTCGGTCGGTCGGTTTCAAATTTATAAACCATAGCAAACAGTTTGGTTTACGGTTTGTAGCCAAAACCAACTGTAATAAACCGGACCGGACCGGACCGGGCAGTAAGAGTATATTTTATTTTATTTTTAATATTTCATATATTATATATATATAAACAAAAATAAATTTACATCTAAATTTAATCTAAGTAACTAAACTAATATTATTAACTATAAATGGGTTACTTTCCATTTAATTAATTAATATAGTCATAATGGCACGTACTTGAATATCAAAAGTTCATATTTTTCATATCGCCGCTTTCAATTTCATTAATTAATACAGACATATCGGCCCATATTTTTCATTCTTTTATTTATTTTTTCATATTTAGAAAATAAGGCCCAAATAGCCCAAACCGTGAAACAGAAACGAAACCAAACCGTTAATAACGGTTTGATTTGGTTCGGTTTAAGAAATCAACGGTTCGGTTTCGGTTTTCTATTACCAAAAACCGTAACTAATGGTTTGGTTCACGGTTTGACCCCCAAACCGACCAAACCGGACCATGAACACCCCTAACTGGAAGGGTAAAATGCCGTTAATCGCTTCTCGACGAGAGCGTTTTACCTATTAGGCCAAAGCATGTTCCCTAACTCGAAAGATCTTACGAATCACTTTGGAATAGTCGACGTTTCTCTACCCAAAACAATCTCATGTTTATTGAGCCAATCTTTTATGTTATCTCAATTTTTATGTGATTTTATACTTGTTACCTCGTTCATTTCAAACCGTTACACAATTCGCACGTCTTCCGCAATCAAAAACAATAATAATCCTCGTGAACAAACTAAATTTATACTCTTTATACGCACTCATACGTGGTTATACTTGTTGAATACTCGTTAAATACTCGTCAAATACATGCAACATACGTGAAATACCCATGCTTATACATGCAAAACTTATTTTTACATTATCATCAAGTCGCATCCTTTTCCTTTCTATTTCAACCCTAGATGTCTTCCCCAAGTTCTTCCAAGAAATCCAAGGGCTCCTAGAGGGGTTCAAACAACCAAGGAGACTCTATCTCCAAGCAGGAATTGGTAGGATTAGTCGCGGAACAAATGGCCGAGCAGATGGCTAAAATCATCCCAAAGATAGTAACCCAAATCCAAACCATCCATGAAACCCCCAAATCCTTCGTTGACTCAAAGGTGGACCCTCCTAAAGCAACGTCCCAGTTCAAACAGTTCATGGCTTGTAAGCCCATGAAATTCACTGGTAATGATGGCGCTACCGCCATGATGAACTGGTTCGACGCGATCGAACTCACCTTTTTGCAAAGCGGGTGCCCTGATGAGCTCCGAACCTTGAATGCCACCGGGGTCTTTCGTGAGAGAGCCCTAAGTGGTGGACCACTGAAAGAAACAAGCGTGGCAATGAAGCCGCCCACGCGTTACCTTAGGAGGAGCTAAGGCAGCTCATGAAGGACCAATTTTGTCCTCCTCACGAGACCCAGAAACTCGAAAACGAATTATGGAATCTCACCTAACAAGGGAGCGATGCCGAAGGATTGATCGCACGCTTCAAACAGTTGAGTATCCATTGCCTGGGCAAGTGGATACCATACCCAAGGCAATCACCAAACTCATTCGCTGCCTCTCACCTGTACTAACAAACCATGTCGCCGCCGCTAGCCCTAAAACCCTCGAAGATGCTTATAGCATCACGATTGAACTGAACCACAATTGCATTCGTCATAGGGCCTACGACAAGGTCTCCACGAAGCATGCACACCAAGCCACCACCGCTACTGAATCACCTCCCTCTCCCAAGCCAAGAAACAAAACAACAGGAACAAGAAGCAGAAGGCTTATGTTCAGAACAACGCGGTTGTTACTCCGCTTACCCCTTCACCACTAAACGATGTCTCCTCTACCCAAAACACTGAGCCACCCAAATGAAACTACACCGGTACTTGGCCTAAATGTGAACGGTGCACCTACCACCATCTCCCATCCACCCAGTGTCGGAAATGCGCCAACTGTAACAGGATAGGGCATTTCGCTAGCCATTCTCGCCAACCCCAAAACAATCAAGCCATCATGCCTAACCCTAACACAAACCAACCTCAACCCCAACGTCAGAATGCTCCTGTGCGAGCATGTTACAAATGTGGCGATCTCAATCATCTCGCCAATGTTTGTCCTCTACTCAACCAGCAGCCTCAACTTCAACAGCAGCAGCAGCCTCAGTCTACTAAAGGATGAGCCTTCATGCTTACCTCTGCACAGGCTCAAAACTCCAGTGACGTCATTACTGGTATGTTCCTTGTCAACCATATTTATGCTTCATGTCTGTTTGATACTGGTGCCGATAAAAGTTTTGTGTCTGTCGAATTTGAACCTTTACTTAAGTGCGAACGTTCCAAATTGCCTAATCCTTTCGCTGTCGAAGTCGCTAACGGGAAATCCATCACCGTTGATTCCGTCCTTTCTAATTGCTCCTTGAATCTTAATGATCATACGTTTTCGATTGACCTCATTTCCATGCAATTTGGAAGCTTCGTTATCATAGTAGGCATGGATTGGCTTAGGCGAGTTCGTGCCAAAGTTGTTTGTTCCGAAAAGTTCATTCGCCTTCCCCTTCCTAACGATGATTCATTACACGTCTATGGCGAGAAACCTTCCAAAGGTCTTATATCCTAAGCGAACAAGTACTTACGTAAGGAGTACTTTGCCTTTCTTGCCCACGTTGTGGAGAAGAAAGACAAAGGCCTAAGCATAAGTGATGTCCCCATCGTTTGTCAATTTCCCGATGTTTTTCCTGAGGATCTTCCTGGTCCTTCGCCTCCTCGATCTGTTGATTTTCATATTGACCTCATCCCTGGCGCAACTCCTGTTGCGAAGGCTCCCTATCGTTTAACACCCTCGGAAATGCAAGAGCTATCAAGCCAACTTCAGGAGCTTCTTTATAAAGGCTTTATACGCCCTAGTTCTTCTCCTTGGGGCGCTCCCGTTCTATTCATCAAGAAGGAACATGGATCCTTTCGGATGTGTATTGACTATCGCGAACTCAACAAACTTACAGTAAAAAACCGATATCCACTTCCTCGTATCGACGACCTCTTTGATCAACTTCAAGGTGCGACTTGTTTCTCGAAAATCGACCTTCGTTCTGGCTATCATCAACTTCGAGTTCTCGAAGAAGATGTACCTAAAACTGCATTCCGCACACGTTATGGGCACTACAAGTTCGTGGTCATGCCTTTTGCTTTGACTAACGCGCCTGTAGTGTTCATGGAACTCATGAACTGCGTGTGTAAGCCTTTTCTCGATCGCTTCGTAATCGTACATTGACGATATTCTCATCTACTCCAAGACGAAAGAAGAACATGGGCGACATTTGCAACTTATCCTTCAGCTTTTGCGTACCGAACGTCTTTACACCAAATTCTCCAAGTGTGAATTTTGGCTAAAAGAGGTTCAGTTCCTTAGTCACACCGTCAATGAACTCGGTATACATGTTGACCCCGCAAAGATAGAAGCTGTGAAGAATTGGATTGCACCTAAATCGCCTTCTGAAATTCGTTCGTTTCTTGGCTTAGCTGGTTATTATTGTCGCTTCATCTCGAACTTCTCTAAAATCTCCGTTCCTTTAACGTCTTTGACCCAAAAAGATAAACCTTTTGTTTGGGGTCCCGTACAGGAGGAGTCTTTTCAAACCCTCAAGGAGATGCTTTGTAATGCTCCTATCCTTACACTCTCCGATGGAAACAACGATTTCGTCGTGTATTGCGATGCTTCAAACCAAGGTCTTGGTTGCGTTCTTATCCAACGGGACAAGGTCATCGCCTACGCGTCGAGACAACTCAAAATTCATGAGAAAAACTATACTACGCACGACCTTGAACTTGGTGCAGTTGTTTTTGCATTAAAGATTTTGCGACACTACCTTTATGGTACAAAGTGTACGGTCTTCACCGACCACAAGAGCCTCCAACATATCTTTGATAAAATGGAACTCAACATGCGTCAACGTTGTTGGGTAGAATTGTTAAACGACTACGACTGCGATATTCGCTACCACCCTGGTAAAGCGAATGTTGTGGCCGATGCACTCAGTCGTAAGACTCATGTTAAGAGTGTTCGTTGCTACCAAATCGTGAGAAAACTCAACGAGTTAATTCGCCAAGCACAATTTGCCGTTATTAACGAGGGTAACCTCGATAACGAATTATATTGTGGAGTCGAAAACCCACTCGAAGCTAAGCCCGTTGGTATCCTTTACTACCATGGTCGCATTTGGATTCCCGATCGTCTCAACCTTCGAAACACCTTGATGGACGAAGTCCACAAATCCCAATACTCCATTCATCCTGGCGCTGACAAGATGGTATCATGATCTTCGAGCTCTTATTGGTGGCCTGGGATGAAGAAAGATATTGCCGTTTACGTCTCAAAGTGTCTTACGTGTTCCAAAGTCAAGGCCGAACATCAACGTCCCTCTGGTTTGCTCGAACAACCAGAAGTCCCTGTCTGGAAATGGGAGAGCATTACCATGGATTTTATCACCAAATTACCTCGTACTTCATCTGGTCATGGCATCATCTGGGTTATCATTGACCGATTGACCAAATCCGCACACTTCCTCGCCATTCATGAAGATTACAAAGTCGAGAAATTGGCTCATATCTACACGGATGAAGTCATCAGTCGGTCATGGTACTCCACTCGATATTATCTCTGATCGCGATGCTCGTTTCACCTCTGCCTTTAGCAAACGTTTCAGTCTGCCCTTGGCACTCGTCTTAACCTCAGCACCGCTTTTCATCCTCAGTCTAATGGTCAAACCGAGCATATAATCCAAACTCTGGAGGATATGCTTCGTTCTTTCGTAATCGATTTTGGCGGCAATTGGGATTCACACTTACCTTTGGTAGAATTCTCGTACAATAATAGTTAACACGCCAGTATTCAAATGGCTCCATTTGAAGCATTGTATGGTCGTAAGTGTCGTTCGCCTATTTGTTGGCACGAGATTGGAGATGTTGAGATCACCGGTCCCGAATTAATACAAGAGACAACGGACAAGATCCTGCAAATACGTGATAATCTTCTCAAGGCCCAAAGTCGACAAAACAGTTATGCTGACAGGAGGCGCAAGCCTTTTGAATTTCATGTTGGTGAACATGTACTTCTTAAGGTATCCCCTTGGAAGGGTGTAGTTCGATTTGGCAAGAAAGGCAAACTCGCACCTCGCTAGTAGGTCCTTTCAAGATTCTCGAAAGGATTGGCAAGGTTGCGTATCGACTGGACCTACCTGAAGAACTCAACAACGTTCATCATGTCTTCCACGTTTCAAACTTGAAGAAATGCCTAGCTGAAGAAGGACTTCAAGTCCCACTCAAAGATCTTCAAATTAATAAAACCTTGCACTTTGTGGAGAAACCTGTCGAAATCATGGACCAAGGAGTCAAGCAATTGAGGCGCAGTCGAATTCCTATCGTCAAGGTTCGATGGGAAGGAAAACGTGGCGCTGATTTTACTTGGGAACTCGAGAGTGATATGAAGACTAAGTATCCGCTTCTCTTCGTTGCATATTCCTAAATTTCGGGATGAAATTTCCTAAAGGAGGGGAGACTGTAACGCCCTGTTTTTTCGTACTTTCCTTAGTTAGAAAACGTGTCTTGTAATTTCATTTTCGAAAACTTGTTTCCTTTATAAATCGTATTAGTTTCAAGCCATTGTAAATCCGAGTCTTTGATCATAATGAAATGAAGCTTTAATACATTGTTTATACAATGATACATCCAATTGTTTGATACGCGATTCATAACTTTCATAAAACGTGAATTTAACTTGTAAAAAACTAACGTGTATTTGTAAGTCTTAAATGTTTAAATACATGCAAGACACCAGGTTATTCGATCTTGAGGCTTAACTCTAATTTCTTATACTTATTTGATACTTAATGAAACACTTTACAATACATCACATATGTTTCTTTTTTTTTCAACAACAAAAGAACCTAGGTTTATATGTTAGAAAAGAGTTGTTTTTCATGTCTTATATGCATCATATGGCTTATTACATGTTCCATACACATTGACACATAATTACTACTTAATATAATCAGCAATAAGACACATTACAATGTAAAAAATAAAAAATAAAAAGATTATGGCTGGCAAAATCAGCAACTAGCTTTGGGCTGATGTTGGTGGACATGTTTCAATGATTAACCCTACTAAACACTCCAAAAGCCCAACCCAATGAAACCCTAAGCCATCCCCTATATAATCAAGCCTCCTCCAAGCATTTTTCACTTTCTAAACACTCCCCATTCACTCTCAAACACTTCAAATCGCGGCTGAGATTAAGAGTTCGAGCAGATTCAGCACCTCTTACAAAAGTGAGCATAACTTACTCATTTCTTGGCCGATTTACTTGATTCTTTTTCCTACTTACTTGGATTAACCTTGGGTATGATTCCAGTGTCTCTCCTTGGAGAATCCAGACTTGGAAGTTCCCCGAAAAGGGCTCCAAACTTTCTGTTTTGAACAAATCTTTTTAAAACTTATGTTTTACCTCAACAAACTTGAGTTCTTGTGCTCCTAATCACACTTAGATTAAGGAATCCTAACCAAGCATGTTTATATGAACTAAGGGTTGTTTTAACCCTAAACTTTCTGTTTTCAAAGAGCTTTTAGCTCACAAGTGTTGCCAAGTCTTGAACTTGATGTTAGTGAGACTACAAGGTTAGCTTGGGCTATCCTACATAAAAGTCTACACAACACTTGATGATTTCCTATACCACTAAGGCCTATTGGACCTTCATAGAGTAAAAAGGCTATGCCACGTCCCCAACGAAGGATGTACGGGATGCACGACCCTAGTTTGCTTACTCGGTTGATATGAAGCTTTAGTGAAGAATTCTTTATTTATGTAGTTTATGTAATTCTATGTTCATGACCCTCCTTGTGTCTATGACACTTGTGTAGTGGTGAATCCAATCAGGTTCCAAAGTGGATGGTTAATCCTCCCACCTCCTACTTGACTTACATGACACCAAGAGGTTCCAAAGTGGATGGTTCATCCTCCCACCTCCTACATGACTATATAACTATATATAAATCTATGGACTATATAATATATCAAACCGAAACCTTGATAATGAATACATAATCACCTATCAAGTTAATAAGTTTTATCACTAAAGTGTGTAGTTCTTCGTTACGATTCTAATATGTCCCGAACCTATGAAATCACATCAAACCCATATGGGTTATCATAGTGTAAAAAAACGAGTGCTATACCTAGTGACTATTTTTATATATCTTAATACTTTATTATTCTTTATTCCGTAACCATGCTCGATAATCCGAATCTTCCGTTAAAACTCATACTCATACCTATGTTCTTCTTGTAGAAGACAAAGTGCCTAACCTTAATCACAGCAAGCTCGCGGGATTCTTTAAGTGGAACACTTTAGCAAAACCGTGAGTACACTCGACCCGTTTACCGCTTTCTCACTTTTGGGTTGTAACATGTTTACTTATCAAAATACACTTATCAAAATTCATGCTTTTACATACTCAATGCTTAATACATGATGCTTGTTATGCTTAGATACATGCGAGAAGTATACATGCTTGATAATTAACTTAGCTAGCCCAACTTGACATATATAGCGCTATAGGAGTAGCACACCACCCGTCGGGGTTATGTTAAGATTATCATACTCATTTAGCCTTGTCGCTTTGCGACGAGGGAAGCTCAATTTCGTAAACTTTTGTGGAAACTCGGGTTTGATCTAGTAGTGCATGATTAGTATAGTATTTGCTTACAATTACCATGTGGATTCGACTTATACATTTTATACCTATGCTATGTATTCACCAAACTTGTGTACTCGCCTTTGCTTTTGCATTGAACTCTATTTTAAAACATGTTACAGGTTGATGAAGATGATGCCATGAAATTGGAGTAGTGTTGATGACTAGATATACACATAGACGTTAGGTTTATAATTGTTGTATCAAATTTTGCCTTGATTATTGTTGTATTTGAATTTCCATGTATTGTACTCGAATATTTTACTTATGAAATGAAATCCGGTTTAATTAAATATTGTCGCAATTAGTATTATGAGCAATGAGCAATCTCTTTCATCCCGCCTTGATGTTTCCGCCATCGGTTGAGGTGTGACAAAATTAGTGGCTCATATTTGTTCTCTCTCTTCTCACATTAAAAAGTTATTTATCAATAGATATTTTCCCTATATGTGTGTGTGTGATGTTATATGTAAATACCAATGGTTGTTATTAGGGTGAGCATGAATCGAATTAACCAACATAATTAACCTGAACTAACTAAACCTTTAAAAAAGACAATTTGTTTTAGTGTTAATCAAAAAGCCGATTTTTAAGGTATGATTTTCATCATGCTTGTACTCAAAACAAAAAAAAAGTAAGTTGAACCAACTATGAGTAGAATCATTACGATTGAACCAAAATGCACAACTTGCCCGTATAAAACTGAATCATATACATATAGAGGGCGACGGATGCTAAAAGGTCGCATGACTGCAAATTCTTCATTGCCAATCGCAATCTCTTGGGTCCCAAATTCACATACAACCACAAATTCATAATTTGTCACATTGCTCAACCAGATAAAATCGGTCAATAGTCCAAATTAGTTTAATTAGGGTTTTACTTCGAACCTCCAATATATATTTCTACTTTAAAGCATCCAACGTTCAACTTTTATAAGTTATCAAAATTCCTTGCTTAATCGTTCATTCTACATCAAGATCACCAAAGTTTTACTCAATGTTTTCAGAATTGACCGGATTTAGGAATCAATTGACGTTATAAATAATGTAAAAATTAAAACAATATATATATATATATATATATATATTAAATAAAAAACAAAATATGAAAATACTTTAAGTTTTGGTGTGAATAAATAGGGAACAATTAAATATGCTTAACTGAACCAGTTTCGTTTCCAATTTCTAGCCTAGCTAGTAACCGACCTGTTCAGATAATGAACATTTAAATATCTTAACCGCACCGGTTTCATACCCAGTTCCCAGTACGACCGACACAGTCTGGTTTGGTTTTGAAAACATTGTCTCTACTTGAACTACACTCACGTAGCCATCATTCATTACTTCATTGACAAACCATTAGTTTTGCATAGACAGGTTTAGTAGCAATGTCAGCCTAATATTTTCTTAAGAACTCATAGAATCTAAATTTACAGACACCATGAGCACTATAACCAAGCAGGGTAGGTACCTAGCCCCTCACACCCTGCACCTTTAGCAATATCTTATATCTGAAACCTGATGAGGTACTCTTATACTTACAGGGTCGATCGGATTAATCAAAACACTAAAAGTTATTAAAAATCATCTAATTGTAATGACTTACTTATATATTCAAATACACGATGAACAAATTAAAAAAGGCAAGCCAATGCAGTTGGGTTGCTACAAATATGAAGATTGATCCCAGTTTGACTGATTACGCTCACCAAATTCATACTCATAAGCTATATCCAACTCGTCCAAAACAATCAATAACGAAAATTTATCTTCAACAAAGGCATATGAAATAGAAGTGTAAACAAGCCAAGCCACTAGTGAGCTACTCGAGATCGGGTCACTAAAAATCAAACCGAGTCAAACTTAAACGAGCTCGAGTCTAAATAGGATTGTTTAATAAGTGGTCTCGAGTCTAGGCTTCACTTATCGAGTTCGAGTAATTCGTGATCCTAAACCGGAATATTATAAATATACTTATTATTTAATGCATCATACTTATATACTTAATAATTATATATATATATATATATATATATATATATAATATATGTATATAATTATGATAAAAGTAAAAGTAATATATTAATTTCAATTAAAAGTTAACCATAAATACATATAAAATAATAAAAAATGAATATAAATAGTTAAGCGATCCGAGCTCGAGAGTAAAAAACTACTCATGATTCGAACTCGAGCTTGGCTGCAACCCTAATTAGATGTTATATTGATTTATAAATCTAATATAAACAAACAAAACAAAAACAAACTTTAAAACTCACTTTATCGTGCGTCTGAAAAACATATGTGTTTCATCTATTAGAATCGGCATGAATTTAAAACCGAATTAAACTGAACTAAACCTATGTGTTTCTCAACTTCGCATGGGTTAAAAATGTTAAAAGCATAATTTTTTCAAGTGGGCTTCTTCTCTTTATATACATGAATGGCCCTTGTTTTTAGGACCAATATAAAATAAGGAAAAAATATTTTGTTTTTGTTTAATTGGTTCAAGCAAGCTTTAGTTGTAGCTCTAATTTTTATGTCAACTTTTTTATTTGATATTCTGAAACACAAAGATATAATAAGCATGCAATTGTATTCTTTTTAGTATATTTGTTTTTATAATCCTTATATTGTTGTAGTAGTCCATTGATTATATTAGATAAATCTATAAAAGTGACAAGTATGTAACTAATCATTAATAGTATCATACAGCAAAGCCAATTTCGAGTTATTTGAACAACACTATGCTAATTCCACAACTAAAGTTACCAAAATTTGAGCTTTCTCTGCTATGAAGATACCTATACTCCGCTGATGTGTCTTAGGTTAATTTTTTTCATATATAAGTTCCAACCATTTCCACAACCAAGCAACGTGATTTACACAAAAACATACGTAACTCTAGCTTAGGGAAATTGTTTGGTCCGTGGTTATCCACCTAAATCATCTTTGAGCATTTTCATTTAGCACATAATTCAATATTCAAGTACTCTCAATCTTATCGTCATTTGATACTTAAAAGTTAGAACTACACCGAATATCATATTTCCAAAACCTGAAGCTAATATGATGCATATTAGCCACAATGTTTACTGGCTTGAGATCTCTAATTCGCTATCCATTCTAAGATTATTCTAGTAATGCATTAGGTGATAACGGAAAAATAAAAATAATCCAATATGGTTTAGGTGCATAACTACTAACCAATCGATTTCCCTAAGCTGGAGTATGTAGGTGTATGTGTGTAGATCACATTGCTTGATTGTGAAAATTCTTGTAATCTACAAATAACAAATTTATTAACCTTAGACACATCACTTGGGATACATGGGTCTTTGTAACACATAATATCATTTTTTGTGGGTTGACGTGATTATAAACTATAAACTCATACCTTATACAGTTTGCCAATTAAAAGTAAAACACCGTGGTGGTGGTTATGGAAGGAAATAGTCCCTAGAGTACATGCAAAACTATTATCTCACTTGGGTTGGGCAAGCTTTAGGTCTTTTAACATTAACCATCTTAGTGGGAGTAACTATACATTAAGTTTTAGACACTTTTGACATTACTACACGTATCAACTATCAAGATTATATTTTTATGGGGATCTGCAATATGTTACCTTAGTTTCAAGGTGACATAAGTTTATCCTACTATTTGTCTCACAAACTAAAATTGTTGATTCCATGTAGTTTGCGTTTGTACGATGTAACCATAGCATTGCTTGCGTTAATGTACACACGTCTTTTGACTCACGCGATAGGTTTTACTTTATAATATATATATATATATATATATATATATATATATATAAGAACACGATTAGCTAATAAATAAAACTATTAGCTGACCGGAGTGAATAACTGGCCTGTATAAAAGCGAATCATATACATATAGAAGGTGGGTGATACCAAAAGATCGTATGACCGGTAGATTTTCCGTTGGCCATCTCAGCTCCTGGGTCTGAAATTCACATACAACTATACATTCATCATACATTACATTGATCAACCATATAAAGCCAACCGGGAGTCAAAATTAGTTGGATTTGGGACTCACTTCACACCTCCATTCTATATTTCTACTTTCAAGTTACATGACTCTATGCTCGGTCGTTCATTCCAAATCCAGATCACAAGAGTTTTACTTAATCTCTACATAATCCGATGGCACAACAAACCAATCTTCTTATCGATGGATTGGTCTAACCAACTTAAGAACCGGATGGCACAAAAAATGATATAAAATATAAAACTATATTAATATATCTATAAATATACGATATATGAAAAATACTTTTTATTGGTTTAAAAAATAGGGAGCATGCTTAACCGGACGAGTTTCCAGCCCAACCCAACCAATAACCAAACAATTTAAATGAGGAACACTTATATAGGATTAACGGCCCGTGTCATGCCCGGTTTACGGTCCGGTTTGGTTTTGAAACGTTGGTTCTACTTGCATTATAGTCACCTAGCCAACATGCATTACTTCATTTACAAATTATTACTGATTCAACTCAATTCATAGTTTCAAAGAATAAAATTTATCATCATTATTTTCTAATGTCATTAGCAAGACTTGTGGTTTTTGTGTGTTTTTTAAGTTTTTCTCTATGCTTATCTTTTGGAAGTCACATGAAGAGCACGAAACACATTTTCTATGACACAAATCTTGCATTCCATGTTGTATGATTTGTAAATCATTCATTGGATAGTTCATTAGTGGAGGTCTTAAGTTTGGTGGAGAATTTTCGATGTTTTTGGTGGACAACACATCTACAACACCTTTTGGTTGTTTCTTGGCGCTGAATTTGACTAAAACTCAATATATGTTGTTTATTTGTTTGTCTATGTTGTGTTCTTTTGGATGTTCAACCAACAACAACTACTTGAGTTATGGTGGAAAGTATTTTTGGCCATTGCATGCATGCTTCTTGGAAAATTTATCAAGTTATCTTATTAGTTCTTGCATCTTGTTATCATGTTAGCTGTTAACTTTGATGCTTTATGTATTTATGGGTTTTTCAAATAAGTGTTGGTGGAAAATATGTTTACTAAATGGGTTAAAACCAATTTAGTCTCTTATTTTGTATATATGAAATTAGGTCAAATCAAGTTTTTTTGTGGTCACACTCAGTTAATCGACGACAATCCAAAATCTAATCAAACCATGGTTAATGATCCAAAATTAAAGGATGATCCAATATTCAAGGTTTGGTTCAGGCAACTCTCATTCTTTCATGGTTCAATTCAGTGGAGATATAAGGTTCTTTTTATCCTTGTCGTTCTCATTTTATGTCGTTCTCTATCAAGGTTTGAACTTGTTGTTTGATTTTATCGATGAGGTACAATTTTATATTGAGTGATTTTCCCAAAGGGTTTTGATTAGATTTTAATTTTGCGATGAAGTTCATTTATAATTTGATTCTGATTTTACCATCAAATTTTGGTTAGATTCAAGTTTTTTTTCCATTAGCATTGTGTTTCAATTAGTAACATTATCATTATCATTATGCATCATATCTTATGTTTTTGCATTATCATTCATAGTGAACCAGGTTACTGCAATAACAGAAATGATGTAAAACGAGGATACAGAATCTCACAAACTGCTATTGTAAACAATGATGATGTTGATGATGTGCTAAAACATGGAATTGGAGATGAAAATGAAACTCTACTTGATATGGACGGCGTGTTAAGAGAAGATATGAAACTCAACCAAATAAAGATGAAACATTATACAGTTACGTTCAAGTACTTTCAACTTTCACCATTTAGATGATACTAATTTGAATATTGATGAAAATCGGATGATATCATATTTCGAGAGTAAACATAATTTCAGTCACGAGTAGGAGTTGGGAAAAGAATCGTTTAGTGACAAGGAAGAAGTCATTAAAGTTTCCAAGCTTTACAATATCAAGACACAAAAACATTTTGAGGTTATTGAATCATGACAAACCACTCGGTGTATATAAGGTGTAGCTTACATAAAAAGGGTTTCAAATGGCAACTTCGTGCAAGTAAACGTAAACGTAGTGGATCTTTGGAAATCACAATGTACACCGATGCACATTCTTTGAGACAACACTGTTATAATTGGGAACGATGTCTCTCCAAGTCCAAAATAATGGATGCCTAAGCGGGTCGAGTTGTTTGGACTTTTTTTCTTATTTTGTATATGTTATTGAAACTCCTAGCAAGTTGACTTTATTTGGCATTTTTCTTGGAACAATTATGGGCTGATTTCACAAAAGTTTACAAACTATATATTCAAAACCAAATTAAAAGAAAGTTACTACCACATTAGAAAAAAGATATGTTTTGTTTTGATTAAATGTCAACCAACCAATCTTACGTTTATTCTTTAATTTCACAATAAAGATAACCGTTTACAAGTCGTATTCATAAATTGATAAAGATCATCAAAGTTTGTCTCTGTTTCTCTTTGAGTAGGGATCACAAAAATCTTCAAGGGTAGTACTTTTTAACACTTTTAGCAATTTACTCCATAATGAATATGTCTATCATAGCATTTACCTATAGAAAATTACACACAAAAACCTCCGATCTTGGTTCTTTTTTAATTCATGATAGGTTTATAAAATTATTGTTCACTGTAAACATGATAACCATATTTAATCTCAATAAATAAGTGTCCATTAAATCACAATCACATTAGACAAAGACCCTATAAGTTGTTCAGAACCGGATACTTGAACCCGACCCTAATATGATTAAGGAATGTCTAAGTCGAAAGATGACGAGAAATCCATGACCCAGCTTAGGAAAGCCTAAACTAAATTGAAAAATAAAAACAAATAAAAAACACATCATGATGAGCATAAAACCCAACATCAACCTGCATTCACAAACTTAGATGATTTAAAAGAGTTTTTGATAGGTGTAATCATATCCTACATGCCAATTATTTCTTTTAAGGCAAAATTGATGTAATTTTCATGATAAATATTTCATACTTAATCATACGTAAAACTTTTCACATGAATGATGCTGGCATAATCTATTCAAATACCACATAATAAAACCCCTTACCTATTTTAGATGTCCAAAAAATAAAGAAAGGATCAATGCCTAACTATCCACGATCACAAATTAAACTTCATGAGTTCTAGGATTTTGCAGCTTTAATGGTGGTAGATGGTGTGACACCACCACTGATTTGGCATGTAAACAACAATTAGCTAGTTACAACTTTGGTGTCAAAAGTTTAAAGGAAAAAAGATGGCAACCTTTAATAAATGTGAGGACAACCTACAGCCCAACAAACACTTTATAAGCATCATAAATTCCTCATTGTGCTCCTAGAGCGTTTGGATCATTACAATACGTAAAGGAATCCCTCGGGTGAAAAAACCTCAAACTCTAGGTTTCTTCACACCCTTGAATAAAAAGTATCTATTTATTTTATTTTATGAAAGAGGATAATAGAGTTTATGAGACAAGAATAACAAGAAGCACTCACATCTAGGGATGAGATAGGTACAACCTGCATTGGCAACGAATTTGAACAACCGAATATAGTGGTACGGTACCGGCATGGGTATGAGTATCGGTATTCTGGTCCGGTTTTGGTACCACTTTATTCATTTAGCACTCATACGGATACCATATAGGTAAAATGGGCACGAGTGCCAAATAAGTAAAATCGATATGGGTACCATAATACCATAATACGAAAATAAAGCATAAAATATCAAATTCATTTGTAATCAATAATACATAATACCCAAAATAACTCTTGAAATTTCATACTTAAATTCAGTACCGATACTATATAGTACCAAGAAAGTACCCGTAAGTACTGAAATACTAATACCCTGGTACCAATACATATGTACCGAATAGGCAAAAATCAATACGGGTATGGGTATGCGTATTCGTGAAAAAAAATCATATCATTAGTCAGATCTCTAGCACTTTGCATTATTTAGTAATGAGACAAGATTATCAACAGGAGCAGGATGAGATACAATAGCTAAGAAAACGGCAGCCACATATCCACTAAAAAACTAACACCAAGTTGAAAGGACTTATTGCACTTGGTTTTTGGTGTAGAGATGGAGTATTTGTAAAACATCTCCACCATCGTCTCAAGCGAAACGAACTACATTATTGCATCGGCAAATTAACCATTTAAGATGTAAAAGAAACCAACATATTCGTACATATACATGATTTGCAGTACCAAATGGAGATGGCAGTTTCAACCAATTCACATATAATTTTGTCTTTCGAAAGTTTGTATTTAACTGGTTTGATAAACAAAATTTAGATGGTATGATCACATTTGGTAGTTTTTTTTTGTTGATTAAGTTCAGTTTTATATTGATTGACTTTGCCAATCGATTATGATCAGGTTTTGATTCATGTTTTTCCTTAGCATTATGTTTTAATTAGTAGCATTTGCATCATCTCATTAAGTTTCTTGCATTATAATCCAGAATAAACAAGGTTAACACAATACCGGACATGATTTTAAAACGAGGATTTTAGCACAATGTCTTAAATTGTTATTGTAAAAAATATGATGTGTTAAAAGATGGAATTGGAGATGAAAATGATACTGAACTTGATATGGTTGACGTGTTAAGAGAAGATGGAACTAGAGATGAAACTCAACTAGATAAAGATAAAGATAAGATAAAGATGAAACATCATACAATAACGCTCAATTATCACACAACAACGCTCAAGTACCTTCAACTTATACCAATTTAAATTAAATGAAACTAATTTGAATACTGTTGAATATCATATAACATCACATATCCAGAGCAAACATGAGTTTAATCATGAGTTGGGAAAATATTTGACCGGTCGGATTGGAAAACTGGTGGTTGGACCAGAAAACCGGGACGTAGAACCAGATTTTTGAATAAATTTTTCCTATTTTATCATATTTATTTTATAATATTTACGAATTCATCCTGTTCTTACATTCGGTCCGACCAGTGGACGGGTAAGGCGATCAGTTCGACGTCCGGTCCGCTTCTGAAAACATTGTGCATAAGTATGACAAAACTCAATGGGCGGACGTCCAAACACCAACTCTATTATGTGAATAAAAATGATTAAAAATATAAACAAATTCAAAACTATATACCCGAATATGCCTTCAGATTTTACAAACTTGGAAAATCCATCGTCGAGTAATTATTTTTTCTTCAAATCCCATGATTTTCTCTCATATTATCATTTTTGTTTATTTTCAATCATTACAGATAGAACTCAGTTCATCATGTGAAGAATAAAATTCATCGAACATCGTCTTCTATTATCATTGGCATAGCTTGCGATGTTTGTTCTTGTTTTGGTTTTACAAGTAGGCTTGATTTTTGGTCGTTGCTAAAAAAACAAGGATAATCATTAGTGTGGGGATATAATAAACTTTTGTGAAGAAAAAGTCAAAAGCAATTGCAGAAGTGGAGAATGAATTTTAGATGAGTTTGGTCAACGATGCATCTACACCACATTTTGGTTGTTTCTTGTCGGTGACATTAACTAATACCAGCAAAAAATTATCAGCAAATCAACATGTAAGCCGTACATTGTTCTATTACATGTTAAATTAAAAAAAAGTCTAAATCAAAGAAACAAAGGAAGATGACGAACGGATGACTAGGTTCTACATCTATGACGTTCTACCAGATTAATATCTAAGGAGAAAGATTATTTTGTGCATGTACTATTTCCTATTCTAGATTATTTTGTTTACACATATGCAAACACATTATTCTCGTGGTCGTTGTTTGTTTAGGTATATGTATATTAACCAAATTCAAACACACAATAGGTGTACTTTAATATCACTCAATAACCATAGAATCTTATAAGCAACACAACGAACAAGTTATACTATAAGAAAGGAAAACTCTACCGTCTATATATATTATACGTTTTGGAACAAAGTATATTAACATGTAAAATGCAAGTTACTACAAATAACAATAGGACTATGTAGAGGAAGTAGATCTACAAAAAGCATTTACAAATAATATAGTAGATACTTATTTAAGAATACATACATATAATATGTTTTTGCTGATATATATGAACAATCATCTCAATTAAGTTATTAGAGATTGTTAATTTATCAATTACCCAAATGAGGCCCTATTTATACGAGTAAATAATGTAAAAACACAAGCAATGTCATTTTTTTGAAAGACAACACAAGCAATGTCACACTTTACTATTTTCACTCTAGTTTAGTTTATCGTTTTTATATCACTTTAAGCAGGGCCAGCCTCGAGCATGTGCGGGTGGGAAACAGGCTCAGGGCCAAAAATGTAAGAGGGCCCGTAATATTTTTAATATTTTATATATATTTATATATATACGTATATATATAATATCTAATTATCAGTTTTTCATCTTACTTTCCATAGCTCAGTTGGTTAACGTTTTGTATTTTACCAATCAGGTTGCCGGTTCGATTCCCACATTTTGCTTTTTATTTGTTTCAGCACATGGTCAAATCTTTTATGAGTAATCGATAACAATAAGGGACGGTTGGTTGGTTTACTGTTTTTTTTTTTGCGCATAGTATCAAAGAGGCTCAGTTTCGATTCCATCCCACTATGTCCAATCTATTTTTGTCTATTTATGTTCATCTAAGTGATTTTTATCACAAAATGTAGAGTAAGTTATAAGAGTATTATAAAAATATCGAGAGCTTTGATTCTAAAACGCTAGGAAAGCCACACGTTCAATTAAGTAAGTAGGTTGACTTATTTTGCTACACTACTTTTGTTTTATTTCTTTTGTAACAATTATCATCGTATTATATTATATGAGTTTTTACATTTATATATGTGATTAGCTAATTGATGAGTTTGTATTATCGTGCGGGCAGGGCCGGTTTTTATCTCGCCCAAAGCCAAAAAAAATCAGCATTTTCGAAGACGGCCTGACTTTAAGCAATCCTTGTCACTTCATTAATACCTTTCCAATAATCAAATCAAGAATTTTTCATTAATGGAGTTCCAAAACGGATCTGTTAAAACACGTCAAAATATTTGACCAAAGAAGCAAGGAGTATCCTAAATTAATTATCAACATCAAAATCAAAATTTGAATTCTCCATCATAGATGGCGAGTCGCCACACATGAACCTGAACACTACACGAATCCAAAAATCGTATTAACAACCAAGATACCAATATATATAAACTAGTCATGTTTAAAAATATAAAAGCTTATACTTATTTATCTTTTATTTTTCTAAATTTTGGCATAATCTAAATATAACCTAATAAATTGAAGTTATGAAAAAATAGTTTTTTAAACATTAGAAAATGTTGGAAATTTTGTGAATGGATATTTAATATCATTATAATTTAATGAAATTGTAAATATTAATTTAAAATCTTCATATGCTGAATAAAAGAGGAACTCTTGAGTAGAGCTTCTTGATGACATTTAATTAGTTTTATTAGAGTTTTTAAGTCTCTAATTAAGTGACTAATTAAGTTAAACCTTTCACTAATCCTTAATGTCACACCCCAACCGATGGCGGAATCATTGGGGTAGTGGCACTAGGCGAATCAGATTGATCAAAAGATTCCATAACGATTATTTTAAAGACAATAATCAACATTTAATATCCATACTATTAAACTCATAAAATCTTCAAACAACCATTACAATTCCAAATAATCCCTTAAACATATAATCTGATCCGATATCCCCTAGATTTTATTACAAACCGTTCTAAACAAACTAAACAAAACAAACTTATCTAAGCACGCCACATCCAAGGCATCCAAGCTAAAGATCCTCAACCTGTTACATACGTTAAAATACAAGTCAATACAATTAAGTAAAGGTGAGCATACAGGTTTTAGTAGTACTAACATAATAGAGAAACCGTACGCGAAATAGTCTAACTACATATCATGATACAACAAAACACATCACACAGATAAACATAGGCTTATTTCTCATGCTAACTACCGTGAGAAGGCTTGCGCGTCCATCCTAATTAGATCCCGTCGGGTGTTAGCCACACTATAGTACCATACTAGCTAAGGAGGCAAGTTAACGAAAATAAGTCCTAGTCACATGTTTCTAGTATCACGTATTTATAATCAGTGTGTGATAAACAGTTTGATTTGTGAGGTGATTTTGATATAGGAACGTATGTAACACCAAAAAAGTGTATTAAAGCGAAAATGAGTCAAGTATGTAACATCCGTCAAAAACCGGGTTAACCAAACCCGCTTCGTTTATTAACCGAACATTCAGATAAAATTTTCGTTGCGTATTTAATACTCAAATTAATTTTAAACGATACATAATTAATAAACAATTTAGAATTTATAAACTATAATTGTTAAAAAGTAAAAATAAAACAATTAAAAAGGAAAACAGGCTGCCGGGATTCGAACCCGGGTCAGCCGGGAAACTTAACACACACACATTCCACCACTCCGCCACTTGCGTTACTTGTTGATTTATTGAAACAATTAATACATATAATAAAACTGGAAGTTGAATTCAGTCACTCTAGCGCGCCCAAATCACTCTCGCCGGAAATCCCGACGATATCGCCAATCATTGACGGTTTCTATTGATTTAACGGATGAATTAACATAACCGTCGGTTATAACTGAAAAACCTTAATGTCACTCATTCAAATCGGCAAAACCATAACCGAATAATTTTGAATTAAAAACCGGAAATGTAATTAAATCCGAGTTATACTTTATTCATCAGTTGAGCTCGCGAGTTTATCAAACTTACACTCTCAACACACTCGTAAACCTCTCTACAAGTCCCTATTAAACAAAAACAACTCGCCGGAATTCTCTGCAAGTCGCCGGAAAACCGAACCCCTTTCATGTCTGTTGCCTTACTTTATAAACAGAACATCTAGAGCTCATACCGAAGTCACTCACACTCGCCTCAAACTTTCTGAAGATCCTCTGCCGCAAGATACACGTCGCCGGAATCACCTGCGGTTATCGGAATCTCGCCGGAGAAACAGGGGATCTCTGTTCGGTATATCTTACACCTAATCTCTCTCATTTCTATTAATCTCATATGTAGTTAATTACAATTCACTAAAGAAGTTGATGAATGTGTCGAAACAGTCGGGATTGGTTTCTGGGTAAAGTTTAACGAAGAAGATGAAGCTTCGGTTGTATATATATTTAATATAAATTGAATTATATCTCGGGTTAGACACACAGTCCAGCGGTGGACTGTGTGCGATTTTAAAGCATACGTCCCGGGTTCGAGTTCTGTTGTGTTCCGATTCACTGAAATAAAATGCCTTTTTATAAAAGCCAAATCCTGAAACATGTAATCAGTGTATAAGTATAATTAAAACAAGTTATATAAACGGGTTAGACACACAGTCCAGCGGTGGACTGTGTGCAAACAATTACACACGTCTCGAGTTCGATCCTTGACACAATCTCATTCTCTGTAATAAAAATGTTCCTTTTTAAACTGAACCGGGATAACTCACTGAATGATGTTAAGTATAATAAAAACCAGAATATTAACCAGGTTAGACACACAGTCCAGCGGTGGACTGTGTGCAACACTAATCACAGGTCCCGGCCCTAACTTCAATAAAGCCGAAGACGAGATTCCAAAGCCCAACCTCACTAAAGAGAATCACACGTTTGAGGACCCAGACGGAATGGTAACCAACTCCCCTTAGTTACTTTCCTGAATCTTAGCTCTTATTTTCGAGACCTGTTGACGGCACCGGTTTGATACAATTAAAATCTTTTTAAAATAAATGAATTCTGATTAACTTAAATAATGTATAAATATAATTAAAAACAGAAATATTTCGGGTTAGACACGTAGCTCAGTTGGTAGAGCTGCGTGCACGCGTACGGGAGGTCACGGGTTCGAGTCTCACTCAGTGCAAATATATACACGACCGAACCGGTCAACGGTCAACAGTCATGGTCAACGGTCAAAGTCAACATTTTTTTTAATATTTTTATTTATTATTTAATTTAAAAATCAATTAAAAATACTTAAAAATAATGTTTTTAAAGTTAGAAAATAGCCTTAAACTCACAAAAATATATCCAAAAATCCTATTAAAATTGTTAATAAAATCCACTTATTTACCGAACCGTTATGTTATTATTTAGGTTAGTTTCTCTCGTGGTTAAATCCAAATTCGTGCGCATTCATCATCAATCCAAGAAACGCAACCACTGTGAGTGAATTCTTGCAAATTCCCCTTTTTATTCATGTTTTGGGGTGTATCATGTGTCGCTTAAACTAATTCGTTTATTCAAACTCGTGCTATACCATATTATGATCTAAACTTAGAATGTAAATATTGTTTGTTATTATGTATTACATATTGTCAAGTTGTATGCAAATTATTTGTTAGGCCCATCAGTTCCTCGTGGGAGACGAGTTGAACAACGCGTGCCTTAAAACTCATTCATTAGGCCCATCAGTTCGTAGAACAACGCGTGCCTCAAAACTCATTCATTAGGCCCATCAGTTCCTCGTGGGAGACGAGTTGAACAACGCGTGCCTCAAAACAATCTATTGTCGTATGTGTGTGCAATATTTAATATTAAGTGTTTTGTGAATAAATTTACATCTACATTTACTCATATGTGGTTATGCACTTTATTTTATAATCAATTCAATAAACACGTTTAAATATTTTAATAGGATTCACTCGTCAACTTTTTGTTGACCCAAAAACCATTTTTACACATGATACAGGTGGACAAGATGAAGCAAGGAACACATAGGAAAATGCCTTACAAGAAAATAATGAAGCCTAGAAAGATGTATAGAACATGTTGTAATTATTTGATTGTATGATCTTATTTAAAATTGTAATAATAAATATGAAACATTATAATAAATGTCATGAGCTTTGATGAAAACCCAATCATGCCCCGATCACCTATTTCCGCTGCGGGTCGGGGTGTGACAGATAAAGTATACTCACAGTGGGTGCGTTTTAGGTGAGACGAGGGATCTGAGAAGAGTCGAGAAGAGCGCCGGATCAGCCTACATATGCGAACGGAAGTGCATCAGTCTCCGAAAAGCTGAAACGGTTAACTTTGGGTTGAGCAGTAGGCAAGTTCGGCCGAACTTGTATGTAAACATACAAGTTCGAGCGAACTTGTATGGATATGTTGAGATTTGAGCCAAGTTCGGTTGAACTTGGTAAGATTCTTAGGAATCTTGTCAAGTTCGGGCGAACTTGTAAGGATATGGTGAGATTTGGGCCAAGTTCGGTCGAACTTGGTAAGATTCTTAGGAATCTTGTCAAGTTCGGGCGAACTTCTAAGGAAATCTTACTGAAAAGACAAGTTCGGGCGAACTGCATAGCTTCTTAGGAAATTAGGCAAGTTCGGGCGAACTTGTAAGGAGTTTGGTGAAAATGACCCAAGTTCGGTCGAACTTGACCTAGATGGGTACAAGTTCGGTCGAACTTGGCCTGGGTGCTGGTGATTCTTGAGCGGACTTGATGTTTTCGGGTCCAAATCTTGCGTTTTCGCGTCGTTTGCTAAGGAAATCGAGTGCCCATCCATCCAACCTTAAGCCACTGAGTAAAGCTTAGGCCGGAGAGGTCTTTTGGAGCAAACTTAGCCATTTTACAGAAACTCGGGCTAATCCGGGCGAACTTGAAGGTTCGTACGGGTTAGTCCAGCTTGTGTAAAGTGACGATTTCGTCCTTGTGCTTCCGAATCTGAGATCTAGCTTCGACAACGCCTCATTCCACTCAAAAGTGAACGAAACACACGTCATTAGTTCGAGAAAATGGTGTAAAAATCAAGGTTTTTAAAAGGTTTTGCTCAGATCTAGTATTGATCTGAGTGAAAACAGAAGTTTTGATGGAAAAAGATGAAGATTTTCGTAAACAGAAGAAATTTGATGAAAACGAAAGCAATGCCTTGTGCAAAATCGTTGTAAAACGTTGATAAATATTGTTGTCGTTGAAATCGGGTTGATTCTTACTTAGAAAACAAA
The DNA here is from genome assembly GCA_947069175.1 of Scalesia atractyloides. Lineage (NCBI taxonomy): Eukaryota > Viridiplantae > Streptophyta > Magnoliopsida > Asterales > Asteraceae > Scalesia > Scalesia atractyloides. Next base: position 71,614,701 of record CAMTDV010000019.1, read on the forward strand.
GGGTTTCGGGTTTGAGAGCTCTGGGCGAACTTACAGCAAGTTCAAATGAGAGAATAGAGCTGGGTATTTATAGGAGAAAGCAAAAAGGTGAGCTGGTGGAGTCAAGTTCGGCCGAACTTGTATGAATTTCATGCAAGTTTGCGCGAACTTGTGAAGATTTCAAGAGTCACTAGTCAAGTTCGAGCGAACTTGAGGTTATATGAAGGAACTGAGTTTTGGCCAGCCAAGGAGCGAACTTGACCCAATTGTTGGGTTCTCTTCGTTTATTTCGCGTTAAGTGTTCGTTTGGCGGTTCGGTTCGTATTAGTTAGTTATATTAAGCGTTATAATTGATATAATAGTGCGATTTAGCGATTCGCGTGTGCGAGAGCGATGCGATAGCGATTGTAATCATAACCACAAACACACATAACACATAAATAACAGAAAACCACATAATTAACTACGATTTGCGATGCGATGAGATTAGCGATGCGAGTTAATAAGCGATTAGATGCGATAATAACGTACAACACCAAAATTAATTAACATAAACTTTATTATAAACCGAATCTCGGGATTACAAAAGATAGATACATCGGAAAGACAAATGAAAAGATAACAATGAAATTTCGAGTTGTTACACTTAACTCTTGTATAATTAGTAGGCCATGTGCTTCTTTTTCTGTATATAAGAATATTGTATTGCTTGATACATGTAATATACTAGAAGGATTTTGAACACTTGAAGACCAGCTAGAGAGAGGAGTACTCTCTACTTTTTTCCACCACCATCACATCCTTATTTGTTCCATAAGTTCAAACACTACAATTACCCGGTGTAACCTCGGGCGCGTGAGCCATCTTCGGCAGTACATACTGTTTCGGCTGTTGTACCCTGGAAAACAGTCGCATCGTCTTTAGTAGAGGCGCGAAATCTGTTTTAAGGAAAGCGTGTTGAACACGTGCCTTAACCAAATCGTCAACGTTTTAGTGTGCTCTTTGTTGCAGTCAAGAAGTATTTTACAAGACTCAAGATGATGAATACTCAAGTCTAGGATGCTATCAAATGCGCGTGAAGGACCTACCAGAGGCAATGTTAACTTTCGAATTAAGAACACATCATGACAACTGATCTCAAATACGCAAAGTTATTTGTTGTGACTAGACAAAGTCAAAGATAATGTTATGGATCCAACAACCTGAGGGTTTATTAGACATCAACTTGTGGAATGAGACTAAAGCCCATGGAAAAAGTGTATGTGAAGGAAACCTAACTTAGTTGACTGGAGATCCCAAGATCTAAGTTCAATAGGACAACTAACTCATATAACTAAGGGTGGTCATTGTGGGGGCATAAATGATATGCATAAGCTAGTATATATAGTTATACATACCCTCAAAGTATAAAAGGTGTTTAAATATGTCCTAGTCTATTCCTATGATATTCAGTGACAAAGAGTAAGGCTAAGCTTAATATGTGGTAAATGATTTGGAAAAATCACGATAATCACAATGCTTTTAATGATCTAAGGAGAATCACCTATGTTAGAGAGAAGTGGGGTCGCTTCGAATAGAATTGAGGGCACAATTCCTAGAGCTCTCGCATAACCAGGAAAGTATTCCACGACCATTATTGGACACGACTATGAGGAGATGACTTGGCTAAGGAGAGTCTTGTGTAAAGTGTATTGTCGTCTACACAAACGGCAGACGATTTCAAAGATATCGATGTCTACTCAGAGCTAGTGGGCTAAGTGCATTTCATGAGCGAAGGTTCAAAGGGTAACACCTACCTATCGTATGCAAAACTCAACTGTCGAGGTTCCATTTGAAATTTTATGTGTTTTGAACGATCTCCATTCATGTGGGGGATTGTTGGAAATTTGGTGAACGGATATTTAATATACTTATAATTTAATGAAATTATAAATATTAATTAGAATCTTCATGTGGTGAATAAAAGGGAAACTCTTGAGTAGAGCTTCTTGCTGACATTAGTTAGTTTTATTAAAGTTTTTAAGTCTCTAATTAAGTGAAACATTTTACTAATCCTTAACTCTTGTACAATTAGTAGGTCATGTCTTCTTTTTGTGTATATAAGAATATTGTATTGCTTTATACATGTAATATACTAGAAGAAGGATGAACACTTGAAGACCAACTAGAGAGGGGAGTACTATCTACTTGTTTTCCACCACAATCACATCCTTATTTGTTCCATAAGTTCAAACGCTACAATTACTCGGTGTAACCTCGGGCGCGTGAGCCATCTTCGGCAGTACATACTGCTTCGGCTGTTGTACCCTGGGAAACAGTCGCTTCGTCTTTCGTAGAGGTGCGAAATATGTTTTAAGAGAAGCGTGTTGAACACGTACCTCAACCAAAATCGTCAACATTTTATGTGCTCTTTGCTGAAATCAAGGAGTATTTTATAAGACTCAAGATGATGAATACTCGAGTCTAAGATGCTATCAATGTGCGTGAATGACCCACCAGAGATGCGGCTTGAATCAAGATTGGTATATATAATTACGTTTTATATTCTTTATATTTAGTTATTGCAACCGGTATTGTACTATGATATTTCCTACGAATAACGATAGTCTCGTTATTATATATTTTGTAATGATATTTTATAAAAAGTGAACCTAGTTTCTAAAAAAATATGTGTCACACCCGTAAACCAAAACGTCATCGAGAGGTAACCGTTGGTACATACATTTATGACCACGATGAGTCGATGACCATTGGTACATTTATTAGCAATCTCATGTACACCGGAGAAAAAATAAATCTTATGTCATATTGGTATTGTACGATTGAATGACGTACATTTTACAAAGGATGACACCTATATCCAATAATTACACTACAAAAGGAAAACAAATTGAAGGTGGACCTTGGCTACTTTTTTATGTTATATTAGATCCGACCCTAGGGTAAAAATATTGTATATATTTGTATTAAGTTGGACACTTCGCTATTTTTTTGTGTTAGCTTAGGCACTTGGGGCTTTTTTTTGGTTAAGCGTAGGGTGTAAATAAACCCATAGGCTTGAGAGCTACTCGTTATAGGTTTGGTGGAAAGCTCGAACGAGCCGAGCTTTAACGAGTCCTAGCCGAGCTCGAGGCTGTGATAGAGCACGTTTAGTTATCGAGCTTGAGCCTAAAATACAAAGCTCGTTTAGGCTTGCAAGCCTAAACGATCCCAAAGAAAATTGTACTTTTTTATATAATAATAATAATAATAATAATAATAAATAATAATGATGATAACATTGGCGAGCCAAGCTTTGGCTCGTTTAAAAGATATTGAAGCGAACTCGAGCCGAACTTTTAGCTTGTTTGAGGTTGTTCTAAAAATGCTCGAGCTCGAGCTTTGCGTTAACTCCACTAACCAGCTCAAGTAGCTCGAGCTGAGCCAAGCTCGAGCTTTATAAAAACATAACGAGCCGAGCTCGTGCCTAGTCGCACGCGGGCTCGTTTACACCCCTACTTAAGCTTAAGCGAGCATGTAGAGGCTTTTTTTAAACAAATCAGGAGACCATTTCATTCCACACCAAAAACCACAGCGGCAAAGGATATAAATCAAATTATATCGAATTAAAAATGTACATCGGCAATGCATCACCCGCCGGCCAGCCAGCTGCCACCATAGCTGGCCACAACATTACTTTGGTGGACCGACCACGCTGTCTCGCCACTACCAGCCACCCAACCCCCACTACTAAGCCCAAACCACAGGCCTTAGGTAAGTTCCTTCAAGTAAGTTTTAACTTTTTTGGGAGCAGATTATATCTGTTACTTTACAGTGATTATTTAATCTATATAATAAATTATGTTAACTAGATTTATCACCCATCACAATGTGGTGGGGCGTAAAACAGTGTCATATAGCACAAAGCCCCACCACCGTCAACGACAACGTGTGAATGCGAAGAAATTAGACTGCAACGTAAAACATGCGTGTTGTAATGAACCTGTCAAACTGGGAAAAAATAGACGACGTAAAAATGTTGAACCACACATGCACGTTGAGTCGTATTAACTCCAAAATCTAGTACGAAGAGTAAAACGAAACATAAAAAACGTTAAATCACACACGCACGCTACCCCTGTTAACTCGAAAAAATTAAAAGAAACGTAAAACAAAAAATCTGTGAAATATTAAAAGTATGGGGACCAAAGTTGAAAGTAAAAAAGTTGTGAAGTTAAATAGCAAAAGATGAAAACCTTTGGGTTAAAAGTAAAAAAGTCAAATAGATTTGGGTTAAAAGTATATATCAACTTTTTTTTGAAGAACATCCAAAGCATGAGTACAACACCTATGTGTGCTAATTTTTAGTTTGTTAATTGGGGCTACCTCATATGGTAGAAACTTTGTCTCTTATACATTTCTAACGACAACTGACATACTTTTATTACGTATTCGAAATTTAATTTGGTTTTTATTCTTTTTAGTGTGACCTAACTCGACCCGAATAACAAAAAACCATAGCCAACGATAGACAACTGACCTTAAAAGCTTTTCGACCCTCATGTAAAAAATTTGAGTCCACCGCTAAACTAGGATATACTAAAAGACAATAGAGAGATGGCTTTAGTGAGAGGGAGGAGCGAAACTGACGAGGAGCCCATGCAAAAGAGGGATGGCGGACCAGACCAGACCCAATTATCGAAACTAGCCCAAGCCCGGACATATACATTGAGTTTGGGATACCTTCATCTTTTTACTCGAGTAGTTTTTTTCTTCTTTTCTCGTTCTGTAGTATGATGTATCTGAAGATTAATGGCTTGGTTAACTATTTTAAATAGTTTGAATTGTCTATTTAATAGATAGATTTATCTAGTTAGTCTATTTTGTTTATTTATTTGTTTTTTTTCAATAACTAAATTCATATTCTAAATATTTCATCAAAAAAATTGCCAAGTTACATCAAACAGAAGGTAGACGGGCTATGTATTCAGTTTAAGTTTAATATAAATACAAGGTTATGTATTCAGTTTTATTTGTCGAGTTTAGGGCTTGTTTGGCTAAGCTTATTTAACTCAAAAAGGACTTTTAGTGAAAATGACTTATTGACTTATGGCTTTTTGAAAAGAGTTTTTAAAAAAGTATTTGGATTAGCTTATGTGGTAGGAAAAGCCAATAAGTTAATAAGTTGCTTTTTAAAAAGTGTTTGGCTTATCTTTTCCATGTAAAATACTAAAAAGCTCCAAAAAGCTCTAAAAAGCCACAAAATTCTAGCTTTTCAAAACTGATTTTTTCCTCCTATTGAAAAGTTGTTTTGAAAAGTCCTTTTCAATTACTCAAACAATATTTTGACTTATTTGCTTTTTGAAAAAGCCAATAAGTCAATAAGTTGGTTCAAAAAGCTTAGCCAAACATGCCCTTAGTTTAATAATACAAAGAGTATGCGACATGTTAGTTTCCAAATCGTTTGTGTATTGGTTTTGTATATTCGTAATCGGAAGCCTAGGCCAACATAGCACTATGATGTATTCCATAATGTGTTCATGATAAAAAGATGACTATATTAATGCTAATATTTTGGAAACAACTCATTTGAGTGTAACCAAAGTGCTGGTAGTCTGGTCGTATTCTTAAACGAGCTTCCAATCTACTATAGTTATTATCATTTAAATTAATCATTTATCTTTACTTTGTTTGTTAGTCGTTAGTTTTTTTTAGTTTGTATATTAGGATAGTTTTGATGTTTTATCATTACTTAGTTAGGTATGACGCTAGCTTTATCATTATCTTTTTCATTGTAATATCTATACAAAGAGATCTAATTTTCGTTATTTAATGCATAGAAAATATTATTTATCAATACTTTTTTTCCGCTCTTCATTCAGTTCTTTTAGGCATTAAGGATTGCACTAAAGGTATTTACTCCTAATTAGTTGAGGGTTCTAGTCCTGTTTGGATACCAAAAATTGAGTGTGACTGTGAGTGTGCCGTTAAAAAGAATTATACGACTATAGCAAAGAGACAAATTTGATGATTGGGTTGAACTTGTAATCAGGGGCGTAGTCAGAAATTTTTTCTACGGGTTCGGAAATCTTCTAGGGTTCGATTTATAGGATTCTACGGGTTCGATGGAGAAATTTCTTTAGATGCAATGTCAAAATACACTTTATAACACGGGATTTTTTTTAATACGGGTTCAGCCGAACCCGTACCCTTTTATGTAGCTACGCCCCTGCTTGTAATAGTATTGTTCCTTTTTTAGTTTAATAAAAAGTATCTACTTTCTAATATGTTAGATATAATAAAATAAAATAGAAACTATATTATTACGGCAATAGCACGAATATGTTATAAAGTTTATAAAATGTTAATGTATTGAATTTAGTTAGTTCATCTATTGAAAAGATTCTTTGGATTTATATTAGACTTATTGGTGACGAAATTGCATTTTAGTAGTAAAAGAAGTGTATACGTACATCCATATGTATATTAAAGTGAGGATAAATATGAAATACAATTTTGGGAGGAGAAATTTATAACTTTATGCATCTTATCTTATGTATAGCATATTGGACGATTGGTTTCATTAACATGAGTTGATTGTTGTTTAAAAGACTAATTTGAAATGTCAAAATGATAGCGATCCTCACTTTTTGAACGACTAATTTGAAATATCAACTAATATGATGTGATTCTCACTCTTTTAAAGATTTGAAATGTCAAATGATCCCCACTATGATTCTAGCAATTCTATATTTTCTATAATTTCAAACTTCAACAAGTTTAAAATAATATAATAAGTATATTGGGTTTTGATTCGGGTAAAAAGGTAAGGGTGTGATTTCAGTAATTAGACGAGCTTCACAATTCATCGTTGTATCGTACACATCCTAGACACGTAATTTATAATTTTACTTAATCTTATTACCAAATACTGGATCTCAATATTTTAGGTTTCAAATTTTCCGGTCATTCCGACTTGTAAATGCATACATGATGGATGCTTATTTTGTAAGTGTATACTCGTATGGATATATTAAAAATCATATAGACATTACGTGCATACATTTTTATAAAATTGCACGCACCAAATTAGCATTTGCATATAGCCTATCTACATTTAAAAGTGTAGGGATGACTTGTTGTGTAAACAAGCCGAGCCCTCGGCTCAAGCTCTAGTAAGTTCAAGCTCGTTTAACTTATAACAGCTCGGGCTCATACTTGGCTTGGTTCGAGCTTTGTTTATAATGCTCGAACTCGGCCCGTGAGTAGTTTTCCAAGCTTGAGTTGGAGCTCATCTTGGCCTCGACTCGTTTATTATTTTTTTAACTCAATGATATTAATCTATTTTTTTATTATTTATTAAGCTCGAGCTCGTTTAACCTCGTTTTAAACTTTTTTCTAGTCAATCTCAAGTGGTTTTCTAATAGCTTGGCTCGTCTACGTCTTTGAAGATGACATGTACGCCGCCTGTTAAAATTGATTTCAACAAATTAATTATTGCATTTTTAAGAACAAACATTTGTTAGTTTTGCATATTATTGTATATATGTATTTCTAGTTAAATTTAAATGGATTCTCAAAGTTGTGTGCAAACGAACCGAACGAACACAAACAAGATCTTGTTCGTGTTCGTTTGTTAAAAACTACATGCGTTCGCGAACCGTTCACGAACACTTATCGAACGAGATTTTATGTTCGTGTTCGTTTGTTAAGGAAATGAATTTGTTCGTGTTCGTTTGTGTTTGTTTGTTAATTTTAGGCAACGAACAAAAACGAACGTGGACGAACACAAATGAGCAAAAACTAATGTTTCTGAACAAAATGGAAACAAACAAACACAAACAATCGTTCATGAACATAATATACAATCCGCTACACTTATTAGATATTTAATTTGTCGGAATTTTGAAGTATTAAAATAAATATAAAAACTAAAAACACTAATGAACTATCAAACACGTTATCTGTCACACCCCGACCCGCAGCGGAATATAAGTCGGGGCATAATTGGGTTATCACCAAAGCTCATGATGTTTACTAAGATGTTTCATATTTATTAAATTCAAATTACAACTTAAATATCCAAAACAAAATTCATACAATTACAAGAAAATGAAACTACATAATTAATCCAAAGCATAAACTTGTTTATTCTTCTAGGTCTTCCTAAGTGTTTCCTGTCTCAGTTGGATCACCTGTATCATGTGTAAAACGGGGGATATTTTGGGTCAACAAAAGTTGGCGAGTGAACCTTGATAAAACATTGTTACTAATTTCTTGTTTTATTTAATAAGGAAAATTTGTGCAATAATCACATGTGAGCAAACATATATAGATAAACAATCACAAACCACTTTGGATGAGTATATGACATGAATGATGATGTATGTGAGATCAAGGCTCAATCAAACGGAGCCGATCTAATGAGGCTCCTGATGCTCAACCCGTCTCCCACGGGGAACTGATGGGCCTAATGAAATGCGTGCACTGAAAATAATAAATCCAATCTACATATAATTCACACAACAATTGATACACATTTGATACACATTTGATCACGGATATGATGTATGCACAAGTGTTTAAATAAAATAAAAGGATTATACGACACATGATACACCCCAAAATATGATTAAAACGGGGAATTGGTAGAGATTCACTCACAATGGGTGCGTTCTTTTATGACGATGAAGGCGCACGGATTTATGATTCAATCGACGAGGGAAAAACTAACCTAGATAATAACAAAATGATTCGATAAATAAATAAATTTTATTTGAGATTAATATTTTTAATTAGTGCTCTTAATGGGTTTGTTAGATTTATTTTTGTGAGTTTAAGGAAATTTTCTAACTTTAAGAATCTTATTTTTAAGTATTTTTAAATGATTTTTCAATTAAATAAATAAATAAAAAGAAATAAAATAAAATATAAAAAAGTTGACTTTTTTACGTTGACCGTTGACCGGGTCTGACCGGTCAGACTGTGTTTTTCTATGCGCTGAGTGAGGTTCGAACTCGGGACCTCTCGTATACGTGCACGCAGCTCTACCAACTGAGCTACGTGTCTAACCCGAAATATTCTCTGTTTTAATTATATATATATACTAATTAACTTTAACCTTATTTAGTTTATATCAAAATGATTTAATATGGTCGAACCGGCTTCAGAGACCCAGAGTCGAACTCGGGACGTTCGGTTCGAGTGCGCACAGCCCAACCAGTTGGGCTGTGTGTCTAATCTGCTTAACTACTGAGTTATATTCCTCTTATAAACATTCTGCGACTTGATCTGATTAAGTTCTAAAAATGTTGGTTTTATTTCTGAAAGTCGGTAACATGTGCGATTCGAACTCGGGACGTGCATATTGCATTTGCACACAGTCCACCGCTGGACTGTGTGTCTAACCCGTTTGAATATCCGGTTTTAATTATATTAATACATATATTCGACTTCATCTTCTTCGTTTACAAGAACACAGAACAGTGAAATCCGACTGTTTTGTTTAAATGATCACGACTTATACTTGATTGAAATGGACAGAAAATTAAATGATATGGTATACCAGAACAGCGAGTTTTCTTCAGATTTCCGGCAAGTTCGTCGGCTCTGATTTTGCGATTTCCGGCTGTATGAACTGTTTTAACAGTTTTGATTATTGTGTTGAGCAATTAGATTATCAATCAAGAGATAGCAAGAAAGTTTAGACAATTATACCGTCTGATGAACGAATACGGTTTTCTGATCAGCGATTCCGGCGGTATTCCGGCGAAAATGAAAATCTCCGGTGACGAGCTTTGGAAGGACTAAAGCTTCGAAAGAGAGTGCGATTCTGAGCGAAAGGTTTACAGGAGGTTTGAGTGGGTATTTATAAGGAAGAACTGGATGAATTGGGTTCGAATTTGAGTCTTGATTCGCGTCAGAGGTTCCCGGCGGTTATGACCGAAATTGATGGCCGGCATCGGTTATAACTGATGTCGAAATCAGTTTATCCGTTTCGGTCAAAGGAGAAACAGCCAAATTCGCGGAGTTTATGTTTTCTCCGGTGATTGCGAGTTCTGGCGCGTTGTTTACCGGATTTGACTTTCGGGTTTTACTTTAAATGCTATTTGATTAAGTGTTTATCACAAGTGAAGTGTGTGGCGGAGTGGTGTGTTGTGTGTTTGTGTTTGTGGGCGACCCGGGTTCGAAACCCGGCTGCCCTATTTTATTTTTTTATTTACTTATTTTTATTATTTATTAATTATGGTTTAAAATTCTAAAAATGTTTATTAGTTATGTATTGTTTGAAATTAATATGAACCATAAATACGCAACGAAACTTATAACTGAATATTTGATTAATAAACGAAGCGGGTTTTGAAACCCGTTTTTTCGACGAATGTTACATTACGTTCACGAACATAAACGAATGAATGCAACCACTGTTCATGTTTGTTCATTTAACTAAACGAACGAAATTTCTTGTTCGTGTTCGTTTGTTTAATAAACGAACGAACACAAACGAACTTCCCGCCGGACAGTTCACGAACTGTTCGCCGAACGTTTGGTTCGTTTGCAGCCCTACTGATACGTATAAGTCTTGTAGTACTAGTGAAAATGTGTTGAAATATATATATATTATATAGGTAGTATATTATGTGTTAATGAGATAGTGGTGAAGTGGTTGGGGCAATACTTGGTGTTCTTTGTCACTCGGGTTCGACTCTCGTTCTCTCCATTACTTTTTGCGGCATCCAGGTGAAGGGCGAATACGGGTGGCGCCGGTTCGTCTTGAATGGGACGCGAGGTTTTACGGATTATTCCACTGCCGTGCCTTCGGGTGGGTGGAGGTCGGGTTTCCGCGCATCTGGGAGAGCTAAGGGGCTGGTGGCGGTCGAGTAGTCGATCTTCGCCACATCTTCTGTTGTTACTAGGGGTGTTTAGAAAAAACCGTAACCAAATAAAAACCGTAAACCGAACTGTAACCATAACCAAATAAACCGATCCCAATAACGAATTCGTTTTTTGGTTTGGTTTCTAACCGAAACCGAATTATGAATATGGTTTTTGGTTTGGTTTCTAACCGAAACCGAATTATGAATATGGTTTTTTGGTTTGGTTTATGGATCCGCATTTTATTTTATTTGGTTTATTCGTTTTAACCAAATAAACCATTTAACTTAATTAATTACTAAATAAAAATAACAATATTTTATAAATCATATACAATTTATTAACCCAAAATAGTTATTTTTTTATGCAGCCCAAAATACCAAATGTAAATCTAAAAGCCCAACTCAAACCCACTCATTTCTAAAATAATAGAACTTCAGACATTTGGTATAGATCTATGTTTTGAAGCTTTAACTTTGTGGTTATGTCTACTACTACTTTAACTTTATTTGGATAACCGAATAAACCATTTAACTTAATTAATTACTAAATAAAAATAACAATATTTTATAAATCATATACAATTTATTAACCCAAAATAGTTATTTTTTATGCAGCCCAAAATACCAAATGTAAATCTAAAAACCCAACCCAAACCCACTCATTTATAAAATAATAGAACTTTAGACCTTCGGTATAGATCTATGTTTTGAAACTTTAACTTTGTGGTTATGTCTACGACTACTTTATGGATGTGTTTGTTTTATTTCGCAATGAAACTTTCTGGTATTCATGTATTGTTAGGTGTAAATTAGTTGCGATGTTCGGAAGTTGGAACACAAACATATATATAAATTAGGAAAAAAAAGTACTTATGTACAATTTAGTTAGATTTGGTTTATTTGGTTTCTAACCGAAACCAAATGGAATTGAATTTGGTTTGGTTTGAATCGGTTTGTATATTCCTTACTTGGTTTGGTTTGGTTTGGTTTTTGGTTTAGGGTACAAAATTTTGAAAACCGAATACACCAAATAAACCATAAACCAAACCGATAAACAACTCTAGTTGTTATGGTGGTTGGCATATAATTCCTTATCGTTTGAAAAAAAAGTAGGATATTATGTAATTTTAAAAAGCATGTAGAAAGAGTACATACAAATAACGCACTCATTGTAGAAGTTGTCACTACATAAATTAAGAATGTTTACACAAGCCAAGCGTCACCATTTTCAAAGGATATGGTTTGGAAATTTGGATGGCCCAATTTTCATGTGGACCAGTTTATATAAAAACTAAAAAAGTCCAGATAATCATTATTTTAACTTTTTTTCTTCCTAAACAGCAAATAATTATATTTCGTTCAAGGAGCAAGAATATGCACCAATATTACATTATGACTTTCAATATCAAACGTACTCCAAATATACCAATCTAAACAAGTATTTTGACTAATGATACTCTTGTTAGCGTATTTTTTTCGGATTATTTATCAAATTCGATGTTCAAAAAATGTTTTAATTAAAGGGATTATAATCAATATAAAATATGTGAATTAAATTGGATAAAAACTTTTTTACTTATATAGCACTTGTACAATTTTGGTGTCTACTAGACTGACAACCAGTAGAACACATTGACAAGTGTTACAATTAACATAAATTTGTCATTGTTTGTGTCGTTAGTGCAACATCGATAAACATGATAAATCTTAATTGGATGTAACGTCAAATTAACAAATTTAATAATTATATCTTTTTACTAATATAATTAGTTAAAATATCTATTTATCTTAATATTCCCTAAATTAAAATATCTATACTAATAAATGAAAATCCTTTTTTGACACGTGTCAATCTGGTGCATCTTTATTTTATTTTTTAATTTCTTTTTTGATTTAAATAATAATAATATATAATTTAGATAAGGAAAATAATAATTTTTTATTAACCTTTGAATTAATAATAATATAATATAATGTGTATGTCTCCTTCTTCATAGGGATAGATTAAGTTCCTATCAAATAGTTAAATAGATAAGGATAATATTTTTTTATCAAACTTTAAATTAATAATAATATATAATTTGTATTTTTTTCCTTCTCCATAGGAGATAGAATAAGTTATTTTTTTGTGTGTAGAACCAAGCAAATATATAAATTTTTAATCTCATTTAAAGTGTCAACCGTGCATCTTTATTTTATTTTTTAATTTATTTTTTTATTTAAATAATAATAATATATAATTTAGATAAGGATAATAACTTTTTTATTAACCTTTGAATAATAATAATATAATGTGTATGTCTCCTTCTTCATAAAGGATAGATTAAGTTCCTATTAAATAGTTTAACTAGATAAGGATAATATTTTTTTATCAAATTTGGATTAATAATAATATATAATTTGCATTTTTTTCCTTCTCCGTAGGAGATAGAAGAAGTTATTTTTTTTTTGTGTAGAACCAAGCAAATATATGAATTTTTAATCCCATTTAAATTAAATTTAGTTAAATTATTCTTTTAATATTATTATTATTTAATATTTAATATGATACAGAAATAAGAAAATAATATTAAATCACAAACTTTAGAATCTCTCTTACTTATTTATTATTACTTTTATTTTTTTCGCTTATTAATATTCATCTGATATTTCATTGGTTCTACCACGTGTAATATACATGTTTCTAACATAACAATAATAGATAAAAACAAATTAAATTTTTAATAAGTAAATAGTACATCATTTAAATATATATCTTGATGATGTATTGTCAATCGATTACATTATATTTATTTGATTCGTGCCATACACTAAGTATTATAAAGATATAACTATATTACTTATTGTATAACATTTAATTTATGCAACCCGTGTAAAACACGGAGTTATAAGCTAGTACTATATAAAATATAATCATAGAAACGATTGTGATTACATTTTTATAAAGGTAAACTCAAACATCCACTGATAGTATCCACAAAGTGCTCGTCCAGACCCACATGGCTAGGGGGTAGACAAAGGAAGAGCGGACTAAGCGTTGTGGTGCTAGTCCAGGTGTGGAGTTTTTTAGTGGGGTCCTTCAAACTTGATTCGAACGAGTTTAAAAAAAACATAATTCAAATTTTAAAAAGTATACCATTAGGTACTTTAAAATAAATTAACTTAATACTTTATTCATCCACCTTGATATATTAAAAAACCTATTATAAAATCTCTCTTTCAACCCGCTTAAAAAATGGCCACAAACAACCTAAATGACAACCAAACCCCATCCGGATCTTGAAGCCGAAGACGAATCGGTGGTCAAACACGATAACATTTTAGTGGTCAACCGGACAACATTTTGGTAGTCCAATAAGAGAACGCTCTATTCGTCCAATCGAACAATGCGTCGCCGATCGAACCAGACAACGTACCATTTTATTGTCAAGCCTATGAAGATAAGATACCAGATATTGAGTTACCCGATATAGACAACTTCGTACGATATCATAACGAAACAGAAATAGGTTGCCAACATTATAACAAATGAACCCATTCGTGCCATGATCCATATGAAGAAGACGAGTATGATGCAAATTCAGATTGCTCAAACAATGAAAGCTACTGAAAGTAGTCAACCCGTATATTGTTTATTTTCTATGTTAGTTTATGTGTTTTTTTAATTTTATTAGTAGATATATATATTTTGTATTTTATGTTATTATGCCTTTAATTTATGTATGTACTTTATTTTTATTTAATTAAATATTAAATATAATATATTCCTTTTTTTTTTTTAACGACAAACTGCATTTTATTCAACACCAAAATTTACAAGACAAAACCAATCAAAAAGGTTAGTAAGCTAGCCAACCACCAAAAAATTGCTCTTCACCTAGATAAGAAAGCATGAATTAGATAACCATAATAGTCCTATTCCGACACCTCAAACCTCACCCATTTGTTCCATTCCAAATTTATTCGCTTCGCCCTACTTCTGATCCATAAGTATGTTGTTGCTTGCATCTCTCCAAATATTGCATCATCGATGTTGATTCTTTTCCCCCAAAAACACACTCATTCCTCGCCCTCCATATTCTCCAACATGTTGCTAGAATAATGGTTCGTAGGAAATTACGTTTATATGGTTCAATCGTTGGGTATTTATGAAGCTCCAACAACTCTTTCATAGTGAAAGCATAGATTTGCTGTATTTTACACCATCCACTTACTTTGTGCCATAAGATCGACGCCGCATAGCAAGCCGTGAATAAGTGATTGTTCCCATCTCGATGAAGGCTTGGCCCGGGGTTTTACCCGGTTCGAGTCTAAGGGGGCGCAGTTTTACCTATTCCACAGGGTTTCTGCGCATCAGGGGTGTGCTACGCTTTCTAGCGGTGATCGAGTAGTCGGCCTTTGGACATAGCTACGAAAGGGTGGGTTTACACGTAGAAAGTAGTTAGCCGTTAAAAAAATTATATTCCTTTTATTTAACATATTTTATTATTTGGGTCGGTTTACTTTTTGCAATCTGAACGGGGTTGACTTTGGTTAACCAAGGGTGGGTTATGTGATGTTATGATGGGTCATGGGTATGGTTTGGATTGTACATATGGTTTGGATTCTTCCATTAATGGGTCTGACAAGAAAATGAGAGAAACAGAGCCCTGGCATTGGGTCCACATCCCACATGCACATTTGCAGGTTCAATTTTGGATTCTATCTATGTGAATTTAAATTTTTTCTTGATTAGACTAGAGGGTACGAGGGAGGGCGGGCCGTCACGTAAGATTCACATCTCCATTTTTGTAGGATGGCTCTTCTAACAAAATGAGAGGTGGATAGATAAGGCCTTTATATTAAATTAATTTTATGTTTTTATTAATTTAGTTTTATAAAAACACTATATATATTAAATAAAAATAAAACATGAAACAAGATAATTAAATCCACTACATAAATTTTAAAAAATTACATAAAATAAATTTGTTGAATAGCTTGATATTGATGCATTCGTTGGACTTGAGACATGGAATGGAACGCGTTCGGTGATTTTTGGAATCCCTGAAAAGGTGAATTGCGGTGTCGCCCAAGAGGGGTCGATAGCCGGTGTGTAACCGGGCGTGGAAAAAGGATTAGGATTCTGGTTTTTTGGGTTATTCGGGTTGAACGGGTTCGGGTTGAAAGGATTCATGTTTTTTATAAAAAAGAGAAAAGATTTTTAAAGTTGATGAGAAGAGTGGGTGGATTTTGAGTGAATGTGGTATAAAAATGGGAGGTTTTTTGTATTTAAAGTAAAAAAACAATTTTTTAATAAAGAGCCGTTGCCCAACAGTATTATTTTAAAAATTGTGCAAAGGGTGGAGCGCAAGGGCGGCATTAGGGCGGTGTGACCGTGCCGGGGCTAGGGGCGGTGTGGGGGTGCGGCGCCGCTGGCCGACCCTATGCCGACCCCCATACCCTCTGGTCTTATAGTACGTTATATTGAATCATGTGGTGGGTTTCAGTTTAAGTTTGATACATATAATAATAATAATTTAAAAGTAACGTTTATTTAATAATAGAGTTAAATGTCATTTTAGTTCCAATGATTTTGGTCATTTTGTCAGTCTAGTCCAAAGGTTTTATTTTTCGCCTGTGGATCCAAAAAGGTTTCACCGTTGCCATTTTAGTCTACTCGGTTAATTTTATCCATTTTTTCTATTAACGAGAAGAGCAATTCGGTCATTTTATATAACCGAATTGCCCTTCTAGTTAACAGAATTACATATAAAATGACCAAATTACCCTGTTCGTTAACGGAAAAAATGGATAAAGTTAACCCAGTGGACTAAAATGGCATTAGTGAAACCTTTTTGGACCTACAGACGAAAAATAAAACCTTTAGACTAAACTGGTAAAATAACCTAAACCATAGGAACAAAATGAATTTAACTCTTAATAATATAACGAATGTTGTTATAATTACTATTAGGTCACGTGACCTTCATAACTTTTTGACTGAATACTACAAGTGAATGAGAAGGCGGCCGTAGTGGGACTTGCATTCAAATTGGTAGGAGTGAATTTAGGTGTGATCACGGGATATCTGTTGTTGCTACTAATATCACCATTCCTCTTCTTTATAGCGCGTTAATTGTTTCGCGTTTTATCTTATCCGGTAGGTTTCGGTTCGGTTTGATTTGATTTTAGTCAGATCGAGGGTTTGAAACTAGACGGTTCTACAAGTTTTAGAATTGTATTGTGTCATAGTTGATTTTTTTCTAACTAGTATTAAGCCCCTATGCGTTGTGGTGGAGGCGTAAAACCGTGTCAAATAGCACCGATATCACGCAACCACCAGCGACGACCAACACTTAAATTGCGGCGTGTTAATGCAAATAAAAATTAGACCGAAACGTAAAACGTAGAAAATAATAACTGGGTCGATTTAGGTACCGCGCGTTGCGAGAGACCTGTCAAACGGAAAAAAATAGGCGACGTAAAAACTTAACCGACACACGCATGTTGTGCCGTGTTAACTCGCATAAATTAGAATGAAACGTAAAAAAAATATTGAAATACATATGCACGTGTTGACTCGCAAAATCTAGAACGAATCGTAAAACAATAAAAATTACGAATTATAGAAAGTAAAAGAAAAAGTTGAAATAGAAAAGTTGTTATGCTAAATTAGAAAAGATAAAAGTTTTTGGTTAAAAGGAAAAAATCAAATAATTATGTATTAAAAGTGTAATATAAAAAAATTAATTTTTATAAACCTCTCTAGGCATATGATATAAGTCCTCTAATTCTATGCATAAAGATAAAGATGTAACAAATTTACAGTTTGTAATATATAATGAAATTAAAAAGGAAATCTGAAAGTTTTCTTACTGTAAAATAAGTTTAGAAAACAGTTATTCCTGAGAAAAGTAAAAACTGGACTTATTGGAAAGTGGACCCAAATGATCCATAGGATTCGAACTGAGATAGTTTTCTTAACCAATATGATTTCTGTCATAGATAAAGATGTATTTGGTGCCTTTCAAAAAAAAAAAAAATTGGTTACTTATGTAAATTAGCTGAAGAAACATGAGCTGAGGTTCTATGTATTTGTTGATTTAAATTTTCTAAACAACAAACTAACACGAACACAAAAACCATTTGCATTATACGTTTATTAGTTAAAAAATGAACGTATTCATGTTTATTTATATTCTAAATGTATGTATTCAAACATAAATGAAGAAAGGGGCCACGTCTTGTTCGATTGAGCTGATGCATGATGGGTCAACGTATATAACCAAACATAAACAAATGAAAATGAATGAATTGTTACACACGTGTAAAACAACAAACAAGGCGTGCTTATGTTCATTTATTTAGTTAAAGAAACAAAAATATACATTTATTTTTTTAACGGCCAACAAAATTAACTACGAGCACACTCGGGGCACCCACTAAACCAAACGGAGAGTGGTTTAAACGAGCTTGAATAACTCGAGTCCACCACCAATTCCGGGGAAAACCCGGTAACCTACCCGTCCGTAGGCACGACGGTGAAATTACCGGTAAAACCCGTTTAGCTCAAGGATCAGACCCAAGTTTCCTGGGTCTCCTATCATTGCTCACCAATGACTCACTCTGCACCTAAATGAGAGTTGAACTTGCATCTCTCAAAAGAAATGCGTTTATGTTTGTTCGTTTATTAAATACGAACCATTTGTTAAATTATTAACAAACAAACTTTTCGCCAGACAGTTTACAATGTACGATTAGTTTTTTAGGGATGAGCTCAGTACCGACAGGTACCGGTACAGAAAATCCTCAAAAGTGGGTACCGGTACCGAAGATATCCGGTACGGTAAGGTATGGTTCGGTACCAGTACCGGTACTTGGGGTAAAAACCGGTAAATACCAGTACCGAACCGATACTGAAAATGTCAAAATCGATACCGAAAATATATCCGGTTTGATAAATTCGATACCAATACCGTTTGCTCATCTCTAATTTTTTTAGTGAACAAAATTTTCACCATAATGTCTAATTCTTTGAACATACCTAAATCTAGTTAGATTAATTCATTGACACAAGTAGTTGTAATAGTTAATATCATTAACCTTGTAAGCTGGTGGAACCCAATATAACAGAGGTCTAGCGGGTGGGGTAGGGGTAAAACTGTAGTTTGCACAAAAAAAAAAAACAAAAAAAGCAGCAAAACTTTACATACATACAGACACACAGACATTGTTCGTTGTCAGCAGATAACACATCTCCCAACTCTACCTTCAATGGTAATCTGAACCCTTTGTAAAAGAAAAAAAAATCTCCCCCTCAAAACAACTTCAATCCTCCAACCACCAGCTAATGCTACCGGAAACCGGTACCATTTGGATGGACGGTGAAGTAAACCAAGACGAAACCTCATCATGGTCACCCACCCACCCACCACACATCACCACAACAACCAAATCATCGGTATCGAATCCAATGCAACTTCATGCAACAACAACAATGAAGATGACCATCAACACCGTATTACCAACACTTCATATGATTCTCTCACGACCTTGAAATCCATGCTGGAAAATGAGTGGTACCACCACCACCAGCAACAACAACAAAAAATAACAATAATAATAATATTAAGCTTAATCCAAACACCGTACCAGATGGTAATAATAACTCTTTGTTTTTACCAATGGATTCTTCTTCATCATGTTCTCCATCGCAATCTCATCCTTCGTTCACCCAAGCATATCCTCCATTTTTTCCTAATAAGTTCAACCATAACATGAACCAGTACGATATGCCGTACGGGTTCGAGTTCGGTAGCGAACCGGCTTTCGTACCTAGCCATACCAATTTGATGAACTTTGGTTTATCTTCACATATTCAGTTACCAGAACTTTCGTCCAGTTCGGACTTTCCTGGTACCAACAATAGTAATGATACCAGTGACATTGTTGTACCTGGGCCCGGGTACAACACAGGATTTGACGGTTTTCACGGGT
Organism: Scalesia atractyloides; assembly: GCA_947069175.1. Taxonomy (NCBI): domain Eukaryota; kingdom Viridiplantae; phylum Streptophyta; class Magnoliopsida; order Asterales; family Asteraceae; genus Scalesia; species Scalesia atractyloides. Next base: position 71,634,515 of record CAMTDV010000019.1, read on the forward strand.
CTGTGCCCGTGAGTCCGTTGTTTCCTGCAAGGGCTAAGGTTCTACGGCCGCTTGAGGTTTCGCCGCCGTGGGAGCGCAGCCTACACTGTTCCAGAAGCGGGCGGTGTTGCGGCAAAGCTCGGATAAATTGGGGGAGCTTGGGAATGTGAAAAGTTGTGGTCTAGTGGAAATGGAGAAGAAGAGGAAGAGAAATGTGATGGAGGAAGATGAGATTGATGAAACGGGTACCATTGATGTTTCGGGTTTTAATTATGATTCGGATGATGTTGAACTGAATGGCGAGCATGCGAATGGGAACGGAGGAACTGAGGTTCAGAAAGGTACGAACGAATTCAAATTCAAATTCAAAATAACTGAAAAACTTCATTTGTGAATAGTATTTTTATGGTATATTATAGTTACTAAAGGGCTCGTAGCCGTATTAAGTATGTTGATCTGGAAAACTGTATTGGTGAATAATATTTTTTTTTGGGTGTAGCATGTGGCTAATTGTAGTGAATTAGGATTTTGAAATAAGAATAATGATTAATGAAATAAGAATAACTATAATAGATGGTAAACTCGAATGACAGGTAAGAAGAAAGGGTTACCTGCGAAAAATTTAATGGCGGAAAGACGAAGGAGGAAGAAGCTCAACGACAGACTTTACATGCTTAGATCTGTCGTCCCGAAGATCAGCAAGGTACAAACGGTCTTAGTTTCAACTATTATGTTAATTTTTTTGGTTGTTAGTGATAATTGATAGCGTACAGACAAAACGGCTAGGGTTTTATTATTAAGAAAATTCTAAAAATTACTAAGGCAATGTAATTTGTTAATTTTTTTGGTTATTAATGATAATTGATCGCATACGGATATAACGGCTAGGGTTTTATCATTAGAAAATTCCAAAAATTACAAAGAAAAGGATAGGAAAGCAATGGTTGATATAGTTAAAACAACTAATAAAAGCACAATACAAAAAAGACTAGTATAAGTTATTATGCTAGCAATAATAACATTCAAATTATGTTACAGATGGATAGAGCTTCGATTCTAGGTGACGCGATCGATTACTTAAAGGAGCTACTACAAAAAATCAAGATCTACATAACGAACTAGAGCGACACCACAAGGGTCATTGATGCAAGCTTCATCAAGCATCCATCCATTAACACCCACCCCACCCGCGCTTCTTCAACATGTTAAGGAAGAATTATGTCCGCCCACCAACAGCGAGACCACTCCAGGCCCGAAAAACCATTTAGCAAAGGTAATATTTTTTTAATTATAACTCATAATATTGATATTATGAGTTGTGATGTGTTTGATTTGTACAGGTGGAGGTACATGCAAGAGAAGGGAGGGGTGTGAACATCCACATGTTGTGTCGGCGCAGACCGGGTCTGTTGCTGTCAACATTGAGGGCCCTGGAGAATCTAGGGCTGGATATTCAACAAGCTGTCATCAGCTGTTTCAATGGGTTTGCCTTGGATGTATTTCGAGCTCAGGTATTGTTACTAAGACTGGCAAAACGGGTGGGTCGGGTTGGGTTGGGTTGGCTAACAGGTCAAAACGGGTTTTGAGCTAAATGAGTCCACGTCAAACCCATTGTATAATTGAAGTTGTCATAAGCTGTTTCAAGGGGCTTGCTTTGGATAAATTTCAATTTTCAAGCCCGTGTATTATTACTAAGCGTAACGGGTCAAGTCGGGTTGGCTAACGGGTCAAAACAGGTTTTGAGCAAAATGAGTTCGAGTCATACCTTTCAATGGACTTACTTTGGATGTATATCAATTTTCAAACCCGTGTATTATTACTAAGCGTGGCAAAACATACAGGAAAGATTGGCTAGGTTCGGGTCAAATGGGGTTTAACAAAAAAATGTGTTTGGGTAGCAAATTTATTTTACTCAAATTGCTACCCAAAATTGTTAGAAATTGCAAAATGTATGTACAAATTGGTCTACGCAACGAGCCTCGGATCCAAACCCATATTCATTAAATACAAATTGGACGCATTTCGGTCCATTTCCTTTTTAGCTGAAACCTTTTTCTATTTTTGGGTTTGTTTAATCGTTGAAAGATTAAACGTAACCCAAATCAACTCGTTTACCTGTAAGTAAACGGGTTGTTTTGTGGGGTTGTTTAATCAGTTAAAAGATACAACGTAATCCAAATCGACCCGTTTTACTTGTACCAAACAATGATTTGATGAGATAGTTGAGTGATTAAAGATGGTGATGATGTTTGGCAGCAATGTAGGGAAGGGCAGGAGATGTTGCCTGAGCAGATAAAAGCAGTGCTTCTAGAGACAGCTGGATATCATGGTGCCATTTAGCAGCTTTTTGTATTGTTGATCTTGTACTTTAACCATTTAATAAAATCCACTTTTCAGTCATTTAAATTTAATTATGTTTTCTTTTTGTCATTAAGCAAGTGTAGCTTTGTAGATCTCCTTTGATTGGTCTAGACTTTAGACTAGACTTGTAATATGAGCGGAGTTGAAAAATGGGCAGGTTAGATAACACGTTAAAACGGTCGTAAGCCAATATGAACAACCAAAGTTTAAAGATTAAAGCTAAAAAAGCCAATGACTCGTCAACCAAAGATGAATTTTTGATAATCGAATTTTGTGGTGGGGTTACGATTTTACTTTTCGTTTGAACATCGACCCCCCCACCCCCCACAAATCAAAACCAACATGTATGTATTTTTGTAAATAATATATCACTTGTTTTCTCTCTTCATTTATCATTTGACAATCTTCTTGATTCTAATTCGACCTAATATACTATATTTACTTTTCAAACTATATGGGCTTGAATTGGTCCAGATCAAGAACTAACCAAATTAACTGAATTGTTTTCCACTAAAAAAATTGAATTGTTTGTAATCTGACACTATCCATGGAAATCGAAAAAAAAAACATTGTCTAGATTTAGTTTTATCTATAACTAAAATTGAACCAATTCATACTCACCCCTAACTCCCTCACATCATATATTGACATAAAAAAACTTTATGAACATTATTTTTTCTTCACAAGTCTACAAAAGGATGTACAACACATATCCATTACTTATCATAACCGCATTCAAATAATATACCTACGGAATTAAAAAAAAACTAAGGCCAAGTTCAACATTCTATCGTGATCCAATCTAAGGTGATTGCGAAGGTAAAAAAAAGACGGTTACATATTGATGACGTAGGTGCTCGGAAACTCCCACTCAGCAAAGCTGGAAGCAACAAGCTGGACACAGTCGCATTAGTGACTAGAAGCTGGAAGCCACAAGCTAGAAGCGGTCACTTGATAACCAGCAACTGAAAGCTCATGTTACATCAAGACTCACAAAACTGACATTCACCAAAAAGGCAAGGTCACTTGTGTAAGCAACATTACCATAGGACAAGGTTTACCACGATTAGAAGGTATGAGCTGTCAAGGAGGCTTCCCATGGTAGAGACCTCTGCCAATATAAAAGGGAGTCTCCTCCAACCCCAATGGTATGATCACTTCACTCTCTCTCTCTCTCTCTCTCTCATTTTCTTTACTGATTCTCACGTTGGATACCACCTCTTGTGTTAAGGCTATTGGTGTTCTTTGTGTTTAGATTCCGATCAACAAGCTATCTGCCGGAGTGGATCCTAGACCTTCTTCTCTGCCATATACTTGTTGTTTAACACATATTGATCTAACATAAAAAGAAATATACATATAACACAGAGAACCACTAAATATATACATACGATTTAATATATAAAGCGTAACCTCCAACACCTCAGACGCACTATTCAAACCCAAACTTACAAGTTACAATTATCTATATATTATCTAACAAACCCAATGAATAGTGTTTTTGTTATAATAATGGTCACAATAGCTTTTTTTCTTTATTATTTTTCTTAACTTTAATGATTTTTTTCTCACATGTTGGGATAAATGCTACCCGGTACCATTTGTTCATCCCTAATCACGGGTACCGTACGAACAACAAAGGCATGCACATTTTTTTTATTTCGTCAACTTTTAATGATTTCTTTATTTTAGTTTCAGGGGTAGGGTTGAGCTCGGTGCCAACCGATACCGAATCGGTATTGGTACCGAAAATACCAGTTACGGTACCGGTATATGAAGATAAAAACCGGTAGTGAACCGGTACCAGGAACGCCAAAAGTTAGTACCAAATTGGTACTTAAAATCTTTCGGTTCGGGGGTACCGTTACCCTGTACCATTTGCTCATCTCTGACCACGAGTTTCATACGAACAATATCATTACCATACAACTTTTTTTGTTGATTTTCTCTCAGTTATCTTTTAGTGTTTTTTTTCTATATTTTCTTTTTATTCTTGTTAGTGGTTCTGTATACGACACGCTCGTAGTGATTTCAGAACAACTAAATAACAAAAGAAGTTTACAGCAACGCAGCGTCTTTTAATAAACCTAGTTATACATATCAATTTCAAGTGCTCATGAATAGTGAACCACATTTAATTATTTGTTTTATTAATAGGTGATAAATAACTAAAATAACCACATTTAATTATTTATTTGTTTTATTAATAGGTGATAAATAACTAAAATAACCACATTAATTATTATATTATTTCTTTTATAATAGAAACCTCTCATGAATAGTAATAAATAATTAAATATTTATTTTTTGATATTATTTTATTTTATCATTTAATTTGAATTTTTGATAATAAATTATGATCGTGCATGTATCGTATCGATACTATTACAAACCAAATTGACACCGATCCAATAGTTGTGATAACGTACCGTCACAAAGTGGAGCAAATAATTTAGAATGTTAAAAAACAAATAATTAAACAAAGATACAGATTTGGAATTTTTTTAAAAGTTAACGAACATACCGTACCGGACAACATCGGTGCTACTATATGTATTCATTTTTATGGTATCCTGTTTAATAACGGATTCCATGTCATTACCGTAGTGAATCGAACCAAAACCAACCAAACAACATTGATATTGGTATCTGTATTTATTTTTATTATTTTTGTTTTACCATATCACTTCCATACTCTACCATGAACAACATCGGTACCGGTATCTATATTCATTATTTACTTTCCATTTTTGATAATTTTTCATTTATACAACTTTGTTTGCGATGACAAAACGAATATCGGTACTAGTGGTGTGACAATATGAACCATTGATATAGTTCGAACAATAGAGGTGCCGGTACCGGTATTCATTTTTACCATATTTGATTGATATAAATCACATATTGATTTATATACAGAGTGCATATGTCGCATCTATACTGTAACAAACCAAACTGAACTGATACCGATCAAATGCCCGCGATAATGTACCGCCGCAAGGTGCGGTTAAATTATCTAGTTACTATTAGTTGGGGCATAATGTACCAACCAGTGCAGCTAGTTAATTATTTCCAACATAAACTTAATCTTGGATCAGAATGCTTACTTGCTTGTAGAAACTATTATGTGATCTAAGATTGTTCTATACTTGTTCTTGTTGACACTTGAAGATGAGAGAGAGAGAGAGATATGAAATAAAACATCCTTTATTAAGTTGGTAACAAAGGGTAAAATAATTCATCAAGACATTACTAATGCCTACAACTACAAGTCAAATGAATGCTTGGTTGCATATATATACACTTTTAGTCGCCTAAGCCCTAAATATTTTCATTCTATATGCGAATAGTAATACATACGCAGATCTATATGTGGTATACATGTCCCTAATCACATTACTTTTAAGTCATTAATAATAGGTAACAGTCTACCACGCGAGTAAAAGAGTTGTGTACTTCGTGGCTAAATGAGTTATCAGTTTTTGACATGACTATATAGGTACAAGTGTACAACGCACCCAAGAACACAACTATTTTGGTATCAGAGCGGTCTTGATCACTCCTATGGACGCTCGTGAATGGAAGGCTTCATTGGATCAGATTGAGTCGACTCTTTTTGAGATAATCAATCTTCTCAAAAAGAGTTTCGAAGATGGGCAACCTCACCCATTTTTTCTATACCACCACCTGTTTCCATCACCGCACCGCCAACCTTGTCAATCGTTGCCGCCTCACCACAACCGACTTCCCTTCCCGTACCATCACCTTTACTGGCATTCGTTTCCACCATGACACCGAAACAAGCTGCTGCCACCACACCATCAAAAACGACGACTATGATTTCAGCTACAAAAAAGAAGAAATTCTCATCATTCAAAATGACAAGCAGAAGACGCAAATGGTGCCAACCGTGGCGACCCGTTGAGACCACACTAGATGGAACCGGAAAAGTCGAGTGGCGACCTATCACACCCCAAACGATGGCGGAATCATCGGGGCGCGGCACTAAGCGGTTCGGATTGTTCGAGAGAATCCATAACGACTATTATAACGACAATATTTAAAACGTCAATTTCCCATACAATTAACATATCATCATTTCATAATCATTAGATATCCAAACATTCTCAAACAATTCAAAATACGATAACTAGATTATTACAAGTTTCTAAAGTAAAATCCTAAGTCCAATTTGCAGCGATACATCCTCAACCTGTTACATACATTAAAATACAAGTCAATACAATAAAGTAAAGGTGAGCATACAGGTTTAATAGTATGATAATAGCGACAAAGTGTTTACGCATAACCAACCTGCATACGTAGAGAAAGTGAATCTAAGTAAGCTAACAATAATGATACAAGCAAACCAACACGACTGCGATGTGAGTATGCGCGATACGTGTTCACGACTGCGAACACGCATGTAATGTAAATTGCGAGCCTTAACAACCCCCGAACCAATCGGGTGCTGAGTCCAAACTATAGTACTATCGTTGCTAAGGGTGGTCTACAAGTCCTCATTATTCACACATAGCAAACAAACATTCAGCGATTTACGTATAACATGCGAGAGCGGTTAGCTTTAAAAGAGTTTAGCGTAGTGTGTAGCGTGTTTTGATATAGAGACATATGTAACACCCAAAAGTGCGTTAAAGTGAAAAAGGGTTCAAGTATACTCACAGTCGGTGCTCAACAAAGAAACACGAACTGTTGTGGATTGAAGGGAGCGCTGGTTCAGCCTGTAAACGCGAACAGAAGTGCATCAGTCTTCCGAAGTGCTGAAACGGTCAAAGTATGGAGGGGCAGTGAACAAGTTCGGGCGAAGTTGTACCAAATCTCTTGGATTAGTACAAGTTCGGGCGAACTTGCCTAAAATCTTCTGGAATGTATAAGTTCGGGCGAACTTGGTACCCTTTCTTAGAAATGGGTACAAGTTCGGGCGAACTTGGCAGGTTCCCTTTGAAATGGTACAAGTTCAGGCGAAGTTGGTCACCAGCCTGGTGACAACTTCAAGCGAACTTGATTAGAGCGAACTTGGCTGTTTTTGGTCCAAAATCGTGCGTTTTCGCGTCGTTTGCTGAGTAAATCGAGTGTCCATTCCTCCAACCTTGAGCTACTGAGCAAAACATAGGCTGGACAGATCTTTTTCGAGCGAGTTTTAACCACTTTACAGGAACTCGGGCTAATCCGGCGAACTTGTCGGTTCGTACGGGTTAGTCCAATTCGTGCAAGGTGACGATATCGTCCTTGTGCTTCCGGATCTGAGATCTTGTGTCACACCCCGACCCGCAGCGGAAATAAGAGTCTGGGGCATAATTGGGTTATCACCAAAGCACATGACATTTACTATTATGTTTCATAATTAATGAAGTCAAAGTTACATTTTCAAACATCCAAACATGTTCATTCAATACAAGAGAAAATAACCAAACATAACAATCCAAATACTAAATCGTTTTATTCTTCTAATCCAGGTCCTATGTGTTCCTAGCTGCTGCTGGTTCACCTGTATCATGTGTAAAATGGGAGGTTTTGGGTCAAAATAAGTTGGCGAGTGAACCTTATTAGATAAACATTTGATAATGATTTTATGGTTAGTTTATCAATAAAATATTGTGCATAATCATAAAAAAAACAAATGTAAGTAATCAAGCATTGGCAAATAACAGTTACAATTATAACATACAATAACACTTGATAGCATACATGAGCATACCAATATCAATAAATCGATCAACCTAACATAAATGAAGAACTGTGTGCGATCAAGGCTCAATCAAACGGAGCCGATCGTATTGCATGAACTGGAAATGTAAATTGAACTGTGCGCTCAAGGCTCAATCAAACGGAGCCGAGCGTATTGCATGTATTGAAATGTAAAATGAAATGACCGATCAAGGCTCAATCAAACGGAGCCGATCGTGCGGGCACGCCACAGATCAACCGCATAATAAAATGGGGATCAAGCTCAACCTCATGGATGGGGAGCTGCGGCCTCGGCAAATGCATGTACTGAAATAATAATTTGCATCCAATAATAACTACTTAACAGCAACAAACTAATACACATGTCATGATATGATGTATGCACAATAGTTTCGTTATAATATGTAAATAAACAAAGACACATGATACACCCAAAAACGTGATTAAAACGGGGAATTTGAAAGGTTCACTCACATTGGGTGCGTTGAATTTGAGATGGTGAGATGCGCACGATTTAGATGAGCGAGTCGACGAGGAAAACTAACCTAAATAATAATGGAAAAAATATATTAAGTGGATGAATGTTATTAAGGATTTTAATGAAATTTTAGATATATTTTTATGAGTTTATGGCTATTTTCTATCTTTAAAAATGTTATTTTTAAGTATTTTTAATTGATTTTTAAATTAAATTAAATAAATAAATATATAAAAAAATATTATTTTTTTACTGTTGACGTTGCGTTGACCGGTTCGGTCAGCGGTAAATTCCTGCGCCGGGCGGGATTCGAACCGGCGACCTTCCGTTCACGTGCACGTAGCTCTACCAACTGAGCTACGTGACTAACCCGTTATAAACCCGGTTTTAATTATATTTATATACTTATTTGAATTAACCGAAAATTCCCTTATTTTGCAAAAACGTTTTAATTCCATTGGACCGGTGCTCGTGACAGGATTCGAACGCGGACGTGAAGTTTATTTTGCACACAGTCCACCGCTGGACTGTGTGTCTAACCCGGTTATATTCTTGGTTTTTATTATACTTAACAATTACCTGTTTTAACCCGGGTTAGTTCATGATTAAAAAGGAATGTTATTACACAAAGCGTGCGCGTAGCAAGGATCGAACTCGGGACGTGTATATGAACTTTGCACACAGTCCACCGCTGGACTGTGTGTCTAACCCTTTATAATCCGGATTTTAATTACTCTTATCTCATTATTAAGTTCGTCTTCTTCATTACGATCACAGACTTTACTCAAACATCTGGTTCGTGATTAATCTAATTAATAAACATGACGATTAGCTTGAATGTACTAAACGAACAGTTTGGGGAAAGAAGATACCGGACAGGTTGTCTTCCTCAGAGAGTCCGGCGAGAATTTGACGGCTCTGTTTTTGAACCTTCGGCTGAGAGGGTCTATCAACAGAATTAAGGAATTAGATATGAAATTGAACTAGTGTGTATTGATTATTAGTACGTTTGAATGTGCATACCGATAACTAGCGAGTTTCCGGCAATTCCAGAAATTCTCCGGTGAACACAGAAAATCCAGCAAAGTCGTCTGTGGCTGATTTTGAGTGATGGGTTAATGTTAGTAAAGTTCTAACAATAGATTGAAATCGTAAAGAAGGAGTATCTTACCGGTTTGTGTTGAATACGGTTTTCCGGCGACTTCTGCAGAGAATTCCGGCGAACTGTTTTAGGTGCTCAAATGATTTGAAAACGCGACGAAAAGGAAATGGAGTGTTGTTGTGACAGTTCTGAATCGTGCAAATGATCGGAACTTGAATTAAATCAGAGTTTGATAAATTTTCGGTTTCAAATACCGAAAATGGTGAAACTTTAAGTTCATTCATTACTGACTTAATTAGAAACCGAAATACATCGGTTATAAGTTGGCCAGATGAATTCGAAATGATTTGGCGATCGGTTTGCCGATTTCCGTTATTCAGATGGCATCAACGGTTGATTTGAGTTTGCGTATAAGATCCAATTGTTTGCCTAGTGTTAACAGAAAACACATTGTGGCGGAGTGGTTTAATGAAAGAAGGTTAAGTTGCTTTGAAGGCTTGGCTGACCCAGGTTCGAGTCCCGGCAGCTACAAATGTTTTTTATTTATTTTATTTTAACTTTTTATCAAATATAATTTTTATAGTTTAGTTTATTTATTAATTATGTAACGTTTAAACTCAAAATAATCATAAATAATTAACGAATCTTTTATAACATGGTACAAGATTACAAAACGGAGCGGGTTTTGGAGAACCCGATTTTTACAAATGTTACAGTATCCCCAACTTTTAGGAATTTCGTCCCGAAATTTAAACAGTTGAAGTAGTAGGAAAAAGATGCGGGTATTTTTCACGCATTGAGTCTTCACGTTCCCAAGTAAACTCAGGTCCCCGTTTCGACTCCCAGCGTACCCTAACAATAGGAATGCGACTTCGTCGTAGACGCTTTTCTCCATAGTCCATAATCTCCACTGGTCTTTCAATAAAATGCATGGATTCATCAATCTGAATATCTTCCAGTGGAATATGGAGATTCTCATCAGCGAGACACTTCTTCAAGTTCGACACGTGGAATGTGGGATGAATCCTGTCGAGTTCTTCCGGTAGGTCAAGCTTGTATGCTACAGGACCTACTCTTTCGAGTATCTTGAAAGGTCCTACGTAACGGGGTGCTAGCTTTCCCTTTTGACCAAAACGAACTACTCCCTTCCACGGTGATACTTTTAAAAGCACATGATCACCAATGCTAAACTCCAAGGGCTTTCGTCGTTTATCTACGTAACTCTTTTGACGACTTGAGCCGCTAGAAAATTGTTTCGGATTTGATGAATCTTATCTGTGGTTTCTTGGATCAATTCTGGACCAGTAATTTGTGCTTCCCCAATTTCGTGCCAACAAACAGGAGATCGGCACTTTCGACCATATAAAGCTTCAAAAGGTGCCATACCGATGCTAGAATGATAGCTGTTGTTGTACGAAAATTCAACTAACGGTAGGTGGGCGTCCCAATTTCCCTTGAAGTCTATGACACATGCCCTAAGCATGTCCTCAAGAGTTTGAATGGTGCGCTCAGACTGTCCATCAGTTTGAGGATGATAGGCGGTACTGAGATCTAATCGAGTGCCCATAGCGGATTGTACTGCTTGCCATGTTCGTGAGGTGAAACGACCATCACGATCAGAAATAATACTTAATGGTACCCCGTGTCGGCTTACGATTTCGTTGATATAAATACGAGCAAGCTTTTCGTTCTTGAAATCTTCTCGAATAGGAATAAAGTGAGCTGATTTTGTAAGTCGGTCTATAATCACCTATATAGTGTCATACCCACTAGAAGTGCGAGGCAACCCGGTAATGAAATCCATGGTTATATTTTCCCACTTCCATACAGTTATTTCCGGTTGGACTAGAAGTCCTGAGGGTCTTTGGTGTTCAGCCTTCACCTTAGAACATGTGAGACACTTGGAAACAAAAACGGCAATATCTTTCTTCATTCCAGGCCACCAGTAGGTGTACCGTAGGTCTTGATACATCTTATCGGCTCCTGGGTGTATAGAATATCGCGTTTTATGAGCTTCATGCATGAGTGTTTCACGAAGATTGATGTGGTTAGGAACCCAGATACGATCTAGGTAATACAAAATACCATCAGATTTAGTTTCAAGTTTTAGCTCGGCTCCACAGGACATCTCTTTTTGTACATCTTCCTCTGTTATTGAAACGTGTTGAGCTTCTCGAATTTGATCCTTAATATTGGTTATAATTTGCGAACATAGAAGATGAATGGAGTTCGCATAACCCTTTCGACTAAGTGCATCAGCCACCACATTTGCTTTGCCAGGGTGGTATCTAATTTCACAGTCGTAATCATTTAGGAGTTCGACCCATCTTCGTTGCCTCATATTTAACTCTTTTTGATTGAAGATATGCTGAAGACTCTTGTGGTCAGTGTATATTTCACACTTAGTACCATAAAGATAATGTCTCCATATCTTAAGAGCGAATACAACGGCTCCAAGTTCAAGGTCATGAGTGGTGTAGTTCTTTTCATGTGTCTTGAGTTGCCTTGAGGCATAAGCTATGACTTTTCCTCTTTGCATGAGAACGCAACCTAATCCTTGCCCTGACGCGTCGCAATAGACTACAAAATCATCACAACCTTCAGGAAGAGTGAGGATTGGTGCATCACAAAGTTTTTGTTTAAGTGTTTGAAAAGCTTCTTCTTGCTTGGGTCCCCATACGAATGGTTTTCCCTTATGGGTTAAAGCCGTGAGTGGCACCGCAATGCGAGAGAAGTTTGAAATGAACCGACGATAATAGCCAGCAAGTCCAAGAAAAGACCTTACTTCGGTTGGTGTACGTGGAGCTTGCCATTCTTGAACTGCTTTGATCTTTGATGGGTCAACATGTATTCCTTTGTCATTGACTACATGCCCGAGAAATTGCACCTCTTTTAACCAGAATTCACATTTAGAGAACTTGGCATAAAGCTTTTCCTTTTCTAGAAGTGCAAGACCAAGTCGTAGATGACGCTCATGATCAGCTTTAGATTTTGAATAGATAAGACTATCGTCGATGAATACAATAACAAATCGATCGAGGTAAGGTTTGCAGACTCTATTCATTAGGTCCATGAAAACAGCTGGCGCGTTGGTTAATCCAAACGGCATAACCATGAATTCATAGTGACCATAACGAGTTTGAAAAGCAGTTTTGAACGTCTTCTTCATGCACTCTAAGCTGATGATAGCCAGATCGAAGGTCGATTTTCGAAAAGCAACTGGCACCTTGTAGTTGGTCAAGAAGATCATCTATGCGAGGTAAAGGATATCGATTTTTGATGGTTAACTTGTTGAGCTCTCTGTAGTCGATGTACATCCGAAAAGATCCATCTTTCTTCTTTACAAAAAGGACAGGTGCACCCCAAGGCGATGAGCTGGGGCGTATGAATCCCTTGTCAGTCAACTCTTGCAATTGACTGGCTAGCTCTTGCATTTCAGAGGGGGATAACCTATATGGAGATTTTGCCACTGGTGTAGCACCAGGTATAAGATCGATACGGAATTCGACATCTCTGATTGGAGGAAGTCCTGAAATGTCGTCAGGAAAAACTTGTGGAAAATCTTTTACAACAGGAATATCTTCAAGTTTCTTCTCTGTGGTCCCCTTCTTGATGATATGGGCTAAAAACGCGACATAATTCTTGCGAAGGTATTTTTGAGCTTGACGACAAGACATTAAGTTGAGCCCTTTCGACGAGGTTTCTCCAATGATTCGAAGAGTCTGACCGTTTGAAAGAGGAATACGAATAAATTTCTCACGACATACAACTTCCGCATGATGTTGACTGAGCCAATCCATACCGATTATGATGTCGAAACTTCCCAGCTTCATAGGAATAAGATCGACTGAGAAATCGTGGTCGTTTAAGGTGAGTGTACAGTTGCGTAAAATAGAGTCTAATGAAACTGGTTTTCCGTCCGCAACTTCCACCGTTATGGATTCCGCGAGCTTATCCCGATTTTTGCTTAAGATAGGTTCAAATTCTAATGACACGAAACTTCTATCCGCACCAGTATCAAATAACATAGAGGCATATCTACCATTTATAAGAAACGTACCGTTGACCACATTGCCGTCAGCTCTGGCCTGGTTTGCGTTAATATTGAAAGCTCTTCCTCTAGCAGGTGGAGGAGCTTGGTTCGCTTGATTCACAGGGTTGGCTTGGGCCTGAGCATGAATAATATTGACCAGCCTTGGACATGTGTTTCTGAAATGACTTGGGTCGCCGCAATTGAAACAAGCCCGCATAGGTTGGCCCATAGGGTAATTGGGTTGATAGTATGTTTGGGCTAAATGTTGGGCGGGTGGAAATGGTAGTTGTTGTGGTGCTTGACCCATTAACTGTTGGTGGGTTTGGGTTATAGGTTGGTGGCGGTTTGTTCGTTGAGACGTGCGGCAGTTTTGAATAGTGTGTCCGGCGCGACCGCAGCCGGTACAGTATTGGCAAGGATAATCAGGGGAGTGGTGATATGACAACGGTTACATTTTGGTAGTGGCCCTGTGTATGGTTTTCTGTATGGCGCGGGTGGAGGAGTGGCTTGAGTGATGGGTGCAGCAAGAATAGGGTGTTGGTTTGGGTGACTGCAAAGTTCCTGGTGTTACGCTTCCTCTTATTAGCAAACTTAGAGAAAGGAGTGTGGTGGTTTGAGGTTTGTCCCTCAGCAGGGGCTTTCTTCTTTTCTTCTTTGAACTTCCCATTGCGAATTCGATTTTCGGTCAGTTCCGTTGCCAACTCCATGGCAGCTTCGAGTGTTACCGGTGAAACGCTGAGAACCGAATCTTGGATCTTCGAGGGAAGTCCTCGAATGTAATGTTCGATCAGACGATAGGTTGGAGTGAATAAGTTTGGAACCATTTGGTTTAACTCCAAGAACCTCTTGTTGTAAGTGGAGTGATCACCCTCTTTTTGCTTCAAGGCATGAAATTCATCCTCCAATTTCTTAATTTACTTCTAGGACAGAATCGCCTAGTCATGATTTCCCTTAACTCCTCCCAAGTTAAGGCCATCGCATCTTCAGTTCCCCTCTTTCCTTTCTCAGTATTCCACCAAGTGAGAGCTACACCAAGTAGTCTCCCGGTGGCGTAACGAACTTTGCGATCCTCAGGACAATCGCAGTTTAAGAAAACGTTTTCCATCTCCTCGAACCAATGTAGGAGAGCAGTGACTCCCTCAGTCCCTTCGAATTTTGGAGGATCACAGGACTTAAAATGTTTGTAAGAGCATTTGATGGTAGGAGGGTTGTTGATGTTCTGGTCCTGTTGTTGAGGAGGGTTAGTAGGATTTGCAGCAAGGGCTTGTTGTACTTGTACCACGATGTCCGGCAATATCGTGGCCATTTGATTCGCGATATGAGTGGCCAAACGTTCTCGAGACTTTTCCGATTTCTTACCCCTTCGATGCTGTCTAGACGACATCTACATGATCATAAAATGAGAAGATTGTGAGTTTATGGTGTCTTTTTAGGTGTCATGTGTCTTTAAGAAAATGAAAATAACATAAATATCAATAATGCAACTACATCCAAAGGATGTCTTGGGTTCGCTCATGTTGGGCCTCAAATGTCCCCCATACCTTCACCTACATAGTCATGTGGGCCCCCATGGCTATTGGCTTGGTAGGATTCACATTAGTATTGGCAATTTAACACTCACATCCCCCGAATGCAAACCACAAAATATGTTCATGAGATGTTTGGTCGGAACGCGTCCAGGTGTAGACACAATGACAACTCAAAGTGGGATTAGCTCACACGACGTTTGGTATAGCATGCTTTGGCCTAATAGGTACTTCGTACTCTCATCGTTAGTCCCCAGGTAGGCAAACTGGTCCTTTATTTTGGATTTATACGAATGCCAGCCTAGACATACGTTCCGACTACCGGTACTAGTACTCTTCCAGTTACTACATGCCCGTCATGAGAACTCACTTTGATGAATTTGAAAACACGAAAATCATTGTAAAATCAATCATGATGTGGTGTGTGCTTGCATGGATGTGATATGTTATGATCATACGATTTCATGATAGGCATTATTTGATAATATATACTTATGAACATGCTTGTACAATATCAAATGTAACATTTAACATAAACATATAAACATCATGAAATTTGGCATATAACACACAAAATTCTTATAAGTTTCTAATCGACTATAGTATAGGCTCTAAGGGTCTAATAACCTATCCTATATCCCTATAGTCATGGCTCTGATACCAATCTGTCACACCCCGACCCGCAGCGGAAATAAGAGTCGGGGCATAATTGGGTTATCACCAAAGCACATGACATTTACTATTATGTTTCATAATTAATGAAGTCAAAGTTACATTTTCAAACATCCAAACATGTTCATTCAATACAAGAGAAAATAACCAAACATAACAATCCAAATACTAAATCGTTTTATTCTTCTAATCTAGGTCCTATGTGTTCCTAGCTGCTGCTGGTTCACCTGTATCATGTGTAAAATGGGAGGTTTTGGGTCAAAATAAGTTGGCGAGTGAACCTTATTAGATAAACATTTGATAATGATTTTATGGTTAGTTTATCAATAAAATATTGTGCATAATCATAAAAAAAACAAATGTAAGTAATCAAGCATTGGCAAATAACAGTTACAATTATAACATACAATAACACTTGATAGCATACATGAGCATACCAATATCATACGATAACTAACATAAATGAACTGTGCGATCAAGGCTCAATCAAACGGAGCCGATCGTATTGCATGAACTGGAAATGTAAATTGAACTGTGCGATCAAGGCTCAATCAAACGGAGCCGATCGTATTGCATGAACTGGAAATGTAAATTGAACTGTGCGCTCAAGGCTCAATCAAACGAGCCGAGCAGTATTGCATGTATTGAAATGTAAAATGAAATGACCGATCAAGGCTCAATCAAACGGAGCCGATCGTGCGGGCACGCCACAGATCAACCGCATAATAAAATGGGGATCAAGCTCAACCTCATGGATGGGGAGCTGCGGCCTCGGCAAATGCATGTACTGAAATAATAATTTGCATCCAATAATAACTACTTAACAGCAACAAACTAATACACATGTCATGATATGATGTATGCACAATAGTTTCGTTATAATATGTAAATAAACAAAGACACATGATACACCCCAAAAACGTGATTAAAACGGGGAATTTGAAAGGTTCACTCACATTGGGTGCGTTGAATTTGAGATGGTGAGATGCGCACGATTTAGGAGCGAGTCGACGAGGAAAACTAACCTAAATAATAATGAAAAAATATATTAAGTGGATGAATGTTATTAAGGATTTTAATGAAATTTTAGATATATTTTTATGAGTTTATGGCTATTTTCTATCTTTAAAAATGTTATTTTTAAGTATTTTTAATTGATTTTTAAATTAAATTAAATAAATAAATATATAAAAAAAATATTATTTTTTTACTGTTGACGTTGACCGGTTCGGTCAGCGGTAAATTCCTGCGCCGGGCGGGATTCGAACCGGCGACCTTCCGTTCACGTGCACGTAGCTCTACCAACTGAGCTACGTGACTAACCCGTTATAAACCCGGTTTTAATTATATTTATATACTTATTTGAATTAACCGAAAATTCCCTTATTTTGCAAAAACGTTTTAATTCCATTGGACCGGTGCTCGTGACAGGATTCGAACGCGCGACGTGAAGTTTATTTTGCACACAGTCCACCGCTGGACTGTGTGTCTAACCCGGTTATATTCTTGGTTTTTATTATACTTAACAATTACTGTTTTAACCCGGGTTAGTTCATGATTAAAAAGGAATGTTATTACACAAAGCGTGCTCGTAGCAAGGATCGAACTCGGGACGTGTATATGAACTTTGCACACAGTCCACCGCTGGACTGTGTGTCTAACCCGTTTATAATCCGGATTTTAATTACTCTTATCTCATTATTAAGTTCGTCTTCTTCATTACGATCATAGACTTTACTCAAACATCTGGTTCGTGATTAATCTAATTAATAAACATGACGACTAGCTTGAATGTACTAAACCGAACAGTTTGGGGAAAGAAGATACCGGACAGGTTGTCTTCCTTAGAGAGTCCGGCGAGAATTTGACGGCTCTGTTTTTGAACCTTCGGCTGAGAGGGTCTATCAACAGAATTAAGGAATTAGATATGAAATTGAACTAGTGTGTATTGATTATTAGTAGTTTGAATGTGCATACCGATAACTAGCGAGTTTCCGGCAATTCCAGAAATTCTCCGGCGAACACAGAAAATCCAGCAAAGTCGTCTGTGGCTGATTTTGAGTGATGGGTTAATGTTAGTAAAGTTCTAACAATAGATTGAAATCGTAAAGAAGGAGTATCTTACCGGTTTGTGTTGAATACGGTTTTCCGGCGACTTCTGCAGAGAATTCCGGCGAACTGTTTTAGGTGCTCAAATGATTTGAAAACGCGACGAAAAGGAAATGGAGTGTTGTTGTGAAGTTCTGAATCGTGCAAATGATCGGAACTTGAATTAAATCAGAGTTTGATAAATTTTCGGTTTCAAATACCGAAAATGATGAAACTTTAAGTTCATTCATTACTGACTTAATTAGAAGCCGAAATACATCGGTTATAAGTTGGCCAGATGAATTCGAAATGATTTGGCGATCGGTTTGCCGATTTCCGTTATTCAGATGGCATCAACGGTTGATTTGAGTTTGCGTATAAGATCCAATTGTTTGCCTAGTGTTAACAGAAAACAATTGTGGCGGAGTGGTTTAGTGAAAGAAGGTTAAGTTGCTTTGAAGGCTTGGCTGACCCGGGTTCGAGTCCCGGCAGCTACAAATGTTTTTTATTTATTTTATTTTAACCTTTTATCAAATAAAATTTTTATAGTTTAGTTTATTTATTAATTATGTAACGTTTAAACTCAAAATAATCATAAATAATTAACGAATCTTTTATAACATGGTACAAGATTACAAAACGGAGCGGGTTTTGGAGACCCGATTTTTACAAATGTTACATCTTGCTTGACAACGCCTCGTTCCACTTCATAGTGAACGAAACATACGTCACTTAGTCCGTAATTTGTGTAAAAATCAATGCTTTAAAAGATTTTGCTCAGATCTAACACTTGTGAGTTGAGATCATCAAGATTTCTAGCTTGGGAAGCCAAAGCTAAGCCCAAATACACTCGTTTAGTGTAGATTTAAGTGAAAAGAAGAAGTTTTGTAGAAAAAGATGAAGATTTTTCATAAACATAATAGTTTTGATGAAAACGAAGGTAATCCTTGTGTAAAAATCGTAGTGAAAACGTTAGTTTGCATTAAACGGGTTGATTCTTACTTGGAAAACATAGAAATAAGGTTTCGGGAGCTCTGGGGCGAAATTAGCAGCAAGGAATGAGAGAATGAGGGTGCTTGGTATTTATAGGTGAGGAGAACTGGGAGTGGCAGCCATCAAGTTCGGCCGAACTTGACACAAGTTCGAGCGAACTTGGCACGAGTTCGGGCGAACTTGGCCAGTTATGCTTGGACTTGTGCAAGTTCGAGTGAACTTGTCTGTTTGGCTGGCCTGACCAACTTCGGGCGAAGTTGGGTGCCAACTTCGGCTGAACTTGGCCTGGTGGTTACGTTTTGTCGTATTTTCGTTAGGTGCTTGTTTGGTGATTCGATTCGTATTAGATAGCTATGTTAAGTGTTTTAGCGAAGCGTTAAGCGTTGGGATAATAAAATAATGCGATTAAGAGATTCGTGCGAGTGAGAGCGTTGCGATAGCGAGTACAACCATAAAACATAAAGCACACATAACACATAAATAACATAATGTTACATAATTATCCGCGATTTTGAGTTTGCGTTGAGAGTTGCGAGCATTAAGCGATTTAAATGCGATAAGTAAGCGATGTAATATGTGTTTTAAAATAATTTAAACGATTATAATTTATCCCGATTACAAAAGGATATGGAAACAGAAAATAACGGTAATGATAAGGATTCGGATAACAATCTGAAAGATCGGGTTGTTACACGACCACCATGGCGTTTTGTCCCAACGGATCCGAATGCCGTTGGACGCCTCGAATGGCGACCTCCGTGGAGAACCCTCAAGGCTTGTTCCAGTTGCATCCTAGAGGACAAGGATTTTTTAAGGGGTAGGGAATGATGTGTACTCACGAAATACACCCCTATGCATTCCAATCTTTGCGTTTAATTTTTCCCTAATGTTAGCTTCAATAGAAAAGGTATTTACTTTTAATTATTTGCATCTTTATTGTTTTAGTCACATGGTTTTACTTAGTGGTTGAGGATTGTGAGGGAAAATAGATAGTAGCGGGGAATATTCACCATGATCCCATATTCTTAATTAGTGATTGTAATCCTTATTTAAGGAGATCTCATTTTAGCCATCTATTATGAATGAAAAATATTAAAAAGAGAGTTATCTCAAAATCTGGTTTCTTACTAATTTCTTTGAGTTTGACCTCCGTTAACGGGTTACTTATCACAAATCCGATTGGTTCATATCAATTGGTATCAGAGCGGTCTTGATCCACTCCTATGAACGGTCGTGAATAGAAGGCTTCAATGGAACAGATTGAGTCGACTCTTTTTGAGATAATCAATCTTCTAAAAAAAAGTCTCGAATATGGGCAACCTCACCCATTTTTTGATACGAACCGAATCGTAATTCAATTGATCTAAAGAAAATAGACAAGAAACTTGAAAGAACTTGAAGATTTTTAGAAGAGACTCAATTCATATTTTTCATTCTTAATCTTTAACTCCAACTAATTATGGCTTATATAGCATTATAAGGAAAACTAACCCACTAAACAACTAACCCACTATCTCCTAAAAATAAGTAACATTGAAGTACCATCCCTTTATTCTCGACACTGCCAGATGCAAAATAACAAAACAATTAAGTTGACTTTTCTTGAGGCATCTAGGACTTGTACTCCATGTAGGGAAAGTGGTACACAACATTTGATACCGGTATTTAATGGATATTACTTTCAAATACCGATACTGGTACCGAACTGTACTCTATCGGTTGTTTCCGGTGCCGGTAACCTTTTCTGGGGATTTTCGGTACCGGTTGATACCAAGCTCACCCCTAGTTAGATGTGAATAATGGTGGTGTATTTGTACTACCGGTTATTGTAGTTTCATAATTTGCCCCTCTTCTTCCTTTTTCTTATTGTTTTACTGTATTTTTAATTAGGTTAATTACACCGATAGTCGTCGTGGTTGTTTTTACCAAAAGTAACACCTTTGAGTAATAAGGTTTTTGGGTAATATCTTCATGTTTTATGGTTTCGATTTTGTAATGCCTTTGGGTATTTATATATAAATTAGTAACTTTTTTATGATTGTGTTGTACCATGTGCTTTCGGAGATTTAAAAAAAAAAGTTGAAATTTTACTTTTAACCCACATCTTTGAATTTCTTACAATTATAACTTTATAAAGGGAAAATTACATTTTGAGTCCCTGTATATTTTGGGTTTTAACCACTTGAGTCCAAAATCAAAATGTTTAACGCCCTGAGTCCCTACAGTCACTTTTCTTAACCATTTGAGTCCAAATTTCTAACACCATCCACCAAGCCTGTTAACTATGAGGGTAATTTAGTCAGTTACGTACAAAGTACAAGTCTTATATACATATGAGTACAAGGAACAAGTCTTTAATGCATAAAGTTTTACTATTTAATATATATAAAAGTAAATTTCATATATATATTATATAAACACACACACCAGTATACACACAAACATGCCTACATACTTTCTCTCTCATCTTTAAACACTTTCCTCTCTCTCTAAACACCACCGAACTGCCACCATCTCCACCACTGCCCCATCATCATCCCCACCAAAATCACGGTTCAGATCTAGAAACCCTCCACCGTCAGTGCCGCCCCACTACCACTACCATCCCACTACCGCTACCTCCGAACACCCACCACCACCTTCTCACCCCCCTGCGGAGATCCGTCCACAACCACCGTCTCTCCCCCACTACCGAGATCCTTCCACCACATACTCTTTAACTTTCTCTCTCTAAATGAAACAACTCAATTCCATTCCACCTGCATTTTAAGCCCTAGTTTTCTGTAATAAATTGCTATATAACAACGTCCCCAAACTTAGCAAACATTAATATCCTTATGTGTGTGTGTGTGTGAATCGGAACCTGCAACATCGCACCCCAAATCAGCAAACATCGCCGTGAATCAAACCTGCAACAACATCGATGTGTGGCGGCGTTGATGACGTGAGGTATACGACTAGGGTTCCGACGAATGATGTGCGGTAGCGTTGATGAACATTGTCCCACAAATCAGCAAACAGTACATAATTCCGACGTTGATGAAGTGCGGTGGCGGTGTTGATGAAGGAGGTGGTGCAGCAGTTGTGGGTGGTGTGGTGGTGACCGCTGGAGGTGCAGCGGTGGTGGTGGGTGGTGTTGTGGTGACAGTGGAGGTGTGGTAGTGACGGTGGAGGTCCAGCGCGGTGGCGGGTGGTGTGGTAGTGACGATGGAGGTGCAGCGGTGGTGGGTGATGTGGTGGTGACGGTGGAGGTGTAATGGTGGTGGTTGTGTGGTAGTGGAGGTGTGGTGGTGAGGGGATGAAGGTGATTTAGAGAGAGAAAGAAAGGGATCAGAGAGTTGAGCAGATTTTTTAGAGAGAGGGAGATACATAAGAGAGAGAAAATAAATTAGTTTCTTTTATTTCTTTAACTATAGGGGTAATTTTGTCATTTAACAAAAGTTAACAAAAAAATTCTCTGTGTAAAAATTTGGACTCAAATGGTTAAAAAAAAAGGGTCGGTTAAACATTTTGATTTTAGACTCAATTGGTTAAAACCCAAAAAACACAGGGACTCAAAGTAATTTTCCCCTTTACAAAATTGAATCTTTTTTACTTTTAAGCCAAAACTTTCTACTTTTACAATTTAACCTCAACTTTTTTATATATAATTTTGGTGTGCTATCTTTCGCAAATTTTCGTTTTACGTTTTGAACTAGATTTTGCGAGTTACCACGGAGCAACGTGTGTGTGGTTCAACGTTTTTACGTTTCGTTCATAATTTTGCGAGGGAATACGGTGCAACGTCCATGTGTAGTTCAAGATTTTATGGCTATTGTTTTTTATTTCATACGTTTATCGCAACGCGTGAGTCCTGATCGACTTTCTTATTTTTTATATGTTCTATCTTTCGGTTTCTTGCAATTATAGCCTCACAAAAATGTTATTTTTATTATTTTTAACCCAAAACTTTTTATATTTTTGTAATAGAACTCACAACTTTTTTTACTTTTAACCTTGGTCCCCTATACTTTTCATCCTTCCCAAATTTCCGTTTACATTTCGTACTAAATTTTTTGAGTTAACACAGCGCAATGTGCGTGTGTGATTCAACGTTTTTTACGTTTCGTTTATAATTTTGCGAGTTAACACGGCGCAACTTCCATGTGTTGTTCAATGTTTTTACATTTGACAAGTTCGTCACAGTGCATGAGTCCTAGATTGACTTAGTTATTTTTTTTAAATGTTCTACATTTCGGTCTATTTCTTTGCTTTAACACGCCACAACTTCAACGTTGGTGGTTGCTGACGATTGTGTAGGATTGGTGCTATTTAACATGCTTTTACGCCCCCACCGCAACGCGGGGGTACTTATTTCTAGTTAAGGATAATTATCATTAATTTTTCTGTCAAATTAGGTAAAATGACCAAAATGTCCTTTGATAATAAGAGTTCTAATACTCAAAGGTGTTACGAAATGGAAACCATAGAACCTGAACCTGTTACTCAAAAACATTAGTACTCAAAGTTGTTATTTTTGGTAAATCACAAGCGTCATCTGCATAACTCTTAATTTCCTTCCAAAAAGATATAATGGTTTTATTTCTTGATTGGATTTACACATATAATTATATATGTGGGGGGCCTCGGAGGCAAAAGTGAAACTGCACCAATTTTAATGTTATTTTACTAATTTTGTGAAATAACGTTAAAAGTGGCGGATGGTTATTCATGCATCATGTGATGGCGTTGATAGCCGAAAGACAAAAGGGTACATGCATTAATCGGGCTTTGTCCCGATTGTTGAGTGTTATGTGTCTTATGTCTAAGGCTTGATGCAAAACTACTATGGAGCCGGGGTTTGACTAGAAGCAGCCCCTCTATTCCTATATGGGAGATGGTGGACTTTATGATGATGATGATTTCTTGATTGGATTGTATATAACGTCTTCGGACCTTTGCTCAAATGGGTTAACGGCCAACCAAAAGATAACCAACAACCCTTATTAAGGATCAAGTGCTGATCATTGATCCACTGCTGATGAAGAGAAAAACAGTGGTTAGAGAGAGAAGGGCTCTATTAGATCTCAGTTTTCAATATTCTATTAGTAGATTACTCAAATGGTCCCTAGGCTATGTTTATAAATACAATGGGCTCTAAGGTTATGGACCAAAACAAGGGACCACTAGTGAAAGCAAACACTGTCATTATGGACCAAATCTATAGAAATTATCCTATACATTAAAAAAACAACGTTGTCAATAGTGTTTTTAGTATATATTATAATAATAATACATACGGTTTTTTTTAGTTTACTATTTTATTACTATAATAATATTCATTTTTTTATTTTTTAAGTTAAATAAGTTTGGTGTCAACCGGCATACGTGTCTACCTGTGTGATCTGGTTCGTTATCAGTATATGAAGGTAAAAGCAAGCACCAGGCTGTTACAGAAAACGTCAAAAGTCGGTACCGGATTTAGTTTGAAAATCTTTTAGTTCTGAAAATTCGGTACAACCACCCGGTACCATTTATTCATCTCGAGTCACGGGTACCGTACGAATAACAACGGTACCATACAATTTTTTTTTGTTGATTTTCATCAAGTTTTATTGATTTCTTTGTTTTTAGTTTCAGCGGTTGGGATGAGCTCGGTGCCAACTGATACTGAATTGGTACTGGTACCGAAAATACTAGTTACGGTATCGGTATACGAAGGTAAAAACCGGTAGCGAACCGGCACCAGGAACTCCAAAAGTAGGTATCGAATTGATACTTAGGATCTTCTTATTCGGGAAATTCGGTACCGGTACCCAGTACTATTTGCTCATCTTTGAGCATGGATTTCATCTGAACTACATCATTACCATGCAACTTTTTTGGTTGATTTTTTTTCTGTTATCTTTTAGTTTTGTTTTTTTTTACATTTTTTTTATTCTTTTCAGCGGTTCCGTGTGCAACGCGCTTATAGTGATTTCAAAACACATGTAAGAAGTTCGCCGCAACGCGGCGACGGTTTTTATAACTAGTTTGATTTAAAGGCCAAATCTATAATTTACCCCAAACCGACCATTTGTAGTTTCACATTGCAGGAGCACAAACACTTTCCACCACATGTAAACATACCTTTACTACTAAACCGAGTGTCAAACTGATATGTTAGATCTCGGTTTTAGAAAAAGATGCATAAGGCGCGCTTGACGTGTGAGTTGACTGAGGCAATGGTGAGGAGGTGCATGACCGAAGGTGCAACTTAGGGAATCGACTAAAGAGATGGATAGAGATGAGAGAGTAGGTGTGGGAGACAAAGGTAGAGGTTGTGGAAGAAGATCGAGAGACAGACTGTTTTTTGAACAAAACTCGAAACGTTTGATTACGCCTAACTGAGGCTGTGGAAGAACCAAACGTCTCACGTACGTGAAGCTCTTGCTTCACGCCATACAACCCACATTATATACTGGTTTACTGCCGTGGCTTTGAACTAACAATCCGGGTTTGACACGTTTAGTATCAAGCAGCTAATCCAACTTTAAGAACTCTTTTAAACTTGAACTATTAACGGTCTTGTTTTTTAACAGCGTTTGGTTCACATAATGTTTGTCAAAGTACTAAAATAATTAAGATTCATAACATCATATACGCAGATACGCAATAAACCGATAACCAATGTCATTAAATGAGATTATAACAAAAAATCTCAATAAGAATATTTGACTCCATGACATCATATTTTAAATGTAGTTACCAGCCCCATAATTTCACTTGGGCCTGGCAGAGCTATAAATGTATATCACTTCTAAGTCTTAAATTCTTCACCAAAAATACTATCAACACTCGGCGCATCCAAACCGAGTCAAGCCTAAAACAAGCGTTTCCGACAATCGGGTGCACCACAATAGCAAGCAAGTTCCTTAATCTTGCCATCTGGACCATGCACGCTGTTGAGCTCATACCCGTAGTCATAGGTTAGTTCCTGCAAAAAAGAGGATATTAAACAATAACATAATCTATCTATATATGTGTATCATCATCAAGCCGAACCTTGAGCGGCAGTATATTGTCAGCAGCAAAAAGAATAACACGAGCTTGAGTGATATCATGGTGAACACTTAATACACATTGCACAAACAAATTGGGCTGACAGCTATGGTTAATATAACGGGCCACGTTTCCAGATGTTCCTGCATCGATGCAAAATTCTGGACCGCTATCCTTGTCATCATTTTGAACTGGTAGTGATGGCATGGCTACATCCCCAACTCGCCTCTATCAAGTTTACATAAAACACACAAGTTAAATACAGTACATAATAATAAACCATGTGTTCCCAAAATACCCTTATACGGTTATACCTCTCTTCCGCCAAGTCCCTTCATTGTTTGAATGCAGTCAATGTCAAATATGTAGTTGTTTTCAGGGTTCGAGTCAACATCATCGGTCTTTTTGAGAACTCCTATGTACTCACAAACAGGTGCACCAGAGGGTATAAAGTCCCAAGATCTAACCGCCCAACCCTTTTTTGGAGTCTTGAAAACCTGATATTTATGTAAAAAGTTGATATAAGAAAACCATTTTATAAACTAAATCACCAGACAGTAGACAGAATGACAGATTTTGAAAAGGCAAAAAAGTGTGAACCTCAAGTCGGTATCTTAACCCCCGTTGAGATGTTCGGTTTACACAACTGGACCCGCAACCACAGTTTGGTCCACATTCAAACACAACAGCCTTGGGTTCGATTAGCCTGGATGGTAAAGATTACAAATGAACAAAACCATATGTAGCTAACATTATTTTCAAATGACATTAAACAAACTATATTACCTGCCACCATCGCGATGTACGTAAGGAAAATCTGAGCCATTAAGCCTAGCGCAAGCACAACTTCTCGGGTCTGTGCAACTACCTTTGCAGTTGCACCCAGAGGCACCAGAAGGGAGTACGACATTTTTTGAAACTTGAAGAGACTTTATATAAGTGCAACCTGGCATAAATGTTGAAACAAAAAAATTAAAGAAATGTAAAATATCTTAGGGGAAGGTTAACGTACAATAGCCCCTTAACCAGTTAACCTGCGACGGTACGTGACTTCATTTTTAAATTATGCATGTTATAATACATAATTAAGCATGGGTTGGGTTAAACCCTAATCACGCACGTTATTTGCATAATTACACACGTTATATTGGTGGTCGCGTATGGTCGCACGTTAAGAGCCTTTTGTATTTAAACCTTTCACAAATACCTTAAGAGTTCGTATGTCCGAATTAGTTTCTAAAAGACATTTTTGTTTTTTTAATTAATTAACTTTTTGTTCCTGTTTGAACTTACAGAAGGTAGCAAAATCAAGTAATCAATTTGGAGCACTTGCTAAATAGGAAGTCAGCAAAGCAACAGATTTAAACAAAATTTAACAAAAAAATAAAGTAAGTGTATGATAACTTGCCAGTAGGGGGAACGGGTGGATCATCGACCAAATTGGTTGCTGGAATGGGAATATTCTCAAGGCCTCCACTGATGTCCTCACATACCAACCTTGCATTAAAAAAACAAATCAGCCACTTTAAAACACATGTAGTCAAGAGTAAATTTATTTTTTTTTATACCCGCGTAATTCAGAAACTTTGTCTGGGATACGCCCTCGAGCAAAGTAAACCTGAAAATTCCGTAAAAAAAGTTCAAACATAGAGAAATGATAATAGATAATAATCAATATATAACCTTAGAGCACATGGTCCCACAAATTCGTATGAGAGAGTTATAACCTGTTCAGTCACCAGTGAAGGCTGCCCTTCCATACGCTTGAGCCGAAACTTGTAAACAGTGTAACCAGAAACCCCTTTCTCTGCCCAATACTTGTCAACCTGAAAAGACAAACATAACCCTAAAGTATTGCAACTTTGCAGGAAAATAATTAAACAGAAAACTAAAAAAAACTCCATACCAAACATGTGCAGTAAATGCTGCATATATGTAGTATGACATACATATGGAGCTTTTTTAGTTTTCTCACGAAAATATGGTTCCCTTGTGATCTTGCCCATGGCATGATAATAGTGTTAACGATTAAATCTACCTTATACAATCCATCATATGTGTAAACTTTGCCAACATAACTAGTTGTAGATTGATGTCCTCGAATAACTCTAACTGGCACATTTTGGTCCAAAGAGTTCTGCAAAAGCACAAAAAAAACGTGTCAAAAAAATCACAAGTTGAAATGATATTTTTGCGTGCTCGCGTAGATAAATACATAAACAAATCAAATTCCATATTTGGACTAGTAAAACTTAATTACCTTCAATCCTAGATTACCACGTTTCATTTCTTGATCACTGATTTGGCGTTTATTGCCAAGTAAATTATTGCCACCTTGACCAGTGTACACAACATCTTCAGAGTTATCGAGGTCATCCTCGTACTGACCAGACATCACTATGGCCACAGTTAGCGGTAGCGTATAATTAGGGTACTCCTGTAAAAACATATTATGTAAAGAATGATTAGGTAAAAGCATGCACAAAAGCAACATGTATATGTTCTAAAGTCAGATATTTTAGTTAAATAAATCACCTGTTGAAAAGCTGCCCCAATATAATCAATTCCACTGAGCCAGTGGTTATGAAAACCAACGGTAACCATCTCGCACCGTGAAAAGAATTGATGCCCAACATCAACCCCTGCAATCATTAATCCTTTCATATGGTCAACTTATATCCTTTCATATGCCCAACACACACACATGTACATGTGAACCGGATGAGATAAAATGACCAGTTGGTACGAACCTGGAATAGATCCTATCCTTGACGGGGGAGTATATACCGTATTGGAAGTCAACATCTGCAGATTTATGTTGACAAAACAATGTGACCACAGGCTTACATTCGACTTTTCAACCTCGTTGCATAATAATAAAATAAAGCATCATATATACCCAAAAATCCTTTCTAGTATTAATGCCATTGATGCATTTCTTTTCTTTCTTAACACATGTTAAAAGTAAAAGCTTATTGTGTCAAACTTGGTTTAAAAAGGCGTGAGACACTCCGAAGCATCTACATCCCAAAAACCAAGACGCGAGGCACATGTATCACGTACGCAAGGTGTAACACACCTCACGAATCACGCCTATAACATATATTTTAAAACCAAGATGTTGAAACAAACATGAAGCTCAATAAATAACTATTTTATAACATCCATAATTTTACTTTGCTAAATATGATTTTTTTAAAAGTGACTTACACTTGATAAAGCTTTGAGGTCGGGTCTTTTGTGCTGTCTTCGTCCTCCAACTTCATCATCCTTCTGCACATATATACACATCATATTGTAATGTTTGTAATAACAATCATGCATGCATGCACACAGATAAGATAATAGTGTGCAAAATGCATAATCTAAAGATCTTGCAATATAAAATCTCACATTATAAAGTAGGAACTAGGTGACTACAAATGCACATGAAGAAACAAAAAGATTGTAACAGTCCATCCTTAGTCATAAACCACAACTCATATGAACATATGGTCTATTAGACTACCTATTACTGATGATCATAGCAAACTATATTAAATAACCCGCCAGGTGGGTTTATATAGCTCGTTGACATCAAATACAAAGCTGGCCTGCTGGTAATCTTTGCTGTAATAGCATAACCATTTCAAAATATAAAATATTGATAGACAAAAACATAAAAGGAACAGGTTAAATGTAAAAGAGTTAGGTTGTACTGTTGCAGCCCTATAAACAGTATGCAAAATCTTGTGGTGTATAAAGTATGGTAGTTTTTAAGATATTTATAGTCTAATATTAAACAAAATATGAAGGATTCCCTAAATATCGTTTGAAAATGACATTTATGAAACATATAGATATCTGTATTAAATCATGGGCATGAACCAACCAGATAACATTTAAAACAAACTATAAAAATCCAGTTAAAGGTAAAGCAAAGTAGATGCTAACCTTAGATTTTGGTTTTTTCTTATCATCCTCTTTTTTGTGCTTCTTTTCCTCCTCCTGTGAACAAGTAGCATAAAAGCAGTGTCGGTTATGACTTGTTAAACCATACGTATAGAATCATGCATGCGAAAGTTTTGTAAACAAGAGTAAACAGATAAATAAAAAAATCATTAAACAAAAGATCCCCAAAATCATGCATAGATACTTTTTATAAAGCCTATGTTGTTTAACACATGTCCCAAACATCAATCCCTTGTGTTAAAATATTAACGCAGAGAAGATCCCACGATACTTGTAGTAGCAAGTTGATAGAGAATAAGTTGTTTCAAACTTTCAGTCATATGCTTAAACACCTCAAAAATCCAAAAAGGTAAGAAACTAAAACACAAAGATACCTTTACTTCATTTGCAGACAGAATTTAGCTAAATTTAATCATTAATGATTAATATCTCCGTTTTATGATCGAATCTCTATCGTCAATAACAATAGTCCTAAATCTCTAAATGTCTTGAGAAACAAAATAGATGAACTAAATCATGAAACTGAACCAACCGGATAACATTTAAATAACCTAAAAAGCTCCAGTTTAAGGTAAAGCAAACTAGATCCTAACCTTAGATTTTGGTTTTTTCTTATCATCCTCGTCTTTTTTGCACCTCTTTTCCTCCTCCTGTGAACAAATAGCATAAATAAAGTGTCAGCTACAACTTGTTAAACCATATGTAGAATATCACACATGAATAACGTGTGCGAACAAAAAATAAAGAAACAAATCAACAAACGTGAAACAGAAGATCCCCAAAACCATGCATGAAGAACTTGTGCAGACAAAAATTTATAAACAAATCAATAAAAATTAATCAAAAGATCCCCAAAATCATGCATAAACAACTTCTTATAAACCCAACATTCTACAATACATATCCTAAAAAGCACCCCCTAAACTTCATTTAAACGCAGAATTTACCTAAATTCAATCATTAAATACTCAACATCTCAATTTTAATAACCTAATCACTGCCATTTAGCCTCAGATACAATACTCACAAAATATTAAACAAAAAATCCCCATAATCATGCATAAATAACTTCTTAGAAACCCA
Organism: Scalesia atractyloides; assembly: GCA_947069175.1. Lineage (NCBI taxonomy): Eukaryota > Viridiplantae > Streptophyta > Magnoliopsida > Asterales > Asteraceae > Scalesia > Scalesia atractyloides. Next base: position 71,665,510 of record CAMTDV010000019.1, read on the forward strand.
ACATTCTGCAACACATATCCTAAAACCCAACACCTAAACATCATTTCCAGACAGAATTTAAGTAAATTCAATCATTAACACTCAATATCTCCATTTTAATATTCTAATCTCTATATTCAGCTTCAGATAAGATAACCACAAAACTATAAACATAATATATACCTGCACATAATGCAAAAAGTGCTTGTAAAAAGCTCTGACTGTATCCGTCACCGTAGAATACGCACTCTTCTCCCCAACCGGTTTCTTCGACGGCGAAAGAACCACAATCTCCTTCTTCTCACCATCCTTCACCTCCTCCACATTCTCAACACCTGCAATCAACTTCGCTTCAACCACTTCCGGCAACACACTCGGCACCACACCTTTCTGCTTGTTATACTTCACTCGCTGCTTCTTCACCGGCTTCTCCGCCTTCGTAATCGCCTCTTCTTCCCGTTGTCGCCTTCTAATCGCATCCTGTGTGCTCTTAATCTTCTGGATTCGCGCACTGGTCCTCGTAGCTGAGCCTCGAGCCTTCGTAGTTGAACAATCGTCGGTTTCGTTCACTTTAATCGCCTCAACAACAACCATCTCGAATCTACAGGTCAAAAACACGAATTCACAGCAAATTAACGAGAAATTGAGAACGAATTACTGGTGTGATGATGCAAACTGTTGGATCGATCGAGTTAAACTGCAAATTAGATGAATCGTTGAAGATGAATTTGAAGAATATTGATGAAATTGGGGGAAAATGAGTGTTGGTGAGAGAGAAATTAGGGTTTCGAGAAATAGAGCGGCAAAAGGTATATGAAAAATTGTGAAATGCCGCTTCGTGCTCTCTGCTGTCGGATTCTGTATGTATATGTATTTGATTTTATATATATATTGTTTTGAAATGAAATGGGTGTATATATAATTTTTACAGTGTTTTTGTCATTTAGTTACTTTCTATATTTTGCTATACGTTAAGGGTAATTAATTTTTTATGGCAGCTAATTTGAAATTTGAATTTATGGGGAGTTTGTAGATAATTTATATAATTGCCCTCCAAAAAAAAAATAATTTATATAATTGAAAAGTTAAAATACAGGAAATAAACTTGTACCAGAATTGTATCCTCGCTACTTTAAAAGATAATCGTCTTAAAATGTTAATTAGATAAAGACAAAGAAAAACGGAAACGTTAAAAAAATTATCGGTTATGGAATAAATAACGTACTCAAATTTTTTAAGTAAAAAAAAACAAAATCTTTATGTAAACCCATACGTTGTGACGAAACAGATAGTAATATTCCGAAAGATTGAAAAAAGGAAAACCGTATATTAATTAATACTCCGCCCACAAATAAAATGTACATAAAAAATAAAGAGTTAACTGTCATTTTCGTCCTTGTGGTTTGTTCACTTTTGTCATTTCAGTCCAAAAATTAAAACTCGGTTAAGTAAGACAGGTTTAATGAAGGGTATGTTTATCCTTTCACATTTCTTATTTTTCACCTTATTTTATGTATGAATACTGAAATGACAAAAATACTCTTCATTAAACTTGTCTGAATTAACTGAGTTTTAATTTTTGGACTAAATGACACATTTCCTGTATATCAGGGAGGAGAGGAAACCGGTGCATTTAAATTGGCAAAAGTGAATAAACCACAGGGACGAAAATGACACTTAACTCAAAAATAAACAAAAGTAAAATGTGGAAACTAGAAAGCAAAGTTGAAAAAGAAATTACTTTTTATCATTTTTATCTTATAATTACACTTTAAACACTACATTTTCTCTCTCGTTTTTAATTAGATAATTTTTTATATCGATAAAACTAAAAAAAATGTCATGATATACCTAAAATTATATTAACACATGCTTTATATCGATTGAAATTATAAAAACTAATACCAGTATCGCTATTGATGTTTGGTTGGTTATGGATCAAAGGGAATCCACATTTTTTACATCAATCGAATTTAAATTGATAATCATGGAACCTTAATTTTGATAACGTTGGGAAATAACTAACATGTGGTACGAAACATGCATTCATGGTTGATATATCTACTGTGTTCAATGTAGCTACTGTGGATTGCCTTTTGTGTTTTGGTCTTGTGCCTACACATAAAAGTCATCCCAAACCTTTTTCACCGTCCTTGTTGCTCAAAACGCTTTCAAATACATATCACGTAGATATTTCTCTTATTTTTTTTCAAATTATCATATCATTTAAGAAGTTTGAAGATCAAGAAGAACAACAAAAAAAAACAATGGAAAGAAAAGTGTGTGCTACAAATATTTATCATCTATCACTCGTATATTATATATTTGAGATTCTTCACTAAAAGTGTTTAGTGAATATTGTATAACTTGTGAGTGATAATACTAGCTTGATATAGTGTTAGTCTGTGAGTGATAACATTATCTCGATATGGTGTAAAGTTAAGAAAGATAACATTATCTTGGTATAATGTTAATGTGTACGAGATATCACTGTCTTGATAGAGTGAGAAATGTATTTGTATATTAACATAGTGAGTCTAATAAGATGATCACTACCTTTGTTTAGTTAGATGTAGAAGGTGATCATTACCTTAGGCTTAGATTAGTGAAACAAAGAAAGTGGTTACTTTATTTGAAAATTGAGACGTCCGTACAAAGTGACCACTACATTTATCTAGTGAGATGTTGGTGTACCGGTGATCCCTAACAAACTCTCGATTGAAATTAGGGAGAGGATGTAAGGTGGATTTGTTAACATATACTTGAACCTATATAAATACTTATTTATTTATCGGTGCATACAACAAGTGTTATTCTATATCTGGCATGTAAACTTGAAATTAAACAATAAATTTATGAAAACTGTTCACCCCTTACAGTTTTACACACCATAAAATGAATATTGAACCGCTACCGATGATGTTTGGTCGGTATTGGTTCAATCAATAACCATAAAACATATTCTGATACCAGTTCTAATAATACATATACCAGTACCGATGCCCGTTACAGTATCGATACACAATATAGTTTACGATTCCAACAAATTTTATTTTGAATAGAATTTCGTTTTCAACAAATTTATATCGGGATGTTGAAAACAAATTAAATACAATCATGTATTTAGTTTTTTTTCAAGTTAACGAACACAAGTTATTAGAAAAAAATGTTAAAAAATTAAATGAGTTAAAAATGTCGTACAACGGTGAAAATAAGACTAATAAAAAATAACAAATTTATTGTTCATTGAAATAGAATTGTAGCATTAATAATTGAACTATTAGTAACTAGTAGATGTGAAATATGTAACGCTTGACCTTTGAATAAAATATCTGTGAAGATATAGATAAAAATAAGTATCCCAAAGCTTTATGTTTGAATTAGAATGCAGTTACATCAAAACGTTAAAAAAATAAATAAACACGTCACATGATTTTGAATAGAACATATATTGAGGGAGAAAACCTATATAAAAAGATTTAAAGAGGTTGTTTTGACGGCTTATACGTTTCGCTTTAATAACTTGTACATTATTATACACAACTTCGTATAGAAAAACGAATATCAATACTAATGTTGTGTGGGGGTTATGGGTTCGGTTCGGTTAAAAACTATGACATTCCAAAACAAAATAAAAAGATAGTGGTTTAAACACAAAAGTCGTCTCATTTAACCCAAAAAAGTAAAGTGTTGGTACACTTAAAATGATAGTGACACGTGTTTTATCACAGCCGTGTCATAAAAGACAAACCACTGATACCGTTTTGGTAATATCGATATTGATATCAATATTGTTTTGTCGGTATCAGTTTAATTTGTTACAGTACTGGTACTCTTAATAGTTTATGATTTAAAGAAAAAAGTTTATTTACAATGATATCATAGATAAGTTTTGATATGTATAGAATATATGTATGATAAATTTTGATATACGTAAAATATATTTTGAAATATGTAGAATAAAGTGTTTATGCCTAATTAATGTTATTTTAAAATAATTAATAAAACGAGTTATAACCTATTTGTTATTTTACCATTATATATTTTTTTATTTTCTTCTAAATTTAAGTTTCTTCTTAAAGATCTTTCTCCACATAATATATAATTCTAACCATTTAACTTTTATTGATTTAGTTTTTCTTTAATAACTTATTTTTGTTAACTTTTCTTTAATAATTTATTTTTGTTAATTTTTAAAAAATAAACAACTGAATACGCAACTCTGACTAGTTTTATTTTCTCTAACATTTCGGTATAAATTTTGTGAAAAACATAATTGTATTTATAATATTGTATATTTTTTGTATCGTAAGCTATATCGAATACCAGTATCGTGATGAACTAAACCGAGACTTACCGAACAACATTGGTACCGATATCATCAAAACCAACGTCATAATTCGTTGTTATGGTTCTATAGTTGATGTAAAACACAACTTTATGTTATGGTTCTCTAGGTTGTCTTGAAAAATACATTTAAATAATGCATTACAAGTTTAATTTTTTATTTAACGACTCCCTCTTAAATACTTAAATCTCCCAAGGATTGAACCTTGGTCTCCTCACAAGAGACCATTTATATTGTTAAAATTTAGGATAATACAATAAACTAATTAAAATTATAAATTTACCTATATGTCATTATAATAACAATAAATATACGTATTTAATGGAGCGTTTATATTGTTACAAAACAATTTATTCTTATTTGAACCTCCACTATAACATGTATATAATAAAAATGTAAGTGGGTAACTGCTAAACGAGTAAAAAGTCTGAATCATTAAGCTTTGAACCAGTAAGAGACATGAACCATTAAGAGCATTCGCAATCCTTCCCCCAAATTGTGTGAGTGAGCTTTTTATATTATGAAAAGTGATTGTAGGTGGTTGGAAATGATTGTGAGTAAAATGTTATTGTTCATCTTTTGAGGGGCATTGTTCAACTTCTATAATTTTTAATATATTATGAAAGTTGTTGTGAGTGAGGGAGAGAAAAAAAGTATGATAAAAGTATAAAAATATTATTTAATTGAAAAGAAAGAGAAAATATAATTGTTTTTAGTGAAATGATAGAGTAAAAATGATGAAGGGATGTAAATCCTCTAAAAGTCAGTACAATGATTAACTGTTCAGAGGCAAATGTCTAACCAATTCAGATAAGATGTCTTAACCATTCAAACCCAGTATAATGCTTAACCATTCGGAGACAAATGTCTGAATCATTTAGATATATGCTCACGAAACAAACAGTCTAAACCATTAAGCTAAACAAACAGGCCCTAAGATTTATATGAATTTCGAGACTTTAGATATTGGAAGTTTAGGACTCGACTTTTTGATTGAGTTTAATTAGGGTTTATCAATTTCTAAATGCCGATTTTTTCGGTTCGGTTATGATGTTTATAATAACCTAAAAAACCAAACTAAACCGAAATGGATTATAATCGAACCGATATTATTAGGCAATGTCAAGTTGATCCCATAGCCTTATCAAAACCACGCCTAAAGAATATTAATTAAAACCCTTGTTCTGTCTATCAATTGCTCTTCAAAGATACTTAATTCTTTTTAGCAGACAACTCCCCCAATAAATGCAAGGGTGGACCTAAGCTTTGGCTTGGGTGGGCGGGCGTCCCTTTGAAAAAAAAATTAGTGTATGTTTAAGGTAAAAATCCCGACCGCACCTCTTGAAAATTTGGTTGAACTCTTCGTTCGCACCCTCAAAAAATAATTTTTGGGTCCACCACAATATATATATATTTTAGTTTGTAATTTCTTGGTTTTTTTATTGATTTCAAATAGGAATCGAAATGCTAACTTTGATTGGTTGGATACTTTTTTTTTTCTTCAAAAACTTCAATCCCAAATAGTAAAACCAAAACAATCAAACTAAAATTTTTCATTAAAACAGAAACGATTACATACTAATGGCAGGTAGACGGGCAACAAGCTGTGCCGCTACCCCTTCTGAATGGCAAACTAGTATGTAAAAAAACCGAACCGAACCGAATTTATCAAAGCAGTATGTAAAAAAAACTTGTGAACTTGCATCTCTTTATCGTATAGTAATTCGTAAAGAGAAAAAAGAAACCTTAGAATTTTGTTTGAACTGACCAAACAATTTGTTGATTAAATTAGAAAACCAAAAAAAAAAATGTTTTGATCATTGATGGTTTGTAATATGCTAGTGTGTTGAGATTGCGCATTAGGTTCAGAAACTTAATCGCGGTAGAAAAATCGTTCACAAAAAAAAATACCCTTTCCAGTTATCCATTTGCAAAACATAAAGAATGGTGTTCATAATACATTACCTTTGAGCGGTTAGAGATGGTCACTATTGAAAGGTTGGCACACCGTGATAACGCGATCTAAATGCTAGTCCAAGTACTTCTCGAATCAACAACACATTGTCTCAATCGTGTTTGTTGCTCGCCCTTGATCTAATCGTACCACACAAGAAAACAAACCGAAATCAACTTTGTTTCTCAAACGGCGGAGGCGTCGATGAAGAAGCCGACTTTGGCTTGTTATGGTGATGTAGTGGCGACGAGCTGATCAGTGATGGCGATGGTGATGGCCAAATCAATGGCAACGGAGGCGGTAAGGCCGACGGTTAGGGTTTTGGTGTGAAATTAAGGTTTTGTGCTCTCAATAAAAAACTTTAAAACATGTATTCTCAATGGTAACCTAAATTAAACCCTAAACATGTATTTAATCATTTATAATGTTTCTCTGAAACCCTAATTGAGTAGCTTAGGGCCAAAGTTAACCATTAAGCTTTAGCCCGTTAGGCTTAATAAACTAACCCATTAGGTCTTGTTAGTTAGCGCACTAATTAACTAGGATGAACGATTTATTTAATTAATCAACCTCATTTGATTAATGTAAAGATGTTACCTGAAGCGGTTCCCCCTTATGATTAAGCCTGATCCAACCGACTCGAACTGTAAGCTGCAAAACAAACCACTGTTAGGACTCGTTACAGGAATGGGTTATTCCTGTAACCACCATCCGGCGTGAGAATCATTATTTGTGATGAAGGTATTGATCACGTGGAGAAGAGAATGAATGTACCTTTGAAGAAGCCTCCTTTATTTATAGGCATTGGTGAAATAGTGTTTCCTCAGAAAACGAGAGTTAGTTACGTGAGATCTCCTACTTAATTGGAGATCGTGCGGATCATTTGTTTGTATATCAAGATTCGGTTATTTATTACTATTAATTATTATTTTATTAGCCCGGAATGTCCTTGTCGGGTCATTCCTCCACTATTAATAATCCATATTATATATAACCTAAAATTTACATAATATATATATAACTATTTACGTAATTCTATATCTATAATCTATATGTAATTTGTAAATTATAATAAATCAAAACAAACTCTGGTCACCTATTGTCACATGGCAACCTATTATTCCTTACTGAATCAATCAATTTGAGTGGTAAAACCACACAAGCTATACCAATATTCTTCTTCACCCGGTGATTCTCAGGTGTTTCCTACAGAAACCCTAATTCTCCTCATGGTGATTCTGGGGCGTTTTTTTCCTTTCTCCTTTACCTATTCTGCCTCTTTTCATAGGAATCTTCATGGCCATTTGGAAACAACCAAGGACCACTCTCTTTCGCCCATCTACAACCTCTTTTCCGATTAACAGCGACCAGTCTCTTCCGCCATGAAACTAACGACGAAAGAGATTTTCAATCTATACAGAGTAACTAAAACCCTTGGTTGGGTTATTTTTTTTTTATTTTGTGAAACATTGTTCTCTCGCAAACTTGTTGTTAGGGTTCTATCACAAGTAAATATCTTCATTACTCTCAATCATCCTTTGGGTATTTGCATCTATTTCGTCTCACAATTGTTCAATCAGACCTGCATGTTTCATCTTTGAAGCTGATTACGATAAATAGATCAATCCTCCTATTTTCGTCTGCCTATTTAGACAAAAATATATGCAACAAGTCAGCTCCATTTTTTATTCGATGATTGTGCGTTTATATTTTGTTGTTGAAGATGAACTTGGTTGTTCTTTTCTCTATGTTTAAATCATTTCTAACAACGAATTGATCTTTTGTTTTAGTTTGTAGTTGTCACCGGTTAGTGGTGTAAATGAAAAGTCTCAAGCATTCCCGATACTAGAAAACAACAGGTAAGTCATTTCAAGCTTTGTAAGTTTTTAGAAACAAGCTTGGAAGATGTCAATTTCATGTATACAAATTTATTTAATTTACACATTAAACCATTGCTTAATTCTTCTCTAAATGGTAGCAAAAAATGGCTTGAACTCCCTTTCCACAAATTAAGATCCTATTTCTGTTAACTCATTGCACATGATTGATAGAGAAAAGGTTGTTATGTGAAGGCGAAGATGACGTATTATCGCCGTTGTGTCGAAGGACGATCTATAATTTGTCATATCTGATTTCACACTGTACGTATTAGTTAACATAATATTTGTAGATTCAATCTAAGTATGTTAGATGATTAGCAAGTTATTTGTGATATGAATTTTGGTGTTGTTATGAATATATCTATTATTCTTGTGGTTATCACACCTAAAATAGATTAGGCTTGTTCCACAAGTTTTCCTATCATATATATACCCTCTTGTACATCTTGTAATATACACTCATTCAATAATATCAATATCTTCCTCCCTATTGTTCTCTTGTATTGTTTTGCTATTAGTCTAGTTTCACAACACGTTATCAGCACGAAAGTGCTCTCTCTAAAAACCCTAATCACAGCCACCACCGCTTGATTGCACGAGATCTGCTTAAGCTAGATCATTATCTGGGGACAGGTGAACATCCGATTAATTTCCACTTGTTTTCGTTTGAATTCTGGATGTTGGTTGTGTGGACCAGATGGCTCATAATCTAGGTACGTACAATCTATTTTATAATTGAATCATTGAATATTTTACTTTTTACTTGGCTCATAAATAGTGACTATTGGTAAAGAATTTAATAATATTTGTATATTAAAGTATAAAACAACCCTTTTCACTAATCATTTACAAATACAAAATTTAAAATTACTTGTATTTTGGTTTCTTCTTTGCCTTGTGTTCACAAACTGATATACAACACTTATAATTAATTATTAATGCATATACAACGCATTTAACGCATCTTTTATAATTGTAGTTTTACGTTCTATATGATTCTGCTAATTTATTAGTTTTAGTCTCATCTTAGTATGGTATGAATGGATAAAGTCTACTTTGATTATTAAATTAAATATATTTTGACTTATTATTTGTTATTTATTTAACGATTCGAGTGATTGCAGAAATTGGGTATAAATTGGATTAGGTACTAAGATTGAAAACCGTTGTGACGGTCGTGTGAAAAAGTATCACATAAGTCTTACCCATAATTCTTCTTTTCCAAGTATTTCTTAAATTTTATGTTATCTAATTTATTATTTGAGTAAACATGAATGGTTACATGTAGATTCTATTTTATAAGTTTAGAGATAAGACGTGAATTAAGTATCAATTTTGAATGTAGCAGTATAATTTTGGGTTTCCATAAAGATTTGTTTTGTTTTTCTACTAAATCTATCAAAACAATCCATTCATACAATATTGGTTAAATTAAAGTTTATAAGTATTATTCCAATATATCTAAATTATGTATTTTTTTTCAGTAAATCATATATTTTGGTTTTGATTTCATAAGATATAATGACAAAGTGGGTTTAAGTTAGTTGGGATTAATGTTCAGTAATATTATGAATTTGCAAAGATTTCGATAAATGTTTTGTTTTAAAACTAGACTTAATCAATATTTGTATAAAGTTTGATTTATGGGCTACGGATTGAAAAGAAATTTACTTCTTGCAATTTATTAATATTTGCGATGGTATTAATAACGTGAGCACTAATTGTTATGAGTTTACATGGAAATAATATTTTGAATCCGTGAATTATCGTTTAAGTATTGCTACGCAGTATCTTATTATTACATACTAAAATATGTTTTGATTTTATATATTTTCAAATATGTATGGATTATTGACCATGATTTTTGTAATTAATATTTGAAAAAATACGATTTAGAAGATATTCATTTAGATAACTAAGTGTTGTCTAACCAATATTAATATTATTAATCATATATGGAATAGATTGCTTTTATCAATAGAATGGATCATCCAACGTTTATGGTGGTTTTGATATATGTTTATATTTTAAGTTATATAAATAGATATACTTGTGATTGGTTAAAGTGTGATATGTTAATACATAAATTATATATATTTGTTTGTAATTTGATACGAAAAATTTCATAAAGTTTTATCATAACTGTTTTATATGGTGACATGTTATATCATCATGTATTGTATAATATAATTTTATGGTATGCCTTATATTTAGTACGGTATCATTTATTTATGTAGATAGTATTGAGAGAACAACTAAACCAAAGCTATGGTTTATTAGCACTATCATAAATGAGTGTTAATATGTTTATATATAACACTTAAGTTGTTATGCTCCCTAAATCTTATTATCAAGTTATAAAAGGTCATATGGTTTTAGATTGATAAATCTTATATCAATTGGACATCTAATTATTTCTCTACTGGTTTTATGAAAATTATTTACAAGGAAAAGGCGGATAAAACAATTTTTGTTGTCACAGCTCAAATATGCTCTTGAAGTAGCATTATTATTAAAAGAGTATGAAAGGTTTGAAGTGACTTAATATCCGTATATATGAGAAAATAATGAAAATTATGAAGCCTATTTGGTTTTATTCCATTCCTTTAAGTGAATGTGATTATATAATGATCATTGAAAATGTCGTGATCATGGACATGATTGAGAAATTTGTAATGACAACATGTTAATAATGAGATTGATCATCAGAAGTGCTGTGATAGCTAAGTTAACAATGAGATCGACTATTCATAATTGTAATAATGTCATAATGAGATTGACCACTAGAAGTGGAAAATTATGGGAGTGGTTATATAAGGATAATATGTGTTAAAGATGAAAATTGACATGTTAGTTTGAAATGATAGTTAATTGTTCTCTCGTATCTTACATTTTGTATTACATACGTGCAAGTAATACATAATGATCGTAAACCACAATTTTATGTCTATTTTAATTGATTGGCATGACCGGTTAGACTACACCGAGTCGATGATGATATGAAATTATTTAAGAATTAGAAGATTCTTCTTAATAATTATACATGTAATGTTTACTCTCAAGAGAAATTATATATTTGCCAAATAAAGGAGTGTGTGTTCCCTTAAATATTTTGGAAATGGTTAAAGGATATGAACATCCCAACATGATACCATTTAGTGTTTTAAATCGATGCATCGTCTAAATGGTTATCAAATCCACAACCTAAAGTTTGTGTGATTATGACTTGGCTGATGTGATAGCAAACATCTTATTCCAGATTGGCATATTTATTTCAGTTGTAATGGTGAATTTGATTCCCAAGTTATTGATGATCATTGGAATTAGTGCTTTTGTTTAGACGATCGCTGAACATCTACGATTTGTTGCAAAACCGATGATCATGAGAGTAGAAGTTCATATGTTATGAACATGTATTTTACATGAAACATTAATTCACATCAAGCCAACAAGTTATAATACTTTCTCCCCATATAGTTGTTTTAGGTCAGAAACCAAAGATGTCCTATTAAACATTTTAGTTGTGCGACATATATTGAAATTAATCCACCACAACAGACAACGATGGACCTCAAAGTTGGTTGGGAACATGTGGTGATGAATTGAGTCATTAACAAAGGATTGATACACGGCTCAATTATTTAGTTTCATTTTAATGAACTAAATCAACATTCCCAACAGGGGGAGATAAAAGACAGTTGGGAAAAGAAATGAGTTGGTATGAATTATTATTGATCCTCAAAACTAAAAGTGTGAACTAGAAGTTCAAAGAATAACTCATTTACAAAGATTAGCGAATCTATTACCAGACGCATTCAATGACCTTATAAAGGTGACTATGTCACATATACCAACTGTTAATGCTCCAAATAAGATGAGTGTCCCAGAAGGACAACCTCATGTTTGTAATGAGTCTATTGCACGTCTGAAGCGTGGTAGACCAGTCGATTCCAATAATAAAATTCCTCGAAAGTTGGAGCAACTAATGAAAATGGTCAAGTCGAGGTTATATTAAATGGTCTCCTGAAGAGACCGTAGACATCATGGTTCAAGAAGAACCTCAGGTACTGAAAATAAAGAGATCTCGATAAGTTGTATCATGTCTAAGACATGTATGGAATCGAAATAAAATCGACGTCGTTATACTTTTGTATATAATGTAGCGCTTGAAATAATTAAATGACGAGGATCAAGATTTGAGATCTGCCAATGAACGTAAACCTAGAAATGATTGGCCAAAATTGAAAGACGTAAATAAGGCAAAGTTGAATTCTCTAATGACATGGAAAGTCTCTGGCCTATCAGTCCATACAACCGAAGTTGTAAAATATGTTGGATATAAACGGGTCTTTTATGCGAATTATGTAAAAATCAAATTGAGTGATATAAGGAAAAAAATTGTCGACACAAGAATATTCGCAAATACTTATTTTGATTATGAGGAGGCATATTCTCCAATGGAGGATGCATTGACTTTCCAATATTTTTTTTGTCTGGTAATATAAAGAGAGAATTAATATGCGTCTTATGAATATTATGTATCACTTGATACTGAAAGTTTACATGAAAATCTGAAGGATTAAATTATATAAGTCATGTAAAATAAGTTCTCGAGAACAATGTAATCATTTATATATATTCAGATTTGAATAGGTTATGATTATTTTACCTGTTGGAACTCCTGATGAGTTTCTGAAGCAATTGAGTGCTTAAGATGTTAATTGAAATATATTAACGATGTAATACTTGTGCACCAAGAAACATACATAGAAAACTTGTACCCGATGATTATGACATCTCAATAAATAGTGTACACGCATGGTACAATATGGATTTTGAAGATAAAAGCAAGTGTTCATGACATTTTTGCATATGATATAGATATCTATGTGTTAAATGGGCAAATTTATGTAGCAAAACTCCTGAAGAATGAAAGCACACACATATTTGGATAAGATAGAACGAATTCCCACATGGATTGATAATGCTAGAAGCATTGATGTCAAAATCTCAAGAACATACTAGAAGAAGTTGACAAAATATGTATTGACTCAAATAATTGAGTTGAGTGTTGTACAACTCGAGATATTCGCATAAAGAGGATATAAGTTTGATTAAATTAGCCATATTTTATTAACATTCTACTTTTAAAAGTTCACTATAATCGCAATTTGTATGAGCTTTCATAGAATAGTTTAAATTTTTAAATGATCTTGGCACGATCTAATTATACTCGAACCGCAGCTCGGGTATATATGTAATTATATTTTATAAATCCCTCAAGTACATCTAGAAGATGACGTTGGGATATTTTAGTATGGATGTAGTTGAACCTTAAAGTATGTTAAAGGTTCTTAAGTCACTTGTTATAAGAATTGCTTATTATCATCTCCTACCAAGTAGAGATTCTCATTCTAGAAGTTATCATCGTTAAATGCATATGTGCATTAATATGTTTTGCTAGCTATGTATGATTATAATATCTTTCACTTGAACTTATTGTCATGATATAGCCTGTGTAAAGTGAGGAGACATTGGAATGAGTTAACACAAATATATCAGGTGATGAACAACGATATTTGATTATATTTTACTAACCCATGAAAAATCAAGTTTGGACAGTCTTGTATATTTGAGAATGTAACATAGCACAGTCGTAATCGTATGATATTTGTTTTTGAGAGGAAGCCCCAAGAATCTCATATGAAGATCATACAACATTGCTCAACATAACGGATTGTATTTCAAGGGATCAAGCGGCATTTCATTGGCTACAAAGCTTTGAGCAAATTTCATGGAAGATCGACACATGTTACCTAAAGGCTACATATTCAAATGAGGGGGAGTATCATAAAAGTTGCATCCCCTTCACTAAGTTTTATCCCACTGGGTTTTCTTAGTAAGGTTTTTAATGAGGCAACACTATCAGGGGGAGACAATACGCACTGCACTCTTTTTCCCCTTAGCTATGGTTTTGTCCCATTGGGTTTTCCTAGCAAGGTTTTTAACGAGGCAACATCTCAAAGCGTATTAAGTTGATAACCAAGGGGGAGTGTTATGAATATATCTATTATTCTTGTGGTTATCAACACCTAAAATAGATTAGGCTTGTTCCACAAGTTTTCCTATCATATATATACCCTCTTGTACATCTTGTAATATACACTCATTCAATAATATCAATGTCTTCCTCCCTATTGTTCTCTTGTATTGTTTTGCTATTAGGCTAGTTTCACAACAGGTGTAATAATTACTTTTAAAGAATCTAGATGAAAATGTTAACTAATTTCATATTTTTGTTGTTGAATGTGTAAACTAGGCTAAATCTAGCATTTAGTTTTGCCAATGAATTTTGTTGATTTGGTATTTAGTTTGGTCAATGCTCGAATTAATGTCTGTTATTGAGTTTTTTTAATCCGGTTTCTATTGGCGTTGATGACTAGCACTTTCGGTAGTAATGATTAACACTTAATAGTTTTGTTTAGCTTATGGTATTTTGTTGAATACATTCATATGGTGTTTTTTTTGCTTGTGTTATGTCCCAGGTGAAGGAAAGGACGACATTGCTTGACATAACAAAGTTGACTTTTGGTCGAAGAACATGTGCATTTTTAAGAGCTATTTTTCATTTGATAGAATCTATGATAAGTGATATATAAAAAAAAAAAACCTTCTTTTGGGTTTGTTTCTTGGAGTGCTTTTCTTTTAAATTCTACACTTACTTTACACAGGTCAACTGAATTATAAATCCCAAGGCATGATTCGCATCAATGTTTAAACTCATTTAAACTATTTGATCATTTTCGTTATTTTTGTTGTGACCTTGAAAGATCAGCTTCCCTGGCATTACAGATCTCCAACAAAGCCTAGATGGCCAGTGTAACATTCTAGATTTTAATAAACTTTTTGTCTTAATTTAGCAACAAAAACTTGGTCCCAAAAAAATTCCTTTTGAAATTAACATCATAACTTTTCTTTTACCTCCAACATTCAACATATTATACTTACAGACTTTAGGGTCTGTTAAGATCATTATTCTCAGTAATTAGTTTTGCGAAATCTACAAAATGTAAACCAAAATCAAGATGTGTTCTTGTTTTGCCATGAGCACTTAATCTCCATTCATATCCATGTTGTGAGCTTGACACACGTCAATCTTTCTTTAGATACTTATATGAATTACGAAAAAGCATTTTCTCTTTAATTTAGACTTAGATCTTGATGAACTCTTGATTTAGAACTTCTTTGATATGGCTCCCCTCTTACAAACAAACCTTCTCCATCTTTATTTATATGATTTTATATGTTCTTAGAAATTTTGAATTAAAAACAACCAAGAACAATCAACAATTCATCATTATCGATTATGAATCAAAACGATTACAAAAGGAATTTACATAATGAAGACTAAATCGAATGATGAAAGTGAGAACTAATACCTTATTAACGATTATGCCCTTCTAATTAACCAGCAAACTAATAAACATCATCGCTTTATGGCCTAGTGGTATTCTGGGGTGAGATAAAGCTTTGGGACCAATAGATCTTGGGTTCGATTCCCACAAGTTGGGTTTTTCCCATATTTATTGGGTTTCCTCCTGAATTGGTGTATAGGCATTATGCCTATTGGATATGGACCACAAGGGAGGGTTCTCATATTTATTGGGTTTCCTCCTGAATTGATGTATAGGCATTATGCCTAGTGGATATGGATATGATCGGTGATCAATTGCCGTTTAAAAAATTAACACAATCTCATAGCAACTACTCCAAATACAAGTACAGTCCCTCATATTTAGCCAACAAACAATTAGCAACCCAAACTTTGATCAACCTACTACTTTGTCTTTATTTGACTTTACCTTAACAAGTTTGCTAGTGTCACGTCTCCCTTGACCCTTTTTTCTTCATTTCTAACCTTCACCACTATCCCGCTCGTGTTAATCTCTCGATCTCGTGTCGGTCTAACCACACCAACACCATTTCCATTACTCACATTTTATCTTCAGGTTCGAAACTCTTATTTTCTAGTCTCAATCCCGATCTCGCATCAATTCACTCCCATTCTTACGATCTCAATTCACAAACACCAAGTTCCAAGCTCTTCAAATCCACTCAAATATTGATTGGTTTCTTAAACTTATTTTTACAATTAAAAATGGATTTTTATTCATGTAACTTTTGTTAGTTATTGTCTTATTGACTAGGAATTTGTGTATTACATGTTGTTTCACCCATGTAAATATTTAGGTATGATGTTTTGTCTCTTTACAAGTTAACTCTAAATTCTTTGAATTATCATTCGAACTCATAGATTTGTCTATTGAGTATTTTGTTTATAAATCATCATTTGTTGGGTAAAAACTAGGTTTATTTTTTTAATGGCAATGCTTACTCACTCTTGATTTACACCAAATTAGTCCTAATCTACTCCTTGCTTGGAACTGAATCCAAGATCTCCCATCAAAAGACAGGAATCTCTACCAAGTGAGCTAGCCCCATATTAGCGTGAGTCTAGAGGCTTCCATCTAGAGGTTGGATCAGGACCACTCGTAGGGTTTATAGGCTTAAATTTACAAGTGATTCATTCAAAAGCTAGGACCTTAGGCTCCTGTTTCTTATCTAGAGGTTGGGTCAAAAGCACTCACATGTATCTAAAAAATGCAGTATATTATTTATTAAGAAAAACTTTATCGAGATAAATGCAGTATGTCATTAAAATAACAGTTTAAATAACTAGCAATTAATTTAATTTTTGTTTAATAAGGTTAAGTGATATAAAAAATTTTGTCTTTTCAAGTGACTATAAAATGTTAAAATGAGATGTTATTAGTTTTACTGTGAGTTAAAAAATGTTACACTATGGTGAGATTCTACTGGTATGTTGTTGTTGTAAGAGTTAATTATGAAAAACGTTTACAAGATCTTGAACAAGAAACAATATTATAGACGTCTCTGACACACATAAAATCCAAATGACCTAAACACAAAATCAAATCAGTTCAGCATGAACCAAATACACCTTTTAGAACAAAAACAACATACCAGGACATCAATAATGGACGTACAAAACTGTAACTCTACACGTGTGTGAGGCGTAAGAGAAGGCTCCAGAGCTTGACGAGTTGAAGAAACACCAGATCTAATTGACCGAAACCGGATCAGATCTGTTGTGAGTGTTTCTGCATAAAGGGTTAATCCTCCGATTGTTCGCCGTAATGAAATGAACCACCGATGAACGCTGCAAAACAAAACACCGTTAGACTCGCCACAGGGAGAATGGAAGTTCTCTCCGTGACCACCCTCCGGCGTGAGAATAAGTACAGGTTGATCGGAATAGTTAAAGTGAAGTAAGAGAGAGAGAGTAATTGGGAGTCAATTGGCTTACTTGACCTTGAAGCTACTTATTTATAACCGGCTTTTGGGCGCCAAAACTGAGAGATGAAAAAAGTTAACGGAATCTTCCCCACGCCGTTAGTTGGTTAGTTCGTCATCCAAGCACACAGATCACGGTTTGATCAACGACTGGGAATAACCATGCTTCTCCGATCTTTGTTACGAGACATGCCATCATCGTGATTTTCAGGAGTACACCAGACCGTGCCACATGTAGTTCTGTTGTAACCATTTGTGCCCCTGCACGATTGAGCCTTTATGGCTTCTAGAAAGTTTTACAGCTGTGATCTCTTGATCTGCTGCCATGTGTCTTTTCTGTTATAACAGAAAAGATGTAACACCCCGACCCGCAGCGGAAATAAGAGTCGGGGCATAATTGGGTTATCACCAAAGCACATGACATTTACTATTATGTTTCATAATTAAATGGAGTCAAAGTTACATTTCTCAAACATCCAAACATGTTCATTCATTACAAGGGAAAATAACCAAACATAATAATCCAAATACTAAATCGTTTTATTTCTTCTAATCCAGGTCCTACGTATTCCTAGCTGCTGCTGGTTCACCTGTATCATGTGTAAAATAGGAGGTTTTTTTGGGTCAACATAAGTTGGCGAGTGAACCTTATAGATAAACATTTGATAAAAATTTTCTGGTTAGTTTATCAATAACATATTGTGCATAATCATAAAAGAGCACATGTATGGAATCAAACATTGGCAAACATCAATTAACAATCGATAACATACATGAACATACCAACAGCATATAACAATTAACATAATTGAACTGTGCGATCAAGGCTCAATCAAACGGAGCGATCGTATTGCATGAACTGGAAATGTAAATTGGACTGTGCGCTCAAGGCTCAATCAAACGGAGCCGAGCGTATTGCATGTATTGAAATGTAAAATGAAATGACCGATCAAGGCTCAATCAAACGGAGCCGATCGTGCGGGCACGCCCTGATCAACCGCATAATAAAATGGGGATCAAACTCAACCTCGATGGACGGGGAGCTACGGCCTCGGCAATTGCATGTACTGAAATAATAATTTGCAAACAATAATAACTACTTAACAGCAACAAACTAATACACATGTCATGATATGATATATGCACAATAACTTGGTTATAATATGTAAATGAGCAAGACACATGATACACCCCAAAACGTGATTAAAACGGGGAATTTGAAGGGTTCACTCACATTGGGGGCGTTGGATTGGATATAGCGAGATGCGCACGATTTAGACGAACGAGTCGACGAGGAATACTAACCTAAATAACAATGGAAAAATATATTAAAATGGATGGATTTTATTAAGGATTCTAATGGGATTTTTAGATATATTTTTGTGAGTTTATGGCTATTTTCTATCTTTAAAAATGTTATTTTTAAGTATTTTAAATTGATTTTTAAATTAAAATAAACAAATAAATATTTAAAAAAATATTATTTTTTTTACTGTTTGACCGTTGACCGGTTCGGTCAGCGGTAATTATTTGCGCCAAGAGGGATTCGAACCGGTGACCTTCCGTTCACGCGCACGTAGCTCTACCAGCTGAGCTACGTGACTAACCTGTTAGAAATCCAGATTTAATTATATTTATACACTTATTCGAATTTACCGAAAATTCCTTTATTTTGCAAAACGTTTTAATCTCATTGAACCGGTGCTTGTGACGGGACTCGATCGCGCGACGTGTAGTTTATTTTGCACACAGTCCACCGCTGGACTGTGTGTCTAACCCGGTTATATTCTTGATTTATATTATACTTAACAACTACTCGCTCTAACCCGGTTAGTTCATGAATAAAAAGGGAAGTTATTACGCAGAGTGTGTGTAGTAAGGATCGAACCCGGGACTTGTATATAAACTTTGCACACAGTCCACCGCTGGACTGTGTGTCTAACCCGTTTATAATTCGGATTTTAATTACCCTTATATTCTGATTGAACTTCATCTTCTTCATCAATTACACAGGCCACATTACTCGACCGATTACGATTGATTTGTGGTTTACAAACTTTTTAGACACTATCACTAATTCAAGAATAAGGAATGGAGAGAGTTTAAAGAACAGAATTTACCAATTGAAGATAATCACAGAAATCCGGCGAAGGTTTTGTCGGTACAGGAATTGAGCTCCGACTGTTGACACAATTAACGGTGTGGTTCGATTATTTATAGAATTAAATTATCTAAACAAGGTTTAAATGAAGTGTAGGATATCTTACCCTTTCACAGTGAAATTCCGGCAATTTCAGAAACTTTCCGGCGAAGGTGAGATTTCCGATAAACGTTGACTAAGGTTGATTCTGATGATGGAATTGTGTTAGAGATTAACTAATCACATGTTTTACACAAAAAGATTCGAAGGAATTACCGTGAGAATGCGATTCCCGGTTTTCCGGTGAGTTGCAGAAAAAATTCCGGCGATCGAATTTAGAGGATCTTACAGTTCAGAATCTTGACGAAAATGAAATTGAGTGTTGTGTGATAGTTATGAATCACGCAAGAGATCAGGACTTGGATTAAATTAGAGTTTGGTATGTTTTCGGTTTCAAAAACCGGAAATGATGAAGTCTTTAAGTTCATTCAATTCGGACATAATTAGAAACCGATATTCATCGGTTATAAGCTAGCCAAAAGAAGTCGAAATGATTTAGCGTTCGGTTTGCCGGTTTCCGTTATTCAGATGGTACCTATGGTTAATTCAAGTTCGCGCATAAGATCCATTTAGTTGCCAATTGTTACAGAAAACAAGTTGTGGCGGAGTGGTTTGGGAACCGGTTGATAAGTTGTTGGAGTGTTTCAGCTGACCCGGGTTCGAGTCCGGTCAGCTGCAAATGTTTTTATTTATTTTATTTTAACTTTTTATCCAATTTAATTTTTATAGTTTAGTTTATTTATTAATTATGTAACGTTTAAACTCAAAATGACCATAAATAATTACTGTATTTTCATAACTTGGTATTGGATTACAAAACGGAGCGGGTTTTGGAGACCCGATTTATACAAATGTTACAAAAGATTCCTTTTACCATTTATTTAAGTTCCCTACGTGGAGATCATTTGATGAGGAATATAACTTTCAAGCTTAATTGTTTCCTTGTGCGAGCCTGCGCAAGGTAGTTAAATGATTTAATACTCTTTTCAATGATCCGGCGCATGGATAAATGGTATCTATCTCTTGTGATCTAGTCTGCTCGAGGTTTGCTTTTGAATAATAATGGTATGGTCGTGCTCTTGGCGCAAGGTTTTGGGACCATACCCCTTCAAGTCCCCCTAATCCAGTGTTGCTCCCATGCGCTGTAACAAGTAGGAGGAGTATTGGACTTATAATATTACTAAGTTTGAGGTGCAGGCTTAGGAATCTTTGTGATGAAGATACTTTTTAGTGAGAGGAGATGATTTTGAATTTCAAAAACCCTGCTAGGTGTCACTCATCGGTATGGTGAGTTAGGTAAAAAGCAAATCGTGTAGATGACGTTTTCTTGCTTTTGACAGGTTATCAACAGTATCGATGTCAGACATTAAATACAAAAACGGCTTGTGCATGTGACAAGTGCGCGCGTGTGTCCGTTACTGTTCCCCGCTCGCCCACTTGTGTGACTAGGGTTTCGTGCGTCGAAAAAGTCGTCTCTGACCGAGGCATTAATTGTGATGACTATATAAAGGGATAGTTCTCTTCGTCTTCTTCACTGGCTCTTGTGAAAAAACCCTTCAAATTATTCTGAGAAACCCTGCAACCATCCTTTCTTTGTTCTTGTGAACACAACTTTTGCTAAAATGGCCGCGAGTTCTAACCTCGATGACAAGGCAGAGATGCCATCAACATCATTATTGCCTCCATTGAAGTGGTCTCGAGAAGCTTTTAATAGCTTTGTTAGGAATTTTAGATTTTCGGCCGTCTGGGATGCCCGATACCCTGAAGAGAATGATACTGCTGCGGACGCTCTGGCTGGATATCTCACTTTGTTCTTGGAATTTTTTGCCGACGGAAATTTCCGATTACCGGTTACCCGTTTAATTCTGGAGTTGCTTGATCATTATAAGTTTCATATTTCTCAATTGAATCCCATGGGAATGGTTCGGATTCGTCATTTTGAATTCATTTGCCGGTCGATGAACCTTGCCCCAAAGGTAAATAGGTTCAGGGTTTTCTACCAGTTACACTGTGCACTGGGTTTCTATTCATTCCAGCAGAGACTTCTAGCAAAGAAGTTGCTCCTCATTCCCCCCAAATCCTATCATGACTGGTAACAAAAATACTTTTATATTAAGGTCGGCATAATTCCTATGAAGTGACCTTCCGAGGCACAGAAGATATTCCATTGGAAATTCTAACCGTGCTAGTCAACGAGGAGTGGTATCAGGATTTGAAGGATGTTCCTAGCATTATGTTGCTGGAAAAGCCTTGGTTGCAGCGGGTATGAGTTTACACTGGAAGGCCGATCGTCGCGAAAAACCGGTGTACATGGAAGAAGACCGCAGTACGTAGTTCTGTTCCTTGTATTCTTAATACTATGAGACTTATGCCCCTGTGTTGTTGCTTTTGCAGTTACTTCGTAGTACGTCGTCTCATTTCAGAGGGAAAAAGGAAAAATGAGCACCGTTCAGGTAGGTGCCTCAGAGCCAACCTGGTACGAACGTATTTTGAAGAACTTTGAACTTCCCAAGGAAGAAGATCTACTGGCGCAGCCGTGTTCCGGTGTTGGTAAATATGCTTGTTTTATTTATGTTAGTCAATATTGCAATATTACTTGATTTGCTATAAATTGCACATGGGTAATATTGCATATGACTTAAGGCATTGTATGTATCTCTTCCTTGGTTCAGGTGAATTGATAAACTTAGGCATAGGCCCGGACTCTAAGAAGAAGAAGAAACCAACACCTCCTGTTGTTGCGCCGCCCAAACCGATGCACCCTAAGAAAACTGTTGTTTTTAAGGCGGAGACTAAGAAAGGTACGCGCCTTGTATCCGACACTTGGTGTGATTATGTGGTGGTATCTGAGTCTTTAGGAGGTCTCGATACTGTAGGTTTGAAGAAACCAACGGCCGAACCACAGACTCACGCAGATATCCTGTACCCAACCCCGACGACCCTATTGATGTTGAGTTGAGTCCAGAGCCTTTGGTCCATGACAAGTCAAAGAAACGAAAACCTTCTGACCCAGAACCTGTTGCGTAACCCCCCAAGAAGACCGTGAAGCCCAGGATTGGGAAGAAAGGCAATCTTGACGCTTTTGCTACCAAATTTTTGCTGGTAAGTATTAACGATGATTTCCCTATAAAGATGCATTAATGGCAACTGTCATTTCTTTTGTAGAAAAAAATGACATCTTCGGCGCAACCACAAACCTCCTCCCCTATTCCGCGTTGTACCTATTTCTAAAGTACCTTTAGGGGGAGCGAGTAAAATGAAGAACCTGTGTCTGAAGGAGCAAAAGTTGCTACGCCACCCATGCCAGAGAAGATTGTTGACGAAAAAACAAAAAAAATTAGTTGATGTTGCTGCTGGTGAGCAAGATAAAGATATTGCAAATGTTGCACAGACTGATACTGCTGGAGAGCAGTCTAAGAATACTGGAAATACTGTGAGTATTGATACTGCTGGAGAGCAGGTTAAAAATACTGGGCCTTCCACTTCTATCCCGGAATATGAGTCATTTTTTGAGAATCCTGAAGAAGACTCCCCTATCCGCCCGGAGGAGATTCCAGGGGATTATTATTATCGATCCTATTGATGAAGCGAGCCTCTGCCATCCATCAACCAATATGGAGGTTAAAACAAAGTGATACTTTTACTGATTTGCAAGCTTACAGATAGTGGTATAAAGGTATCTATCCTCCAGCGGAGGTTATGCGTCAAGAGGAAAATACGCATGAGCAGACGTATCAAGCATATCTTTTAATACTGCTCAAGCTTCTTCCACTACTCACAGAATAGTGCGCGAATGGCGCCGCATGAATAAGGAGTGGGATGAGTTTGAGTCGAAAAAATTCAAGGTTGGGTTGGAGGAGGAGAGGGTGAAAAAATTACTTGTTGACTTGCCGCGAAAGCCAAATTTGATGATGAAAAGAAGACAGAGGAATGGTCTGCGCTTGGTTGGAAGAAGAAAGCGGAAGCAGAAGCTGCGCTGCTGGTTGAAGAGCGCCAAAGATGTAAAGATGCTTGTGCCCGAGACCACAATGAGAAGATTAAGTTGCGCAATGAGATTGAGCAACTTAAAAAAGAGAAGGCCGATGCTCTTACTGCTATGGAAGAGGCCCGCTCACATCATGAGCGAAGTGAGCAGAAAGATGTACCTTACTTCCATGCTCTTTGACCAGGAACAAATGAAATCCGACTTGGACGTGGCCAAGAAAGACCTTCAATTTGCCCAAGTCGAGAAGGCGGAGCTGGCCCGCCGTCTGGCAGAGGATGAGGAAAAGATTGAGAGTGCTAATGTTCTCGTGCCACAACAGCTAGTGTGACTGAAGACTTGACCAACAAGTTGACATGGTTGCAACAATACGGAATCGTTAACGTAAGCATCTTTTTATATGATATTATCTTTCTCTCATGCTAAAATTCTTCTGCGCAGATTACTAACTCGATCTTGAACTCAACCGAGTTGGATGAGGCGGTGGCGCAACTGATGGTGGCGGCATGGAGTGATGGCTATTCTCAAGGCTACAACGAATGCGTGCTTCATGTTTCCCATGCCTTGAAAGTAAAATGGGATAACACTCGAGCAACCACTTATAGGATTAATACTAGTGCTGCTTTCACTGTTGCCAAAGAGAGATATGATCAACTGCACATCTCTGTTATGGATTTAGTTGAAAACGCGCTGTCCCATGATGACTTCGTGGATCGGTTGAAAGATATCTTCTCCGAAGGTGAAGAGAAGAAAGATGAGGCTCTTTAACAGGAGTGAACTTGTTTAATTGGTGTTTGATGTTTTTGTAATATGGTTACACGAACGCGCATGTATATCTTATGAATATAATGCTTGAATTACAATTTTTGCATGTAATGTCTTACTTTGTTTTTAAGGTAGACAAATGAATATGGGAAAAGCTCATGTGTGAATGTAATACTATATTAAGCGTAATGACAGTAATGTTCATGAGACTTGTAAGTAACCATAATGTTTTTGTCGAACCAAAACTAAGTATATGCATTTGTAATAAGGTATAACAGAATGTAAGTAACGACATGTTTATATAATAAGGCGTAACAGCCATTTAATTACATGGTCGTTAAGATTACATTGATAAACTACGTAAACAAGATTCTTGCATAATACTAGATAAGGCGTAAAGCCATGTACCACAAAAATTGGTATTACATAGGAATAAATGTAAGTATCAAACTTTGACCCCTTTCAGAAGCGCAAGGCCAAAGTGGGAAATCTGATAAGATTACATATAGCAACGGTGCAACTGTTGCGCATTCCATGTTCGTGGGATATCAGTACCATCCAGGCATTTAAGGGTATATTGCCTTTACCGAGAACTTCATTTACAACATAGGGTCCCTCCCATCTTGGAGCCAATTTTCCAGGCTTCTCAGCATTAGACGCGTCGTTATCGTGAAAAACGAAGTCTCCTGGTAAGAAAGATCATATGCGCACTCGCTTCTTATAATACTTCTCTAATTTAGACTTTTATTTTGCTTCGTGAATGGCCGCATTTTTGCGTCTTTCTTCTACTAGATCAAGATCCAAACATCTTTGCTCCTTGTTGTTCTGTTTCTCTAATGCTAACAACCTAGGGGATGGGAGACCAATGTAACAACCCGACTTTTTCTCGATTGTTCCGTATTATCGTTATATCCTTTTTGTAACCGTTGTAATCTGAGATTCGAAATATAATGGTTAATCTATTTTTAGTTTATTTTATATCGCTTATTGAAAACGCAGTTAAGCGCTTAATACTCGCAACGCTCTCGCTCGCTCTATCACACTGTTTTTATTTTAGTAATTTATTTATTCATTTATTTGCGCAACGCTTAATGCCAAACTACAATGTTTAACAAACTTAACCTCTAAAAAACAAAAAAACAAAAATCGTACGAAAATCCAATTTTCGTACGGAAATGGCAGATTTCGTACGAAAATGACGTTTTTTGGGTGTTTTTGGCCCGAAAATGATATTTTTCGCCCGAAAATGCATTAGTTCGCACGAAAATGGTCATTTTCGCACGAAAATCTCACCAGATCACCTCCACGCCTCTCCGCCTATAAATACAACCCTCTGCTTTCAGTCCAACTTGCTGCCATTCCGCACCAAAACGCTCTCTAGCTCGTTTTCTCTGTTTCAAGTAAGAAGACTACGTTTTTCACGAGGATCACAACGATTTCTACAACGATTTTGCACGAGATTATCTTCGATTTCATCTAAACTTCTCTGTTTACGAAAACCTTCATCTTTTTCATTAAAACCTTTTGATTTTAACTAAGATCTACACTTAACCGAGCATGTTTGAGTTAGCCTTGGCTTTTTCAGATCTGAAACTGTGTTGTTTCGAGCTCACCAAGTGTTTATCTTAACAAAACAGTTTTATAAATCGATTTTTACACAAAAAACGGACAACAACCGACTAAGGTTTCGTTCACCAATCAGTGGGACGAAGCACTGTCGAAACCGTCACGAAATGGACTTGAAAATACATCTGTTTAAGACGAAATCTCAGTCCCGAACGCACCGAGACGCAAGAACAGTCACTTCTGCGATCTGAACTGGCTCGCGTGAACCATACTTGGTTCACACGGTCCAGTCCGAGTTCATACAAGAGACTCACTCGCTCAAAAGACCTCTCCGATGCTAGATTGATTAGTAACCTAAGGTTGGAGGGATGAACACTCGATTTCCCGAAGACAAACGCGAAACCACTCGATTTTGGACACAAAAATAGGCATTTCCGCACGAAAATTCCATTTTGTGCGAAATAGTCTGTTCCCACACGACTCTCCGTACCGTCTGTTTCAACACTCTGGAGGACTGATGCTCTTCTGTTTCTACGCGCAGGCTGACCCGACACCCTCCTCGCTCCATCTCTCTCAGTGTTTGTTGTACGCACCCACTGTGAGTATACTTGAACCCTTTTTCGCTTAAAACGCACTTTTCGGTGTTACATACGTTCTCTATATCAAAACACGCTACACACAACGCTAAACTCTTTTAAACGCTAACCGCTCTTGCATGTTATACGTGAATCGTTGAATGTTTTTTTGCGATGTGTGAATAATGAGGACTTGGAGACCACCCTTAGCAACGATAGTACTATATTTTTGACTCAGCACCCGATTGGTTCGGGGGTTGCTAAGGCTCGCATATTAACTTTACGTGCGTGTTCGCTGTTGTGAACACGTATCGCGCATACTCCATCTCGCAGTCGTGTTGGTTAGCTTGTATCATTGTTGATTAGCATACTTAGATTCGCCCCTCTACGTGTCACATGCTGGTTATGCGTAAATGCTTTATCGCTATTATTATGCTATTAAACCTGTGTACTCACCTTTACTTTATGTATTGACTTTTATTTTAACGTATATGACATGTTGATGATTCTACGCTCCAAAAGGATTATGGCTTTATCTTTAGAAACTCGTAATAAATTTCTAGTTTATCGGATTTTGATTGTTTAAAAGATATGTAATTCGTGATGACTGTGATGAAATATTGTTTAATTGTATGGGAAATTAGACTTTTAAATATTGCCATTTAAATAGTTGTTGTGGATTCTCTTGAGAAATCTGATTCTCCTAGTGCTGCGCCCTGATGATTCCGCCATCGGTTGGGGTGTGACAACCAATTTCGGCAGGGATCACTGCCTCTGTTCCATAGACTAAGCTAAATGGAGTTTCACCAGTGCTTGTCTTGGGCATAGTACGGTGTGCCCATAATATGCTTGGAAGTTTGCCTACCCATCCTCGCCGCGCCGTGCCAAGGCGGGCCTTGATTTCGTCTACCAGTTGCTTATTGATGCTTTCGACCTGTCCATTACCCTGGGGATGGGCAACGGAGGTAAAAACATGCTCAATTTCCATTTTGCGCATCCATTTTCGAAGTTCATCAAAAGCTAAGTTTGTTCCATTGTCGGTGACAATGCGCATCGGCAGCCAAAACCAGCAGATAATATGTTCCCAAATAAACTTCCGAATTACCATGGCTGTAGTTGAGGCTAATGGCTTGGCTTCAACCCATTTGGTGAAATAATCTACTGCAACAAGTATGAACTTCACTGCCCCTGGTGCATCTGGGAAAGGACCAACTAGATCAATGCCCCATTGTTGGAACGGCCAAGCCGTAGTCACTGGTACTAACGGATTTTTTGGGCGCAGGTTTTCGGAGCATGCCTTTGACAAGATGTGCACTTTTGCAACATTTCGACAACATCTAAGTGCATTCCTGGCCAATAGTACCCTGCGTTCATAACCTTGGCTGTGACCATGCGCGGCCCAACGTGAATACCACATAGGCCTTCGTGGATTTCTCTGACTAAATATTATGCATCATGCCTATCAACCACCGTAACAGAGGTCCCATATATGACTTGCGGTACAAAATGCCATCTGTCATTTCATAATTCAGGGCTTTACATTGAATCTTTCGTGCTTCTGCTTTGTTTTCAGGAAGAGACCCATGTTGTAAAAACATGATTATTGGAGACATCCACGATGAAGTTCCGACCTCAACCATACTTACATGTTTAAGTGGAACTGATGGATTTCTAAGAACCTCGATTTTAACTTCTTTCTCCAAATGCTTGAAGCTAGTTGCGCAAGCTTGCTTAATGCATCAGTGTGCTTGTTCTCATTCGACTAACATGAATTAATTTAAAGTGTTTGAACTCACTGATCGACCTGTACTTATTCTCACGCCAGGAGGGTGTCACGGAGAGAACCCCCATTCTCTGTGGTGAGTCTAACGGTGTTTTGTTTTTGCAGTGTCATCGGTGGTTCATTTCATTATGGCGAACAATCGAAGGATTAACCCTTTATGTAGAAACACTCACAACAGATCTGATCTGGTTCCAGTCAATTAGATCTGGTGTTTCTTCACGAGTATTAGAGTGAAACTTGTCAACAAACAACATAAATATACTCTAGCTCCAGCAATATCAACTCTAGCCCTTGTAGATTTTCATTCTAACATATAGTCCTCCAAGTATCTAAAGTTGACCATTCTACTCCAAAGTTAAAATATCTTGACAAAAAGTAAACCAAACTAGTTAATAACTAACAAAACTATATCCAACCATTATAAATTACTTATCAACATGTAATATGAATACTTTCAATATAAACTAGGATGCTACATTAGTTGTAGATGCTTAAGAAAACCCTCACACCACAATTCACAACAAACCACACATATATATTTTGTGCAATCAAAGTTTGTTCTTACCATTAATTTTAGGTGCGTTTTCAGGCACTAATATCTTTCCTAACAATATACAATGTTTCGCCAGTTGTAGTTTGGAGATAGATGGTTCTCTAAGTGGAAACTCTCACTGTATTTTAAGGGACTAGTGTAGAACACGGATCCCACCTAATGCCCCGTTTGTGATATGCGCATATATTGTATATATGTGTGGCCGTTTGGGGGTGGCAAAAGTGAAAGTACAACTAATTTTTAAACGTTAAGTAGAATGTGCATCATAATCGGACCTGCCTATGTGTCTTAATTGTGAGTATTATGTGCCTTATGTCTATGGCTTGATACAAAACTACTATCGAGCCGGAGGTCTCACTGGAAGCAACCTCTCTATTCCTACGGGGTAGAGGTAAAACTGTCTACATCTTACCCTCCTCAGACCATTCCTTAGCTTTGCTATTGGTGCGGTTTACTGAGTATGATGATGATGATTTCTATTTGTTACATTCTTGGTTTCCATTACCATTACCCAATCCTATAATTTTGAACATTTTTTGGAAGAAGGTGTAGTACCTTATGCTTTGGGGATTTTTCAAAAAAAAATGAGCTTTTTGCTTTTTAACCCAAAGCACGGTGCAACGTGCGTGTGTGGTTAAACATTTTTACGTCGTCGTAACACACGGGTCTAGATCGACTTAGTTATTATGTTATATGTTTTACGTTTCGGTTTAATTTCTTCGCATTAAAACGCTGCAACTTCGGTGTTGGTGGTTGTTGGTAGTTGTGTGGCATTGGTATTCGCCCCCGCCGCAACGCGAGGATGCTTAATACAGTTTCTTTTAAATTGTAAATCTGAAATATTTTCTATTATGTGTTGTAATTTCATGTTTCTATTGTTAGTTTATTTAAGGTGTGTTATATTATTATCTTGTGAACGAGTTTTCTACATCTTCATAAACTAGGTGAATTTAGGGTTGTAAACAAACCGGACGAACACGAAAGAACACGAACAAGACTACGTTCGTGTTCGTTCGTTAAGGAAATTAACATGTTCGCGAGCTATTTATGAACGCATACCGAACATAAGTTTATGTTCGTCTTCGTTCGTTAAGGAAATTTAGTTGTTCATGAACAGTTCGTGAACATCGTCTCGAAAACAAACGAACGCAAGCAAATAAAAACGAACACAGGCGAACACAAGCAAATAAAACGAACGCAAACGAACATTTAAATTGAAAATAAAAAATTACAACATTGTTATCCTTAAACAACAGATATAAGTAGTTAAATAGAATCATCAAATGAAAATCAAAATACAAGAAGTCTACTACACCACCAAAAAATTTATGAAGTTTAACTTACTTAGACATAATTATCCCCAAAAATGTCTTAGAATGTCTAAATTTTAGCTAACTTAGAAAAAAATAGGGTTTCAAGTTTTCAATATGTTCAGATAAAAGGTTTATTGTTTATTATTATTATTATAATATAATCAAACGAACACAAACAAACGTAACCGAACACATTTCCGAACGTTCACGAACGTAGTCGAACGAACGAGACCTGTGTTCGTGTTCGTTCGCTAAGCTAACCGAACGGAAATTTTTTGTTCGTGTTCGTTCATTAAGCTAATCGAACGAACATGAACGAACTTCCCGCCGAACGGTTCACGAACTGTTTGTTGAACGTTCGGTTCGTATATAGCCCTAGGTCAATTTGCTTATGTATAACCTTTTATGATCATATCTCTTCAGTATTCGCATAAGCGGGTAAAGGATGGTGGTTGGAGTATTTGTTGTGGTGATGGTTTACAGGGATGGATAATGAAGAGGAGTTTTAGGATTTTTCAGATATTTTTTAATCAGCTAGGTAAAAATATTGTTTTAAAAACCCAACACAATTTTTACCATTTATCCATCTAACAACTAAAAGTGTGAAAGTTATGCAAATATTTAAGACCGTATGCTTAATAATCTACTACCATGTAATAATAATAATACTAACAGTAATAATTATAGTAATAGTAATAATAATAATTATTATTATTATAATGAAAATAATAATATA
The DNA here is from genome assembly GCA_947069175.1 of Scalesia atractyloides. Taxonomy (NCBI): domain Eukaryota; kingdom Viridiplantae; phylum Streptophyta; class Magnoliopsida; order Asterales; family Asteraceae; genus Scalesia; species Scalesia atractyloides. The sequence goes on from CAMTDV010000019.1 coordinate 71,696,519, forward strand.
ATAATAACTAATAATAATAATTGTTTTGGTAAAAAATCACACTAAGGATAATGTGACTAAACTTTGTATGTGAGGTTGAGTGCTTGTGTGTTGAACAATGATGTGAATGAATGAAAAATGTAATGAACAATGAACACCGAGATTTGTACGAGGAAAAAGCCCTTGATCAAGATGTGATCTCCGGCATAAAAAACCTCGAGTGATGGAAACTACCGATCACCAACTATATTTCACAACAAAGATTACAACTTTAGAAGATATTGAACTTTCTACAATTGATCTCTATAGTATAATGTGTGTATCTTGCGAATCGCCAAGTGATTCAGTAGTGTCAATGTATATGAAAGAATGGTCTGTTGCAAGTGAGCTCAATATCCCCTAAAATATTAACGTTTGTAACTTGTAACTAACTATCTGAAATATCCGGGATCCTCCACGTTCATGCATAACGTCCACTTTAGCTCTATGCACGTGCGTAATTCCAGGTATATTCCAATATTCCAGCTTGACCTAGTCTACCATCAATACCTGCACTATATTCAAATAAAACATTCAAGTCAATTGTTAGAAACCGTTATAGTCACTAAGGATCCTTGATCCTTCCAGTATTTAGTACTCAGTACATGGATAATATATCCTCATTATTCTGAAGGATCACTGATTCATAAGCAATTAAAATCTAGCCCTAACAATTGCCCCCAATATGGCGGTTGTGATAATAGATCACAGCTGTTATATTATCTTTAATTCAAATATAGCCGTTAGGATGATTGATGGGACTCGCATAGTCTACATAACCATCATCACTATTTATGGGGAAGAGATATCTCCCTTTTAAATCCGCACAAGTCCATCATAAATCCTCACCAAGCATTATGAACCAGGTATTCTTCTCTCTTCCATTCTTGATTATTGTTGAGTTCCGGCAACATGAATACACGATCCTCTCTGAGTTCCACCTCCAAAAAATCTGGCGACCTCCTCCAATCCCAAAACATACTAAAGGACCCATCCTCTGAGATCTGTAAGTTCACAGATCCAGAAATCGAGAACCTAAAGTCCTGTTTTCCATCGGAAGCCATTTTCAGACCCTTCGATCCTTCTGCTCGGAGCGACGCGATATCCGACACCTGGATCTGCTTTCCTGCCTTACCGTTTCACCTTGGGTTCTCATATCCTTTTCCGACCCTAACCCAAAGCTTTATTAAGCTAACCGGCATTAGCTTCAGTCAGGTTATGCCGATGTTGTGGAGGACATTGTTCACCATTGAAGAAATCATTGAAAAAAAGGGCTCCAACTAAACCTTTCGGACCTAGCCTTCATGTATTCTTTGACTACCCATGGCTCTAACCGATTCTTGTTTAAAGTAAAAGCCCACCAACTAGCTCCTGTCTTCCAAACAATCCAAAACGATTCTGTTTGGAAAAATCAGTTTTTCTTTGTTAGACGAGATTCTCTGCCGGAAGGGGATTCGTTGCCTCGTAAATGGATACCCAAGGGTAGGACTTAGAGGTCTCGTATGTGTCATATTCACGTTGTAACTGTCTTTTGATTTTTCTGTTTTCTTGTAGTGAAGAACTTTGCAAATTTAGCGGAGGAGCCAGGGACTGTTGATCGAGTGAAAGCCTTCCTGAGTCTTGACCCAATAGACAGAACATTCAAGGTGAGGATCCAGGATCCTAGTGAAGAAGTACAGACCTCCTCCTCCTACAATATGTCAAGTAAGTAATCGTAGAACACAATAAATCTAAAAGAAAGTTCTAATCTGAACTAGAAACTTATCTTTTTGATCTATGTTGGTAGGTGTTCAAAAATCTACTTCCAAGTCTGCAGATTTTGCTCTTGATGACATCAACAGCATCATCATCTCCAAAGCTGTGAAGAAGGAGCCAATGAAGAAGCTTCCTCCTGTTGAGCCTCGCCCAGCTACTACCAGAGCCAAATCTGTTCAAAAAGGAAGAAGCCTTCTGATCCTGAGAGCGATCTCATCTCCATTAAGAAACGCCTTCATGATGTTCTGACAGAGGTAAGGATCCTTGATCCTTAGGTTTTACTTTACCCGTTTGCTAGGATCCTTGATCATGATATTTCTCTGTCTTGTTTATTACTAGGAATCCAGTCGCATGAGGATCTTTTATGAGAAGAAGCTGGCTAAACACGAAAGAGACTGTAGCTGGGATGCGGGCCACTGCTGCTGCTAAGGATAAGGATCTCTCAAGGCTTGAAAAGCAAAACAAAGCGCTGGAAAAGGAGAGAGGAGAGCCTTGAGGAGCTGCTGCTGAATGCTGAAGTGGGGGTTCATGAGGCTGCCATGAATGCTACCAAAGTGGCCAAAGTCTGTGCTGCCAAGACGGTTCTGCAATCCATGATCAAGATGGCCAAAGAGGCTAATGATCCTGGATTTGATAAATCTTCATGGGACATGGCTTCTTGGGAGGTAGCATTGAGCAACTTGGACGGCGGTGAGCTAGAGCAGTCGGCGGCAGCAGATGAAGCAGGACCTTGTGGAGTGCAGACGGAAGCAGAGGACATGGTGGTTGAAGGTGCTGGAGGTAGAGCCAATGAAGGTGAAGATGGTGAGGTAGCTGCAGTGTAGGCTGCCTGTGTGGGCGATGATGGATATTTCTAGACGTGGCCGGAGCCCACATTTTTAGGTCCTTAGGTTGGTTGTTTTTGAACAATTTGTGGTTTGTAATTTGAACAATAGTTTCTGTAGGTTAAGGATCACGGATCCTTGGAACAATAGGGGTGACAAAGGTGGATGGATCCTTCTGTTTGTGGAGGATAAAGCCTTTTACACCCTTCACTTTTAATTTCCTGCATTTTAATTTTCTGCACAAATATTAACCGTTAGATGAACCCGATCCGGCCTGGATGGATGGTCCACGTTTTGCTGGTGAAATCCGGGCTGGATACTTTTGATAAATATTGACGGGCCTAATAATATTAGACTTTTGACTATGTTTGGTGTTACAATTTTGTCCTCACATATTACCTTTATAAGTTTATGTTTTACAAAATCTCATTATGTAAAACTCTGGACGTGTTGGCTTTAAAAAGATTTTAAGTCCGTAATCATAACTGTGATACTTGAGCTAACGTGAGGACGTTAGAAACCTTAGGATTCTGGCGTATGGCCCAAACTGGCATCTAACCATTCATAAGTGACATGAAAATGCCAAAACCTTAGCTAACGTGAAAACGTTAGAAACCTTAGGAACGGTGTATGGTACGTCTACCATTATACTTAGGATCCTACATATAGCCAACAACAATGAAATTGTCAGCCCCTAAAGCGGGTACTGGTCCCATTGCCTCGAACTATACTTGGATAACGTGCGCTTCTGGCGGGGTGTTGAAACCCAATTCGTATGAAAGGTGAAAACCTTTAAACCTTAGAAGGTATTAGATACCTTAAGCTGGGGACAAGCCCAAAGTCTTGGAGAGGTGGCCAACCTCTTGATTCTTTGTAAATATTCTGCAAAACTTAAAGCTTGATAAGATTGAATGTTGAAAATTCAACATCCTTACTTTATAATAAATAATAAAAAGTATAATGAGAATGAAAGCATCAGTAAAATGTTACCAACGTAAGAATCATATATCCTTTGAGATCCTTCAATCTAAATTGATCATTAGGATACTTAAGGATCCCCGATCCTTTACATAAAATACTTTTTTAGATGGATAGCATTCCACGCTCTTGGTAGAAGGTCACCATCCATAGTTAGCAAATGATATACCCCATTTCCTGCCTCAGATTCAATTAGATGGGGCCTTCCCATTTTGGTGCCAATTTGCCATCAGAAAGATTCGTGGTATTCTGAATGCTTTCCTCTTCACCATGTCACCAACTTGAAATCTTCTTATTCTGATATTCTTATTATAAGCACCAGCCATCCTTTGTTGATAACTAGCCACCTTATCCTTGCCAAGTTTCTTAATTCTTCCATGGTATCTAGGTCTTGAGCCAGAGTCTCAGCATTTGCTTCAGGATCACGGATGCTTGTTCTGGCTGTAGGGACTACCATTTCTGTAGGGATCACTGCCTCAACTCCAAAGACTAAGAAAAAAGGAGTTTGACCCGTAGCATTCTTAGGAGTTGTTCTATCTTCCCATAAGACATATGGTAGTTCTTCAGCCCACTTTCTTTTCTTTGATCCAAGCTTCTTCTTCAAATTGTTGATGATGATCTTGTTGGATGATTCTGCTTGTCCATTAGCTTGTGGATGGACTGGTGTTGATGTAATCATCCTAATCCCCCAGCTGTCACAAAAGTTAGTAGTTCGATTCCCAATAAACTGGGATCCATTGTCACAAACTATTTATGAAGGAATACCAAATCTAGTAATAATATTTCTTTTGATAAAGGATATAACTTCTTTTTCTCTAACTTGAGCAAAGGCTTCAGCTTGTATCCATTTGGAGAAATAGTCAGTCATAGCCAACATGAATACTTTTCCCCCTGGTGCCTTAGGAAGCTTGCCAACTATATCCATTCCCCATCTCATAAATGGCCAAGAAGAGGATATAGGATGCAGAGGTTCTGTTGGTTGATGAAGAATGTTGTTGTGTCTTTGGCAGGCATCACATTTCCTTGCATACTCCACAACATCCTTCTTCATTGTAGGCCAATAATATCCTGCCCTGAGGATCCTGGAGAATAGCGCTCTGCCCAAGTGTGATTCCCACAATCTCCCTCATGAAAATCTTTTAAAACTTCTTGGATTTCAGGATCTTCAATGCATCGTAGATAGGGTCCTGCAAGAGATCTTTTATACAGTATGTCATTAATTATAGTAAATTGTGCTACCTTAATCCTGAAGGTTCTAGGATTCTCTGCAATAGGAATTTCTCCATTCTGAATGTATTTCAAGATTGAAGGATCCGGGATCCTGAATTCGACTCCGGATCATCACTGGGTAGAATCGCTGTATCACCCACTATCTCCATTGTTTCATTTTCCACAATTGCAGGAGTTAGAATATGGATAATAGGTATCTTTACATCCTCGGGCATCTTCAGTGAGGATCCTAGATTGGCCAAGGCATCTGCTTCTGCATTTTCTTCTCTAGGTACCTGTGTAAGGCTGAAAAAAGCAAAAGAATCTGCTAATTTCTTGACTATCAAATATTTGATTAGTTTTTCACCTTTAACAGTATAAGAACCATTATAATGATTAATAATTAATAGAGAATCCACAAACACTTGAAGATACATGATCCTCATATGTTTAGCTAATTGCAAACCTGCTATCAAGGCTTCATATTCTGCCTCATTATTAGTGGTTTGGAATTCACATGCTATGGATTGGGGTATAATGTCCCCCTGTGGCAATTTTAGTAGTAGGCCTAGTCCAGTTCCCTTTTACATTCGAAGCTCCATCTGTGAAGAGTGTCCAAGGATCCTTGGTCTCCTCAAGTTGTTGCACTTCTAGTTCAGCTTCTCTTTGTAGATCACTACTGAAATCAGCCACAAAGTCAGCCAAAGCTTGGGATTTAATAGCAGTTCTAGGCTCATACTTAATGTCATATGCACTAAGTTTAACAGCCCATTTTGCCATTCCTCTCCCTGAACATCTTTAGGTTTTGAAACATTCTTAAAAAAGGATAAAACTTTGTTAGGTTTTTCTAAATGAGAATACCTGGCTTCAGCATCAAGTAAACTTTTACTTACATAGTATACCGGGTGTTGTTGGCGTCATGATCCTTAACAAGGACCGCACTTACTGCTTTACCTGAAACACTAAGTATAAGGATAACAGTTCTCCATTTTCAGGTTTCATCAAAGCCGGTGCTGAGGATAAGTAATCCTTGAGGGCTTGTAGAGCAGCTTCATGCTTCTCAGTCCACTCGAACTTCTTATTCTTCCTCAGAATATCATAGAAATCCTTGCATCTTTCTGAGGATTTTGAGATGAATCTATTCAAGGCGGCAATCCTTCCCGTCAATCTTTGCACATCCTTGGCATTGGCAGGAGACTTGATGTTCACTAAAGCCTTGATTTGTTCTGGATTTGCTTCAATTCCTCTTTTGGTTACCATATATCCTAAAAACTTTCCAGCTTTAACCTCGAAATGACATTTAGAGGGGTTTAATTTCATGTTGTACTGGTCAAGGATGTTGAATGCTTCTTCAAGATCTTCAGGTGATCCTCAGCTTTCTTAGATTTGACCACCATATCATCTATGTATACTTCCATCATGTGTCAAGTTGCTCCTTGAACATCATATTCATCAGCCTTTGGTATGTAGCACCTGCATTTCTTAAACCAAAGGGCATAGCAATATAATAATATATGCCAGTGGGTGTCATGAATGCTGAATGCTGTATCCTCTTGATCAGATGGTTCCATCTGTATTTGCTGAAATCCAGATGAAGCATCCATAAAGTCAACAATCATGACCTGCGTAGCATCCACCATGGAGTCAATGTGTGGTAAGGGGAAAGGATCATTGGGACATACCTTGTTTAAATCATAAAATCGACACATACCTTCCACTTTCCATTTTTCTTTTGAACAGCCACAACATTGGCTAACCATCTTGGATACTTGACTTCTCTAATCATACCTGCCCTTAATAATTTATCTACCTCCTCTTGGATAATGGCATTCCTTTCAGGTGCAAATTTTCTCTCTCTTTTGGTGTATTGGCCTGAAAGATTTATAATACCAAGTTTATGAGTGATAACATCCTTTGAAATACTGTCATGTCTCATGTTTCCATGCAAAGGTAGTTTTTCTTCATTTCAGGAAGGATATCAGGTCCTGCTCTATATTTCCTGGATACCGGATCCTATAAAAACTTTAGATTCAGGATCCTCAGGTTCCAGAAGGATATCTTTGACGTCTTGTTCTCTAGCCTCCATGACGTCTCTTGGAGGATGCTTTAATTGCTATGCTTCTCTAGGCCTCGAAGCTGGTTTCATCGAAGAGGTATAGCAGTTCTTAGCTTCCTGCTGGTCGCTTTCTATTTTTACAACTCCCCAAGGGGTCGGCAGCTTGACACATTGATGGTACGTAGATGGGACTGCCTTCATGTCATGTATCCAAGGTCTGCCAAGAATAACATTGCAACATGATAAGCAATCTATAACACAAAATTTTTGTATTGAGTTAACTCCCTCTATGTAAATTGGAAGCTTGATGTCTCCCAATGTATTTTTGGTTTCCCCACTGAATCCCACGAGCACCGATGATCTAGGGATAATTTCTGATTCGGGGATATTCATTCTTTTAAGAACATCCAGTTGAATGATGTTCACTGAGCTCCCTCCATCAATGAGGATCCTGCGAACAAAATGGTTAGAAATAAACAGTGTAATGACAAGACCATCGTGATGAGGATCCTGTATGTCTACACGATCATCCTCATCAAAGGATATAACTTTCTGCTGAGTTAGAGTAGATGTTCGGACTGGTCTCTCCCATTCTCCATTTTCGTTTCCTTAGCGTGCCTTTTAGTCGCTGAGAATGAAGTTCCACAAATATCAGATCCACTAGAAATAAAGTTGATGACCTGAGCATCCGGAGGTGGAGGAGGAGCTCTTTCTGGGATTTTCTCAGCATCCTGAGTCCTTGAATGTTTCCTTCCCAGTAATTCCTTCAAGTACCCTTTGCTTAGGAGATATCCAATCTCCTTTCTCAATGCTATACATTCATCAGTAAGGTGACCGAAGTCCTCATGATATGCACACCATTTGGACTTATCTTTAGTGGTTGTGACTTTGTCATTCTTTCTAGGCCATCTAGCCTTATCCTCTAAATTCTGCATAGCAAGGATTAGTTCATTATTATCAGCAGAAAAACAATATTTAGATATCGGGGGTAATCCTCATCATCTTCGTCCTGCTTAACTGCACGGACGTTGTGGTTGTCATTCTTAGAATATGGCTTGGATCGATTATTCTTAAAGAATGATCCTTGTTTCTCCTGTTTTGAGGATCCTGATAATCTTTCCTGGATCCTCTTATCATCCTCTAACCGGATGAACCTTAATGCCTTGTTTCTAACTTCATCTAAGTTCCTGCATGGAGTAATAACAAGGTCATCATAAAATGAGGAATCCTTTAACAGTCCCATTTTGAATGCTTCCACAGCAGTGGCAATATCCAAATTAGGGATATCTAAGGATTCTTTACGAAACCTAGTGATATAGTCCCTTAAGGACTCATCACGACCCTGTGTTACCCTATATAAGTTACTAGTTAATCGTTCAAATGTTCTACTACATGAAAACTGATTATTGAACAAATTAACTAAATGAGAAAATGAAGTAATTGAGTAAGGAGGAAGACTTAGCAGCCATTTGAGTGCTGATCCAGTGAGTGTGGATCCGAAACCCTTACAGAGACAAGCTTCTTTTAACCTTTCAGGAATGGGGTTGATCTCCATTCTTTCACGGTATTGTGCCACATGCTCTTCTGGATCAGTTGTACCATCGTATAGTTTCATGTTGGGGGTTTGGAAGCGCTTTGGTATCTCAGCATTGCATATAGGAGGAGTGAAGCGAGATATCCTATGACTTCCATCTGGGATCTCAGGAATGGGTTTAACCACTCTTGGGACGCTGGATATCATATCCTTAAGCTTTTGGAGCTCCCTTGCCATAACCTGATTGATACCTGTATCCTGCATGGAACCATAGTTAGTGCCGAAAGACATATTGACATTGTTACCTCCTGATTGGTTTGGAAGTGGTATGCCCGAAGTATATCCAAAAGTAGACACTTCAGGTGCAACAGTTGGACCAGACGAAGCAATAGTCTGCATAGGAATGAAGTCTCCTATATGAACTTCAGAGTTCCTGGACGGTTGGCTCCCTAAGGATCCTTGATCATGAAACAAGTTGGATCCTTGAACTTGGAACAAGGATCCTTGAACTTGAGATGAGGATCCTTGATGTGGTGCATAGAATCCTCTAGACTGGTACATCGCTTGTGATCCTGCAGATTCATAGAAGAATCCTTGAGGCTCCGTGATTCATATTGATCCTCGTTGAAGGACAGGTGATCCTTGAGGCTGGAAGTAGGATCCTTGAGCCTGTGTCATCGCCAACGATCCTTGATGATAGTTGGAGGATCCTTGCATTTGGACACCGGATCCTTGAGAATACTGGATCGTCGACGCTGGAGAAGCAAAATCCAATGACCTGGACATCAGTGGAGAGTGATCCTCCGCTAATCTCTTCTGCTTCTTCATTTCATCAATTTCCCTGAGGATCCTCTGGTTGGTTTTGTCATGTTGTTCCATGTATCCTTTCATCTGCAAAATCAAAGTAGAGAGATCAATGTTAGTGAGAGTAGAGGAGGAAACAACAGAGGTTTTCGATCCTGTATAAACAGGTGTAGTTTTCTTCTGAGGATTCTCAGCACTTCTCGTCGGTGCGGGGGGAATGGGAGGCAATGATGCACAAGTCTGAGATGAGGTAACCGCCGGCATGGCACTTGAAGCAGATTTTCCATGAGAAGCCATGTAGTTGAAAAGAATGGATGAAAATGAATGAAATGAACAGAAACTTTAGAATTGAAGCACCGATTGCCCCACGGTGGGCACCAAACTGTTTTCGTCAAAATCACACTAAGGATAATGTGATTAAACTTTGTATGTGAGGTTGAGTGCTTATGTGTTGAACAATGATGTGAATGAATGAAAAATGTAATGAACAATGAACACCGAGATTTGCACGAGGAAAAATCCCTTGATCAAGATGTGATCTCCGGCATAAAAAACCTCGGGTGATGGAAACTACCGATCACTAACTATATTTACAAGAAAGATTACAACTTTAGAAGATATTGAGCTTTCTACAATTGATCTCTATAGTATAATGTGTGTGTATCTCGCGAATCGCCAAGTGATTCAGTAGTGTCAGTGTATATGAAAGAATGGTCTGTTGCAAGTGAGCTCAATATCCCCTAAAATATTAACGTTTGTAACTTGTAACTAACTATCCGAAATATCCGGGATCCTCCACGTTCATGCATAACGTCCACTTTAGCTCAATGCACGTGCGTAATTCCAGGTATATTCCAATATTCCAGCTTTTGACCTAGTCTACCATCAATACCTGCACTTTATTCAAATAAAACATTCAAGTCAATTGTTAGAAACCGTTATAGTCACTAAGGATCCTTGATCCTTCCAGTATTCAGTACTCAGTACATGGATAATATATCCTCAATATACTGAAGGATCACTGATTTATAAGCAATTAAAATATAGCCCTAACAACAACAACAACAATAATAATAATAAAAAACTACTTATTATTAGCAATGGTTTTTTATAAATGACCTGAAGTAGAATTTTATAGCCCTAATTAAGTAGTTAGGTAGATATAAGGAGGTGATTATGACACCACACATTTCCTAAACCAAAATTTCCTGGTTATCTCTGGAAAATTGAACAGTGGTGAAACCTTACATCTAATAAATGCCTATGCACCTCATAGACTGCCTCAAAAACGGGCACTCTGGGCTGAATTATCAACTATCTTGGAGTCTTTAGATGGGTTATGGGTTCTAATGGGTGACTTTAATGCGGTTAGAATTCCTGAAGAAAGGCTTAACACAGAATTTGTTCCGAGGTGTGCGGAAGCTTTTAACAAGTTTATCGAGGATAATGGGCTGATTGAATATCCGATGGGTGGTAGGAAGTTCACAAGGGTAGCGGATTCGAGTGATAAGCTCAGTAAAATTGATCGGTTCCTGGTTTCATACAGCTTCTGGGACAGATGGCCGGATGCAACCATCACGGCTCTCCCTAGGTGTGAGTCAGATCATAAACCGGTGGTTCTTTCGACTTCGGTAATAAATTTTGGTCCTCATCCTTTCCGCTTTTTTAATTCTTGGATCTCAAAGCCCGGCTTTGATTCAATGATTGAAAATGCGATCAATAATTATACTACCCCTGGACCTCCTAACTTAGTACTGGCTGGTAAGTTAAAAGTAGCTAAGGCGGCAATTAAAAGCTGGTTAAGAGTGGAGCGAGATAAGGAAAATGAAGTGACTACTAATTTGGAAGCAAGAATAAATGCCTTGGAGTTAATTATGGAGGAGAGGGTTCTCACGGATACGGAAAGATCAGATTGGGTGGAGAGTAAGAAAAGAGTTGGGGAGATTAAAGAAATCAAAACTAATGATCTTAAAAGAGGGCAAGAGTGAAGTGGGCGGTGGAAGGGGATGAAAATTCGGCTTTTTTCATGGGTTGATTAACCTGAATAATCTGGATAAAAGAATCAACGGTATTACAAAGAATGGAGATTGGATCACGGATGCAACATTAATCAAACACAAAGCTTGCAAGTTTTTCGCTTTTAAGTTTCGCGAACCGATGGATCACCGTCCCTCCTTTGTTTGTCCGAACCTAAAGCGCCTGACGGATGTGGAAGCAGACAGTTTGGTGTTTCCGTTTTCTTTACAAGAGATTAAGGATGCGGTTTGGGATTGTGAGAGCGATAAAGCACCCGGACCGGATGGGTTCAACTTCGTTTTTCTTAAGCATTTTTGGGAATTACTGAAGGACGACCTACATAAGGTGATGGAAAAGTTCTACACGGATGGAGTGATCAGTAAAGGTTGTGGTTCATCCTTCCTAGCTCTTATACCTAAAAGCACGGATCCAACTTCCTTTAGCGATTACCGACCGATTAGCCTAATTGGTGTCATCTCAAAGGTAATTTCTAAGATTCTTGCAGTAAGGATAAAAAAGGTAATTGGTTCGGTGGTGTCCGAGAATCAGTTTGGTTTCTTAGTAAATCGGAATATACTTGATGGCCCTTTAATCTTGAATGAGACGCTCGCTTGGATTAAGAAAGTTAAAAAACAAGCCTTTGTATTAAAAATTGATATTGCAAAAGCCTACGATACAATAAATTGGGGCTTTATTGATTCAATCTTATTACAAATGGGCTTTCCCGAATTGTGGAGAAGGTGGGTGTGGGGTATTCTTACCTCCTCGAGGGCTTCGGTACTAATTGATGGCTCACCAACTTGGGAATTCCATTGCTATAGGGGGGTCCGACAAGGGGATCCTCTATCACCGTTCATTTTTATTATAGCTATGGAAGCGTTATCCGGGTTCATGACTAAGGCGATAACAATGGGCTGCACCAAAGGGATAAATTTGCCAAGCAATGGGCCGAATTTATCTCATTTACTGTACGCAGACGATGTGGTATTTATGGGGGAGTGGGGCAAGAATACTATTAAAAATATAATCCGACTATGAGATGCTTCTATCTCATTCCCGGATTAAAATTGAGCCATGAAAAATCACATTTGTTTGGTATTGGGATAGAAGAATTGGTTGTAACAAATATGGCTTTAGAAATTAATTGTAATGTTGGCAAGTTCCCATATAAGTACCTTGGGCTCTTGGTCGGTGCTAATATGGGTCAAGCTCGATATTGGAAGTGTGTGATCGACTGTGTCAAGAGTCGTTTGTCGAAATGGAAATCGAAAACCTTATCGATAGGTGGGAGAGCTACGCTTTTAAAATCTGTTTTGGATAGTTTACCAATCTATTACTTTTCCTTGTATCGTGCTCCGAAGTGTGTTCTTGATACGATTGAATGCTTACGAAGGAGATTTTTTTGGGAAGGAGATGAAGAAAAATCGAAAACATCTTGGGTGTGTTGGGAGAGGGTTACCGGATCAATGGATAAAGGGGGACTCGGCTTCGGCTCTCTAAGAAACATGAATGTGAGTCTTCTCTTAAAATGGTGGTGGCGATTTAAAAATGAAACGGGTAGCTTATGGCAACGAACTATTGAATCAATTCATTTCAACCCCTCTTCTTGGTCGTTCCTGCCTATTAAAACAGGTATCGCTGGTGTATGGAGTGGAATTATAAAAATAGAAAAGGATTTGGAGGATTTTAATGTGCAGATACCTCAACTAATTGAAGCTACGATAGGGAATGGCAACAATACAAGGTTCTGGCTTGACAGTTGGGATGGAAATGGGCCGCTTAAAGACAGGTTTCCTGAACTGTTTATTTTGGAGAAGAATAAAAAAGTATCAGTTGCTGAAAGAATGGATGCTTGGGAATGGAAACGAAATCCTGTTTCACCTCTTGGTTAGCAACAGTTGGTACAAATCAGCATGGTTCGACAGTTGGTGGTTTTATCCGGAGTTGATGACCGATGGAAGTGGCTGCTGGATAAGGATGGGATATTCTCGGTTTCGTCCTGCAGGTCTTTTTTATCAAGATATGCTGTCTCGTATCGTCCTACACACTGGGTGAGCTGGGCACCAAAAAAAGTAATATTTTTATGCGGAGAAGTGTGCAGAATAGGTTGGCCACACTGACCAATCTGCAGAAACGGCACATTTACAATGGTCCGACTATCTGTAGATTGTGTAACGAACATGAGGAAGACGCAGATCACATTCTCGTTAATGGTTATGTGGCGATGTGCGTGTGGTATAAAGTTTGTACCTGGTGCAAGATTCCATATGTACAAATTGATAATGTGTGTGAGTACTAAACCTCCAACAAAAATTGAACTTCTCAAAATTCAAGAAGAAAGTGTTTCATACTATAGTTATTGCGACATGTTGGGAGATATGGAAAGCGAGAAATACCTTAATTTTTTCAGGAGAAAGGGTGAGAATCGAGAAAATTTTTGGCGATCTACGGTTAGTATCTTTTACATGGGTCAAGAACAGGGCAAAAAGGCATAACTTGGAGTGGAGGAACTGGATTTCTTTTGACATGATGGAGTAACCTCTGTGCAGGCGTATGATCGGGTGATGTGTATCAATTTTTTGTATAATATTTTTTGTTCCAGTATCTTGCTTGTCTTAATCATTGTACAAAAATTGGTGATAAATAATATGCAATTAGCGTTAAAAAAAATAGCAACATATGACATAAGAATGTCTTTTTTATTTTTGTGATGCATAAATTATCCGGGACACACAAATCAGAGAAGACAAATTCTTCCTTGGAGGTGGGGCTTTATTGCTTTACTAAAGATTCATAAACTATGTTATTTTTAGTAATAAAGATTTATAAAGTATAAAACCATATTTTAAGATAAAATATTTAGTAATAAAGATTTATAAATTATAAAATGATATTTTGAGTTAAATATGATTGAAACTATGTATGTTTTTCTATTTTGTTAGTATTGTTTTTTTAATTAACTTTGGTGGTGAATGGATCTAGGTTAGGGGTTGTTGTCGAAGGTGTAGGGGTTGAACAATGAAGGTCATTTAGGGTTATGGTGTACGACGATGATGGTAGTTGGGTACGGTGGTGGTGTGGCTAGGGTTATTATGAAGAAGGTACGGTGGTGGTTGTGGTGGAATTGAAGGGTGGTGATGGGTGGTTGCAACGGTGAAGGTGGATGGTGTGTGATGGACGATGGTGTGGGTGGTGTGGTGTGGGGGATGGTGGTAGTGGTAAGTGGTAGACAATGGTTGTTGTGTCTGATGGTGGTGGCAACGATTTGATGCAGGTGGTAGATCTGTAGAGGTGGGTGGTCGAGGTGGTAGGTGGTGATGGTGGGTGGTTATGCCAACTAGTGTGTGAGAGAGAGACAGAGAATTTAGGGATGGCAAATGAACTAGTGTTTCGGTTTATTTAATTTAGTGAAAACAGAGAGGAAAACGACGGATCCATCCTCACGTGACATGTACATAATCTTATTTAACGAATTAGGCTAAATTCAAATAAAGTAACATATAAAATACAAATTCCATGAGTTAAGCAAAGGATAACAATGAAATTTGATCTAAAGATATTGATACACACCTAAATATTAAAAAAATAATAATAAATATTTGATTTGTAATAGGTTAATCTTCGAATGAAAAGATGTTTGTATAATAATAACAATATTAAAGTATTATATATAGTTTTGAGGTTGTTGGTGTCTCTTCTCTACAATCAGTCATACATGTGTCGCTCCTCTGCCTCCCCCCATACACGAACCGGATAACAACACCAACCAACTCCTCTCTTCATCTTCATCTTCTTCACTTCAATTCAATTCATTCACCATCTTATCCCCCATTCTTCAATCCTATTTACTCCTCAATTCGTCATCTCACCTCTTACAATCCACTTATTTACTCTCAGTTTACTCTTATTCTTCGTCTTCGTCGTCAATCTCTCTTTCTAGGGTTTCGTACCTGCAATTGAATTCGTGTTTGATTGTGTTCTGCAATGAGGTTGAAGGTTTATGATTTGGATTGCTAGGTAAATTGCTTCTTATTTAGTTTTATCACACTTGTGTTACTTGATTGTTGGTGATTGTGTGATTTTTTTTTGGTTTGTGAATTCTTTGTAGTTTTTATTTTATTTGTTGCTAAAGAGTGGTGGATCCTTGGTTTAGAAGTTATTTTATGAATGTTTATCTTAGACATTGGTGTTTTAGGTTGTGTATACTTTTAGTGATGGTTTTCGATGATGGTTTTTTTACTTATAGCAATAAGAAGTGAAGGGATGATTGGGGATTTGGGGCTTTTACTTGTTAGAGGGGTTTTACGCCCCGCTTGCGGTGTGCACAGCCACATATAATGTATATATGTGTGGGCCATATGGGTCAAAAGTGAAATTGCACTAAATTTAACGTTATTTTACTAATTTTGTGAAAATAATGTTAAAAGCGGCGGAAGGTTAATCATGCATCATGTGGTGGCGCTGATAGCTGAAAGACAAAAGGGTACATGCACTAATCGGCCTTTGTCCTGATTGTTGAGTGTTATGTGCTATGATGCATTGGGACGGGTACGGGAACGGGGTACGGGTACGGGTACGGGTACGGGGACGGGGACGGGTACGGGAAATGGCAAAACTAAAAAATTCAAGAAGCGGGGACGGGACAGATATGGGAATAAAAACATATAAAAAATAAATATATATCAAAGATAATGTAACACAAAACCCCAAAATAGTTATATATTGATGTAAAGCTCAAAAATCCCATTTCTTCCTAATCTAATGTAAGGTAGTGAAAATAGGGGGGGTTAAATGTTAAAATACAAAAACTAATTTTACACTTTTTATGTAAGTTTTACAAGTTTTAATGACTAAAAGTAACCTAATGAAAGATAGAGGGGTTAAATGTTAAAACCCATAAACTTATTTAACCCTATAAGCAAAATTGTATTATATCTATATAATATAACAAATTTTTTTTGTAAGTTATATTAATGGCTACATACCGTGATAAAGCTTTCTTGTTGACAACACGAGGGTGAGTCTGAGTTCCTCTTCCCACATTAACATCACCCAAAATTCTCCGGTTATCGCCTCGGAAGCACGGAAACGCCTGGAAGGTGCCGTCACAAAAAGGCAGCCGCTCTTCTTCTTCACAGTTTCCAGCAAGTCTCCAGCAAGTTTCCGGCAGAAATTGCAGGTTTCCGGCCAGAAGTCGTCGTCGGAATCCGCTATTTTCACGCTATTCAGTCGAACTATGACCGGAAACTTGCAGGAAACGTTTCCTGCGCGTCCCCATACACCGTCCCCTTCTCCTGCACGCTTCCTGGCCGTTTCCTACCTGTCGGGGACGTTTCCCGGCCGTCCCCGTGCTAGTTAAATCAGAGAATTGTGTTGTATTAAAAGTTGTGATTAGGGTTACATTAGATGTGGTTTATATAGACCACAATGTTACACTTCTAACCCTATACTAACACAATGTTATATTTTGTCCAATACTCCCCCGCAAACTAAGCACGCGGAAGTGACTTTGTTTGAAAACTTAAAAACATAAAAAAAAAGATAGTTGGTCTTCATTCTTTTCCTCCTTGCTTTCGCCTTGTTCTTCAGCAACACCTTGTTCTCCCGCAACAATTCTTAGACAGCAGCACTTTTGTGTAGGTTTTTTTTAACTGTTTTTTTTTTCAACCGACAATTTTAATAGGAATTTGTTTCCCCTTGTCGGTCTTCTCCCCTATCAAGACCTCTTTGTTTTGTTTTGTGAGGTGTTAGTCGCCGGAAAAAAAAGGCCACTGTTGTAATGTGGCTGCGACGACTTAGGGTTTTGATTATTGCAGGTTATTTCTGCAACCCTAAGCGCTGGGAGGTACGGTTGTTTGTAGCAGCAACAACTGCTTATTTTTATCAGCGGCAACTGACGGAGCTAGGGTTTCATGGTGATGACGGCGGCGGCTAGGGTTAGGGTTACCGGCGGCGGCTAGGGTTCTGGTTGTTTTGGCAGTGGTGGTTGTCGGCTTAGTGTAAAACGATGGTATTTGTGGTGACGGCTAGGGTTTCGCCATGGGTGGAAGCAATTCTGGTGATATTGGTGTTGTGATGGTTAAGGGCGGCAGAAGGGTAGAAGAGGAAGACCGCGCGCAGTTTTGTGGTGATGGTAGGGCGGCGGTGGTCGGCCGCCCCACCGGTGGTTGTACTCCAAAGCTCTGATACCAAGTTAAATCAGAGAATTGTGTTGTATTAAAAGTTGTGATTAGGGTTACATTAGATGTGGTTTATATAGACCACAATGTTACACTTCTAACCCTATACTAACACAATGTTATATTTTGTCCAATAGTGCCGTTTCCGTCCCCTAGCAGTCCCCGGGACGGGAGACGGCACCTCCCAGGCGTTTCCGTGCTTCCGAGGTTATGTGCCTTATGTCCAAGGCTTGATGCAAAACTACTATCTAGCCGGGGGTCTCACTGGAAGCAGCCTCTGTATTCCTACGGGGTAGAGATAAGACTGTCTACATCTTACCCTTCTCAGACCCTACCTTAGCTTTGCTACTGGTGGGATTTATTGAGTATGATGATGACTTGTTAGATGGGTTTAAGTTGCAATGTTTGTTTGACATAAAAGGGAAGGTAAGATATTTGTAGTTTACATTTACTCCATGCACCTATGAGCTATTGAGCTATAGATGTATATATATGTGGTCAATTAAATCTCTTCATTGTGAAAATAAGGTGCTTATTGCTCTTTAGTTGTGTGATTTTGTGCTACATTGGCCTTTTAAGGTCGATAGTTAGACTTTTGCAAAGATATGAGTACAAGGTCCAAATAAGTGGATGACCTAGTTCAAAGTGCAGTTGTGTGTGTTTGGAGGTAAAGCTTTAAGTGTAGGGCTGTAACCAAACTGAACTTTCAGCGAACAGTTTGTGAAGCGTTCGGCGGGAAGTTCATTTACGTTCGTTTGTTTAATAAATGAACGAACATGAACAAGGAATTTCGTTTGGTTAGTTAAATGAACTAACACGAACAAAGGTCGTGTCCGGCCAATTGTGTTTGTGATGTTCATTAATGTGTTTGTGAATGTTCATTCATTTACGTTCGTTAATGTGTTTGTGAACGTTCGTTCATTTACACTTGTTTATGTTCGTTCGTTAAGCTCATTTGGATAATTCTAAACATTTTTCGGGTTAATTATGGTTATGTAATATGTCAAGTATTTTAGGAATAATTATGCCTAAGTACTTAGACTTGTATTATCTTTTGGATGGTTGTTTCCAATTTGAGATTAACAATGTTGTTTGGAATTTTCAAACTAGCATGTGTTCATTTAGAACCATTTCCTTATAGAACGAACATGAAATTTTGTTTAGTTAGTGTTTGTGAACAAGCTCAATGCCAAACAAACGAACACGAACAAAGGCTCGTTCGGTTCGGTATGTTTACAGCCCTATTTGAGTGGCTTTCATCCTGCTTGGGATCTTAGGCTCTTTGAAGAAAGAGATGTCTTCAAGCATCACAAGTTCATTTGCATTCAAGAAACTTCATTAAATACTATCATTGTTCTAATTTAATCCTGTTCTGTGAGAATGACTACTTGTATGTACGAATTGTTTGATTCTGAAAATTGTTTTTTTGTTTGTCAGTGTGCTCATGGAACCAACTTTCCATAAGTTTGCACTCCTTTCTTTGAAACTGTATATTTAAATGGCGGCAGATAAGCTGAATAAGTGTTCTAAAGTAAGCAATGGCATTTGTCACACATCTTGGGAGATACAAAAAGTGAAAAAGAAAAAATATCCTCATTATGATTTAAATACAAAATCACGTATTTGTCTCGAGTGGGATGACAAGAAGGAACGTGTTGTTCCTAAGAAGGAGCAGATAAGTATTGCACAAAGAGAGTTGACTCTGTTTCTTCCTTTTGTTGCGCATTACCAAAATGTTCTCGGTGATGTCTTTGCAGCTCCTCCTGAATTATTTGAACTGAATAACTTGACCGGTTTGCTATCTTATGAGGTAAGGTTGACCACACAAGTAAAGTTTGCCAAACGGGCCAGTTGGATGAGGGGTCAAAGTGGTTTGACCCGGGTTGGGTTGACCTAAAACAGTTATTGTTTTAACATTTTAGAGTAAAGTACATGGATAGTCCCAATGGTTTTTAAAATTTTTGGATCTGGTTCCTAGCTTTTCAAAAGTACATGGATGGTTCCAGTGGTTTGCACGTTGTAAGGCATTTAGTCCTCAACTTTTGCCAAAAGTACATAGATAGTCCCTGTGGTTTGCACTTTGTAACACATTTAGGCCATAACTTGGACCTCTTGAAACCTTTAGATTTGTTGGCTGAAGACTAAATGTGTTACAAAGTGCAAACCACAGGGACCATCCGTGTACTTTTGAAAAGCAAGGGACCAAATCCAAAATTTTGCAGAACCACAGGGACTATCTGTGTACTTTATTCAACATTTTAACTTCTTAAATAGTTAGTGTGTGGTTTACAATAAGTTATGTGATTTCAATTATGACATAGTTTGTTAAACATACAAATTTTACGAGGTTTATTGCATTAAAACTACACATTTGGCGCCTTTCGATCCTTCTGACTCATTATTCTTAAGCTACTTTTTCTTACGTGTAACCTGAATTGACCTGTTCATAAGTAAACGGGTCGAATTGACCCATCCTGAATGTATTTTTTTATGGAGCATGTTGTAGGTATGGCAAACTCAGTTGTCGGTTCAAGAAAGAGAGTTTCTTACGCAGTTTCTTCCTGAAGGGACCGAGCCACATGCTGTTGTTCATGAATTGTTAGCTGGGAATAATTTATATTTTGGAAATCCATTTAAAAAATGGTAAATTCAAGCTCTTTATTTTAGTAGTGAATTAATAGAAGCTTAGTAATAAGTAACAACTGGGAAAAGACAATTATACCCTTCATTATTAGTCATGTGTGAAGCACATGACTAAGTTAAGAGAACATAAACGATACAGTGAAAACTGATTTTGTTAATCATGCATCAAGCAACAGTCATGGGCCTCATGGCCTCATGGGTTGACTTTTATTCACTCTTTTTTTGTTTAATTTATGTTATTTTCTATGCCAACTTTAATAGTGGGATTTATTGACATGATTTGGAAACTGTAACTAACGGGTTAGTTTTCTTAGGTTAAAGTTTCCAGTTGGTGAATTGTTTGTAATATTTCTGTGTAGGGGTGCTTCTATATGCTCGGGTAATTATCATCCTGATGCCATTCTTCGTCAAGAAGAGCGTAACAAGGCTAATAAAGTAGCATATTATTCAGAATTGCAGGAATACCATACTAAGTATGCCTTCTTATATTGTAAGATATATTTTTTTACGGTTCTTACCGTTTAAGGTTTAGTCAGTTTCTTTGTTGTTTGGTAGAATGATAGGGAGTCTGCAATTGTGGAAAGAAAGATGGACAATATGCATGAATCCCGATAATTTTATGCAAAAAGTTCCAAGGTTAATTATTATTTTTACTTCTTTCTGTTTTATTTTAAAATCTTTTCATCATCATCATCTGTATGTTTGTTTTGTTTCATTATTGATGGATGCATGATCATCTCCTGAACAGGCCTAAAAGTGATTTTCATAAAAGTGGACCGTCACATGAGATTGGCTTACGAAACGGTCCACAACATGATTTGTTTGTAACATCTGGTTCTTGTTCATGGGATGCTTATGATAAATCATACAATAGTAACAGCCCAGATCTATCAGCTAGCAATGGAGAAGCATTAGTGAGGTAATCCCACACTTGCTTAGTTTAGCTTGTTTATTAACTTCTGCTAAATACCCACAAAACTAATCTATTTAATTTTTTCTTGTCAGTGTTTTCAGAAAAGATTCGGAGAAAAGACCTAAAAAAGGAGACAACTTAGGGAAGCTCAATATAGAGTGTGGTGATGGTGCCAAATATATGTCATATATCAAGGTGTTTTTTTATTTTGTTTTGAATCATATGTAAACAATTGACTTATTGTTATTTTTTTAGTACATTAGATTTAGTTATTATTTCTCATTAAATTGTTAGGTTAGCAAGGAGCAGCACGAACGAGTTAAAAGCAGTATGAAACAGTCTAACACCAGCATCCAACCACGGTCTCTTAATCTTGTTTTAGGAAATCTCGATGGTTTTTGTGTTAAACCATTTGAACTGTTTGAGGAAGAAGAAAGACAGAAGTTGCATGACTACTGGTTTGTTGTTGTGTTCTGCCTTACAGACTAAATGCATCATATTAAATCTTGTTAAAAATTACTAAGGTTAGTTTTTATTTTTAATTTTTCTGTTTTGAAAACAGGTTGCATTTGGCAAAGAAAGACCTCCCTGCTGGCTTTGAGAACTGGAAAAGTTGGCGATCTGCCAAGTGGCAGTTGAGAGTGTCTTTGAGGAAAGAAATGGAAGATAAATGGAAGTCAAAGTCAAATGACGAGCCCGTTTTGAATTTGTATGATAATCAGGATGATGAGTCTATAGTTGATGGTCAGGATGAAGAGATGGAGCAATCGAGCGAAGAGCAGCACGCCGGTGAAGGAACAAATGACGCACTTTTAATAACATTAGAGGTTTGTTGATATCTAATCACCATCCAAATTTCTTTATGTTAAGAGGTGGCAAGCTGGGCGACTCAAATGAGTTGGGTAACGGGTCAAAACAAGGTCGGATGAATTGATCAAAGAGTAAAATACCATTTTGGCCCTGAGATCTGGCTACTTCTGCGACTTTCGTCTCAAGGTTTGTTTTTCTTCATTTGGATCCAAAAGGTTTGAAATCTTGCCATTTTCATCCGACTCGTTAACTCCATTCATTTTCTAATGTTAAACCATGGGTATTTTCGTCTTTTCAGACCTTTTTGTGATGATTAAAGGGTTTGGGGAGAAAGTCAACAAAGGTGGATTTTTGTTTCTTATAGTGTTTTTTTTTTAAATTTTAATAAAAAAATGTCAAAAAAGATGGAAATGCCCCTCATTTAACGAAGAAAAATGGATGGAATTAACCAGTCGGATGAAACTGACAAGATTTCAAACCTTTTGGATCTAGATGCGAAAAAACAAACCTTTGGACGAAAGTCACAAAAGTGGCCAAACTTTAGGGATAAAAATGGCATTTAACTCTTGATAAAATTTTGTAACTTATTGGTACTTGTCGGGTTGACCCACTTAACACATTTTTGTCCAAAATTTAATCTTTTTTTTGTACAACTTATAGGTACGACCGTATGGGTAAATCCCTTTAACTTTTATAACTTGGCATAAAGTTCCCTGGTTTCGTTACTTTTACAAAACTATAAAAATGACCTTTTTATTAAGTCGGTCAACATCGTCGCCTATATTTATATAAATGGAAGTGCTACTGTCTGTTGAATGCTGAGTTTATATTGTGATATCCAGGAGAACACGGAACAAAATAATATTTCAGTGTTTCAGTCAGAAGCCGATCATAATGCAGAAAATCACGACACTACAAACAAGTCTAGTCAAGATTCTGGTCAACACGACAACTTCTCTCCCATACCCATCGATACCAACAATGACGTTATAACCGAATCAGATGCTTTTCCTTCTACTCTAGTTGATTATCCCGAAAGCATAAATCATGCAGACGCTTCCGTTGGTGAACAGTTTCCTCCGCCCTCTGCCGCCACTGAAATATGGCCGCTAGCTCCCCTACCGAACGTGTACTACCATCAACCTACATCCGTAAGCCAAGATTACCCTTCCGTTAGTCAATCAAGTTTTCTCAACAGACGATCCGCCAGTGGAGATTCTTTCTTTAATCCTTACGTTAGTCAAGACCATAACGAATTACCATTGCATTCCAATTATCTGGGAACCAGTCAGTTTTCCAGAAACTTAAGTTTGCCATTACCGTTAGATCCGAGATTAAGCATTCAACAAAACGTATACGCAGATGGAGTGGGTCGGTTTCCAATTCCAAGGGAAGAACACGAACACCTGTCACCACTAGATCACGTTCAGGGTTGGCCTGGGACTGGTATCGTTAACCTGCCAATGTCAGCACCGTCTCATCATCGGTTAAGCCAAAACTGGTTTTCCGATGATGAGGTGGCACGTGACGGGTGGTCAGGTGATGTAGTTCCAAACCATGACATCGGAAGTGGTGGGCAGGTGGTTGATGAGAGCTTATATAGTGTTTTATCCGAGTGTAACGGGTTGCGTTCGGGTGTTCATTATGGTTCAACAGAGAATAATCAGTCTGGAAACTATGTGGAGGCAGGACGTGAATTGGTTCCGCCTACAACCACCTATGGTGTACCGCCACATGTCGCTTTAGGGTCGGGTATTAACTACATGAGTGGCAATGAAGCTCAGTTAGGATGGATGAACTTGCCACGTGCAAGGTTATGGAATGATAGAAGTTTAGGGTGAGTAGTTTTTAGATGGTCAGGATTAAAAGCTGGAAATATGGAACATGGACCGATAGATATAGATGGATATATGGAAAGGACATAGTCAGTTTATCTGATTATAATTAAACCTTATGCAGGATGAATAATTATTATGTTTTTTAACTTTAAATTTTGGTTTAAGGCAAAGGGTTATTTGATAATGCAGATGCTACAGAGAAATACAACTTTTATTACTTGACTGCTGGTTAAATATTTTATTATTTTATTTATATACCTATGTATCTATTTTTATTGTATGTAGTTATAATTATGGTTTTACTTGCATAAAATCACAACACCAAATAACTGGATTTAAAATGCAAAACATAACGAAGGGGTATAAGTCCGGACGGCGGACTATAGTCCGAGCTTATGCAATGGTTGGAACCGAGCAAGTCGACCAATGGCCAAAGATTGCAGAAAATAATGAAATATTAATTTATTTAATGACCTTAAAGTCAACGTATGACGATGTTGGCCAATAACACGAGATAAAAGCTTTAAACAACAATCTATTAAGTAAACTTAGACATGCCTCTAGCGCTACTCTAGGGGGGCGCAATAAACAACATTGATAGATATAAGTCTAAATATATATATATAAAATATATTCTCTCTCAGGGAGAGAGGACATTTATTACAAACTCAACTACAACACATTCAATTCACACGCTTAACCCTAACATGATCACTTATTCTTATGTCCGAGGCTTGATGGTTAGATTGATATGACCGCCTTTTTTATTTTTATTTTTCTTTTTCTAGAGCTCTAACGAGAACCACCACTTTCACATATCTTTTATCCCGGATTTGAACTTTGCAGTCGTTGCTTTTATCGACAGTCCAAATCTAACATTTCAGGTCCAACCAACACCCAACTTGAAAGCCACCTAAAAATGCTCAATCGGAGCACTGATGTATCAAACTCCCTGCCCAATCGATTGGACTCCGGTCCATCAAAAATTTGGGAGGGACACAATTTTCGGTTGTAACAAATCAAATGACCATTTAAAAAAAGTGTTATTATAAGATCTCAGTTCTGATACAAGATCAAATAAAGTTGTAGCAAAATAAAGAGTATGTTACATGAATCGTCCATGCGGTTTGTATTTATCACAAGAAATGTGCTCGTGGTTTAGAAATTACACGGTGGTGTTAATTTATACTAAACTAGTCCTTGATGATGAATGACATTAAGTTTTTTTGTTAAGTGAGTGAAATATCCATTTTACTCCTACGCTAAAAAGCAATTAAAAGTACCCATCTACATATTCTTCAAGAGACCATCACAACCACTACCACAACAATCACCACCAACCATCTCCCGCAACACACCCGCTGTGAAAACAGTCGGCCACAACAACACAACAGGTACAAAAACTTGGTAGCAGACAGATCAAGATTGGAAATAATTCCAAATTTTTCACCCTTGCCAAGGATTGAAACTGAGACCTCTCCCTTAAGGGTGGTAGGGGCGCCCATCACTCACCATCTACCCGTCACTCACAACATCCAATTACCATACGCCACGTCATCAAGCCAAATTCCATCACTAGTGATGGATTTTACTAGGGGTGCCCATCACTAGTGATGGGTTATTTTTTTATAAAAAAACATCACATCATCACAACGGTCAAGAAGCAAGCATCTTCGAAAGTTTGAATTCAAAACGCGTTGTGTGTAGGTTTAATCACACGCGTTGAACTTTGGAGTGGCGGTGGTGTATAACGCGAATCAACGCGTTGTCATCGACGATCACGGGGGCGCTAGAGCATATCTACCAAGTTGGCTACCCACATTTGCAAATTACGTTATTTGATTTCTAGTTCCAGACTTTAAAGGATTTGGTTATTTATGGCATTGTTTGTTTTCATAAATCGTCATCTGTTTTATTAGCACCGAATATTTCGTTAGAAACTTTATCGGCATTTAAGTTCGTCGTCATCATCATCATACTCAGTAAATCTCATCAAAAGCAAAAGCTAAGATAAGGTCTGAGAAGGGTAAGATGTAGACAGCCTTATCTCTACCCGTAGGAATAGAGAGACTGCTTCCAGTGAGACACCTGGCTCGATAGTAATTTTGCATAAGCCTTGGACATAAGGTACATAACACTCAACAATTGAGACAAACATTAATTAGTTGCATGTCCCCTTGTCTTTATCGGCATTTAAGTCATTTACCCAAATAAAAAATGTGGATTAAAAACAAAATTTACTTTGGAGTTGGGAAAAATTAAAAAATTTACTGAAAAACAATCATTGACAATCGACATTCTTATTTATAATAATTAAGGTTAATTCTTGTGTATGTAATCTAAAAATTGTTGGATGGCTTTTCTGCTCTTATCACTCTTTGAAATGTAGCTCGAGTGTAAATACATAAGGGATAACACATATAAAATTAGTGGAGTATAAGATATTATATAACACATATTTTTTTTACCGTTGTTATGTGTATATATATGCACACCTAAATATTTTTTCATTGTTTGCTAAACAAATTTTTGTTAGGAGTGAATGCAAAAGTTACATGTAAATTAAACATCCATCTTTTATCAATTTTATTCAGAATGGCTAGATGTATTGTTCTACAACATTTGAATGCAAAGGTCGTCCCGACAATAACAAAGATTGTTTGTACAATGTTGTTCATAGGCCTTACATAGACACAGGTGTTGACAATCATCCACGGTTCTACATGAGCCAGGTGACGAAGGCCCATGAAGGATCTTCGACATTCTTCAGCTTCGATGGAAACCTTGAAAAACCTGTTGCCGATGCACAAGCGAGGAGTAGGAAACATATCGTGATGAGAACATTCGATGTTATGACATTATGAGACATCTTAGAATGATCAGGAAGTGTAAGTTTTAAAATGTAGGTGTTTAGTTCGTACCTTCTGGTCCTATGAATGAAAGGATACATGAGATGTTATGGGTAAATACAACACTTAATTGTATCATTATTGCACGTGTATAGTGGAGGGTTCAAATGAGAAGAATATATATTTTGTAAGGAAAAAAAAGAAGAAATTTCAATCGATAAGAATGCTTCATGAGACTTCATTTAATATTTGTACTTAATATAACTATAAGAGTATATTGGTAAACTTACATACATCATTAATTGGTAGTTTCATCTTTAATAACTAACTATATTAAATTTGTAACTTATTTTTAAGATATATATTTTTCTCAAAAAATAAAAATTTATATATTAGATAAATACAGGTGTGTAGGATAAATTAAAGTTGTGTAGGATGAATTTCAATATGTGTAGGATAAATTTTGAAATGTGTAAGAAAACTTTTGATGTGTGTAGTTAAAAAAATTTAGTGTGGAAGATGATAGTCATTATGACTAATTAATTAGTCAAACATAATAATAAATGAGATGAACTATTTAATTTTTACCATTACTAGTAGTAGGACCCGTGTACGACACGGGTAGTTTTAGTAACGTTTTATTATAGAAAAAAGTACGATTTAACTGATCACTAACAAAGATACAAGATGGATTGATCAAAACCTGCCACTATAAACAAATTCTTTAGAAACAAACAATGCATTTAGCGAAATGTAAATTATAAATCTTAATCCAAAATAATCAATGCCTGATAGCTATAAACATCCAAATTTCCAAATATAAATAATTCACTCATCGCTAAATCTGACACAAATCTTGTGGATTTACTTCAATATTGCCAGTTCCTTGTAATGAAACACTCGATGCTCTGTTAGTTAGCTTTGATTGTGTTTAGCTTACTTCTATTGATGAGTTGTAGGAGCTCTGGTTCTGCAACCTTTTTGTTTCCGCAGTGCTGCACCATATATTCGTTTCAAAAATGCCGGCTCCTAATATATCTAAAGAAAAGCTAAGCCTGATGAGCACATCAAACAAATGAAAAAATCGCTATTTCAATCTATATTGTCTTTGAAATGTCAATTTTCAGCAAATACGCGTTCATTTTGCAACACATTTCAATAAAATTAAAAACACATGTATGTTGTGAAAATTGAAAACACTACATGCAGCTTAAATTGGGAATTTCGTCCTATAAAATTCTACAACGCAGATCCTCGACGAAACAGCGTGATCTGATCGGAATACGGATTGTAAGGTTTGACACTAAATTGACATATACTTACTGCCGGCTTTAAAGAAAAAAAAAAGAACTAAGTTAAGATATACTTACTATTGCTTTTCTTCAATATGTTGATCTACATGATCCTCTTTCCAACTTTCAACATGATTCGTATCTTTCCATCGACTCGGACGATAAATAAAAATATTATATATTTACGACTCATTACGGACTCGATGCAAGTTACGGACAGCCGCTCGTTACGAACGACTCGAACGATAAAACAAAAATATTTAATATTTACGACTCGTTATGGACTCGACGGTAGTTACTGACTACGCTCGTTACGGACGACTCGAACGATAAATTAAAAATATTATGCGTATTTTAAAAACCTAGCGCTCGCTATGAGCGCTTCGCTAAAGCGCTTGCTATGAGCGCTATTAACACCTATGATTTTGACCAAATGAAAGCCATGGTGTTTTAGCGCTCGCTATGAGCGCTATAAACTATGATTTTGACCACAAAAATTAAGAAAAAACTTGGTTGATTTTTAAAAGTCAAAACTTACTGCAGCCAGATCTTGTAACCTCTGTTTCACAAATTTAGGAAGCAACCTTTCACCATGAGAATGAGACTCGAGTTGTTCAATAGGAACCCAACTATGCCTCCATACGACTCCATTGGCTTGAATAATGTCTGCTCCAAAGCGCACCAGCTAAGAGCTTTTGACGTTGCAAGAATCGGCACTGTCCATTTAAAGAACTCTATTAAACTACTCCCGTCAAAAAAAAATATCTCAATAACAATCAATAAAAGAAATCAAAACTTGAAAAAGAGAACTGTGATTGTCCCTAAAAGAGAGCTTAATAGTAGTTTACCTTCATATCTTCATCAGCCTCCAATTGTTCAATCTTTGGAGGGATTAGTTCCATTCCACTCCACTCGGAAGATAAACAATCACTTCAAATGTTAATCGACTAATCATACAGAAAAGAACAAAATTTATATGTTGGAAGGGAATATCCTGACAAACTTATAGCCATCCATCTAAGAAAACCACATCAACTAATCTGGACATCTTCACCTTCCAAGAACATTCGCCAAAAAGTATTGTAAACAAACGACGCTTGTTACGAACGACTCAGACGATAAATAAAAATATTATATATTTACGACTCGTTACGGACTCAATGCAAGTTACACATATACGCTCGTTACGAACGACTCGGGCGATAAAATAAAAATATTATATATTTACTCGTTACAAACTCGACGCTAGTCACTGAGTACGCTCGTTATAGACGACTCGGGCGATAAAATAAAAATATTATACATTTACGACTCGTTACAGAGTCGACGCTGGTTACGGACAACGCTCGTTACAAACGACTCGGACGATAAATAAAAATATTATATATTTACGACTCGTTACGGACTCGATGCAAATCTATATTCTATCTAAAAGGGAATCCGAACAGTCCGACCGTTAACAGGTGCCATCTTCTTCAACTCAATCTCCGGCTCCTTGTGATCTTGCGCTAATTCCAACATCCAGCTCCCTGTGATCAGGCCACAAATGAACAGAAGTTTCATACCTATATTTCAAGTAAAAACATAAAATATACATGAAGTGTTAACTTCCATTCTGCAACTTAATAAATTATCTATAACCATAAAGCAAACTTAATAGAATATCCAGGGGACTATCTTACCCACTAATTTTGTGTTTACATTAAATAGATAAATATATATGAAGTATTAGTCATATATTTGTAGTGGTAGAGGTGAACCTGAGTGAAGCAAAATGGTCAATGAGCTCCGCAGGTGACATGTTATGGCAAATCTAAAATACAAAAATAAACCATTTAAAATGATAATAGAAAAAAAAATATCAAATTGATATTGATAAAATATGAATATACCTCAAAGTCATCAAGTGCTTGCAGTTACAGCCTCTTAGGTGCTTGCAGTCTCTAAGGTATTTATTGTTCTAAATATTATATATGTTTACGACTCGTTACGGACTCGACGCTGGTCACTACAACGCTCGTTACGGACGACTCGGATGGTAACCTTAAAATATTATATATTTACGACTCGTTACAGAGTCGATACTGGTTACGGACAACCCTCGTTACGAACGACTCGGACAATAAATAAAAATACTATATATTTACGACTCGTTACGGACATACGCTCGTTACTAACGACTCGGGCGATACAATAAAAATATTATGTCTTTACGACTTGTTACAGACTTGACGCTGGTCATTGACTACGCACGTTATGGACAACTCGGACGATATAATAAAAATATTATACATTTACGACTCGTTACAGAGTCAACGCTGGTTACGGACGACGCTCGTTACGAACGACTCGGACGATAAATAAAAATATTATATATTTACGACTCGTTACGAACTCGATGCAAGTTACGGACGTACGCTCGTTACAAACGACTCGGACGATAAAATTATAATATTATATATTTACGACTCGTGACGGACTCGATGCTAGTCACTGACTACTCTCGTTACGAACGACTCGGACAGTAAAATAAAAATAATATATATATTTACGACTCGTTACAGAGTCGACACTGGTTACAGACGACGCTCGTTACGAACGACTCGGACGATAAATTAAAATATTATATATTTACAAATCGTTACGGAGTCGACGCTAGCCAAAATCACATATTTCTAAATCAGTTGCAATCCATAATAATAACACTAAATCCGTAAAAGTAAAAATGATACCTGAACTGAGTAGTATCCATATCTTTCATAGCATCGCGAGAAATTCTAGTGCATCTATTTCACGCTACTGTATAACAATTATATAATCACATATCATTTTATAAAATATACCAAAAGCACCACCATAAATTTGTTGAAACGAAAAATAATTACGAACGCAAAGACGATAATACCTCTGAAACCATCCGATTTTATACACGAATGACAAACTCATCAACACCAATGGCATAAACTGAGATTGGTTTACCAGATGTCTAAATAACAACAGATAATAAAGAGATTGGTTTACCAGATGGGAACCAATTAAAAGAGCCTTTTTGCTAGCATTTGGTGGTTGAACTCGAAGAAGAACATTCCCTGATCCACCGACCTGAAAAGAATGCAATCTCGGTTGAGATTTCTCCAAAGTCAATATACAGAAAAATCAAAATCTCACGTAGTCAAGCCAGCGTCATCCATCCACATACGTATGAGATTCCCAGCTCTAATAGAAAATGTTAGATGTTTAGTTAAAAAATTCTTACTATATATATCTCTAAATTAACATATTAAGCATAAAGTTGCCCTTACTTTTGATCCATATTCAATTTATTTTGGATAATCTTGTCCATTAATATATCTTTAAATTGCTTCTTCACTTCCAACTCTTTGTCAATAGATACGACTACTCCAACAACACCTTCTGCTACTGGTACCTATCACGATTTGAACTAACAAACATGAACAATCACCACATATTAACTCGAAAATCAAACAAAAAAAATCAGGAAAACAAACCTTGAATCTATCCCTAAATCAAAACATCTATCAAAAACAATAACTCTTGAAGAAGACCGGATCTACTGATTCTAGCAATGGAATTAAGAAAACGACACCTGTAATCTCTTGAAGAAGACGATCAGTATATATTCCCAAACCTAAAAAAATTAAGAGACATAATTACTGAAGATTAAACAAACCTAAAAAGTAGATGCAAAAATTGGTTATGTAAAACATTGATTTCAAGAAAGAACAACAATATAAGAGATTTCATTAAAATTAAAAATCGACGTTAAGTTGTATTTTGATGACAAAATTAACCTGCACAAAACAAAATAGAATCGAAGGGTAAAAAATCATACCTGAAATATTGCCAGAAAGTCCAATTACAGAGATGAGAGATTGCAGGTGAGAGTAACGACTGAAAATCCTGATACTCTGGAGCACTTTGCTCAGGTTAAGTTGACCGCTGAAATAGCTGGAAGGAACAGCTGAAAGTTCTTGCCTTACTTTCCATTCTTCACCAGGCTTCAGTGTGATCGGCTTTTCGATTGCTGCTGCCTCAACACACAGCATGTGTTTGTACTCAGCGTCTCCGAAATCAGCCATGGCTTTTGCCTTCTTATCCCATGGATTCCACACCACTAAGTAATCGAACGTTAGTCAAAAGGTTAATTGAAAATAAACAACACGATGATGCTTCTTTATTGATAGTTTTCGAGATAATGATGAGAAAATCTGAAATGCAAAATCTCACCAGCATCAGCAGTCCATCTTTCTGGACGACAAATGTACGCTTCTTTTCATGATCCAGAATAGCAATCTTTGTTGGTGTGCTGAGATAAATCTTGTCCACCTGGGTAAACAATTGACAATACATAAACCTTAATTGTGGCAAAGTAATAAAAGAGATAACAAAATCATGTCACTGGGACTTACAACATCTGCTCCAGCACGAGCCTACGGAAAAAACACACATCGACAAAACTGAACTTAGAAACACTTAGTAGATCATATTACAAATGAAAGTATGTATATACTCGCGAAACAACCTGTTTGCGTAACTGATGCACAGTCTCATCGTTCATTATAACTCCTGTATAACACATAAGACACATGAGTGCATTCATTGATGGTTCCTTTGGGATTTAAAGCTTTTAAAATAATAATCAAATTGCAAATAAGGGCATGCTAATTACCATCTTCTCTGACAATACCATCATGTCCATCCGAAGAATACGGATCCAGAGCAACATCAGTGTAAATAATTTCCCATTTATGTTGTGTTGTCGATATAGCCGTTTAATTTCCCATCTACAGCTCTCCAAACAAAATTGAGAAAAGTAGATAAGGAACCGCGACTTTTTGGTATTTATAAGAGACTCGTACTCCACAAATTGAGAAAAGTAGATATGGCAAACCTCACTCTGTAATAGTTTACAATATGTGTCAGTCAATTAGAAGTAGTGTTGTTCAAATTACATAATACCAACCTTGTCTCCAAAATGGGGATTCGAGTCTAAAGATTCTCGAAATGAATCGTAAAATGAGTTGCCGTATCTGTACACAACAAAAGCAGATGACCTACTGCAGTAGGTTGTGATTCATATCATGTTCGCTGGATTTGGATATTCGCTGGATTTGCTTCAAACACGGTTTCAGAAACACAGGTTGGATTTAGATATCCTGTTCGCTGGATTTGGATATTCGCTGCAGTAAGTGGTACATCCACTATTTACAATGAACCGGTTCCAACTGTCCACCTACAAAAAGACATGGGTTGAATTGTAAAGCTTTAATCTTTTTTTTATAGGAAATGCAAGTAAGCCTGTTAAAGCTCAAATCTTAACAAAGCAAATGCAAAAGAAAATATAGTAGAATGTAAACTGAACTTACCTGATCAAAAAAGACCATCTTGAACTACAAAATTAATCAACAAATCAACTTAAATATCAAATAGAAATCAACAAATCAACTTATCAGTAACTACTAACATGGAGTCTGGAGGAGATGCGGTGTGTACTGTTTCAGGCTTTCGACTGAATAACAGTTGTTTAAAAACCCTAATATACGAACATATATTTTATGAGTAACATCAAACACGATTCAAGATTTCAGACGCAAAATCAAGATTTCAAACACTAAAAAGATAAAAAAACACAATTCAAGATTCATATTTTCGACTGAACGACAGTTGTTTAAAAACTCTAAAATAGGAACATATATGAATGATAAATGCATTAAGTGGGTAAAATTTGATTTTTGTATTTTAAATGATGTTTTTGTATGATGTAATAATGACATTAGATTAGCTGACTTGTTATGTTTTAGGAGTTGACACATAGGATTTGCTTATGTCATGCTCCTCCTCCTTTAATAGAGAGGGGAGATACATTTTTATTCTTCTCAATTTATTTATCTTCTCAGATAAACCTTCATTATTGCACGTTAATGGTTTTGTAAAAACAATGTAAATTTCTTGTTAATAAATAGTCATATTGTGCATTATTTTGACTCATTTAGTTCATGGATGGGCGTTATTAACGTTTTGGATTTATGTAGAGTTGTGAAGATTAGGGGTGTAAACGAGTCGGAACTCAAGTTGGTTTAATTGATACTCGACTTGTGACTAGGTTTTCAAGTTCGGATTTTGATTGGGCTTGACTAGTTTATTACTAATTATATAACTTATTTTGTTTAAAAATATTTTTGTATATATTTGTTAGTTAAAGATTTTTATATATATCATAACATAAATTATAATTATTTGTATCATAACTGTATATATAATAGTAATTATTACATAAGTATATATTGAATAACAAATATAAAAATAATAGGCTCGAGCTTGTTTAAACTCGTCTCGATTCGAGCTTTTAACAATATGATCTTGCGCAATTCACGAATGGCTTAGCTTGTTTAACCACCTAGTTATCATGACATGAACACTTGGTAGTTAATAACGAAGATACGTTGTGCATGTACACGCTATTTTTATTTAATTTATAAGATTATCATGTACGAGAATTTGTAATTATAGTCGTTATTATAATACACCTTAATATAATATAACCCTTTTGAAATCAGCAATACAAACTATCCATTATAGAAGGTAGTGTCAATCTTTAAAGTATGTTTTTCTTACATTTCTGCCGTTAAAAAAAAAAATTCTTACGTTTCTAGTCGATGTCATTAATGTAGGTTTAAAATCTATTGTTTATACATTTATAGTCAATGTCATTAATGAATGTTTCGAAATTGCTGCGAAACACGAATGGGTTATCCGATTGTTCATAAACATTTATAGTTTTATTTACAAGACCATTTAAATCAAGCGGTAGAGTTGGAGGATGAAGGTAGTGGGCCTACGGATATTAAATTAATGAGGAAATTCAACGCTATTAGGAATGCTCTCAAAGTTTGGAGATCGGAAATTATGAAAAAAGAAGGTGAAAGTGTCATTAAAGCGGAAGAAGAGTTAGAAAATATTATGGAGGATCGGGATTTGAAGGAAGTTGAGGATTGGAAAATAAGAAAGTGGTGATGACCCATGAGTCCAATAAGTGTGTGGATATGAAACAAAAGTCGAGAACAAGATGGGCGCTTGAGGGTGACGAAAACACCAAATTTTTTCACACACATGTAAATATGAGGCGGGCTTTAAATATGATTCCTGGTTGAATTTATATGGTAGCTGGGTTACAAACCCGAACAAGATTAAAAGTGAGGTGATGAGGTTTTTCAGAGATCGCTTCAAAGACGGGTATCGGTTTAGGCCTAATATGTTCTGTGACAACATTAAGGAATTGAATCAGGAGGAGAAGGTTTTGTTGACCATGCCGTTTTCAATGGCTGAAATAAAAGAGGCGGTTAATGATTGTGGTGATGATAAAGCTCCCGGCCCCGATGGCCTTAATATGAGGTTTATTAAGAAGTTCTGGGATTTATTCAGCAAGGACTTCAAAGAGATTATGGATGCATTCTTTGATAGTAGGAAGATTAGCGTTGGGTGTGGAAGTTCCTTTATAACCCTCATTCCAAAAATAAAAGATCCTGTCGAACTTAACAACTACCGACCTATCAATCTCATTGGTATCATAAGCAAGGTGGTATCTAAAGTCCTTGCCAACCGGCTTAAAAAGGTTATTGGTTATGTGATCTCTGAAGCTCAGTCAGTGTTCATCAAAGGTAATTACATTCTCGACGGTCTGCTTCTAATCAACGAAATCACTAATTGGGGAAAGAAGAATAAGAAGAAGGCTTTCTTTTTGAAGATTGATTTTGAGAAAGCATACGACAATGTAAATTGGAATTTCCTTATCTCAGCTATGTGTCAGATCGGATTCCTGAGTAAGTTGTGTTATTGAATTAAAGGAATTCTGGAATCGGCTAGATCGTCGGTGTTGGTGAACGGATCCCCGACTTTTCAATTTCAGTGCCATAAAGGGTTACGCCAAGGGGATCCTATCTCACCATTTCTTTTCATCTTGGTTATGGTGATGCTTTCTTGCATGATCGATAAAGCTAGAAGTCTAAATGTCTTCCCGGGAATTCAAATTCCTAATGGCCTTTGTGTGACTCACTTACTGTATGCGGATGATGCTATAATTCTTGGGGAATGGTTAGAGATTAATATTAAGAATGTGGTTCGCATCCTCCGGGTTTTTCATATTTGTTCTGGCCTTAAGATTAACATCAATAAGTCCAACATTTATGCTATTGGTGTTCAATCGGCTATTTTATCTAGCATGGCGGAGATTGTGGGTTGTCAGGCGGGAGTTTTACCCTTCAAATATCTTGGTCTCATGGTGGGGGCTAATATGAATAGAATTAATAACTGGAAACCGGTTTATGATATTTTTGATACTCGGCTGGCTAAATGGAAGGCGGATATGTTATCAATTGGTGGTAGAATTACTTTCATCAAAGCTGTGTTGGAAAGTCTCCCTCATTATTACTTTTCACCATATAAAGCTCCGGTTAAAGTTATTAATGATTTAGAAGCAAACATAAGGAATTTCCTATGGAGTGGTGACGGTTCGGTGAAGAAAT
Source organism: Scalesia atractyloides (assembly GCA_947069175.1). Taxonomy (NCBI): domain Eukaryota; kingdom Viridiplantae; phylum Streptophyta; class Magnoliopsida; order Asterales; family Asteraceae; genus Scalesia; species Scalesia atractyloides. The sequence continues at coordinate 71,732,780 of CAMTDV010000019.1, forward strand.
TACATTGGGTCGCTTGGGATAGAGTCTCACTCCCTATTAAGAATGGTGGTCTCGGGTTAAGTAAGTTAAAAAAACATCAATACAACTCTTTTAGCCAAATGGGGATGGAGATTTCTTACTAATAAAAACAAGATGTGGAATAAACTTATCGAGGCTTTACATGGCAATAGGAACTGCGGAGACTCCTTTCCTGTTAAAAAATCTCTCGGTGGTGTGTGGAACAATGTTGTGCAGGTACTCAATAATACGATCATTGACGAAATTCAATTAAAGAACTTGTTTAAAGTTTCGGTTGGCAATGGCGAAAACACAGCCTTTTGGTCGGATCATTGGATTGGTAACAGGCCTCTCAAAGACTTATTTACCAAACCTTTTTAAGCTTGAGGAAAGAAAAAATTGCAAAGTTAGTACCTGCGTGGGATATGGGTGTAACAACCCGTATTTTCAGTTGTTCATGTTTTCGTGTATTTATTTTGATTTTCAGTTTTGTACTCAGAGATTCGTTAATAGAAATGTTCGTATTAAATTAAATATGTTTTGTCATTACATCGCATTGTTACATTACAACTAAACGCTTATTTAACGCAACGCTTCGCATGTCTCATCGCTATCCCATCGCAATCGCAACGCAAATACTTAATTTGGTATATTGGAATTATGTGGTAATATTAGTTTACTTGTTTGTGTGTTATACGTGTTTATGTTTATATGTGATTGGAATTATCGTGGTTTAATCGCTCGCAAACTCACGCAACTCACTCTCACGCGTTGACTCGCTATTACAACCTTAAATCATCGCTAAATCGCTTAACGTTACTTTATAACTCGATTACGTCGCTAAAAATCGATAACGAATGAAAAACGAGGAAATCCAGAGTTTTGGGCCAAGTTCGCTCGAACTTAGGTGAAGCCAAGTTCGGCCGAACTTGACTGGCCAACTCAGAACTCCCTTTCACCTCTCATGTTCGCTCGAACTTGCTTGAATCTTTATGGATTCAGCAAGTTCGGCCGAACTTGACTCAATTCACTTCAAAATCTGCTAAGTTCGCGCGAACTTGCATGATCCCATGCAAGTTCGACCGAACTTGACTCCACCAGCCCCCAATTTTGTCTTCACCTATAAATACTCAGCCTCATTCTCTCATTTGAACTTGCTGCAACTTCGCTTTGAGCTCCGAAACCCTCTGTTTTCTAGGTAAGAATCAACCCGATTTCAACTGCAATGATGTTCAACAACGTTATACAACGTTTTACAACGATTTTGCACAAGGCATTGCCTACGTTTTCATCAAATCTCTTATATTTTACGAAATCTTCATCTTTTTCCATTAAAACTTCTATTTTCACTCAAATCTATACTAGATCTGAGCAAAACCTTTTAAAGTATTTATTTTTACACCTTTTTTCAGACTAATGACGTACGTTTCGTTCACTTTTGAGTGGAACGAGGCGTTGTCGAAGCTAGATCTCAGGTCCGGAAGCACAAGGACGAAATCGTCACTTTACACAAACTGGACTAACCCGTACGAACCACCAAATTCGTCCGGATTAGCCCGAGTTTCTGTAAATGGCTAAGTTCGCTCCAAAAAGACCTCTCAGCCTAAGTTTTACTCAGTGGCTTAAGGTTGGAGGGATGGCCACTCGATTTCCTTAGAAAACGACGCGAAAACGCAAGATTTTGGACCCCGAAAACATCAAGTTCGCTCGAGATTACACCGGTTTTTGACAACACACTAGCCAAGTTCGCTCGAAATTTGCCCTCAAAGGGTCAAGTTCGGTCGAACTTGAGTAAGAATGTTCCAAATTTCCTCCAGAATCCCCCAAGTTCGCTCGAACTTGTATTATCTGTTAACATTATCCATAAGTTCGCCCGAACTTGACTCAACCTCAACAAAAGTTTATCAAGTTCGCTCGAACTTGTATGTTTATACATACAAGTTCGGCCGAACTTGTCTACTGCTCAACTCAAACTTAACCATTTCAGCAATTCGGAAGACTGATGCACTTCTGTTCGTTTACAGGCTGATCCGGCGCTTTTCCCGACTCTCCTCATATCTCTCACCTCACCTAAACGCACCGACTGTGAGTATACTTGACCCGTTTTCGCTTTAATGCACATTTTGGGTGTTACATACGTTCCTCTATCAAAATCACCTCACAAATCAAACTGTTTATCACACGCGAATAATCTGATTGTATATACACAATACGTGATACTAGAAACATGTGACTAGGACTTATTTTCGTTAACTTGCCTCCTTAGCTAGTAAGGTACTATAGTGTGGCTTACACCCAACGGGGTCTAGTTAGGATGGACTCGCAAGCCTTCTCACGGTAGTTAGCATGAGAAATGAGCCTATGTTGTGTGAAGTGTTTTGGTGTATCATGATATGTAGTTAGATTATTTCGCGAGCGCTTTCTCTAATATGCTAGTAGTACTTAAACCTGTATGCTCACCTTTACTAAATTGTATTGACTTGTATTTTAACTATGTAACAGGTTGAGGATTTTTAGCTCGGATGCTTTGGAAGTAGTTGTTTCGTTTAGTTGTTTTGTTTAGTTCAAATGTAATAAATCTAGGGAAAATCGAACCTTTTTGTTTTTGGGAAAAACGAGTTTTTGTAATAGTTATTTTGAAATATCGTGTTTAATGGTATGGGACGTTAAATGTTAAATGATGTTGACAGATAATTGTTATGGAATTCTCATGAGACAATCTGGTCGCCTAGTGCCACTACCCCGATGTTTCCGCCATCGGTTGGGGTGTGACAATGGGACTGATGGAAACCGTTTTATTTGAAGATGAAGGAGACCGGTTTCAGTGGAAACGGAAATTAATGAGCTGGTGGAGTTATGCACCTCGCTGATTCGGATTGGTTTGAACCAAAATTATGATGAATGGAAGTGGTATGGGGCCAAAGATGGTGGAGAGGAAGAGTTCAGCGTTAATTCGGTTAGAAGACTTCTTGACAAAATGCAGGATTCAGCTGGATACGTATGTGCCCAAGAGGTGTAAGTGGATTCCAAAGAAGTGCAACATTTTTATCTTGAGGGCGGAAATGAACAAGATAGCTACGTTAGATGCTCTAAAAAGGCGAAACATTGGTAATGGTATCTCGACTTGCGGGTTATGTGAAGAAGGAGATGAAAGTGTGGAACACTTGTTCACATGTGTTTTTTTGCGTCGATGTTGTGGATTCGTATTAGCTTGTGGTGCAAGTGTCATAATCTGGTAGTTTTTTCCTTTAGGGATCTCACTGAAATTCATAACCATGTGGGAGTGGAAGGAAAGAAGAAAGAGGTTCTTAAAGGCCTTATTAGAATTGGATGCTGGGCGATTTGGAGAATGAGAAATGATGCGAGGTTCAAGAAGAAAAAGGTTAAGTTAGAGTATATTTTCGGTGAGGTTAAGAAGATTGGTTTTTTGTGGTATACGTCTAGGAACAAAGGAATTGTCACGTCTTGGGATGATTGGTGTAAATTTGTAAATCTGTAATGTTGTTCTTGGTTGCCTCAGTTTGAGGCAGCTTGTGTGTTAATGAAGTTTACCTTTAAAAAAATGGTTTATGCCTCCATTCCACATCAACATTATAACGTATCTTTAAAAAAAACATGTTAACAATTAATGCGTGTTCATTCATTAGCTTCCAACTTTGTTTTTCTCATTAGTATTATTTAGAAATGCGGCTTCCTCTTCATCCCTCTATAATGCCTAGAGGGACAATGTTGGAGGCATTATTATTAAACCCTTTTACGCCTCTATAATGTCCATTACCCATAATCTTATATAATTTACTTAGGCTTCCACTATTCTCACACCCATAAATCTTATTTTTACATTCTTTTTTAGTCTCTCTCTCTATATACATTTATGTATGTATAGAGAGAGATAGAGAGAAAGAGCGTGTGAATATAAAGTCCCCTTCCTCTATTGTCTATTCTCACATCCCTAAATCTTATTCACACACCATTTTACACACACTCTCTCTCTCTCTATATATATATATGTGTGTGTATGTATAGAGAGAAATAGAGATAAGGGTTGTGTGAATATTAACTCCCTTATCAAGGTGTTATGTTAGATTTCATAAGATTTATAAACGGTAGTCGATATTATTATTTTTAAAGCCCTTGCTTATTTTCAATAATTTGAGAGTCGTAACGGAATAGCCTATTGCCCATGAATGATTTACGTTTGATATTTGTGTATTTATTTCAAAAATATATATTTAGTTTTTGTGTTTGATAAATTTGTGTATTTATTTCAAATATATATATATTTTGTTTTTGGGTTTGATAGAAAAACTTCAAATAAAAATAAAATATAGTATATATAGACTTTATTTGTAACGGTTTAATACATTCTTTTGCGATCTTTGATCACATAACTAGCAAATGTCGTCTTGACAATAACAACGATTGTTTGTACAACGTTGTTCATTGATTACACATGGACACTTCTCTTGACAATCAGCAGTGGCTCCGCATGGGTAGCCGCGTGGCGAAGGCCCGCTTGGGGGAATCGGGATATCCTTCGGCTTCGATGGGTACCTTGGAAACCCGGATGCCGATACACAAATAAGCAGTAGAAAGCACATCGTGACGAGACCCTTCGCCATTTGGATTGTCCTAAAATGATCGAGAAGTATGTATGTTTTCGATCAGATCGCCTGTTTTGGTACTAGGTTTGTGGTTTTTATAATCAAGAAATGTTGGGAAGTGGTTGAATACAATAAATTATATATTAATCATTTTTGTTTCATCTGGAATTGTGATAAATGATAATGGCATAAAACATTTATCATTTTCTTCTAGATCATACCGCTAATGATGAAAAAAACATGCTATGGATTGCTCATGTGCACATTAAGTTTTTGTTAATTCCAAAATAATTTTATTTAAATTAAATGATTTTTGTGCACAAGAACTATAGGTATACTGCGTTTGTAGTTAAAATGTGTTTAAAATGTTTTGAAAAACCTGATCGATAGTTTGAATCATTATTTTAACCGGTTGATTCGCTATTAAATTAAAATGTTTTGAAAACCTGATCGATAGTTGAATCATTATTTTAACCAGTTGATTCGCTATTAAAAACTCAGGCGAACAAAAGTAAATTTAGAAAAAACACCGATAAATATTTAAAAATTTTGATTTTGAATTTTTAAGATATATTATATATATTATATATATATATATATATATATATATATATATATTAACAAAAAATGTTTTTTTATTAGAATAGCTTCTACACATTTTTATAAGGAAAAGCACCGAAAAACATTTTATAAAAAAAATGATTTTTAACATGTTAAGTTGAATTTTTGGATGTTAAATGCATGGTTTTCTGGTTCCCCGCTTTTTAGTGTTCCCCAATAAACCTTACCCTATATGTATATTTTTCAACGGGGCCTCATCACAGATTCTGTTACCCGATTAAAGTAAGCCGCAATACCTGAACCGGATACCCGAGACCCTAGAATCCTAGATGAGCTAATATATGACTAAGTAGTTAAAAGATTATGTGACATGAAGGATTTATGGGTGTGTAATAGGGCAAATATCCAAAAACCCAGTTGGGAGAATTGGATAAATTTTGATGTAACAGACATTCTATAAGTCCGTCGTCTTTTTTTATTGTTCGTTTTCTTTTTGTTTTGTTTCTTTCCTTATTTGTTTTTTTTAGTTTTTTGATGGCCCTGTATATACAGAGAAAGTTGTGTTAAAAGAATTATGTGACATGAGTATCTAATACATTATGAAATGATGAATTAAATGAGTTAAAATAATAATTGTTATGAAATAGAGGTTATTTTGGTTGCTAACGCATTCATTACGTGCTTTAATGCAACCATTATTTCTAGCGGTATCTTCTGAACAATAAATTAATATCATGTATATTTTTTAATAGTAAAACACAAGTCGATGAAGAGTGCTTTTGGTCAACACTTACCACAAAGTGATGGATATTTATAGGATTTTATTCATAAAATTTCTTTTGGTAAATTCTCATTAATTCTTATCAAGTTTTTCTAAATGATACAAAGTTTTTACTTATTTTTTTATATATTTTTTCAAACCGAGAGGGTTCCCAGAAACCCCCAAAATACTCCTGGATATGCCCTTGCTTACAACTTTGAACGTATTTTCCTTCAAAGATCCCAAACTAATAGAATGTTAACCGGTTAGTTTTTTTATGATGTGACATACTTATGTGGAAAAACTTTAACTTTTTGATGACGTAACATGCTTATACGGCAAAAACTTTATTTTTTATGACATGACATGCTTATGTGGCAGCGGACCCAAGATTTTTTTTCAATGAGTTCCATTTTTTTCGGTGTTCAAATTTTTTATAAAAAAACGTTAAAATTTTCGGGTCGGTCCTCATACGGGTCGGATCATAGCAAGGTTTGAACTAGATTTAAAAAAAACAGGATAAATGTGCTAGACAAGGATTGAACCCATGACCTCTTGTTGGAAAAGAGGGGGATTTACCACCACATCAGCTTTCCTTTTTTTCTACTGTGTCCATCTAATTCTATTTATGGGGTCCTTATACAATTTAATATACCGAATCTACTAGTTTTTTTAAAAACATTGGGGTCCTTGGACCCCAACCCACAATACGTGAGTCCGCCCCTGTATGGCAAAAAAATTAACTTTTTGTTGACATGACATACTTATGTGGCATGCCACACCATCAAAAAACTAATTAAGTTAGCATTCAGTTAGCATGAGGTCATTGGAGAAAATACGTTCAAAGTAAGGAGTTCTTTAAACATTTTCTTAGTTGGGATTAATCCCCACTAATAATCAAACCTTAAATGTTAACTGAAAGTTAACCCATTAGTTTTTTGTATGAGGTTGAATACTTGTGTGGAAAAAAGTACTCCATTTTCCCCAAACACCCACATTCTTCCTCAAACTCGCAACTTAAACAGAGAGAGAGGAGTGATTTCCGAAAAAATCACGGGTTGCCGGATACGTGTCGTTGTCGGTTGAAACCCTAGCCGTCGTCATCTTCAGGCGTTTGTACCACCACGAAACTGTATCCATAGCCACCGGAGATATCCCTCCTTGTGATGTCGGAAGATGAATTTAAGATGGGAGATATCCCTCCTTTGAAACTGTATCCATAGCCACCACGAAATCACGGGTTTAGGATGTTTTAAGGAATAAAAAATATCCGGTCACATATCAATTTAAGATGGGAGTTAATATTCACACACCCATATCCTCTATCTCTCTCTGTACAGAGAGATAGAGTGAAAAAGGATGTGTAAATAGTGGGAGCCGGTTTGACTGTTAAAAAAGTCGATTATACAAAAAGACATGACTAAAGTATGGAAAATAAAGTCTCTTTTAACTTTATTTCTCTAATGTTGTAAGTAATTGAATAAAACCATAGCAGCTAGCAATATACCATTATGCTTCCAAACTCGACTGATTTTAATGTCTAAAAAACCATTAAAACCAAGACCGCATCGAGCCCGGTTAGGCTCTTTAAGATTAAAAAAAACAGCAGAACATATCGAAAAGCAACGAAACCACACCCTTCTTTAATAAAACTCAAACGAACCGCATAAACTGTTTATCTTCTCGATTGAAAGGTGTTAACTGCCGGAAACTAGAAATAAAAATTGGCAGGAAATATTTGTTTTGCTGTTAGATAAAATAAGAAAAACAAATTTCAATTTCTGGGTGAAACCCCCCTTAAACAAGAAGACTCCAAGACCACCAATGGCCACTGCTAATATTATGGAAACCGCAACCGGGTCAACTTTGGGTCCATTGTTTTTCTTGATTCTTCGTTCTTGACGTGTTCTTTCTCCGATTTCATCGTAAAGATGCTTGCTGATGCTGTCTAACTGATGCATGATTTTCCTTTGGCTTTGTGCTATTCCAGTTATCTGTTATTTTTTTGTAAATATGAAATAAATTAATATGATGGATTAAGCAGGATTACAATCACTGGGATACGAAAATGGAACACACGCGAGTAGGTTCAGTCACTGGTCGAAACATGTTCAGGTCAGAAGGGTAAATGTGTTTTGACCCGCCAACACTAGCGGGCCTAAACCCTTTCTAACACAAGCCAAAACAGGCCAGGTTGTGTTGGGTTGAGCTGCTAACACTTTTTTGTTCAAACGTTTCGATTATACAAATAACGAATGTATTAGAAATGATAACAAGAACTATATACTTAGTTTAAGGGCAAATATTATAAAATAGCAAGAGGTGACCTGTTGGGTAACTATAAGTTTTTCGATAGGCCCCATATGGCAATTAAAGTACTTTTTGGTCCCTGTCTGGTAGTTATGGGTGTTTGTTTATAGATCGTTTGAACCAACCGAACCATCTCAACCGAAGCAAGTCGGCCGGGTTGAGATCCAAACAGTTCGGTTTTGACAGTCTTAACAATTTAGCTCGGAACTTGGAAGCGGTTGTGTAAACTGACCCAAAGCTATTGGTAGGGTCTGGGGATTATAATACATACACTACATATTCAAAAAAATAAAATATCTACACGAATAATAAAGGTTAAACGATTGGTTCAGTTTACACAACTGCTTCCAAGTTCCGAGCTAAATTTTGCTAAACTGTCAAAACTGAACTGTTTGGATCTCAACCCGGCTGACTTGCTTCGGTTGGTTCAAATGGTCTATAAACAAACACACCACATACAAAAGTATCATGATTTTTTTTAACATTTAAATAAATCTATTTCATATTTTGACGAAGTTTTTTTTTATCAGGGAGCCATCTAACCTTTGAAAATTATTTTATAACTCAAAACTATTTTCAAGCAAATGGGTTAAAAGTGACCTCTACATTAAATGATTAGACAAAACAAGAATGCAAGTGGAATTATCACGTACCTCTTCGATGAGGGGAGAATCCTTTGCTAACTGAGTGGATGAAGTTGAATGGTGGACTTTCGACCCGTTTGATGAACCATTAGTCAAATTTGAGGTGAATTGTGACGTTAAATCATTGGATGACACGTTTTGTTGGTTCCCCGGAAATGTTCTTTGAAATTGTGAACTTTGAGCATCAATACGAGACGTGAATTCATCCATACGATCATTTAACGTAAAAATCTGTTCAGAGAGGTGGCTGATTGCTCCCTGAGAAGATAAGAAGACACCATGGTCAAACACTTTGACTTTTAAAAGTCATGCTACATAGTCAACTACTACTGAAATACCTAAATACCCCTTGTGACTGACTGAAGCGGAAAGAAAAATATTGGATTACCTGGATCGCCATTGTGTCTGTTGACTCTGTCGTCTTGTCATCAAACCTTGGACCATTGATTGCGTATCTAGGATTGGAGGCCAGAATACTATCCCTTGCGGTTGAATATGAATGCGACATTCGACTGGGCAACAAGCATCACCGAAACATTTAGATACCAAAATATTGTAGGTTTCAGCTAATATGAGGGCGCGCAGGGGTGAGCAGAAAACCGAAAAAACCGATTTAACCGAACCAAAAAAACTCGAAGCGCACAAAAAACTGGATCGAAAAAACCGAACCGAAATTCACGGTCCGGTTACGGTTTTACATTTTTTGAAAACCTAAAAAAACCGAACCGAATAACCTCTAAAAAATGTCAACATCTAAGAAAGATTCTAAAATCTTGAATTATACCTTCTATTTTGAATCTTACGTAATTTTGTTCCAAACACAAAACCAAAAAATGAACCGAACCCTTGCTAAAACCGAAACCAAACAGTTTACAATAACCGAAAACCAAACCGAACCGTGCACACCCCTAGCGCGCACACACATACAAAATATATAGCACCTCTTCAAGAAGTTATTTCTTGTTGCAGCGAGAGAAAACGTTTCTTTGGGACTCGACAGCATTTCATCGTCTATGCTTAGCTTTGTTTTCAGTTCATCCGGGAGTACCTACAAAAACTCATGATTATGATTAAATGGCATAGAAACTAAGAACACACAACTTTATAAATTCATTAATTTATCATACCGTGACCTCGTTCACAAGCTTTTCAAGTTGCATTAACTCAACATATGTGCGCGGGACATACGAACCTTCCAAACCCAACTGCTCAGCAACGTATCTTACGCTTACGCGGTCTCTTCCTTGTACCTTTAATCCGAAACGTAAATGGAAAACACCGTGAATAAATTTCAAATGAAAATATGAAATGAATGGGGAAAAGTTTTTTGGGTACTTGAATGTAATGTCGACTAATTTGTTCCAGCCAGTCTATTTTTACGCACACTCGGTCATCGGAAAACACATGGCTACTTCTTTTCAAGATTGACGCTATTGTGTAACCCAACGCCATTAGACCACCGAGAAGCCGCACACTAACTTCAAAAGTAATCCTCGGAGATATTACGAATGGAGAATCAGTGACCCATTCCTAGCAAGTACAATGAGAAGTGCAGACAAAAGTCAGGATAAAAAGTCAAAAGTAGAGGTCCCATGTTGTGCAGATGGGTCAAACCGGATTGGTCCAACAACATATTTTTGTCATTTTCGGATAATTTATAAATAAAAGTTAGTAAATATGATTACAAAACCTATATTTATGAAAATAAAACGATTTAGGAGGATAAGTATTTGAATACAATTTGGGTAACCTTAACACATCTGACCCGTTCAACCCATTTGACTTATTATATATTGTTAAGTTTGTTTTGAGTAAAATGTTGTTTTCGTCCCTGAGGTTTGGCCACTTTTGCGACTTTCATCCAAAGGTTTGTTTTTCCGCATCAGGATCCAAAAGGTTTGAAATCTTGCCATTTTCATCCGACTCATGAACTCCATCCATTTTTCTCAGTTAAATGAGGGGCATTTCCGTCTTTTTAGACATTTTTATTAAAACAAAAACACTACAAGAAATAAAGATCCACCTATGTTGACTTTCTCCCCACCCAAACACTTTAATCATCACAAAAAATGTCTAAAAAGGCGAAAATACGCATGCTTTAACGTTAAAAAATGGATGGAGTTAACGAGTCGGATGAAAATGGCAAGATTTCACACCCTTTGGATCCAACAAACCTTTGGACGGAAGTCGCAAAAAGTAACCAAACCTCAGAGACGAAAATGGCATTTTACTTTTTTTTTTCATTTACCCACCTGACCCGTTAGAAGATAAATACAACAAAAATCAACACATTTTAGGCGAATGGGTCAAAAATGCCACTAATGATAAAAAGATTCAAAAGCAAACCTCAAACATGAGACTATATCTTCCTTCTCGATTGCGCATCCTCAAATACGATTGGCACGTTTCCGGATCTTCGCCAGGTGGCAGAAGATATATATCGTAAGTCTCCTCCAAAGTTTGTGTATGTTCATCTGACATGACGGACTTCACTTGATCCACAGTTAGGTTTCTTGATGACTGAAAAAGTATCAAGAAACCTTTGAGAACCCGAACATCAAAAAATTATTTCGTATTTGATTTTAGTAGGAAAAAAGTTGAAACCTTTAGAATATAAGTTGGACTCTGGAATCCCGTGAAGGGGTTAAACTTGTTTACGATTCTTATATGCGCTGTCTTGAGATCAGGTTCTATAAACGCTTTGTACATTGGATAAACCTGCATAAAGATAGCAACTAAAATAATAAAATCTCTAGTATCAACTATCGAATGCACACGTATATGAGCAAGAACAAACCGTTTCAGATATCTGGTAGATGATTTCTTCAGGCTCCTGTCCAACACGTTGTATGTCCCTCAAAACCCGTTTTACCAGATCAAAATGAACACCACCCGTAACAGATACTCGAAGATCCAATAGCGGACGCAACTTCTCACTTAAAGCATAGATTCCTTCAATTATCACAATACGGGAGCCCGGTACTTCAAGTGTCCTATTATCACACATCAGCTCATAGTTACATATATCAATAGCTAATGATGTCCCGTAACTATTTTAGTCATAGTTATTAAAGCGATCGCCCAGGCGCGCCTAGGCGCAAATAAGGCCCCAGGCCCAACAAATCGCCCTGAGTGCGCCTCGCGCCTTTAATCTTCAGGTTAGCTCATGTATGCCAATAATGTCATTAAAGCGAGCGCCCAGGCGCGCCTAGGAGCCAATAAAGCCCCGGGCCCTACAAATCGCCCTGAGTGCGCCTCGCGCCTTTAATAACTATGGTTTTAGTTACAATATTTGCATAGTGTGGGCTGCATAGTTGTTTATAGCGAATAGCGGACAACAGCGACAAGCAACCTATACGTTACGTAGCGATAGCGGGGGATATTTTATGTTTAGCGATACACTAGAAGAAAGCTTTAGAAAGTTTTTATATGTATATTGTATCCAAATATGGTGTTTCTATACGTATATTTAACAAAAACCCTAAAATCCAGCTATTGTATGCGTATATTTTATCACTATTTATATTAAAACAAAATAAAATAAACAAATAAACCTGAAATCCCGCTATTTACACTCTATGGAGGCGCCAAAATCAGATAGCGGTGAATGAGCACTTCGCTACGCTATTCGCTATAGCGCTCGCTATTAACAACTATGGGGTAGGCTGTAAAAAATTAGATGCACAAACCTGTAACCGGTACGGGAACTAGACTTGAAATCATATATCGGAACTTCAACCGATTTCCCCTCTTTCAAATCATTTATGTTTTTTAGTAGCGTGTCATAGTCGGTCAACCGAGGATCTGTTACAAAAAGATAATAGATGCATTAACATAACCGAATTCACTATATGATGATACTACAAAATCTTACCATCGAAGTTATCATCGATCACTCGGCTACCATCATTATAATTATCCATCGAAATGACCGCAACATTTGGCATAAAGTTGAGTATTTTCTCAGAAAATGATGTCTTCCCGGCGCCAGAAGGACCGGCTAATCCAACCAAAACGATCCCTTCATTTTTTTGAGTTAATAACTGACACGCACGGATTACAACAAAGAATCCCTTCTCGAATGATAGATTATCTTGAATTCTCGCAATCTCATAACGCTCACAATCTTTTCTCTTAACTAAACGCACTTGATCTTTCAACAAACCTTGCTTTCTTGACGCCAAATCGCCGATAGTGATTTCTTGAGTCATTAAGTCTGCGTTTGCTTCCTGTATGCGAAGAACAGCACCGATAAATTGATATAGAATCTACCCGAATATACGAGTATTTATGGTCAATAAATTAGATCAGTCAACCACCTAACTTACCAAAAAATTTCAATCAATTTGTTATATCTACCTAGCATATAATTATGTAAACATAAGTTTTGAGTCACATTAATCAAAATACCATCAAAAAGTCATAACTGAAATTATACGGCATCTTACAGTCAAATCATACAAATAAACGTCAAAATTCAAAAACATAAATTTCACAAAAATTAAAAACCAAAATAGACTCATTCTTTCATCATTCAATAGCTTTAACATCATATACCAAAATAGACTCATTCAATAGCTTTACAAGTTTAAAATATCAAAATTGATATCTTTTTTTCTATTTTTAGAAAGAAATAACAACTAAAAATATAAACTTTCCCCACAATAACTGCAAATTAAAATGCCCATATCATCTCTACAAACTACAAACAAATTCTTTAAAATCAAAAATCCCAAACATGAAAATAAACATAAATCACACACCAAAAGTCCAAGATTTAATCAAAACATTAAAAAGAAACAGAACCCACATCAAAACAAACATTTCAAACACTTTTATTGAATCTTAAAACCCTACAAAACAAAAAGCAACAAACTTTATCATCAAAACAACAAGATTACCATGGGGGGGGGGGGGTTACCCTTTTGGTGCAGCAAGAACTGATCAAAAGGGGGAACACCAGAGTGTCCCTGGAGCTTCACACAGCAGATTTGAACTCCAAGAAAGCATAAAAGCGTGCAAATGAAGTCACCAAACGGGTGTGTTTACCACATGTTATGTGTAAATCTAATGCAATTGGTGGTATTGGTGAAGATTGTTGTGTGATTGGTGAAAAGGGTTACGATTTTTTTGGGGATTTTGTTGATGGGAATCGGAAAAATTGCAGGATTTGCAGTTTGCAGACAGGTCTGGCGGAGGAGAAGTATATATATATAAAATATTATTATATGTATAAACCCTTTGAAGCAAAGGAAGCAGCGGCGTAGTGAATATTTTATGAAAGAGTATAAATAAAAGTTAAAAGATCAAATTTTGAACCGGCTAGAAGACCGGATAAAAGATCTTCACATGATGAAAATATGAAATATCTTTTGTATAAAGAAAGAATTAACGTGGAGTTATAAATTTTATAATATTTGCAAAGAAGTTATATTAGAGGTATAATTTTATCAACATCTCATAACTTATAAACCTACTATACAACTATAAAAACCTACTATATAACTTAATAACGAATAGTGAACGAAACCCATGTGATGTGGCTAGTGGTGCACTAAAAATGGTTCATGACTCAAATTGGTTTCGGTTCCAAACCACCCACCCTTCGAACCGGTCTTGAACCTATTTAACCTTCCAGTTTGGACCTGGTTCCCCTCCTTCAGCACAAAACCCGACACAAACTGAAACTGTTTAAGATCCAAACTGGTTTGAATCGATCCAAAAAACCGGTTTAGAACCGATTTGTACCATTGCCAGCTTTCTAGCCTTTTTTTGCTTGTTTTTTTACCGTTTTCTTACCCAAAAATCACCATCCCCCCCCCATATGCTATAGTATAAATAGGTAGTGAATGCATTGATTTGATCACAACACTTAAAATTGAAAAAAAAATACTAAAAACGCAAAATTGATATATGGTTTAAAGTTGACAATATAAAGTCTTTAGTTGATGATTCTTAGTGGTTTTTAGTTTGAAAGTGTTTACTAAAACTGAAAAATGGTAAAAGCAAGAAAAAGAAGGGTTGATAGAAAAGAGTTCAAATATCAAATATGCATATCTTAGGCTAGAAAATAAGTTTCAGGAGCCACATTATGTGAATGTGTTTGAGCGAGCTTATCCGAAATGACCACGTACGGGCCATACCCACTTCAAACGGTATAGGTCGTACCCTCCAAAATTGACCAACGTGTTTAGCAAGCTATTTTGGGCCACATAGTGATTACGGGTCGTACCCCTTAAAACGACACAGATGTACCGACCCAGACACATAAAAGCCCTAGTTTTCCTGTTTAAGCCACCATGACGACCGAAACCCTAGATTTCAATCCGGAGCTGGCCCTAAGGGCTGAAGGACGACTTAGGACGCTACGGTGTGATCAGGAAGTTTTAGTTCATCATTCCAAACCTGAAATCACTCCCGAAAATATGAAGAGTCAAGATTAATCACCAAATATGTGAGACTAAATTACCAGTGATCATCTCCTGTCCTAGGGTTTATGTTGATAATTGTGTTTAACATGTTCTTACCTACTTTTGGATTTAGATTTAGTTCTAATCATTTGGTTAGTTAGTCAAATCTTTTTGTTTATTTGTTTAGATTAAAAAATTTTGATTTATAAACTTCAATTCGATTTCATCAGTTATTTGTTTCGATTTATGGCTAATGCTGAATGGCACTCAAAATGATTGTTGCAAAATGTGTGGAGGTTTTTTTTCAACCAAACTCAAACTCGACTCTGAAAAATCATATGACCAAATATTTCTGAACACCGAAAGAAAATACGGGGCAAAGTGGTTCAGTGGACATTTAAGGTGGAATTTTTATTTACTACTTTAACAGGGTTTAAGATCGAATGATGAAGTTTGTGATTCAAGAAGGTTTGTCTTTTCGACCACTTTGGCTACCCTCGCTTAGAAAATATGATTCGAGATATGTAACGTCCGGCGTCTTCATACTTTCCATGTTTAGAAAGCTCGTGTTGTATTTCTATTTTTGGAATCTTTGTATCTTGTATTCGTTCTTTCGTTGTAATCTTTGTAATCGTTGTAAACCGAGACTTGAATCATAATGAAAACTCGAATTTTATTCCTATCCATGTTATACTTATACGTGACCATCTTATACTTATACTTATTCATACAATCATGCTTGATATTCGTAAACGTGTGATAATTTGTAATTACGTGACAATCGTACTTCATGCGAGACTTATTCATGATTCTTAAACTTAATCATACTCATTTTATACTTATGTGAACTTTTGTACACGTTAATTATGCCTAAAAGCCTTAATGTATTCTTAAAACAAGTGTTAGATGTGAATTAAACATGTTACAAATAAAAAAAAATAAAAATAAAAAAGAATTTGCCTGCAGGCCTTGCGGACCGCAAGGGAAAACCCTTACGGTCCGTAAGGGGGTCTGGGCGGGCAGATTGTGTTTTCAGCCGCGCAAATGCACGGATCCACACACTTAAACCTCCTCCAATCACCTCCTAACCTCATTTAAACACTTCTTATCACCCTAAACTTTCCATTATAAATATCAAGTTCCTCTAAGCATTTTCACACTTTTACAACTCTCTAATCACCCTCAAGTCACTTGCAACTTCTGAATTCGGGCAGATTCATCATATCTTACAAAAGTGAGCATAACTTACTTATTTCTTAACCATTTTACTTGATTCTTCTTTCTACTTGCTTGGATAATCATTAGGTTTGAATCCACGGGTTCTCCATGGAGAATCCAGACCTGGATATTCGCCTAAAGGGCTCCAAACTTTCTGTTTTATACAAATCTTTTTAAAACTTATGTAATACATCAACCAAACTTGTGTTCTTGTGCTCCTAATCAAGCTTATGATTAGTGAAGCCTAACCAAGCTTGTTAACATGAACTAAGGGCTGTTTTAACACCCCAAACTTTCTGTTTTTTAAGAGCTTAAAGCTCACAAGTGTTGCATGTCTTGAACATGGTCTTGTGTGACTAACTTGGTTAGCTTGGGCTATCCTACACCTAAGTCCACACAACACTTGATGTTTTCTCATCATCCTAAGTAGCTTGCTAGTTGAAAGTAACACAACCCCGTCTAGCCTTCGACGTGTGTCGACGCCGGCTCACCGGGTTGTAGATTACTTGGCTACTTAGTGGATAGTAACACGTAATTCGTTTCTTGTCATTCTTGTACATCGTTCTTGACCCTCCTTGTTGTCTATGACAACTTGTGTAGTGGTGAACTCTTATGAGGTTCCTAAATGGATGGCTATGCCACCTACCTCCTACATGACTTATATGATATCCATGAATGGACTTATACGTATAACTATATTAATCTATATAATACATACTTACAAACTGAAACCTTGATAATGACTACATAATCATGTGTCGAGTTAGTAAGTTTAATCACTAAAGAGTATGGTTCCTCGTTTTGATTCTAATACGTGTTACAACCTATGAAATCACATAAACCCTAATGGGTTCCCATAGTGTCAAAACGAGTGCTAGACCTTAGTGAGTATTTTCGTATACTTACTTTGTATGCATATTCCAAAATCCCGAATCTTCCATAATCATCCAAATACTCACACCTACGTTTTCCTCTTGTAGGATAACTCGGTGTTCATCCCGCAACTTAAACAACTCTTCACGGATTACCAAGTCGAAACGCTTGCAAAACCGTGAGTACACTCGACCCGTTTACATTTTATCACTTTTGGGTGTAACATGTTTACCATATACAAAATCATAACACTTAAACTTTATGAAATGCACAAAAACAATCCAAAATTTATGAATGCTTGATACATTACTTGTTGCTTATATCTTGGACCATTCGTATGTGATACCATAATCATTAGCTTATCTTAAGCCTTCATTTGACATGTATAGCGCTATAGGACTAACCCACCACCTCCCTCATGAAATCTAGAGGCCATGTTCAAATATCGTGATTGCGTTAACAGGGGTTTGACTAGAAATATTGCATGCCATGTATAATGCTCACGTATAAACTTGGTATCATGTGGATTCGTTTTAAACTTGATTCACATACGTATGCTTATGCTTAAACTTGTGTACTCGCCTTTGCTTTTGTATTGAACTCTATTTTAAAACATGTTACAGGTTGATGAAGATGATGCTATGAATTGAAGTAGCGTTGAGACTAGATACACACCTAGACGTTTAGGTTTATTATTGTTGTATCAACTTTTGTCAAATGTTGTTACGTTATTTGAATTTTCCTTGTATTGTAATGACAATTTATTCATGAAATTAAATTCGGTTTAATTAAATTATTGTCGCTATTAGTGTTGTGAGCAATAAGCAATCTATTTCGTCCCGCCTTGATGTTTCCGCCATTGGTTGGGGTGTGACAATATACGCTCCAACCTTATTTCAAAGACGCAAGTCAATTCTCTAAGACGCTATTGTATGAGATTGTGGGAACAAATAAAAAATAATATTTTAATTTTATTTATTCTAAACTTACAAAACGATGTGAACTTAATTGCCGATTTTTGGTCGACTCCACATGGTTTACCACAATCACACCTTTGCTTAATATCTCATTGGGTAAATCCTAATACGAGACAAATGATGAAACCTGCGATTGCGTTTGAATTGTTTACATATCTTATAAATTTATTTCAAAATTAATGTTGATCCCAGATAACAATGTTTTATCTAAAGTTGTCAAGTGATTTCAACAAGTATGAAAATCATACGTAGAATTAGAAATCAAACTTTCAAGAAACACAACTATAGAATTTCAAAGTTTATATCACTTTGAAAAGCTTACAAGGTGATTGTAAGATTATTGACTAGTACAAACGAATACTCAAAGAATTTCGTGATGAAGGGCAGTGGAGTTTTTGTAGTATATATTGAATGCTTGGATTGACTCATTTTCCTTTTGGAGCTATGTTCTCTAACTATAGAGAATGTTCTCTAACTATAGAGAATGTTTGACATGAATAAACAATTTGTTTATTCATGCACTTGACTGTGTAAATTAGTTTTTTGACATATTCATTGAATTCGTTCAAGTCCACTTGCTACTTCAAAATTTGTGTAGAACCTTATCCATTTGACAAGTTGCTTCACCAGAATTATTTCTAATGAACTTCTTATCAGAAATCTAGGTCATCAGATTTCTGATGATCAGAGTTTACCAGAATCTGATGATGAACATCAGATCTATAATCAGATTCATCAGATTGCCCTTTTCTGATCATCGTTTGTTGAAGATGATGCTTATCTTTCTGTTGTCTTGTATCTTCTTTCTTAAATTACATGTTGACTTTTGTCATCTTCACAATTAGATCAGAATGATCTTAGTTTTCTTCAACACTTACAAAAAATTTCTATCAGTTAAGATTATGTTATAAAAACTTATAAATTAGAAAACAAAATGTTAATTTTTAAATGTCATTCGATAACACCTCAAACAGTACAAGCACAGTTACAAAAATTAAAAATAAAATATACACCTGATTTGCAATAGCGATTTTTTCATATTCATTATGCCGCACATTTATTGTAGAGTTAACTTTCGTTTTGCTCCCTATGGTTTGGTCGTTTTTAACGGTTTTGCCCCAAATTGTTTAAAAAGTGTCATTTTCCTCCTTGATGTTTCCATTTTGTTGCCAATATGCTCCCCGACTCTTAACTCAGTTAAATCAATCAATTAAAGGTAAGAGTATTTCGGTAATTATATATATAAGTACTATTTATTATAAATTCATTAAATTCAAGATTTATACATATATAGAAATTAAACTAGCACCAGCTCCATCATTCTCTCGATCTCTCTACTTGATCTCTCTCTTCTCCTCCATCACCCACCACCTCACCACCACCAGTCACCACCCAACCACCACCGAAACCATAGCCACCACCAACAACCACCACCACAGCTAACTACCATCATCTGCCACCAACACCAAAAACCACCACTGCAACCTGCCACCAACACCAAAGCATCACCTGCAACCAAAAACAACACCCACCACCACACTAACCAGATGAAACAATCCCAGATCTGAACCACATCGCAAAAATTATCCCCAAATGGCTAAACCTTTTCTCCCGTACCACATTCCAACTCATATCTAAGCTCAAAATCTAAACCCATTGCCGCTGTTCCTTTTCTTTCGAGTTCCAACCATTGTTTCCTAATCAAATATGGCCAACATTTAACCACACACTCGAATTACATTTGAGCATATAATGTTGGCTTAGAGATAGATAGAGGAACACCGTGAGAGATAGTACAAACCCGATGGTGTTGATAGTAGTGGTATGGTGGCGATGGTAGTCGACATGTGATGACGGTAGGGTGCTCAGGTGGTTACCAGAAAGTGACAATGAAAGTAGGGTGCTCAGTTTAGATAGATAGAGAGAGAGAGAGAGTGTGTAGGATGGGTGGTGGTGGTCGGTGTCAGATAGTGGTAGAGGCGGTGTTTGATGGTGGTAATGGCGGTGTCTTACAGAAGGTAGATAGAGGGGTGATAGAAGTGAGAGGTGTAGGTAGAGAGAGATTGGGTAGAATAGATTATTGAATTTTCCCATATATATATGTAAACAAATAATTGATGTATATTTTTATATTTAAAATTACCGTAACCCTTGCCTTTAATTGAATAATTAAACTAAGTTAAGAGTTGCGGGGATCAAACTGACAATAAAATGAAAACATCAGGGAGGAAAATGACACTTTTTAAATAATTGGGCCATAACCACTAAAACGATCAAACACAGGAATCAAAACGGAAGTTAACTCTTTATTCTATATTAGTTGTCAAAATTACTTTGCTGGTGCAAATGCGCTGCTCAACTTTCAAAAACCTAAAAGCATGGTGTATCACTTTTTCCCTTAACCCTTTTATTTCTTTTATTTTTATTTTTATATTTTATCTTTACCTTTACCTTTGTATGATATCTATTATCTATTATTATTATATATAATAAATGTAAATATATTGGCTGACATGTCGTGTGATGAGGGCAACGAAATATTGCTTTGTATGCGCTGTTCACGGAACCCTTTCATCTTCAAGAAATATAATCTCTAATCCTATCTTCATCACAATAATCTGGTTCAATTATAAAGGTATGGTCTATTAATCTGAGTTTATTGTTGTTTCTTCATCTTAATTTTTTCATTTTTATAATCCATTGTCGATTATTTATACTGCATGTTATGATATTCATTGATCTTGTAAAGAAAAATGATCCTTATTTGTTGTATTTATGATGTGTGTTAGACTATGTTGATGTTAATGGGTTTTAGTGTGTTGATATATAATCATCATCTTATTTTGAGGTATGGTTATTATGTTATAGCATGTTCTTATTTGGAGGTTTGGTGATTTTTTAGTTTTCTGAATCTATTACCTATTTAGGTTTCTGTGGTGTAAAGGATAAAATTCAGATCTTTACTACTGTATTCTAATGTGTATTTGTAAACTGGTTCTATGATGTTTAATACATGGTTTTCTGATTATAAGTTTTTGTTTGTACAGATGCAAATCAATATGATGCCGTTCTATACAATCTTTTCCTCGGACTATTCTCAATATCTTGTAAGTTGTTTAAGTTATTAATTATTTTTTTCATATATATTTATTTAGTATAATTATAATTATATTTTTTTCTTTGAAGGAAATACCATATGAATTTAGTAACATAACAGTCAAGTTTTTATCAAATGCGCTAATGGTTTGATATTTTTTACCAAGCATAAAGAGGTGCATTAGTATTCACTGATGGATGGGAGAATATTGTATCTAAACTTTCATTGATTGAAGGTTGTTTCCGTCTTATTATAATTTGAATGAATTTTTGTTTAATTTTGTTTATCAACCATCATTAAAACACATATTTCGAATTTTTTAAAATAAAATTCATGTCCTCCAAAATAAATTTCGTAATAGTTACTTTAATCCAAATTTGAACCATCTTTATTATTCTATTTAAAATTTAAATTTTGAAAATTTGAAATTTGATATTTGGTTCCAATAATACCAATTAATTATATTTATAATGCCATATATTTGATCAATATTTGGCAACCCTTCGGTAATTAATAGCAATATATTATAAAGCTTTATTTATCATAAAGGTGGTAATTTCAAAATTAACGACTTTTAAAAATTTCAAACGTTTTTTTGTTTAATTTAGGAAACGTTCCATGATCTAACACATATTTTGAATTTTTTTAAATACAATTCATGTCCTCTAAAATAAATTTGGTAATACTTACCATAATCCAAATTTGAACCATCGATATTATTTTATGTAAATGTAAATTTAAAATTTAAAAGTTGAAATTTGATATTTGGTTCCAAAATACTAATTAAATATATTTATAATGCCAATTAAATACCCTTTTAATTTAATGTCGTATATTAAATTCCATTTTGTAGTTAATACCATTATATATTACGTTTAAATTTTAAATATAGTAACTGTTTTTTTTGTAATTTATTAGTTATGTTTCAACAATCTCTAAATTATACTGTTTGCTATCATTTTGTATTACTAATTCAAATGTTTATGTGATTCAATAAATAAAAAACGTACAACTATTAGAATATAGGAAAGTGTATTCAAAAAATTAAAATTTGTCATACGATATACAAAATTCAGAAAAGTGTATTCAAAAAATTAAAATTTGTCATACCTCATGCACACATTTGTTTTATTCATGCAAGTCGATCAGAAACTTCTCACTGTAGATCATATAGATCCTTTTATTTCAGCTGGAATTCCAGATAAATACGAAGATCCTCAATTATACTCACTTGTGTCTGATTATATGATTCATGGGCCTTGTGGGAATAATAACTTGAATTGTCCTTGCATGGTTGATAAGAAGTGTTTCAAACAATTTTTAATTATTTTCCTAAAATACACTAATGTTTTCAAATCAATTTCAGTAAAACTTTCAATCAAATATAAATTAAATATTCAATCAATTTTTGTTATCAAATTTCATTCAAATCTCAGTATTCAAATTACATTGTTATCCTAAATTAGAATCTTTTATTTCTTAATTATATTAAAATCAAATTTTCAAATACAAATTTACAGATTTGATAAATCTCTAAAAAATTTTCTCATTATATCCTAAAATATCTTAATTTCACTCTACAAATAGACATGGAATTTGTTATCATTTTTTCAACCAACTTTCAGTTTTTTTCTTGGAGTATTCTTGATCAAGGTATTTTCCTTTAAAAAACTATTGTTTATGTTGGCCTTTTAATCCTATCATTGGAATTCCAAAATATTATTTATTATCTTATAACTTTTAAATACTTAAAACAAGTATATCTTTGTATTTTAATCCTATCATGTCTTTGTACTCAAAGCTGATTATCAATGACTTCATAATTCGAATTGCTTACTTATAGGTTATTTTGTTTCGTTTTTAAATTGTTTTTCTTATTCATACGATTCACATTAATTATATGTTTTGTAAGTCATTAATGTAGTTTGTTTATATGATTCACAAAGTTTAATATTATTTTTTTAGATGTCAAGGGAGGAATTTATGACAAGAAATCCTTTGAGAAACATATATGAGCTTTCGCAAATAATGAAGGTTATTACGATTCTATATATTACATTTTTACAAAATTATTTGGTGTAAATTAATTTTGTTCTTATTTTAAATTTTATACAGCCTCAATTCGTTGTGATAATTGGTACTATTAAGGCTATAGCTAACCATTTTGGTTGGCACTATATAGAGTGTCCTAAATGTTTAATGGAGGCGGATACAGATTTTATAGACTGTATGGGCATGGAGGAGCATTTGTTTTATGTGTGCAACAATTATAAGTGTGATGAAAGGGTTATATATCTAGTTGCAAGGTATCATTAACCTATTTTTAACGATTTTATTCATTATATTTATTAAAAACTAATCGACGTAAATATATATATTTATTTTAACTTAATTAGATTCAAGATAAAAGTTCAAATGGAAGACATTACGGATAATATTCCAGTAATACTGTTTCATCCTTTCGCTGATCAAATTATTGAAAAAGTTGTTCTCAAGTCTGCGGACCAATTGCTTGAAGAAAACACAACACCTATATGTACAAATAGTTTTTTTTACCTATATATTGTTGTGATTACACTTATCAATTATTTTTATTAATTTAATCATAATATTTCATGATTCACAGGATGTTGAAGAAGTTAGATTTCCTGCGAATTTAAACAAGTTGATTGGAAAGATGTTTGCTTTTAAAATTGAGATAAGAACTTATACTTTCACTAATTTTGATGACATGTATGCTGTTACAAACATTACCGATGATGGGTCAATCATTAAAAAGCTCAAATAAAAGTTAAAGATTACTGAGGTATTTTTTTATGAAAATAGATGATTCATATTAATACATTAATATTTACACTTTGTAGGATTCTATTATTATTCACTTAGTTTTCACAAATGTTGTAGGGAAACAATAAACAATTTATCCAAAGTAAAACTCATATCCCAAGCGTTGAGAATGATGAAGCTAATATCAGTTCTGATATCAATAAAATCAACAAGCGTAAACTGGTTGACGTGGACAACTCTTCAACTTCAAGTCACGTCAAGGATTCAGTCAAAATTAGCAAGAAAGGGACTTAGCTCTTATCTCAATGAATTGAAAGGACTTTTTATGTTTTTACGTTTTAAACATTGTTTTTTGTTGGATTTTTTCAATTTGTTTGACGTGATTGTTTGATCTTTATATGGTTTTGATATCTATGAATAAATCCATACGTTTGTATCCAATGTTTTTTTTTCTAATAACTTAATCAACTTATGATTTTACATGTAAGGGTGTCATCACCTACATTTTTTCACCTAACTAATTGAGATTTTTATTTGATTCTATTATTTTAATCCACTCTTTATTCGCATTCGCATTTAATACAATTATAATGTACTGGCCAATATCAATATATTTGCTCTATAAATATGATACTTATCAATATAATATTTATTTATTCCTAAGATTAAAACACTGATTGTTATTATAACTGGAATTTGTATTATTAAAAAATCATATGTTATAAAAAAGTTAATTTGAAAAACTTATATGTTTTCACGGAATTTTAGTTATCAATTTCATATTTATAGTAATAGTTTCAATAATTTTTTAAACAATTTATAACTGTATCCTAAAAATATACCAATATTTTCAAAATTTCAGTCACAACTTTAAACGGATTTCAAT
Source organism: Scalesia atractyloides (assembly GCA_947069175.1). Taxonomy (NCBI): domain Eukaryota; kingdom Viridiplantae; phylum Streptophyta; class Magnoliopsida; order Asterales; family Asteraceae; genus Scalesia; species Scalesia atractyloides. Next base: position 71,757,904 of record CAMTDV010000019.1, read on the forward strand.
GAAATATTGATTTTTTTTTCAATTTTCATTTAAATCTTAAAATTAAAAAAAAACATTGTTATCCTATATAATGAGATTGACAACCACTTTGTACATTTTCCAAAACCTTAAGGGGTGTTTATATAAATATCTTTTTAATCCTTTGATTTCTTTGAACGAATATGGACGCCATTACAGAGCATGATTACATATCAACACCTATCACTTCTGAAAACTTCATACATACTCCACATACAGATATCTTGAGGGTTTTTGCAATTACATCTATGTACATTGATCTTGTGTTGATTTTTTTTTTGAATTTTTTTTTTAGCTTTGTATTGTTGTAGATATATAAGTATATGAAAATAAATCTAAACCTGATGTAGTTATCTATTTTTATGATTGACGTTCAATCCCTGTTAATCAGTGTTTGATTTTCTGTTTACTCTGCTATGCTCTACAGTTGTATATAGACGAATATTTATAACTGAAACGGACATTGACGATTCTCCCTTATAGTGTATCGTTATAGTTTTTTTAATAAATTTACAGAAAGTGTCATTTTACCGAACCGTTTAAGTTAGGTATTTGCATGATGTGGTTCACTGCTATCGATTGTAATGAATATACTCTGCTATACCGTTTGTTTGTATATTATATAAGATTGGTATTCAGTAATATATGATATTTAAACTTATAAAGATTTATAATTTTTTATGTACAGGTAATTAACATTTTTATTTTTGTAGGTTTTGATAATGTATTCTTCATTTGTCATATTTCTTGACGATCCTGGATCATTCAAACTTGTAAGCCTTGTTTATGTGATATTGAAATATTTCTTGACGATCCTGGATCATACAATGGTTTATATTCCTTTTGAGATGCTACTCTTTGAAATTTTAACCAAGCTAAATGCTATATCAATTCATCGCTTCATATGTGTATCTAGAGAATGGCGAGACGGGCTTTCATCCTTTGAGTTTGGTTTGCATCATTCTACCTATGTTGAAAATTATCTGGTAATATCTTATTGTTGTATAATTGTTACATTTAAATCGATTAGTATTTGACCAACAGTGTTCTTATTAATTTCATTTTTTTAGTCATTTATGGATTAAGGAATCTATTCGAGACAAAGGCTTTGAAGATGATAACGATATTTCTTAGCTTTCCTACTTTCTTATGAGAATTAGTTGTTCCGTACATTTGAGTTTTTGTGTTTTTCCGTTCGAATAATCATTGGTTGTTTTATTTTCAATAATAATATCGGTTTTGTGTTTAGGTTGATTATAAACATTCAATCACGGTTTTCATTTACAATATAACTGTCATACCCTAACTGATGGCGGAAACATCGTAGTAGTGGCACTAGGCGAATCAAATTGATCTAAAGATTCCATAACAGCCATTTCAAAGATAATAATCAACATTCAATATCCCATACTATCAAATTCATAAACCTTCAAAATAACCATTACATTTCAACAAAATCTCTTAAATAAATCCAATTCGATCTCCCCTAGATTTTATTACAAACCATTCTAAACAAACTAACAAAACGAACTAAACTACACATGCAAATCCAAGACATCCAAGCTAAATCCTCAACCTGTTACATACGTTAAAATACAAGTCAATAAAATTAGGTAAAGGTGAGCATACGAGTTTGAATAATACTAGCATAGTCGAGAAAGCGTTTGCGAAACAATCTAATTACATATCATGATACACCAAAACAATTATCATAACATAGGCTTAGTTCTCATGCTAACTACCGTGAAAAGGCTTGCGCGACCATCCTAACTAGACCTCGCCGGGTGTTAGCCAAATTATAGTACCATACTATCTAAGGAGGCAAGTTAACGAAAATAAGTCCTAGTCAATGTTTCTAGTATCACGTATCGAGCATATACAATCAGATTATTCGCGTGCGATAAACAGTTTTGATTTGTGAAGTGATTTTGATATAGGAACGTATGTAACACCCAAAAAGTGCATTAAAGCGAAAATGGGTCAAGTATACTCACTGTTGGTGCGTTTTGGTAAGACTTAAGATTCTGAGGAGAGTTGCGGAGTGCGCCGGATCAGCCTGTAAACGAACAGAAGTGCATCAGTCTTCCGAAAAGCTGAAACGGTGAAGTTTGAGTTGAGCAGTAGCCAAGTTCGGGCGAACTTGTGTGTAACACACAAGTTCGAGCGAACTTGTATGGTTTTGGGTGGTTCAGTGTCAAGTTCGGTCGAACTTGGTAAGTTTCTTAGGAAACTTGTCAAGTTCGGGCGAACTTGTAAGAATTTCTTACTGAAATGACAAGTTCAGGCGAACTTGTATAGTTTCCTAAGAAACTAGACAAGTTCGGTCGAACTTATGAAATGTTTGATGAAAATAGCCCAAGTTCGGTCGAACTTGACCTGTGGAGTTGGTGATTCTTGAGCGAACCTGATGTTTTCGGATCCAAAATCTTGTGTTTTCGCGTCGTTTGGTGAGTAAATCTTGTGTTCATCTCTCCAACCCTGTGCTACAGAGCAAACTTAGGTCGGAGAGGTCTTTTAGAGTGGTTTTAGCCGTTTTACAAAAGCGTGGGCTAATCCGGGCGAGCTTGGGGTTCGTTCGGGTTAGTCCGGCTTGTGTAAATCAACATAAACGTCCTTGTGCTTCCAGATCTGGGATCTTGAATGATAAATGCTTCGTTTATATCAGAAAATGAACAAAACATCATCAAAAGTCCGAATTTTGTGTAAAAATCAATGTTCAAAAGGTTTTGCTCAGATCTAAGTATAGATCTGGGTGAACAACAGAAGTTTTATGTAAAAAGATGAAGATTTTCGTAAACAGAGAAGATTTGATGAAAACAAAGGCTATGCCTTGTGCCAAAATCGTTGTAAACCGTTGTAAAACGTTGACAAACGTTGTGTAGCTGAAATCGGGTTGATTCTTACTTAGAACACAAAAGTTTCGGGTTTGAGAGCTCTGAGCGAAGTTGCAGCAAGTTCAAATGAGAGAATGGAGCTGAGTATTTATAGGTGAAGGAAAAAATAGAGGCTGGTGAGGTCAAGTTCGGTCAAACTTGTACAGATTTGTACAAGTTCGCGGGAACTTGTAGGGATTTCAAGAGGATATTAGCCAAGTTCGACCGAACTTGTACATGTGTGTACAAGTTCGAGCGAACTTGTGGGAAGCAGAACAATTCTTGTGTCTTAGGCAAGTTCGGGCGAACTTGTGGTATTTAAGTTCGGCCGAACTTGGCCTAGTGGCCAAGTTTTGTTTGCAGATTTCGCGTTAAGAGTTCGTTTGGCTATTCAGTTCGTATTGGATAATTATATTAAGCGTTTAGTAAAGCGTTAAGCGTTATACTTGATATAATAGTGCGATTTAGCGATTCGAGTGTGCGAGAGCGATGCGATAGCGATTGTAATCATAACCAAACACACCCAAACACGTAATTATCATATAAACACGTAACTAATATTACCACATAATTCCAATAAACAAAATAAGTAATTGCGTTGCGATTTCGTTGAGATAGCGTTGAGATTTAATAATCGATTAGATACGATAATAACATACACAATCATAATTAGTTAACATAAACTTCATTAATAAGCGAATCTCGAATTTACAAAGGATAGATACAATCGATAACAAAGAAAAAGATAACAACGAATTTCTGAGTTGTTACAGTCTCCCCTACTTTAGGGAATTTTGTCCCGAATTAAGTAGTGGCCGTAACAAAGAGATGTGGATATTTCGTTTTCATATCACTTTCGAGTTCCCAAGTGAACTCGGCGCCACGTTTGCCTTCCCATCAGACCTTCACGATAGGTATGCGAGAGCGTCGGAGTTTCTTGGTTTCTCGATCTATGATCTCAACGGGTTTTTCCACGAAATGGAGCGTTTCATTAATTTGCAGATCTTCGAGAGGGACATGCAGATTTTCTTCGGCTAGGCACTTTTTGAGATTAGACACGTGGAAAGTCGAATGTACGTTATTAAGTTCCGCTTGTAGTTCGAAACGATAGGCTACTTTACCGATCCTTTCCAGAATCTTAAAGGGTCCAACGTACATAGGCTAGCTTTCCTTTCTTGCCGAAGCTGATCACTCCCTTCCAAGGTGCAACCTTTAGGAGAACGTGATCTCCCACTTCGAACTGTAGGGGCTTGCGTCGTTTGTCGGCGTAACTCTTTTGACGACTCCGAGCTTTCAAGAGATTGTCTCTGATCTGGAGGATCTTGTCGGTTGTTTCTTGAATTAGCTCGTGACCGGTGATTTGTGCTTCTCCGATCTCGTGCCATGCAATAGGCGATCGACATTTTCTTCCATACAGTGCCTCAAAAGGAGCCATTTCAATGCTGTATGATTATTGTACGAGAATTCGATGAAAGGTAAATGTGTATCCCAGTTACCACCGAAATCTATGATGCACGCACGAAGCATGTCTTCGAGGGTGCAGATCGTGCGCTCAGTCTGACTGTCGGTTTGAGGGTGAAAAGCGGTACTGAGATTGAGAGTAGTACCGAAAGCAGATTGAAATGTCTCCCAGAGACAGAGGTAAAGCGACCGTCGCGGTCAGAGATGACGTCACGAGGCGTCCCGTGTCGACATATAACTTCGTCGTATAGATTCGGGCTAACCGTTCGACCTTAAAGTCTTCTCGTATAGCAATAAAGTGCACATATTTAGTAAGACGATCAACGATAACCGAAATGCTATCGTGACCTGAAGAAGTACGCAAGAGTTTAGTAACGAAGTCCATAGCTATACTCTCCCACTTCCACATCGGGATTTCGGGTTGTCCGAGTAAACCAGAGGGCCTTTGATGTTCAGCTTTAACTTTCGAACAAGTTAAGCATTTTGAGACGCTACAAGGCGATATCCTTTTTCATGCCCGACCACCAATACTTAGGACGAAGGTCCTGGTACATTTTGTCGGCACCAGGATGAATGGAATATCGAGATTTATGAGCTTCGGTCATTAGCAACTTTCGAATATTATCACGACTGGGAATCCAAATGCGATTGAGATAGTAATAAATACCTTTAGGCTTAGATATGAGTTGAGTTTCGACACCACATTTCATTTCTTCTCCAAAGTATCCTCGTTAAAACAAGCGAATTGAGCGGAGCGAATCATGATTTTGAGATCATTCAATGCTTGAGAGTCACGAACACTATATATATAGCTTTGTCGACTTAGAGCATCAGCGACGACGTTTGCTTTGCCGGGATGGTAACGTATCTCGCAATCGTAATCGTTGAGAAGTTCAACCCATCGACGTTGGCGCATATTCAGTTCCTTTTGATTAAAGATATGTTGTAAGCTCTTATGGTCGGTGAAGACCGTACACTGTGTACCGTAAAGGTAGTGTCGCCATATCTTTAATGCAAAAATAACTGCACCGAGTTCGAGATCATGGGTTGTGTAGTTTTTCTCGTGGATCTTGAGTTATCAAGACGCATACGCGATAACCTTGTCTTGTTGCATAAGCACACAACCAAGACCAAGGTTAGAGGCATCACAATAAACAACGAAATCGTCGTTTCCGTCGGGTAGAGCGAGGATAGGAGCGTTGCATAGCATACGCTTGAGAGTTTTAAAAGCTTCCTCTTGTTTAGAATCCCAAACAAAAGGTTGGTCCTTATGAGTCAAAGCGGTAAGCGGAACGACGATTTTATAAAAGTCAGCGATGAATCGACGGTAGTAACCCGCCAATCCAAGAAATGAACGGATTTCGGAAGCATTCTTCGGTGTAATCCAACTCTTGACGGCTTCAATCTTCGCAGGGTCGACGTGAATTCCTTGACTATTAACGATGTGGCCGAGAAATTGGACTTCTTCGAGCTAGAATTCATATTTTGAGAACTTAGCATAAAGGCGATTACCTTGAAGAATTTCGAGGACTAAACGGAGATGACGCGCGTGTTCGGCTCTCGACTTCGAATAGATAAGAATATCATCGATGAAAACAATGACGAAACGATCCAAGAAAGCTTTACACACACCGTTCATCAAATCCATGAAGACCGCGGGTGCATTGGTAAGACCGAAAGGCATGACCACGAATTCGAAATGGCCGTAGCGAGTACGAAAGGCAGTTTTTGGAATGTCTTCTTCCAACACGCGTAACTGATGATAACCGGAACGAAGATCGATCTTGAAAAACAAGTAGCACGTTGAAGCTGATCGAATAAGTCGTCGATACGAGGAAGAGGGTAGCGGTTCTTTATCGTGAGTTTGTTAAGTTCACGATAATCGATGCACATTCAGAACGATCCATCCTTCTTTTTCACGAAAAGGACAGGTGTGCTCCATGGCGAAATGCTTGGGCGTATGAAACCTTTATCAAGAAGCTCTTGAAGTTGGCTTGATAGCTCGCGCATTTCGGATGGTGTAAGGTGATAAGGAGCTTTAGCAACGGGAGTAGCTCCGGGAACCAAATCGATACGGAATTCAACATCTCGAGTAGGGGGTAAACCGGGTAAATCGTCGGGAAAGACTTTAGGAAATTCACAGACAACGGGAACATCTTTATAAGTCTTCTTTTCTTTCTCCGGGTTCACGATATGGGCGAGGAAAGCAACACATCGCTTTTGCAAGCATTTGTGCGCTCGAGTATATGACAAAAGCATCAACTTCTTTGAGGGAGTTTCATCATAAACATGAAGTTGATCACCGTTAGAGAGAGGGAAGCGAATCATTATCGAAACATACAACTTCAGCATGGTCTTCACGAGAAAGTCCATACCGACTATGATATCGAAGCTACCTAACTGCATAGGTATGAGATTGATCGAGAAGACATGATTGTTGAGATCGAGAGAACAACCACGTAGGACGGAGGTGACGGTAACGGATTTTCCGGTGGTGACTTCCACATCGAAAGTCTTCGCGAGTTTAGCGCACTTACATTTTAAAACCTTTTCGAATTCTAATGATACAAAACAATTATCGGCACCAGTATCAAATAAACATGAAGCATAAATACCATTAACGAGAAACGTACCATTGACAACATTGTTGTCATTCTGAGCCTGGCGGTGGTTGAGATTGAAGGCTCTGCCACGCGCAGCTTGTGGTTGCTGCTGCTGCTGCGCCGGCTGAGGCTGCGGTGCTAGCTGCTCTTGCATGACAGGACGATTCGGACAGATATTGGCGAAATGATTCGGATCACCACACACATAGCACACACGTGCTTTTGGAGCTTGCTGCTGATTGGCTTGAGGAGGAGCGGGTAAAGCTGGAGCTGCTGGAGCCTGAGGAGCTGGCTAACGAGGACCTGATCGACAACTCACAGTAAAATGGCCGTAGATATTGCAGTTTGTGCAAAAACGGCAGTTGCCACTAGCAGCATGATGATAAGTGCACTTAGGGCACAGAGGGTGAGGTCCGGTATACGCACGCTTAGCTGGAGGTGCGTTCGAAGCGGCTGACTGAAGCGGCTGAGGGTTTGCTGGAGCTGCGAGGGCTCGGGTTTCCTCTTTTGCGTCCATGATGCTTTCGCTTTGGTTCATTTGATGATTCGGTAGTAGCGTTTGGTTCGACGAAGGTTTGATTGGCGACTTTAGCAAAGTTCTTGAAATAACCATCTTGGACTCGCTGATCATTGATCTCAGCAGCGAGCATGTAGGTTTCCTCGATGGTTGTAGTACGAGCAACTTCCATGAAACTTGCAACACACTCGGGTAAACCACGGATGTACTTGTTGATAGCTTTCTCCGTGATATCAACCTGGCTGGGACAGATGATGCTCAAAATCTTAAACCAAGCAGTAAAACCAGCATTGTCGGGACCATCCTGCTTGATACCCCAAAACTCATTCTCGAGCTTTTACATTGCATGCGGAGGACAAAAATCCTTCATCATTACTTCCTTGAGTTCCTCCCAAGATAGATTGTAGGCTTCGTCATTTCCACGCTTGTTTCTTTGTGTATTAATTAGCGTTTTAGATTTCGAGTTAAGCGATTAGTTTGGTTTGTGTATTAATTAGCGTTTTAGATTTCGAGAGCTGTGCGAGTTGTGCATGCGTTTAGGGAGCGTAAAGCGATAAAGCGAGAAATCGATAATGCGAGAAATAAATAAAGCGAGAAATCGAATAAAGCGAAAATTCTCAAAATCTTAAAAACATAAGTAATAATAAACTCGATGATGCTTAAATCAACGATATAGGCTTAAATCAATTGGGAGTGTCCAGGGTTTTGAGACGTTGACTACCCAAAGTGGTTCAACTACCCTTTGCATTTGGTCCCATGCTTTGGCCTAATAGATAAACGTTCTCACCGCAAGCGGCTAACGACGTTTACCCTTCCAGTTAATACGTGTTCCAAACCATTGGCATAAGCGAGACTTTGGTGAGATTGAAAATCGAAGCACGACATTAGTTATTAAGATGCGGGTTTCACCCCTAACTTAACAACTTTGTTCCTAGTTAGAAATGGAGATTTTCGTCGATGTTTGGATATCACTCCTAACTCAACGAAGATATCTCGTGCGAGAGATGCGCGGAGTGAATGATCGTATCGAGAGTTCTCGGTTTTCACACCTATTCTCGACTTGATCACTTTGTTTTGTGTGATATGAGCGTTTCCAAGCGTGTACATTGTGTTAGCCTTAGGAAAGGCACATTTAAGCATTTATGGCAAGTAGTTTAGCATTTATTTCGAAGATTGGTCAATCAGGTACTTAAACATTCTACTAGGTCAAACATGGCAATGCTACCTATTATCCTAAGGAATTAGCTCTGATACCGATCTGTCACACCCCAACCGATGGCGGAAACATCGCGGTAGTGGCACTAGGCGAATCAGATTGATCAAGAGATTCTATAACAGCCATTTCAAAGATAATAATCAACATTCAATATCCCATACTATCAAACTCATAAACCTTCAAAATAACCATTACATTTCAACAAAATCTCTTAACATAAATCCAATTCGATCTCCCAAGATTTTATTACAAACCATTTTAAACAAACTAACAAAACGAACTAAACTACGCATGCAACATCCAAGGCATCCAAGATAAATCCTCAACCTGTTATATACGTTAAAATACAAGTCAATACAATTAAGTAAAGGTGAGCATACGAGTTTGAATAATACTAGCATAGTCGAGAAAGCGTTTGCAAACAATCTAATTACATATCACGATACACCAAAACACTTATCATAACATAGGCTTATTTCTCATGTTAACTACCGCGAAAGGCTTGCGCGACCATCCTAACTAGACCCCGTCGGGTGTTAGAAAAACTATAGTACCATACTAGCTAAGGAGGCAAGTTAACGAAAATAAGTCCTAGTCATATGTTTCTAGTATCACGTATCGAGCATATACAATCAGATTATTCGCGTGCGATAAACAGTTTTGATTTGTGAAGTGATTTTGATATAGGAACGTATGTAACACCCAAAAAGTGCATTAAAGCGAAAATGGGTCAATTATACTCACTGTGAGTGCGTTTTGGTAAGACTTAAGATTCTGAGGAGAGTTGCGGAGTGCGCCGGATCAGCCTGTAAACGAACAGAAGTGCATCAGTCTTCCGAAAAGCTGAAACGGTGAAGTTTGAGTTGAGCAGTAGCCAAGTTCGGACGAACTTGTGTGTAAACATACAAGTTCGAGCAAACTTGTATGGTTTTGGGTTGTTCAGTTTCAAGTTCGGTCGAACTTGGTAAGTTTCTTAGGAAACTTGTCAAGTTCGGGCGAACTTGTAAGAATTTCTTACTGAAATGACAAGTTCGGGCGAACTTGTATAGTTTCCTAAGAAACTAGACAAGTTCGGGCGAACTTGTATAGTTTCCTAAGAAACTAGACAAGTTCGGTCGAACTTATGAAAGGTTTGATGAAAATAGCCCAAGTTCGGTCAAACTTGCCATGTTTGGGTGCAAGTTCGGTCGAACTTGACCTGTGGAGTTGGTGATTCTTGAGCGAACTTGATGTTTTCGGATCCAAAATCTTGCGTTTTCACGTCGTTTGCTGAGTAAATCGAGTGTTCATTCCTCCAACCCTGTGCTACTGAGCAAACTTAGGTCGGAGAGGTCTTTTAGAGCGGTTTTAGCCGTTTACAAAAGCATGGGCTAATCCGGACGAACTCGGGGTTTGTTCGGGTTAGTCCGGCTTGTGTAAATCAACATAACCGTCCTTGTGCTTCCAGATCTGGGATCTTGAATGATAAATGATTCGTTTCATATCAGAAATGAACAAAACATCATCAAAAGTCCGTATTTTGTGTAAAAATCAATGTTCAAAAGGTTTTGCTCAGATCTAAGCATAAATCTGAGTGAATAACAGAAGTTTTATGTATAAAGATGAAGATTTTCGTAAACAGAGAAGATTTGATGAAAACGAAGGCTATGCCTTGTGCCAAAATCGCTGTAAACCGTTGTAAAACGTTGTTGTAGCTGAAATCGGGTTGAATCTTAACACAAAAGTTTCCGGTTTGAGAGCTCTGAGCGAAGTTGCAGCAAGTTCAAATGAGAGAATGGAGCTGAGTATTTATAGGTGAAGGAAAAAAAGGAGGCTGGTGAGGTCAAGTTCGGTCGAACTTGCACAGATTTGTACAAGTTCGCGGGAACTTGTAGGAATTTCAAGAGGATTTTAGCCAAGTTCGGCCGAACTTGTACATGTGTGTACAAGTTCAAGCAAACTTGTGGGAAGTAGAACAATTCTTGTGTCTCAGGCAAGTTCAGGCGAACTTGTGGTAGTCAAGTTCGGCCGAACTTGGCCTAGTGACCAAGTTTCGTTTGCCGATTTCACGTTAAGAGTTCGTTTGGCTATTCGGTTCGTATTGGATAATTATATTAAGCGTTTTAATAAAGCGTTAAGCGTTATACTTGATATAATAGTGCGATTTAGCGATTCGAGTGTGCGAGAGCGATGCGATAGCGATTGTAATCATAACCAAACACACACAAACACGTAATTATTATATAAACACGTAACTAATATTACCACATAATTCCAATAAACAAAATAAGTAATTGCGGTGCGATTGCGATGAGATAGCGATGAGATTTAATAAGCGACTAGATGCGATAATAACATACACAATCACAATTAGTTAACATAAACTTCATTAATAAGCGAATCTCGGATTTACAAAGGATAGATACAATCGATAACAAAGAAAAAGATAACAACGAATTTCCGAGTTGTTACAATAACATAAAAATAAATAATTACATTGTTGTGTTTAACATATATAAATTATGTTGTTTCAATATATTACAGTTAACATTGAATCATTGTATATGGATGTCCTCATAAATAATATTATCATACCCGTTATTGGATAAAAAACTAATACAATATTAATAGCTAAAAAATAAAGCAACCCGTGGGTACCACGGGTGATAACCTAGTTTTTATATATAAGATTTTTAAAATGTTTAAATATACTAATACGCCTCATTTTCCTCTAATTTGTATTAAAAGAACTTGTAAATATTTTACATAAACTTTTATATTTTGTAATAGACATCAGTGTTTTTTTCTCTATCAGTACCTAAGCGATAACTTGAAAGTTTGTAACTTTTGAATTGTAACCATTAGTTTACATTTTAAACATTAACTTTATGTTTTATCAATGTCCTCATTGCGACACGTGGGTTTACGTGGCAACACTCCCGCCGCAACACGCGGATACGTTTACTAGCACTATTAATTTGGTTGTGCAAGATATTTTATTCGTTGATAATGTTAATAATTTAAAATACACTTTTAGACACATGCTAAGCTTTTGCAAAGATACAATTTCATTTATTCATGTGGTTTTTGTGAATATGAATGTATTGAATATCTTACCGATTTTCTTGAGGCTTTCAAAAACTCAAATACAAGATTATCAGGAGTTACTATCTCACGAGTTCGGAAGTAATGAATGAATTATATTTAACGGCTACCAAAATAAGAGAGTACGAATATAGAAATGATAACACCCACGAAGGAAAAAGTTTAAAATATTTTACGAACTTCCACCAGCTTTTACTTGTGTCATGACTTTGAACACATGCTTACATACTAGGGGAGTACAGGGGTTATACTATAATCGATGAAATAAATTGAAATCTATCTTTGTACGCAAATGATCCAAATTGGGCAACCAACACAAACAAACGCTCTTATAGTCTTGAAGCAATGTATGACATTTATTTAATAAGATATGATTCCAACACACACACACCCCACTTGGGATTAAAGTGGAGGTAGCTCGACTAAGAAGCCGAAGCCTAATGTATTCAATACTGTGAGAAGTGAGACATCTAAACGACAAGCTCGAGAGGTATAAAGGAACAAAATTTGTTAATGGTATGATTGCCAAAGAATATGAATAATTTGATATAATAGCTTGGTGGAAAGAAAAGGAATCCCAATTTCCGATCCTAGCTACTATGATCCATGATTTACTAAACCATCCAAGATTCTAGGGTAGCTTTTAGAATCTGCATTTTCTCATAATGATATGGTTTTACTGAGACAAAGAACAAGAATCACTCCTCCGGTATTAGAGATGTGCATTTGTTTAAAGGATCACTTGGTATGATAAGGTCCATAGTAAGGAGATGAAGGGTATGGTTTGGTATTCCTCATCCAGGTCGATTCCGTACCCTTTAACCTATTTGGGTACGACTTGTGTTGGACGGAGATTTATAGGTGGATGGTTTGTGGGTGGAGGGTTTGTATTGAAGATTGTTTGACCTTACCTAGTCGCAGGCGATCAAATTGGAGTTGTGCCATGATGTAATCATACACCATGTTCGTGTCCTCATCTGTGATACCATCCCAATCATCATCCTATGGAAGTGAATGGTTAAGAAAGATGAGGTTTTTTACGGGGTGATCATTGTGGCCTTGCTGCAAGAGGTGGATAGATTATTGTCGATGGTGGGTAGACTGCTGCCAGTGGTGGGTAGACTACTACTGTTGGTGGGTTACCGTAAGTGGACGGTTTGACGGAGCAGGTTGAGGGTTAGAACGTCGACTAGAGGACTGCCTGAAATTTAAAAGTGTCGCTGCAGCACTTGGATTATAACCACCATCCATATCTTCGGACTAGTTTGGTAGTTGTAGTGATTTGTGAAGGGAGAGGTGCAAATGTGGGATGTAAAACAAAATGTTGTATTTACAGGGACCAAAAAAATAGCCATTGGAAAAGTGCCATTGGAACAATTATCATTTGAAAAAAAATAGACCTTGGAACAATATTTCTTTGAAAAATAACCATGGGAACAGTAACCATCTGAAAATAATAAATAAAAAACAAACAATTAAGAAAATATTTATTATCGAATATCTAAAATTTAAAAAAAAATATTTCAATAATTTATAATGAAAAAAAGAAAAACAACAAACGCTTTTCACTAATAATCGGTGCCAAGTCCGGTTCATCGGGGTAAAAAAGACACCGGGTCCGCCGCAGGGGGAGGGGTGTTCGCCGCAGGGGAGGGGTGTTCCTGGACTAGGCCGGGCTTCAACTGTCCTTCCCCAACCCCACACCATCCACGTTAAGGATGGTAGTGTATGTAGACTTGTCTGTTACAACAAAGAAAGAGGAATAAGTCCAAAGAAAACATTGTTACCAAGACAAAGTTTTTGCAAAGATAGAAGAATCTTTTTAATTTCAGGAACATGAAAAATGTCAGAAAAATTAAAATATTTGTGTAAGGAGTGAAATTTTGAGTACTTAGTGTGAAGAATATGAAGACCTTTGCGATTACCAACATGAAGGAAGTCATTACCATGGTATGACTCAAAATTGTTCAGACTTGCCAAATCCGGTGTTACTTGACTGTTGGTTCCTGTATCTGGATACCATGTGTTTGGTCCTGGAGATCCCGATTGAAACTTAGTTAGCACTTGGATGATTGCGAAAGTAGACGAATCACAATTTGGGCAATTTGAAGGAACATGTCCAATGTCACATCTGTTGCATGTACCGTAAATAATATTTGTGCAGATGCCCAAGAGAAATGACTGTGATCACGACCACAAACTTTGTTGTTGTTATTGTTGTAGCCACCATTATAGGACCCTTGCTCGCCTCTAGTGTAGCTACCTCGATTGTTAGGAGGATGAGAACTATAAAAAAGCTTGAGGAGGCGGAGTTGTAGAAAGTGAAAGTTGACAAAAGTTGATAGCCAAGTTGAGAGGCCATTTGTTGTAGGTTTAAGAGTTGCTGAGGAGGTTGAGTAGGAGTTTTTGAGGCAAGAAAGACATCAACATAAATCAGTTGTAGAGGTTTTGTAATCTTGTAGTTATGATATGCGAGTAGACCAAATAGCTCATTGAACAAGAAAGAACAATTGTTTTTAGACCATTATATTCTTCACACAAGCTAGATATCACATACAAGACCATATCTTTGTCTTTTACTTGTTCACGAATGTTAGTAAGCGCGGAAGCACACTCTTGGTGTTGGCAAGCTCATTATTTGTATTAATTGTTGTGAGAGGTGGGGTTACATAAGGTGGTTTATATATACCACCAAATTACAAGATACTTACACTATAACCTCATAACAGTCGGTCTAATAATGACAAGCCAAATGTCACAATGAATGATTACCGGAGGTATAATACAATGATCGGTAAATGGGTAATCACGTATATTTAAAGTGCTAGAAGCATTGCAATTTGTTTATAGATTTGGGAGTAACACAAATGGAAAAAAGAAGAGGAAAGACATAATCAAGTTAATGACCAATCTACATAGTATATGATGGAGGATCAGAGACACAAAGTCTAGATAGAAAGACTACAATGTAAGGACATACTATATGATGGAGGATCTGGCCTGTCAGAGACGCAAAAGTCTAAATAGAAAGACTACAATGTAAGGATACAACGAAAATAGGACGACCAAGAGCTAATTGAGTGGTTAATAATGACAAGCCAAATGTCACAATGAATGATTAGCGGAGGTATAATACAAAGATCGGTAAATGGGTAATCACGTATATTTGAAGTGCTAGAAGCATTGCAATTTGTTTATAGATTTGGGAGTAACACAAATGGAAAAAAGATGAGGAAAGACATAATCAAGTTAATGACCAATCTACATAGTATATGATGGAGGATCAGAGACACAAAGTCTAGATAGAAAGACTACAATGTAAGGACATACTATATGATGGAGGATCTGGCCTGTCAGAGACGCAAAAGTCTAAATAGAAAGACTACAATGTAAGGATACAACGAAAATAGGACGACCAAGAGCTAATTGAGTGGTTAATAAGTGGTTTTTGGTTAAACAGAAAGAACAAATGCTTGTTTAAGTGTGAAAAGATAAAGAAAGAAAATCATAACTTATATGAAAAAATGTTAAATGTCATACAATTGCCAATTATCACTCTTTCCAGACAAAAATACGACATCACATCATTAATCATACAAACATGCGAAACCATGTGAATCGGGGCCGATTTTAAGAAGGGGCAAGGTGGATTACCACCCAGAGTTCACTCTCCCTGAAAGCCCAAAATGTTAAAAGTATTTTTTTTTGCTAGAAACCAGTTGGAAACAACACTCCGACCTCTAATTGTTGTTGTTGTTGGAAGAAGAAGAAGAAAAAGGAGGATTTCAAGTGGAGGATAAAACATAGATTATTATTGTTGTTGTTGTTGGAAGAAGAAGAAAAAGGAGGATTTCGAGTGGAGGATAAAACATATAATTTTCATTTTTCCACTAAGGCTTTTATTTATAGTAAAATACCATTTTAGACTTTAGTGCTTAAACTATATGCTATATGCTAATGTAGCATCTAGTCTCTCAAGAATTTACCACATTAGTTTTATAGAATTGGTTTCTATTAAAAACAATTTTTTTTATTAAATGATCAAAATGTAGAAATCGGTCAAAGCTCTCCCACTTATGACATGGAGAGACAGGTCTTAAAAATTAACTTTTATGGGATTTGACTTTTCAATCACATCTTGTTACGTAGTTATATAATATACTTTTTAATTAAATAAAAAGAGTTAAATGCTTGGTTGGTCCCTGTGGTTTGCAAATATTACAGACTAGGTCCTAGTGGTTCAATAATTACACATTTGATCCCGGTGGTCGTAATTTTTGCACTCGGGTGATCCTTATCAGTAACCTATGTTAAATTTCTTAGTTAAGTGTGTGTGAAATGACCAAATTACCCCTAACCAATAAAAAAATAAAAAAAATATAAAGATGTGTGGCCCACCCTCGTCTTCCTCATCCTTCATATCTCTCTCTCTCTCTAAAACCCACCAACACCTGTACCTTATACCCACCACCACCTCCACCTCAAGTTCCACCGTCAACCCACAACCACCACCTCCACCTGCACCTTAAGCCCACCACCCCAACTACCATAATTCCGGCGAGTTTTTCCACTCAAAACAGATCCAAAATCATACAAACTTTTCGTAAAATTTCAATAACAAACTTGCAAATATCATCTTAATTCTGCACTCTATACGATTAAAAAAGCATATTGTTGTTAAAGATGAAAAGGAAAGACACAGGTGAAGTTAACGATGACTTCTTCGACTTCATCCTGCTCTCAAAAACCGTCGTTTGGTAAGTCATTACATAAGCACATAACTGAACTTTTCGATCAGTAGTTATGCCGATACGATACTTTTTTTTATTTTGTAACTTCATTTCTGTTTTGTAAATTTGATCGTTTAAAGTTCGTATGGTGTAATTTTCTGTTGAATTTACTCTGGTTCAAAGGAGTTACAGTTACAGCTTGATTTTGTGTTTCAAAGCTACCAAAAATGTGTATCGTTTGTGTTGTAACTTGCGTTTAGTTATATGAATTGTTGGAGATAGTTCTTATCAGTTTAATTTGAGAAGATATAGTAGAGGATTTAAATACATTTTTAAACTTTAAAGTTTTGATGTTTAGATTTATTGTGGGCTTAAGGTGCAGGTGTTGGTTGTGGGATGACGGTGGAACTTGAGGTGGAGGTGGTGATGGTTTAAGGTGCAGGTGTGGTGGTGGGTTTTAGAGAGAGAGAGATGAAGGATGAAGAAGATGGGGGTGGGCAACACATCTTTATATCCTTTTATTTTTTTAATTGGTTAGGGGTAATTTGGTCATTTCACACACACTTAACTAAGAAATTTAACATAGGTTACTGATAAGGATCACCCGAGTGCAAAAATTACAATCATCGGGATCAAGTGTGTAATTATTTAACCACTAGGACCAAGCCTACAATATTTGCAAACCACAGGGACCAACCAAGCATTTAACTCAAATAAAAACCACAATCAATTTTGAAAACCTAATTTGTTTGTTATACCCATTAGCTTTTGATTTAATTTTTAGTCCATTAAACAATTAAACACATTACTTAACTAAACTCATTAGCCCAATATTATTGTTTTAGTTTACACTTTTATACCAATTATATAAACAGGTGAATGACGGAACAAAAAAAGAGCGACAATCGTGTTTATATTTTTGAGGGGTCTATTTCTCATATTTGCCCATTACCAGAATTTTTAATGATGATCAGGGACGGCCCTAATGTGACTCATGGTGCTCGAATAAGGAAAGTGTGTGTCCACAACCATACGAGCATCTGAAAAGGAAATGGATGCACCAGTGACCAGTCAATCTAAAATATAAACCATTAAGTTTCTAAGGAGTACAAGTAGACCATTAAGTTGTAGGCTTAAAATGTGTGGAACCAAGCCCAGAATAATCTTGGACTGTTGAAAACCAGGGCCGAACGAACGTGTATCTATTTTCTAGCAGACCCAAACCCAAAATCACTAGCTGGAAAGTGGGCTTGGCCGAAAGCATAATCAATAAAGTTTCGTGAGCCCAATGAACCTAAATCTTCTGATTCATACGTAGTGGTGCACAAAGAACCCGGACCCGGACCCGGAAAAAAACCCAGAATCGGGTATTATAAAACCGGTTTTTTATACCTGAACCTGACTACCCATAGCGTAGGGGTCAGGTCTGCATTTCTATTATAAAACCCGAACTCGGAACCGGGTTTTTTATACCAGTTTTCAACCCGGGTTTTATGAGACCCGATTTCAACCTGAACCCAGAACCGGGTTTTCCAACACCCTGTTCGGGTTTTTTTTTTGTTTTTTTGGTACTTTTTCGAGTTTTGCACCTTGGTGACTATATAGCCGTTAGAAATTGTATTTTGACCATTTTTTCGGTGTACATTATATCTCTATACCCTATAAAAGGGGTCTTTGATGTTTGCTTTAACCACAACTTATCAAAGAACATATAAATCTCTATATATATGGATTCGTCGGGTTCTACAACTCGAACTACTCGATTATCACCTATTTGGAAGTATTTCGACTATCTAAGAATACCTTACGGTCCAAACACGGTTCGATGCGTTCGTTACGGTAATTTCTTCGACCCGAACTCCTTAACGACTTTAAACAAACAATGCCGCAAGTGTTATCCTCGAGACGAATAATAAACGAAGACGATCAAATTATTCGAAGATATCTATATTCATCATCTTATTCGACCCGGTTCTATGATTATTTAGGTGTCATGTATTTCTATGTTTTACGAAACAAAAAGGTTTTGTATTTTATATTCTATGTTTTATATAAAAAAATGAATACCCAAACCTGATCCATACCCGAGGCATACCCTAACCCTACCCGATGCATACCCAAACCCAACCCGATCCATACCCAAACCCAACCCGATCCACACCCAAACCCTACCCGAACACGGAAATAGGGTATTATAACACCAGGGTATTAGAAAACCCGAACCCGGGTATATAGGGTATACATTTTTTTTGTATAAAACCTGGACGCGGACCTGACCTGGGTACAATACCCGATATTGTAGAACCCGGTCATACCCGAACCTGGTTCCATAACCGGAACTGGGTATTCAAAAACCCGGTTTGTGCACCATTTCATACTAAAAAATTATCTATGCAATTCCATCCTCTTGGTTTGAATGTCCATTTCAACACTAGAGGCTTTAAATTATTTTATGCATAAATGCCAGAAAAACATAAAGCCACTCGGGCCACATACCAATGTACAAGCGGGTAGCTACTACCCGCTCGGGTACCCTGCTGCTCCGGCAGGAAAAGGGAGGGGGCGGTAGAACCCAATGGCTGATGAATAAATGCTTTCAATTTAATTTATTTCTTAAAAAAAAGGAAAAAAAGGGAGGGTAGTTTAGGGTATTATTTCCACTAAATTGGATGGTTTAAAGTTGTGGATGGGGAGAGTGACGATGTGGCCCAAATGGCAGAACTAGCCCATGAATTTAGGAGTATCCTATTTTTTTTATCGTGCAATCATACAATAATAAAAAACACGATAATAAATAAAGTAAAACGAATACCCAATAGATTTGTCTTTTTTATAGCTTAAAATCGTTTCATCACATCGTTGTCTTTTACTTTATCAAAAGTTTCTTTTTCGACCGCACAATCCATAGCATTGTTTGAATATTTCAGGCCCATCCGATTGCGTAAATCAATATTGACAAACTTCAATTTAGAAAAAAACCATCTCTCAACGGTTGCGGTTGCAATCGATAAAAACCAAAGCTAGCTTCACTACCCGATAAACCAAAAGACAAGAACTATGTGTTCCGGTTTCCACCATAAGACGAGCAAGATCACTTATTCAATTATGATATTGTTTTGGGTCTTGGGCTAACTTTATCAATTATATTTAGTGCCTTATTTTAATTCTATTATTGTTAATTTGGGTTTATTTTATCATCCGGGCTTAACTATTCTATAAGTTTTCAGGTTGTAAAACGTTTGGGCTTACAAAAAAAAAGAGATTTTAGTAATATCAAGTATCCTACTTTTTGGTTAGGGGTATCCTCGTATTTTTAGAGGTATTCTATGTATAAAACCGGGAAAAAACACTACGAATACAGAGTTGAGCCGTGGCCCCTGCTACGGCTCCTAATATAGTGGTCCCGCCCCTGCACGTTATAAACTTCATAACTAAAAACTCGTATGTTGAAATATGAAAAAAGTAGCATGTCGAAAGATGAAAAAATAGCATGTTGTAAAATTGAGAAAATTACATGTTATAAAAAAATTGCATGGTGAAAATGAAGTTCGGCATGTTGTAACTCAATCTTGTACGCTGCGTACGTTAACACAAATTGTATGTTAACCAACCCCTGAAAATATATGTATTTTTTATAGCGTATTAAAGTTGTAATTGTAATTTTTTTTAAAAAAAAGAGGAAGGTAGACGCACAACAAGCTGCGCCGCCAACCCTTTCTGAATTGCAAACCCTAACCTTCCAAATACAAACCCCTGCCCCTTGGGGTTGAACAATTGTAATTGTAATATGATAACAAAAGACGATAAATTTTTTTTGTTATAAAAACCTAGTATGATTAATGCTACACAAAATTTAGTGTTAAGCTTATTTTCATATTTTGCAGATAGTTTTACCTTAGAATTTAACAAAAAGTGTTAATTTTTTTCCCAATATTTTGTAGATAATTTTACTTTAGAATTTATCCATTATAATTTACGCTTGCTATGTAGTTGTTACACATTGCCAATCCACAAGAAAATATTGCTTCAAGGTGTTATATAAAACTGTGAGATTTATTTTATTTTAACTAAAAAAGCAAAAAAGAATATATTGGGTATGCAATATTAATATATGCATTAAATAAACCCTCAGAAATTGATTTTAGTGGTTGAGAAGTTTACAAGCAGGACAATATTTGTGTGGTGGCTAGATTGCAGTCAGGTCGTGATCAAAAGAGGACATAACAAAATAAATATAGATAGCACGTTTTTAAATTACAAAATTGTCTAGTTATAATGGTAAGAAATAATGTTGATTAAGATAGTTTTTCTAGATTTGTGTAATTATTTTTTACAAGTTATAATGATGTATTACTAAGAACGAATTTTGTTTTAAAGTTATTTAACATGGTCCTTTATTTAAAAGTTCGTTCTCTTTTCTTTTTACACACATGGACTATGCTTATCACAATTACACAAAGATGGTTGAAAAAGATTTGGAACATTGTATATGATAGTGATAGACATAGTAAGCAGAGTATTTATAGTAAATTTTATATGATGAATATTTGTGCTCACATCTAGTTTGGACCATTAAGCCACATGGTGTGTTGTTGGGGCATGCCACTGGCTTAGAGCCGCTGGACATGAATCAGGCGCACCACATATTAGCGGTGCAACTGCCGACAGTGCGACACCTTCTGTCCGCCACATTGCATGTTTGTGTTTGGTATTCGTGAGACACTTTGTAGCTTGTGCTCCATAAAGTAGTTTGGTATTAGAATTGTGTCATTATGTATATAAATGCTTATCAAGACTTGGAGCTCGATAAGTTTAGACTTTAGAGCATGAGCACTGGAGGAATAAATCATTCGGAGTCGAAGCTCGAAAGAAAGTAGGTTTCTTGAGCTTTAGAAAAGGTTAAGTCATCTAACATCGGAGCTTCGAAGAGAGATGTGATGAATATAGTTTTTTTAGAGTAAAGACCTAACTTAAAGCCTGCACCAGAGGTGAAAATATAGGTCATAGTCGGGGTAGGACCCCTTCATAACATAAAAATATTATTTTATGGTAATCAAGTAGCTAAATTCATAGGATAGAGGTCAATGCAGCGCCCTTGATTGCCCGAGGGGCAACCATTCCCACTTATAGATATGGGTCACTGGTTCGCTATGTCATGAACACATAAGAAGATCGAGTGACGACAACTCCCAACCGTTGGTACACCGGAAGTGCAAACACTTTCTTTGCACAACTTCCCGTAATCGTGGAGGCTCTCACCAAATGGGAACACAAGAGTAGATCGTAAACCCAGAGCATAACTAGACAAATGAGTACATGTGGTATTCAAAATTTTGGTATTTCACATTCTACCACCAACAAAACATGTATTTCGTCTTGTATTGGAGCTCATCCACATCATTATCTTGGAATATTAGCTTTGATTTGGCTTATTGGCTAAAGGCATTGTTCTAAAACAAAGTCTCTGAGGTCGAGTACTTCCCGAGTAATCATTACAAGTAGGCTGCCGAGGCCCGAGTACTTTCCATCTATGCCAAGTACTTCCGAGTACTCTCAACCTTTACTTTGCGAATTCTAACAACCCATATATCCTCTTGACGTTAACAACCAATATGAAAATGATCCTTCCTTTGGTGATAGTACATCATCCTTCTTTTAACTAAAGTGGAGTTCATGTTCCTATACTCGCAGCTTGCAATAATAATCACTCATATTTGACTCCCTATCTTAAACACCCATTTTTTATTCTCCCAACATTACTACTAACTTCATTTAGGAACTTTTGAAAATAGTGACTCTGACTTGACATTTGCATGAAGGTCATCATAGGGTCATATTTAAAGACTATACGTGGTGTTATCTGTTGATTGAGGGCCATGCATTCCATCCTGCTTATTAATATGGATCATTAGTTTAACCTTGTTGTAGTCTCATCAGGGAAGTGGCTACAACTCCGGACTAGTAGTGTGCTAGCAGTATAACCATTTTCGTTGCCTGACTTTCCTTAAATCTTTGAGGTTATCCCATACGAGAACACATAAGTTGACAATAAAAACCAAAGCGATTAAGCATGCATAGATGCAATGTTCCAAACATTTGACCCCTCACATTCTCCCAACACAAAAACATGCATGTCCTCGTGCATGGCTATAAATTTGCAGCAACACCCTAAAATACTGATTTTATTTTGGCCAAGAGGGACCCTGATATAAGCAAAAGTGCACATGTTTTAAATCAATTTACACCTATTTTTATTAAGTTTTGTTAAAGATATATTTAAAATAGACTTATTTTTGGTTTATTTTTTATTTTCAGGAATAAACGAACCCAAGTTGAACAAAGGAAGGAAAACCAAGCAAAAATCTGGAGAAATAAAGAAAAGTTGTCCATGCCCCATGTCTCGCAAGACACGCCCTATGCCTCAAAACCATAGACTACCCACACTTCAGAAGACCACTAAGCGAAGCCCATGCAAGAAAAGTCCAGACACTCCCGTTTCTAGGTACAAAACGACAAAAGTTGACTTCTGGAATATTTGGAAGATCCGGGGGACGTGCAAGAGTTAACCATGACCGTGACTAGCAGACACGGGTCATGCCTCGCTAGACTGGCTACAACAGGTCATCTGCCCAGACACGTCCCATGTCTGGGCCCCAACAACCTATAAATATAGGGACAAATCCACCATTTTCACTTGCTTAATTCTTCCCTCTTCTCCACAACACACTTTTCTTCGAATCACTATCTCTAATCATTGTAATCATTAAGAAAAACACAAGAACTATTAATGTAATCAAGCTTTTGATGATTAATATAATATAATATTTTAAGGTTTGGTGAAAACTAGTTTCATGGCCATTCTTGACTAGATTTCTTGAGGGTGTTTGGGAGAAACTTACCCCCTTGACGGGGAGTTAACTAACGCAAACCATGGGTGAATAAGGTGTGTGTGTGTTAATGACTTTAGCTAACTTTGATTTTACTGGAAGTGAGTGAAATATTAGTGTCACCATTAACTTGGGTATTAGTCTTTCGGCCTAACACTAAAAATCCACCACTAATCTTCGTCGCCTTAACTTGGGCCGTTCATGTTTTCTATGTCTATGTAGAGTTAAAACATGTTGATGCTCCGAAAGAAGGTTAAAGGTTTTGGAATGGGACTTTAGGTTGGTAAGCTCTTAGGGGAAGCACAAAGGACTTGGTTTTTATAAAAGTAACCACCTTAGGGGAATTGACGACTCACCGAGGGAACCATAGTCACAAATAATTTAAACCCTTTAACTAGCTAACTAACTTATACTAAATAATAGTGGTATATACTTTTCTTGCTGATTGGGTGGTACCATTATGGTTTGATCCAACCTTGAGTGGCGTTTCCCTGCTGATTCAAAGCGATATGGTCGAGTGTGCTAGGGTCCTTAACAAAGAACTACACAACTTTATGCATTAAGACACGCATTTCCTCGTTTGATAATCGAGCCCTTGTTAACCTATGGTAAGGGTTAATTAACAAAGCATCAAGAGGTAAGTGTATCCTAAACACCCCAATTTTCTTATCATTGATTACTATCTTTTAATTTATCTCTTCATTTTTATTTTGAGCCATTTTAACACTTCACTTTTGGGTTTATTAGACGCTAACGTAGAATCGGTACTAAAATTCGCTGTATCCTTGGATGCACTCGGTATCTTACCATCACTATATTACGCCAAAGATAGGTGCACTTGCCCAACGTGAAGCTTAGTATGATAGTATTTTATAGTGTTTTTATAAATACTAAAACTTGAACTAGTGTATAAAACGACTAGATAAATAATAATTTTTACGTACACACCGCACCACATCAGACCCCCAATTTGTGCCACTACCATATTCCACATGGACTAGTTATATGAACCTATCCACTTGTGGAAGTTTCTAGCTTCCACCAAGCCCGTGGACTTGCGACTCTGACGTACTTGCCGATCTACAGTCGACACACACGAACTTATCATGATCAACTAGTCTTCCACCTATGGATTCTTGCAACTGGGTTGAGCGGAGCATGCAATTTTTCCCACGCTTCATGTCTTTTGACACTCCGGAATAAAAAGATTCATGTTTTCTAATATCACCGCCTTCTTGAAGTATATTCACCCGACTCTTGAGTTGTTGCGAGTCCTTTCATACACCGCTGCTACTAATCTTAGGCACATAGCCCACAAACCACCGAATGGGCATGATTATGACCATCTCTCTCGCCACACCATGGTCTACTCATCAATTTAAGAACTTTTGGGATAAGTGAACAAGCTAACCATGTCAGCTCTAATCCTACTTGTCACATGGTCGTCCTTAAAGGCTCCTTGTGGCACCCTTAGTTTCCCCGAGGGCCATTTTCTCCCACTTATTGTTATGGGTTACTGGTTTCATTTTACCGTAGCCTTATCAGGGGAGTGACAAGCTATTTCTTTACAATACTTTCCTTAACTAATATATAGTAAACTTAAAGCGCTTCAACACAAAATAAGATGCAGTCTTCAAACATTTAACAAGTCACATAAAACATCCCCCATAAGATAGAGTATAAAGTTTTCGATCGATAATAGATTACGTAAAATGTGCAAAAAAAAATAAATAAAATGTAACGAATTCTAGTCAACATCGAAAAAGTAAGAACTATTAAGGTTATTATTTAATGTAACGCCTTAAAGCTATGTTACCAAGTATTATAAAAGGTGACATGTTTGCTAATGCAACGACTCAATCCATAAGACCATCCATCACCACCACAACTGGCGACACAACAACCCCCATTTGCTCCCTTGCATCTACCTCCCTTACGTGGCGATCCTTGTACCCATCTCGCTTTGTATTCAACCTCAATCCATTGTCCGCCGTTTGTTTAAACTTTAAAGTATAAACCAATACGTTATAATAATTATTAGTTAATAAAACAAGTAAACGTTAAATAGAAATATTTTAAAAAAGAAACCCAATGTCAGTATAAGATACACACATGTAAGAAACCCAATGTCACTAATAAACTTGCATTATTAGTTTCTTGATTGTTCCTAATTCTTAATGAGTTTATAACCTATAGTTGTCTATTCTATCATATAATTTGAAGTTCATTTTCAAGAATATTCAAAATTGGGTAGAAAGAACACGGTGTAAGATAGATACGGGAATGATCCCCTGTCCCATAACGGGCCACCAAGTCGGTACCTGTCCCACACCACACATGCATCCATATTAATTCCACAAGTTCCAACCAAATATTGATTCAAACCACTACTATTTGTCACTCACAAAAGGCAAAATAAAATTATGGACAAAAGAAAACCAACCAACAAATCGTTCACACAACAATCCAACTTAGAAAGCATTGCCCTTTTTAACCGAGCCTAAAAGACGAAAATTAGCAAGAGTCCAAATGATCAAATCACCAATAAGATATATAGGTCCCTCCATTGTCTGGTTATAACAAGATAAGATGCTTAGCCTTAGGCTGCTCGTTTATCGGGTCCAAACAGACGGGAAATATCGGTTTACTTGTTCATTTAGAATCCATCTACTTTAAACGAGTCGAATGTTGGGAGTAAATTGTAATTTGTGCGGTAAAAAGGGTAGGAGTTTGAGCGATACCATACGTCTTTGGGATCTTTGGAGAAATCTGAATGGTTCTTAGGAATGGAAAAAGGTTATGGAAGAAATAAAAACAAACTCGTTCTTATGCATTAAATGTAGATCCAAGTTTAATACTTTGAATTGGGATAGGTGGTGTGAATTTAATATTCAGGATGTAATCATGTAATTTTTGTGGTTGTTTTGGCTGGTTTTTAGCTTCTTGCTGACCCGGTTTCTATATGTTATATAGGAGTTTTGAGCGTTAAAAAAAGTTAACTCGGTCAGATGACATGAACATGATTTATGAGTACCATGAAAAGGATAACAAAGTATTCTAGTCCAACTTTTAACTAGATCATCATCAAGGGCAACATGCCACTTTGCCATTGAGAATAACGGAATGCAACGACTTTGTGAGTCAACTCAGTATAGGGGCGGATATAGCTTGAGACCCTTGACGCTCCGTGGTAGTGTAAATTTTGGAAAAAAATTTGATGTTTTTTCAATTTCGCTCCCCTCCTGTAGAAAATAAAATTTTGAAACATTGCCCATTGACGTTTTTTTCTAGATCTGCCACTGACTCAGTAAGAGAACTAACATAAACCATGCTTTATGAGGACAGAGAAGCAAAGGATTGATGATAACAAAGCCAAATACAGTTGGTTTTTTCTGCATTATAAAAACAATGTGACCTTTATACATGTCAAGACAGAAGTATAAGGTGTCCACTAGATATATATGAGTAATTGAGAACTGAATCAGCAAAGCTATTAATAACCATATGTCTTACCTCTTGAATGGGCCCCATTGCATTTCCAGGCTTCTAAAGCTGAGTTTTCATTTATCTGGCAACTAAGAGATAGACTTTGAAAAAGTCTCAGGTGTTAAATAAATAAATATAAATATATAAATATACCAAGAACTGTCTTCTGTCTTGTTTATAGCAAAGCCACAACTTCTCTTTTGCTGCTAAGTACTTGCACTAATAATGCTGATGACATTAACTATGCCATCACTGGAGCTCTTCACTTTTATGACAGTGTGACAAAGACCACTCTATGTTATAAAAATCTTTGATTGGGGCCCTTTAATCTAAACGTTGGTTCAATGGTTTAGAAACTAAATATTGTAACATGATAAGGTAATTAAGGAGCTAATTACATTGAACCCCATCTAAGAAAATTGGAGAATGATGATACGCGATAACTTCTATAGAATAATGAAAACTGCTTACGTTAGTGTTTATTATTGATCAAATTTATATAGGCGTACAATACGTTGAACACAATTACAAAGGAAACTTAATCAAATCATGTCTTCTAACTATGACAATGATATAACAATAAACACTAACTAATATATTCTCCATAATACTTCCCCACGGCAGACCAGAGCGAAAAACAATAAAAATGTAGGAATAATAGAACCATGGCGACGACAAATCTAAGGTCATATTTTCATAGCAACCATGGTGACGACAAATCTAAGGCCATGGCAACGCCAAATCTAAGGTCATCTAGCGGCGGTGACAAGAGGCATACATCCGGGCTATGGTAAGTTGGTAACATGAGCTACAATAACGGTGGCAAGAGCCACAACTATGGTGGCACATTGGCGTCATGGTGATAGGAGTTAAGACTACAGTTGCAGGAGCTACTACTGTGGTGGCACGATAAAATAAATAAAACCTAATTTAGACATGGGTACAAATGTCCACAGGCAAGATGGAAGGGATAAGAAGAGAAAGAAAGTCGTCACACAAGAGGGGTGGGGGGTGACGAGGGCCTATGACCAACCAACATACCCCGGAAAAAGCGGGAGAGAGAGATATAAAGGGAGAGAAGAAGCCAAAAGACCAAAGGTTTTATACCACATAGAATAATAAAAATACTTTACGTATTGCGTATTACTACAAGCAATATTTAAGAATACATTAAACATAACTATTCTGGAAACCTATTTAAATCATATCTTCTAACTATATGGTAATGATATAACAAAGAACCCTAACTAATATATTCTCTCTAAGACTTTAATAAAAAAATGGTATAAGTTTATGAAACAATAACTAATGTACGATTAATACGTTCTAATAAAAAACTTGTCAAGTTACATCAAAACAGAAGGTAGACGGGCAACAAGCTGCGCTGTCACTCCCTTCTGAATTGCAAACCCTAATCTTCCAAAGACAAACTCCTGCCCCCTGGGTTGAACAATTGTTGTGGATAACCCGTTGAACCCTAGTCATTTTATATATGTAACCCGGAGGAAATGTGTTTGAATGTTCTTGTGTTAAAAAAGTTTCTCATTCTTTTTAAGTAATTATCAAGTATGATATTGATATGGTTCATTAAAGGCTAAAACAAATGGCCATAACCACCCATTTATCATATTTAATAAAAAAAATGGTTAAGAATATATAAAATGTGTGTCTCTAGTTAACTTATTTCCATGTGCATAATTAATCCTAGCCCCCACAAAAACCAAAGACATAAGCCTACTTTATGAGCAAAGAGACAACAGATAGGAAAAGAGTGGAAGCAATTTTGGGCCAATTAGAAAACGATAAAATACAGGTGGATAGCCAGTACAAACTCACATGAAAAAGAAGCCCTGTTGATGACATTACAGAGAAAAATCAAAATAATGCAGGCAGGCATCCTCTTCATTTTTAGCCATTTATGATCATGTGACTTGGTGCTCTTTTCTCAAATGTACAGTGGGGTTCCTTCCCCACTTGCCACTCACCTCTAAAGTTACACAATTTATTATCTTATGCTTATTTCTAGTTATTTCATATTTCTAGACCATAAACTCTTTGAGCAAAATATATATTTTCTTGTTTACTCAAATGGAGTTCTCCAAATACCTTGGAACTGTTGCTGATGATGAGTGTAGCAGTAGTGAATCAGGTTGGACCATGTACATTGTTTCTTCCATGCATCATGAAACCAAACATGATCATGTTCATGTTTATGATCATGGGCATGATGATGTTGATACTCATGGTGGTTGTTATAATATGCATCACAATGAAGATAGTGATGATTCAATGGTATCGGATGCATCTTCTGCTCCGAGTCGTCAGCGTGGAAGCTCCAAAAAGCGAAGCGCCTTGCGCCGCGAATCCAAACATGCATTGAATCAAAAGCAAGAGGAAAAAAAGTTGTATGATAGAAGGCAAAGAGCAGTGAAAGAAGAACAAAAGACAAGAGTTGATGCTAAGGCTAAGAAGACTTAACTAGTTAGTTTGTTTGAAGTTTAATTTGTTTGTGATTTATCTTTTTTTTTTTTTTGAAGATTTAAGGAGCCTGATATAAGGGTTGATCAATCCATGCACATACTTATGTTGTTTCAGTTACTTCAAATTTATGATTTCATCATATTATGCATTTTGGCTACAAGAGAAATGAACACATTTAGGATCAAAGGACACCTTGCACAACTAGTCATTTACTTGCAAATCCTTACATATTGATTCTCTTGTTTCTTTGATTTCCAGATGGATTTTAGTATGAAAAGTCCACTCAAAGAATTTATTTAAGGAATTTGGAAGGATAATCTTTTAAGAAAAGTCATAAATAATGTTAAATTTAACTTTTTTTTGTTTTGTTTTTGCAAGGGTAAGATGACAACAATACTTATTAGACTAGTGGGTATGGTTAGCTCATCTTTGGGAGGATGGGCTGTCACGTCAACGCCACGTAGGATAGGTAGGAGGATGTAGTTAAAGGGGATGGACCTAGGGGGTGGGGAGATGAAACCCTTTATATATATGTATGTATATATGTATAGATGTGTGAGAGAGGAAGAGGCACGGCATGAGCGGCAGGGAGGAGCCGGAGTTGCCGGGGCCGGGCATAGGGGGGGCGGTGTGGGGGTCTGGCGCCGGGTATGGGCCGGCCCCCATACCGACTGGTCTTAGTCCCCACAAATGACTTGCCAACTTTGTCAGCTTTTGCCTGCTATTTTTATTTATCATAACTTACAAATTACAATAGACAAAACCTTCAATAACATTTAAAATAGTATCTTTGCATAAATTCAACCCAAAAAACTCCAAACAATATAAAACCTAATTAAACAATTATAAGTCATAACCTTCAACATGATTGTCTAAAGTAAAAGGATGTGATTGATCCCAAATTAAGTGATAGTTACCTAAAACGAATAATGCATTGTAATAATCGCAATTGCTAGCTAGTAATTGGCAGGCAAGAGTCCTAACTACAGAAATATCTATTGGTAGTCACACCACTTAACCTATTTTCTTCAAACGAGCTTTTTCTAACTGAGCCATCAACCATCACCACCACTCGCCACCATCCCACCTACACCACTACCACCATCAGCAACTGGCACCACCACCACCGCCGCCGCCATCAACCATCACCACCACCCAACACCATTAGCCACCCTCAAAACCCCCAACCTTTCTGGAAAATTGCGAAATACCACCCCCACCATTGTGATTTTCCAGCAAGGACGCAGTGGTGGTGGTATTTTGCGATTCTCGGGCAAGACAAACAGGAACTCCGGTGAGGGTGGCGACATGGGGCTGTAGACGCGAAGGATGGAGGTGTGTGACGGCTGAAGGTGGAGGGAACACGGTGGTGGAAAATCGCGGTGGGCGACGACGAGTGGTGGTGGCTGAGGGTGGTGGGGGTGATGACGAGTGGTGGTGGTCGGGTGGTGGTGATGGCTGGTGGCATGGTATTATACGTTGACATCACGTGAAAAAAAAAGATAATTCTGATACCATGTTAAAAACAAAACCGTGTTTACATCACGTGTTAATTTTCTTTTTCCATTTTTTAGGCAACTCTTGTCTTTAGCATAACTCAAGACTTCTACCATAAGTTCAAAATGAAAAACGATATTTAGTTCTAACCAATCTGAACTAGAAAAAAACTGCAATTGATCGAATTCAACTAAACAATTCAGTTAGATATTGAACATCCAAACTTAAAATAGAGCGAGTAAATTATAGACAATGCAAGTTGTTAATTTCACATCAATAATGTTTACAGAATGATGAATACATTTTATTTATTATTCATATTTACAATAGTATTAATTAGCATATAAACTAAATTCAATAGTAAAACCAAAGTGAAGTAAAAAAATATTTCGTAATTTTATAAGTATAGGTATTGTAGTGATAAAAAACTGTAGTTATTTAGTATTGGTATCTTATTTTTTATATAAAAATGTTTTGTTAATTGGATTATGACAGGAAAACCACTACGAATCTAACACTTGTCATCCCGATTCCTATGATGTCGAAGTGTCGTATATTAACATTAACATTGATCTTAAGCCATTCACAAGATATCATTTTAAAGGGGAGACTATAATAATGTGTTGACGTGACGTTATTTTAACAGTCATGGAAAACAACTACTTAATAAGGACTAATTGCAATAAAACGATGAAATTATATTTAGGGTAGGTTGGAATTTAATTGGACCCTCTACAATTAAAACGATTAGATTGAAAATTATATTTAGGGTAGGTTGGAATTTAATTTAGGGAAATTGGCCTATAATAATTTCATCTAGAACTTATTGGCCATTAATAATCTCATTTTAAAATATTTCCCCCACCAGTCCCCTCTTTCACCTATTTTTCCTACAATGGTCCACTGTTAAAAAAACTTAACGAAGTTAAGCTTTTTTCAAAATTACAAACAGATTTTTTTAGGGCTTTTGATTAGAACGACGATACGAGTCCATTGATGTAAAACTTGCCTCGAAACGGTGCTCCAAACGATGAAAACGACGCGTCAATTCGGGTGTTTAAATTTCCAATTAACCAAAATCAAGTCACTTGGAGCACTATTTCGAAGTAAGTTTTACATCAATGGACTCGTATCATCGTTCTGATTAAAAGCCCTAAAAATATGTTTGTAATTTGGAAAAAAAGCTTAACTCTGTTAAGCTTTTTTAACGGGGGACCATTGTAGGAAAAATAGGTGAAAGGTGAGACTGGTGAGGGGAATATTCCGAGATAAGATTATTAATGGCCAATAAGGTCTAGGTGAGATTATTACATGCCAATTTCCCTTTATTTTATTTCTGAAAAAATTTTATAAGTTCATGTCTTTAGTTATAGTTACTAAGATGTAAGGTTGTGTGTTATTTGAATACTTTGAAATCTGATAGAATAAAATATGGGTTTTGTAATTCGAATAATCAAAGTTTTTGGTGAAACTAAATTTTTATTTAGGTGATTTGTTTGATTTTAGGTTCTAGTTTTTTTTATGGACCTAAGATAAAACGTCCTTGAATTATAACCTCATTAAAATTACAGTGTAAAATCATTGAAGTTATTTCAAACCACAAAAACCTAAGTAATTCGTATTTTAGAACATTGGGATATTAGATTTTAATAATCATAACTTTTATCTATTGGGCGTGATTAATCCCATGTAACACTCCAAAAACGGGTTTGGTAATCAAATTACGTTAATACTAAAAGACGGGTAAAGTACCGTTGGTGGTTAAAGTTAACCCGTAAACAAAATAACTAGGAATAAAATGACCTAGTTAGTGACATGTATATAGAAAATAAAATAATGAGTAGAAGTAGCCTTATTTAATGCTTAAACTAAACATGAGGGGCCAAAGTTGTGAAAAGGGAAATTCATGTTTTATAAACACAATTTAAAACACTACACACACATATAGTGTGTGTAGCGGATCGATCATCAGGAGGTGAAAAAGGGGTAACCCTAGTTCATAAAAAATCAACAAATTGAAGGATGAATTGGGGCTCAAACTCAAAAAGGAACATGAACTAACGATCACCCAAGCTAGGGGATCATAAGGTATGTAGAAATTTGATGTTTGTTGAAGTTGTGAAAATTGATGAACATCATAAGTTGCAATCTATACATGAATCGTAGAGTTTATGGCTGGATTAGAGATGTATACTTGCTTAGGAACAAAACCCCAAGTGAAAATTATACATATATTGCTATGATTTGAATGTTTAGATGATTTACCACACTTAGATAAGTGAGTTTTAATATTATGATGAAACTGATGAAATAATTATGTCTAGAATCATCATACATGATAGTGATAAGATGATTCTTGAATAAATTATGAATTCGGGTATATGTTCATACTTGCCGTAGAGTGGGTTTTGTATGATATAAAGGAATAGACGTCATATTCATGTTAAATGATGTTTGAGATCATCATATGTTATGAATGATTAAGATGTTTGGCTAAACTTGATGTTTAGGTGAATTCTATATATATACGATGTAATGAATTGTTTCATATTGATAAAACAATCCCAAATCCTTGTATGATATTAATAGTTTAGCATACAATGATTGATGCGGGTTAATTCAATGATTTACGGCTACATGAACTTGGTTGAGAAAGTAGTTAATACGGTAGCGCAAGAATAATGCCTACCGGATATTTGACAAATTGCTTAAATGAGTTGTTGAGCTTGTAGTGTAATTATTTACGCTAATAGGCAGTTTGACTTTTAAAAGTCAAACTGACCAAAAATGAGATCAAATCGTAATTTTGATATAAAGTCCTTAAGGTGAGATAGTCTTAATAATGATGACTAATCTAACCATCTTGCGAATGATAAAAGGTAGTTTGCCTCTTGAAAAGCTAGGTGGAAGCTTGGGAAGAAGCGGGTCAAATGGAACAAAAAGCGTGGAAAACATAATCGGACTTCAAGGTAAGTAAAGCTTACACTTTTTTTATTTTGTAGAATATCTCCTTATTGTATTGATTACGAATAAGGTAAACAAGCATTTGGAATATGATGTTCTGATGTGTAGTAATATGGGACTAATTAAGTGAAAATAATATGAAACCACGTTTGATCGTTAAAAAGGGGTAAAACGGTAATTCGGTCATGCAATGACGAATAAACAATGAGTTTTGATTTAAGTTAACTTATGGTGTAACCCATAATGAGTAAAATGGGTAATATGGTAATTCGGTTATGAGTTAACCGATAAAAATCAGTTTTGAAAAAGTCACCCTATGGCGTAAGCCATGATGGGTCAAAAGAATTAAGAAATTGATTTTTAAGGAATATGATTGTACGGTGTAAACCGGAATGGGGTACATGGATGAGTTGGTAAATAAATACCATCTCACAAGGATAAAATGGTCATTTAGACCAAACGGGTCAAAAGGTGATGATATCACCATTTGACAATATCAACTAATGATTGTTTGTCGAGCCTTATGCTCACAGGAGTGAACAGCGACTGAAAATTTGCGTTGCTATTAATTAGGGGCTATTAAAGCAAGGCATTAAAACGGGTCGATACTTTGACCCGAACCAGGTATGTGTAAATAAGATTTTAGCTAAAATGTGCGATTTTGGTCAAATAGGTTATTGAAAGTCCTTCGTCGAAAAAGGAGGGATTGAAGTTGTCATCTATCTTTTGAAAACTTAAACATATGTATTCTGTTAAATCGAAACCTTGTCGACTTTTACGATTATTTCAAGTTGGTACTTGTTACCATATTTTAATGTTATATTAGAAGGATCTTTCACCCCAATTAAGAAAATGTTTAAAGACAGTCTTAACCTTGAAAGTATTTTCTTCCGATGTTCCCAAACTAATAATGTTGTTAATCCTCTTAGTTTATTTTTATGACGTGTCATGCTTATGTGGCAAAACTTTATTTATTGTTGATGTGGCAAAACTTAAAAAAAATTGGCATGGCATGGCACGTCATCAAAATATAACTAGGCTCATTAGTTGAGGATTGTTGGAGGATAATACATTCAAAGTTAAGGATGTCTTTACACTTGCATTAAATGAGATTAATATTAGCCAATAGATAAAAGTTAAGATCATTAAAATACAATAACCTTGTTACTTTTGACTACTACTGGTATTACCCTTATCATAAAAATTGACAAAATAAGGAGTTAAATACAAGAATAATCCATTAATATTAGGAAATCATAATTGACAAATAGGAGTTATTAGAATATCCATAATTTATGATTAATATTCTAAGCTGATTAGAGTTTCCTTACAATGTCTACAAATTGTAAGTAACTTATTTAGTAATGGAATTCAGTCATCTTATAATCTAACATGAGCCAACCTAGGTTTTCTACCATTATTGTTAGGTCCGTCACACACAAACAACAAACTCTAGTTGTCTCTAGGGTTGTCCATTTTATTCAAAACCCGAAACCTGACCCGAATCTGAAGCCATCTGAACTCGAATTTGAGAATATCCGAAAACTTGAACCCGACCAACCCGCACCTTATATGGGTTGGTTATTGGGGAACTTTTACCCTGCCAAAAACCCAAACAACTCGACATGAAAAACCCGAAACATGAAACCCGAAAAAAACCGTAACCTTAGTTGTCTTTTTTATGGATGTGTTTGGTTTGAAGTCTTTGGTATTTAGAACATTAAGTTTTGGACTTTTGAAAATTATAATATCATAATGTCTCAAATGATAGTTGAATTTGATGATATATTGTAAGCAATATATTTTTTTATCTTACATCTAAACCCAAAACTGAACTATTTGACCCAAACTAATGAGAACCCATACAATTCGAACCCATCCAAACCGAACTTTAAATGGGTCGATTATCGGGTCACTTTTTCCAATCCAAAAACCCGAACAACCCAATTAAAAAACCCAAAGCCTAAAGAACACCCCTAATTGTTGCAACTTGGTTCAAACCCTAGAAAGGGCGCCGCCGCTCTATCCCAATTTCATTATCTATTTAGTTTCTTATACTATTCTCTAGTTTATCATAAGAATAGAGTTTCGTTTTAGATTCAAAATTCCAGTTGCAGCTCTCATCGAAATCCTTTTTCAAAAACTTCTTACTTCTCAATACCATCACCATAGCAAGCACCTCCATCTTATTAGCTGACCACTGAAGGCCACAACCGAATAATGACTCACACACAGGTTTTCTTCTGCATTACGACGCATGTGTCGTTGTCTACCAAGGCGTGAAGGCACGCCCTGCTTCATCACCTGTCGTTTTTAAGGGTTTGTCAAAATTCAACCACACACAATCCCGCCTAGTTGGTTTATTAAATAGAGTTTATTAGATTGATGTCAAATTCCAATTATATCCCATAATAGATAGATAGATATATAGATATTGTATCTTAGGCCACAAGGGCACCCTTGCGGGTAGCCAACCAGCTGTGAACTCGATCGGTAACACCGCTGCCACCCCAACAGGTAGGCGGAGTAGGTTATGTCCATGGGTAGATGTTGGCCCCTTGGAAAAGGTTGTGGGAGATTGGAAATATGACCTTTAGATGCTTTTTAAAAAAAATCAGTTTTTAAACAATTATATATAAATCTTCCACTCCCATTTTAAATTACATATATTCTCATATTCACTCCTAATTTAAACCAAGACCATTTCACTCCAACTCATTCTTATTTAAATGGATTAAAAATATGGTTGTCCAACGAATCATTTACCGGATATGTAGTTTTTTTAAATATGTTGTCGTATTTTAATTACTTTTTTTGATTTTTGATTTTTTTAGTTTGAGTTATGTATCCTTTTTTTATTTTAATGAAATCAAAATTTTATTAACATTTTACTTTATTTAAATTAAAAAAATTCTACTTTGTAGTAAGGCGTCGCCAGTGTTTTGTAGTACTAGAATACTTTGTAGTAAAATTGACATGCATCGCGGGATTGGTCGGGCTAGGATACTACCCAAAGTGCCATTCCCTCCAAAATACTTAATATATGACATTATCTATATAACAATTGCAAGCTTTATGAACATTGTTTCTATTTTTGTCCTTTTGCGTGAATAGTAATTTTGATTTTTTTGTTTGTATTTTTGTTTTTTTATACTTTTCACCTTCAACTTTCAACACTTACACTTATAACCCTATAACTTTCTAAAGACTTTTAAATCAAGTTTTATGTGTTTATTTTTATTTACATGTCGGTATAAATTCAAGTTGATTTATGTTTTGACGTAATTTTTTTTGTGTTATCTCAACTTTTAACATTGACATTTACAATCCTGTAACTTCTGAAAACTTTTAATCGAGTTTTATGTGTTTCGTTTTATTTACATGTCCGTATAAGTTCAAGTTACGTTTTGACGTACATTTTATTTTTCTCTCAGAAATGATCGAGCCAGATATAATGCGTTTTCATGCTTATTTTTTACACGTGTTCAGTTGGTCTATGTTTTGACTTAATTTTGTTTAGAAACGAGTCTGGTCAAATTTAATGCGTTTTTTTAAACGGTATAAATTCGATCCACTTTATGTTTCGACACCGCCGCAATGCGTCGTACCATTCTTTAACTTACAAAAGAAAACTATTTTCTTACAAGCTTATTTTTATGTATGTGTCGGTATAAATTCAAGTTGTTTATGTTTCGATGTAAATTTTATTCGAAAATATATCACATGTTTTAGAAAACTAAGTAACAAATGTTACAACATCTAATGTTGAGCCCACTGCTCCTAGTGACCATGGTGCATATCCTAGCACTATGGAACCCACACCAGACATTTCCATGCAAACCACTTCCATTCCTATCCCCAAACCAAAAAGAAAAACAAAAAAGAAAGGGCCTCTTGAGGTTGAGATGCCAGAGATACCTGTTGTAACACAAATGGAGCTAACATCTATTGTTACTTCCTCAAAACAGATGCAAACATCTCCACCCAGCCAAACTCTTCACTCTTCCTCACAAAAGGAAGGTATTGTAAGCAAAGGTGACACAAATCAAGGGGGAGATATATCACTTGATTATATCTACTCAATCCCCTCGCGCAGGGCTACTTCTCGTTCCACACCTCCACCCACTTCAACATTCCCTTCACCCTTACAAAATTTGCTTGATGCAATTGATACATCAGACTTGCATATACCAAGTTCCTTTGAACAATAAATCACAGAGAGTTCACTCCAACAAGCGACTAGGTCAAGTTTAGGGATCATTGCTATCCTACAAGTAGAGGGGGCAACACCTCATGTGTCCAAAGAAGCACATGTTGGTATTTCAAGTGGGGCAACTACTACAGTTGTAGAGACAACAGTCTCATAATTTGACAGTTACATTACTAACCCCTTGAAGGCAACAATTGTTGAGACAATAGTCTCTACATCAGTTGGAAGTTCCCAATACCAAGAACAAGGGGCACTTGGTGTAAAACCAAGTTTAACCACTTTTGGTGGGAAATTCAGTTGATCTTGTTAAATCAAGTGATGGATTAAACTATCAAGAATTGACGGAGAGGACTACTAACTTGGAAACATCTGTTAGAGAGATCAAAGAAATGATGAACTTCTTGATCCAGAATTCCAGATCTGTCCATCAAATGTAGACATTGCAAAGAAATGTCGGTCCACATTCAACCATTCCTACATCTACAAAAGCAAGCTGTAAAGAAATATATGCTATGCAGGTAGAGCTTGTAAAATAAACGGTGGATGCTAGGTACCAAGATGCACGGGCAGAAGTTAAATCCATTAAAGACTTTATCTTTGAACACACTGGTCAAGCTCTCACTCTCCCTAAATATGATGATGCCAAAAAGGGGAAAGAAGAGGACTGCATGAGGAAACTCTCACCCTTGGTTAAAAAAGCTGGCAAAAAGCCTGACATTGCTGCATTCAAAAGGGCTAGAATAGAAGAAATTGATAAAGAAATTAAGAAGCAAAAGAAAAAGGATACAATGGAAGCCAATATACAGATCACAGTGCAGAAAATCATCGAAAGGAAACAAATCCAAGATAACCAAGGTTCTTCAACAGAGGTTCCAACAAAGGTTAGTCAAAGCACTACTACACCTACCCAAACCACTGTTTCACCTCCACTACTCAAATCACCACTGCTTCCACTTCCAAAACATTTGTTGCCACTACAAAGGTGACAACAGAGGTTACAACTACTCAAACACCACTTCAGCACCACCATCTAAGTCCCCATAAGGATTTCTAAAAAGAAAACCACATCACTTCCACAACCACCACCAAAAACACAAAAATCACAAACCAGAACCAGGAGAACCAAATTCATTGTCCAAGATGCTGATGAAGAAACTCCTGCTGCATCTCCTATCCAAATAACCACCACTACCAACACAACTACATCTCATATTTCCACCACCACTACTACTGCACTCACCATTCATTCACCCACCACACTTCCACCCAATATTCTTGACCTTAGAGTTAGAACATTCTCAAAAGAGATAGATTCTTTCTACTCTACAACTAACACCAGCCAACTTACCTTCCATCCCTCAAAAGGTATCAAAAGCCCAAAAATGTAAAAGAATACCTTGAGGTGAAACTTGTGCAGGCTGAAAAAGATAGATACCTTCAAATGTAAGGGAAAATGTGATAAGGAGGTTCAGCAAATCATGTCAACAGAGTTCACTAAAGTGAACAGACTTGAAGATTTTGCTAAAGAGGTCAGTCAGAAGGCATCTCATGGACCAGTTAGCAACCCTAGCCTCAAAAAAGAACTAAGGGAAGACTATCTGGATTTCATTATGAAGAATAAACCTTACAGACCTTCAAAAGCTCAATTCACTGGATGGTCAGTAGTGCCCCTTCCGAAAGAAATAGCCAGAATTGAGATGCTAAAGCTCAATCCAGATGTCAAGCCCACTCCTCCCAACTGGGCTACAGGTAGAAAACTCGTTGGTCAAAAGGCAGTTGAACTCAGAAGAATGAGGAGGAGATGGTTGCTGCAAAGTATGGATCAATGCAATCCATGGCTAGGTGGGATGAGCCAACAATCAGGCAGACCTACAAGAAACTTGAAGCCTTAAAAGCCAAAGATCCCTCTATCCCTAAAAAGCCTAACTATGAAGACTTACCTATCAGTTTAAGGCCATCATATCTGATCTTCCATCTATAAGACAAGCCTCTGCATTGGTAAAAAGCCACCTAAAAAGACAGAAGGATATGTCTGAAGAAGGTGTGAGGAGATTTGATGATGATATTATGAAGGAAGGGATAAAAAACATGATAATTTACAAAAATCCTGATTCCAATCCAGCAGATCTTAATATATTAAGTCATGGGAATGCATCTTCTAGCAACTCTTCCAATAACATCACCCATAGTAAACCCCGTTGCCTCTAAAATTCAAAAGTGGTCCTCAGACAAAGCCAGCCACGAAGTATGACTCTGGTCAGGGAAAATGGGAAGTGCAAAAGACTTCAATGAAAAGTATTATGAGTTTAAAAATTGAAGATCTACAAGATTTACTAATCTTTCATTTGAAAGGGATGTTAATGACTCTTTGTCTGAAAGATTTGAACAGAACTTCAAGGCTCAAATCAAGGTAATGTAAAGAAGAGGAATAAAAGTTGATCCAATAAACATCTTGTTTGGCATCATCTTAGGGGGAGATTGTTAGACTTACAAAAGAACCAAGGGCGTACCCACCCTAAGCCAAGGTGGGCGGGCGCACCCCTTGAAAAAAATAAATTTTAGTGTTATTTTTTGCCGGAAATCCCGACCGCACCCTTTGGAAATTTTCACCCGTACCCCTTGAAAATTTTCAACCACCCCACTTAGAAAAAAATATATTATAATTTATAAAAAAATTGAACACTGATTATTATCTAATATATAAGTATATAACATAATTTATATATTATTCTTTAACCACTTATTCACTCAAAAACTTAACCCAATCTACAATTTATTTTTATTAACCCAAGTCCAAACCTAACCCAAAGAAATTTGAACTAAATAAAATAACCCAAACTCAACCACCCTTTCCAATTCCAAACCCTGCCCCCAAACAATTCCAGCGACTTGAAGCCACTGCTCACGACCGGACGACTTTTTTTCCCAAAAAAACCAAAATTCTGGCAGGACCAACCCATATTACGCTATAATTCCGATATAGAACTAGTATAGTTTCTTTATTGATTTTTTTTTGTTTCATGTGATAATTAGAAGAAAATATAGATGTATAAAGGTTTGATGTTTTTATGTTTTTTATTTCTTTTTTGTGTTCTAGACTTGTAGTTTAATGATTTTGTTGTTTTATTTATAGCTTTACTTTTTAAATGATTAGTTACAAGTAATTAACAGTTAATACTAGGGCTTGAATGTTTGAAAATAAAATTGAAAATTACGGACTATAGTTGAACATGATTGTTTATTTTGTTTAAGTGTTTAGTGTTGTTTTATAAACTTATGGAGCGAATTATATGTGATAGGACAACGAGTAAGAATGTAATGAACTTATGGAGTGTTTAGTATCTTAAGATGATGTTTTGGATATATTACAAAAAATGAAAACCTGTAGGGCACAATTTTAAATACGTTTGTAATGACCTTTGACGTGTTTTTTATGATTATATAAATTTTAGTTTGATTTTCTTTTGTCTTACATGACCCGACCCGTCCACTATGAATCGATTTTTTTATATAGCTAATCTTTAAAAATATTCCGCACCCCCAGGAAAAAATATCCTGGGTCCGCCAACGAAAAGAATAGATGATATTCAAAAGCCAAAGCATGATCAACTGATCAAGAAAAAAAGCAAAGTCTGTAGAGTAGAGATAAATATTTTTTTAAGAAAGAAATGTGGACGCTCCTTAATCTGAGTGGGAGGGAGAAGGAGGAGGAGGAAATGAGGTTGAGTAGGAGGTTCCAATTGAGAGGGTACGTCCAAGGCGACAACGCCTTGCGGATATCATGATCGGTGAAGTTAGGGAGGCAATTTGTACAGACACATATATATATATATATAAACACTAAAAAAGTGGGGAACGTTGGGGAATCGACTCAAACGAACTCCGATTAGACTCATTCAAGCGGCGTTGGTACCGGCTCGTCGAACCCTAACTAGGATCTCTTAACCCTAAACCCTAAATCCTAACCCCTAAACCCTAAATATATTAGGGTTTGGATTTAAGGTCTTATATTAGGGTTTAGCTTTAGGGTTTAGTTTTAGGGTTAATCATTAGTATTTAGGGTTTAGCCTTTAGGGTTTAGCTTTTAGGGTTAATAGCTTAGATTTTACGATTTAGCTTAGGTTTTAGCCTTATTTTTTAGCTTTAGGGGTTAGTGTTTAGGGGTTAGGATTTAGGGTTAAGAGATCCTAGTTAGGGTTTCAGCGAGCTGGTTCCAACGCCGCTAGAATGAGTCAAATCGGAGTTCGTTTGAGTCGGTTCCCCACTGTTCCTTTTTTTTAGTGTTCCCCAATGAACATTCCCCTATATATATTAATATAGGGAGAGGATCACGAGAAAACTAGATATAAATGAGAAAACTAGAGAACTACAAAAACCTAAAAAAAGCATAAAAAATACATTTTTACAATTTTTTTTTATAAAAATCGCTGCTTTTTATGTATAAAAAAACTTTTTTTTTCAAAAAAAAAAAAACTTGTACTGCACATGTGCACTATATGTGTACTACAATGTGTATTATATGTATATGTTGCACATGTGCATTATATGCTTTTTTTTTTATTTTTTAAATTATATAATATATATAGCGATTTTTTATAAAAAAAATAAAAAAAATTAAAAAAAAAATTTTGATATGTTTTTTTTGGTTTTTTTAGTTAGTTTTTTTATTTCTCATTTAAACTAGTTTTCTCATGATACATCCCCTATATATATACTTATAAATACAAGCCTCCACCAACTCCTAAACATTTTCTATACACCAAATTTTCTGTCAAACTCCTAAATTCTCTCAAGCCTTCCAAGAAAGGAAGAAAACTGTAAGTGTTCTAAGTGACTTTTCACTCACTTTTCTTCATATT
Source organism: Scalesia atractyloides (assembly GCA_947069175.1). NCBI lineage: Eukaryota > Viridiplantae > Streptophyta > Magnoliopsida > Asterales > Asteraceae > Scalesia > Scalesia atractyloides. Next base: position 71,800,790 of record CAMTDV010000019.1, read on the forward strand.
TCTTCTTCATTTCTTCTTTCAAACTACTTGGACAACCTCTAGGAAGGTTTCCACAACTGAGCTCCCAACTAAGCTCAAAGTTGTGAGTTTGCGTAGTTGTTGATTTCCACAAGAAAACAACTCCAAACCTTTATAAAATTCTACCCTAAAAAGTCCCAAGTGACTTCAAAGTGTTGGAACCATCCAAGCTTTCAACCTTCAAAGTTGAAAGACTTGTGTTTCGGTAAAGGTGTGAACCATTAAAGCCTTGGCTACCCAAACTTGTTCCACCACCTCACTTAATGTTTTACCATGTTATTCCAAGTAGTTTCCTAGACCTAAAGTAACACAACCAAACTCTTCTCAAAATCCAAACACTCATACACCTTCGTTTCCCAATTGTAGGGTAACTTCGGTGTTCCAAATCTCAACGCTTATCAATTCTCGGTTTAATTGGAAAGCTTGCAAAACCATGAGTATACATGACTCCCTTTTTACCTTTTACACTTTTGGGTGCAATACGTACATACTATCAAAACTCACAAAATCACATACTTTATGCTTAAAACACAAACAAACAATCCAACATACATGCTTAATACGTTATACTTGAATTCGTATATGCTAGACTATTCTTATTCTTTATACTTGTCATTAACTTTGTACAAGTCTCCCTTAACATGTATAACGCTATAGGAGTAACGCACCGCTCGTATTCTTGAGGCCATGTTAAGTTAATCATTATGGTCTTATTGTTGCGACGATAAGATTACGCTAGCGGTAACCTTTGGGTTGACATTTATAGTTGCATCCTAGTATTGTACGTTAGTTCTAGATAACCATTATGCCATGTGGATTCGTTTAAACTTTTATATATATGGTAGTATCCAAAGTTGTATGCTCGCCAATACTTTATGTATTGATCTATACTTTAATACGTATCGTAGGAAATTGATGATGATGATGATGATGATGATGGTGATGAACGACATCTAGTAGGGAGACTAGAAACGCCGCAAATTAGCAAAGAAATGAAATTTTGATCTTATTAATACTTGCCGCAAATTAGCTTTATGAAGTCTCAAGCAATCTATTTCGTCCAGCCCCCATGTTTCCGCCGTCGGTTGGGGTGTGACAATATGTTGTGGGAAGAAGCTCGACTTGAAAGGGAGAGAGAAAGGGAAATAAGGGAGAATAAGCATATGTGGGCCCTTAATTATGGGGTGGAGAAAAATCGAATAAATCAATTTAGGTTTAATGATCAAATTCAACTTAAACAAGATGTTGTAGCCGGCTAGCCATCCAGACAATTTGTTCCTTGTGTTAATTACTCAACCATCCAGAGTGAAACACTAGAAGTTCAAGCTAAGGTTTCATGGCCGCAAGGTGTCTCTTCGAGTTTCATCCCCACTCCTCCGCCACAACCTATGGATGGGTCTTCATCATCCTCGTTGGACAACTACCATGGATTTTCGGAGTCCATTCTTGAAGTCCCATACACACCATACTCACAAATGCCCAGTGACCCTTATTATCGTTAGGGGTGAGGTATGTCGTTTGTTGTTGTTGTTGTTGTTGTTGTTGTATAATTGTTTTTCTTTTACTAAGTGCATTTGTGATTTTATTTTTTCCTTATTTTATTTCTTTTTGGTGTGTTTTTATCTGCTTTGTGTGGTAGTTAAATGAACTTTGTGGGTGTGTTCCCTAAATAACCCTCACGAGACGTTCCTCGTCCTCCTAAGCTATCGGGATGTTTAAAGGGCCTTGCTTACATATGCTAAATGCAGTCGTGATTCCTTCGAAAGTGAGTTAGGATGTTATTTTAAATTATTTTTCTTTTCCACTAATCAAAGCAAAACAATAGATTAATTAGTAAAAGTTTTTCATTAAATGGTAAAATGAACAAACTTATAGGTTTCAATATTTGTGAGAAGTTGGCTTATACACATATTTGAGGATTGTAGGTACATTCATCCTTGTCTTGGACAACCATTTTGGCTCAGAAAACAAGGATAGTATGCAATATGAAGAAAATTAGATGCACCTATTTCCATCTCTTTAAGCTTTGGTTATTGTAGTTTTTGTTTTAATAATGGAATGTAATTAAGTTGGTCGGGGTAATGAATTGTTGGAAAGCCTATCACAAATCCCTTTGCATTTGAAATTCTTCATCACAAACATTTTTCCATGTGAGATATTGAGCCACTTTAAACATGCCACGATTTCACATATATGCATCTTTTTGTTTGAATTGAACATGGCCATTATGCCATTACATTGTAGAACTTGCACCTTTTGATACGTTTTAAGACCATGTACCAATTACTTGCACAAGAATGATAAAGGCATTAGGATTAAACTTTTTTTGTTTTAAACCCTTGTATATTAATTCCCTAACCAAATTTATCCCTTAGTCTCCATCTTTGAGCCTGACCCTTTTCGTTTCACCGCCCAAATTAACCCATTTGACCAATTTAGCTTTTTTTTACTTTTAAACCTGAGTGGTGAAAATTTGATAGTAGGTTGTTCTTGTTCTTTGAATGTTATTATATTTATGTATTTGTCATTTATGTGTTGAAAAAAATCCAAAAAATCAGTGAGAAAGAGCTGAAAATGAATGTTGAAAAACTCAAAAAGAAGGGTTAGTGAACTGATGAATAAAAGGATAGTCCTTGCCTTGGAGTTTGATAGTTTTGTAGTTTTTATTAGTTAGGTTTTGTGTAATAAATTGGATTTTCACCACCTTTAGCCACTTTAAAAATATCCCATTCCATACCATTCGCCTAAAGACCTTTTGACTTGTGTATTGTTTTTTTTTTGTAATTTGGTGGAGAATGATTGAATTGCAAGCCTAATGTGTGTTATTATCGGTTTCGAGTGAATACTATATACTAGCGCATCTTTGCTAGTCAAAATATGAAATTGAGTAGAGAGACTATTGTGAGGGATTTGTATACTTGTTTACCACCTCTAAAGATAAGTTAATCTTTGGTAACTACTTTGTCTTTAATTTTATATCCATTTGATTGTTGAGTAACTCTTTGATAGTGAAACGTGTGAACCGGGTAAGCCATAGACCTTGACTTGTGTATAATGAGAATGAAATGTGTTTCCTTTTGTTTGGCTTATGTGAATGTGAATAATGAGTTTGCTTAAGGATACGCAAAAGATGTGTGAGGATGTGATAGGTTGTTGAAAGTCTTTAGTTTCACGTGTCTAAATTCATGTATTTATGTGAATTTGAGTTCTTGAATGCACTACTTTGATATGGTTTGTGTTTTGCAGGCCTTGATAGGTTTAAGGTGCATATCAGGAGCTAAACGAGGCTTTGGAATAGAGCTAAGGGGATTGGGATTAAAAAGATGAAGAAAAATGGAGTTTTGGGGTTGATGGCGTCGGTGACAGGTTTTAATACCATCTCCGACCGTTAAATAAGCCGAGCAAACCAAGATTTCCCATCAGCAGCTATAAGCCGTCGCCGACAGCAGACAAGCCCCTCGGCGACCATGTCTCTGGTCAACATTCATGAAAATTGTGTTTTTTCTCATTCAAAACCGATTTGAAGGCACTGATTAGAGGAGATTCAAAATTGGCGAGTTACATACACTTCTTGTAGCCATTTTTACTGATATCTTATCATCCTAGACTCTCTTAATCATCATACAACATCGAAATCCAAGTTCTTCCAACCAAGAATGGGTAAACCTTCAAGCTTCACCCCAGGTGTAGAATTTGTAAGCTATTAGGGTTCTTGTTACATTAAATGCGTTGTGGATTATTGATTTTACATTTGTGTATTTAAACAATTGTTTTGATTGCATTAGTTTTGTTTTGAAATCATAAATTGTCAAGATTTCCTTACATCATTAACTTTATGAAATGAATTCAGATAATTATGGTTTGATTTAAATTAGGGTTTGTTATGTTCTTGAGTAATGAAGCATACTTTTGTCTAGTGTTGATGTTGATGTCTAAGCGCTGAAACCTAACCTTGTTAGTACCAATTGTTGTTAGGATCTGAGTTTGATTTACTTGTAGTTTTTGTTTCAAGGAATGAAAATATGATTGAAATTTAAAGTAAATGCAGCGGAATAGAATGGAAAACTTTTACTACAAGTAAAGGTTGTTTGTTTTCATCATCATCATGCTTTCAAGTATGTAAACTTTGCATGTGATTCACAAACTCCCCCTCAGCCTATTACAAACGTTTGATAGTACAGAAAATGGAAGAAGATGATTGGTGTAAAGAACTTTTTAAGAAGACGAAGATTACTGTTACATTGGCTAAACTATTTATACTGACTATCTAACCTCTGAGCATCTTTTGATGACGTCAGGGTTGATAGTGATATCTAACAATAATATAACTAACTCTAAACACTGACTCCTAACAACTGTTAGTGCAAAAGCACTGTTACATTGAATATAATACTAATAAGACTAAAATTCTGATGGCTAAGCTATGCTCCTTTTCTTCTGTCAGACCTTTGGCAATTTGCATAGCAGATGATGCATACGTATCAGACTTTAGGAAGGCAGATTTTAGGTGATCAGAGGAACTAAACTTGATAGTTGGACCAAACCGCAGTTAGTGTATGTTGGCTTTATATCACATGTTCCTTTGTAAAGGGTTCAATCCCAACAATCTCCCCCTAACAGATGATGCCAAAAACCTTTTATTCTTGGTCTTTATTCCTCAACAGGAGATCTCTGATTTGTCCTTTGAATTGCAATTCGAAATTTAGAGATTCCTTGTAACATCCGTCAAAAAACGGATTTTACCAAACCCGCTCCGTTTAATAACCGAACAATCAGTTAAAAAATTCGTTGCGTATTTAATGCCCAAAATAATTTTAAACGATACATAATTAATAAGTATATGGGGATATATAATCTGTTTTTGAAAAAAATGTTAAAAATAATGAAATAAAAATAAAATGGCACTGCCGGGTTTCGAACCCGGGTCAGTCAGCCGGGTCAACAACAACTTATCTTTCAACCCTTCAACCACTGCGCCACTTGTATTTCTTGTTAATTATTAGAATCAGTTAATTCATATCATGAATCTCAAATTCAAAAACCGGCGCACCTGATTGCAGTCGTCGGAAATCCCGACTAACTCGCCAAGAATTGACGGTTACTTCAGTTATAACGTAAACTTTAACTATGACATCGGTTATAACCGATGCCTGAGTCCGCGACACAAGTTATAACCGCCAGAGAGTTTCTAACCGACGAATCAAGTCGGAAATCGGACCAAATTCATCGATGACCTGCCCTATAAATACCTCCTCGAACCTCTGCAAGCTTTTTCGCTCAAAACCGCACCTTTACCCGACGTAATTCCACTCGCCGGAAAAGTTCTGCACATCGCCGAAAAACCGAACCCTTCACTTCTGAGCCTTACTGAACCCCAGAGCTTATACCGAAGTCACCCACATCCATTTCAAGCTTGCTGAAGACTCTCTGCCGCAGGACACACGTCGCCGGAAGTTTCTGCTGTCACCGGAGTTTTGCCGGAGAAACAGAGGAGTCCAGTCGGTATACCTTACGCTTAAATCTTTCATTCTTTTTATATATCTCACCTGTAATTAACCTCAAAACACTAAAGAACATGATTAAACCTTCGAACCAGTCGGACTTCCGATTCTGGTTAAATTCAACGAAGAAGACGAAGTTTCAGTTGTGTATATGTATAATTAAAATCAAGTTATAACTCGGGTTAGAGACACAGTCCAGCGGTGGACTGTGTGCACATTAAACACGTAAACGTCTCGAGTTCGAATCATGTCCCACGCATACTCGCTTTAATAAAAATGTTCCTTTTTATTACTGAACCGGATTCATTTCATATAGTTGTTAAGTATAATAAAAACTGGAATAATAACCAAGATAGACACACAGTCCAGTGGTAGACCGTGTGAACGTTTAATCGCACGTCACGAGTTTGAATCCGGACTACCGCACCGGTCCGGACAATTATCCAACTTTTTATTTAAGACAGAAATAAAAATATTTAGTTTGTATATAAGTATAATAAAAATAAGATAATTTAACAAGTTAGACACACAGTCCAGCGGTGGATTGTGTGTTAACTCAACCCACAGGTCCCGGGTTCGAGACCTGTGGAGCGCACCGAGTCATTGATTAAAATCTTTTTAGAAATAAATTGATTTTCGGATTAATCTAATTAATATATAAATATAATTAAAAACAGAAATATTTCGGGTTAGACACGTAGCTCAGTTGGTAGAGCTGCGTGCACGCGTACGGGAGGTCTCGGGTTCGAGTCTCACCCAGCGCACACATACACGCATACGAACCGGTCAACAGTCAAAGTCAATGGTCAACGGTCAACGGTCAAAAAGTCAACATTTTTTATTATTATTTTTATTTATTTTAATTAAAAATCAATTAAAAATACTTAAAAATAACATTTTTAAGGTTAGAAAATAGCCTTAAACTCACAAAAATACACCCAACAATCCTACTGAAATGGATTAATAAAATCCGTTTACTTACCGAAACATTATGTCATTATCTAGGTTAATTTCACTCGTGGTTAAAACCACTTTGTGCGCATTCAACATCATCAACCGAACGCACCCAATGTGAGTGAATCTTACAACTCCCCTTTTTAATTACACGTTTTGGGGTGTGTCATGTGTCACAAAATAATTAACTCGTTTATTTAAACTTGTGCCATACCATATTGTGATCTAAACATAGATTGTTTATATTGTTGTGGTTATGTATTTCATTTTGTCAACTTATATGAAAGTCATTCACTAAGCCCATCAGTTCCTCGTGGGAGACGAGTTGAGCAACGCGTGCCTCAAAACAAATCCATTATTGTTCATGTGTGTATTATTGAGTTTATATTGTTTGTAGTTATGTATTTCATATTGTCAAGTTTATGCAATTCATTCATTAGGCCCATCAGTTCCTCGTGAGAGACGAGTTGAGCAACGCGTGCCTCTAAACGATCCATTATTGTTCATGTGTGTATTGTTTAATATTAAATTGATTGGTGAATAAGTTTACATCTATTTTTACTCATGTGTGGTTGTGCACTCTATTTTATAATCAATTAAACAAACTTGTTCAAATGTTTTCCATAGGATTCACTCGCCAACTTTTTGTTGATCCAAAAACCCTTTTTACACATGATACAGGTGAACAGGATGAAGCAAGGAAAACATAGGAAATGCCTTAGAAGAAAACAATGAAGCCTAGATTGATATTTAGGACATGATGTAATATTGATTGTAATTTTCCATTAAAGTGTATTAATGAATATGAAACGTTAAAATAAATGTCATGAGCTTTGATGATAACCCAATCATGCCCCGATCACCTTTTCCGCTGCGGGTCGGGGTGTGACAGATTGTTATCAGAGCCATGACTATAGGGATATAGGATAGGTTATTAGACCCTTAGAGCCTATACTATAGTTTGCCTAAATTTTAATTGTTTAGGTGGTTACATACAAACTTATGATATTTATTTGTTTCATATTTGTTTATACTTACAGTAAAACATACATACTTATATACATATTCATCATACATATTTCAATGTTCATATATTCAATTCATCTTCATACTTTTGTTATTCAAAGATTTTGTTGCAATTTTTAAATCTCATCAAAGTAAGTTCTGCGACGGGCATGTAGTAACTGGAAGGGTACAAGTACCGGTAGTCGGAACGTCCTGTCTAGGTTGGCATTCGTATAAATCCAATATAACGGACCAGTTTGCCTACCTGGGGACTAACGATGAGAGTACGAAGGACCTATTAGGCCAAAGCATGCCACACCAAACGTCGTTCCAACTAACCTCACTTTGAGGTGTCACCGTGTCTACACCTGGACACATTCCGAATCTCATACGTTATATACATATTTCTCGATTTTCTCCGGGTTTTAGTGTACGTAACCAGGCTAACACATGCGAACCATATGAAAAACCGGTATTCATGGGGGCCCACATGATTACGAAGGTGAAGTATGGCGGCATGTAGGGCCTAATGACGAGCAAAGCCCAAGACATCCTATGGATGTAGTAGATTTATTTTTCTATAATTATTTTATGAATGTTCATTCCTAAGTGCGACCCATGATCCCAAAAGCATCCAACTCATACTCTTGACATGTATTCCTTGTAGATGTCTTCTAACCACGCCCGTAGGAAGATGAGAGCAGGAAAAGCCCGCGAACGCATGGCTGCCCTAATCGCACAACAAATGGCTGCCGTAATACCCAACATTGTAATCCAAGTTCAACAAGCACTTACCGCTAATCCTGTCAATCAAGAAGATCAAAACGTTATCAACTCTCCCCAAATACCACTAAATGCACCTACAAGCATTTCAAATCATGCGACCCTCCAAAATACGAAGGGACTGAAGGTGTCACCGCTCTCCTCCATTGGTTTGAAGAAATGGAGAACACTTTTCTAAATTGCGATTGCCCCGATGATCGCAAAGTGCGATATGCTACCGGTCGTTTATATGGAATAGCACTTACTTGGTGGAATACAGAGAAGGCCAAACGAGGTGTTGAAGATGCTATGACTTTAACTTGGAAGGAATTGAAGGAAATCATGACCAGACGATTTTGCCCAAGGAGCGAAATCAAGAAATTAGAAGATGAATTGTATTCGTTGAAGCAAAAGGAAGGAGACCACACCACATACAACAAAAGATTCCTCGAGTTACATCAGATGGTTCCCAACTTGTTCACTCCCCTCTACCGGTTGATCGAGCACTACATTCGAGGTCTTCCGTCAAAGATTCAAGACTCTGTAATAAGTACCACGCCTGCAACTTTGGAAGCAGCAATGGAGTTAGCTACAGAGCTCACCGAGAACCGAATCCGGAACAAAGACTTCAAGGAGGAGAAGAAGAAGGATAAAGCACCGACTGAAACCTCCGACTACACCCAAACCGAATCCCCTTCTCAACCCAATTCTAAGAGAAAAGGAGACGGGCAACTTTTCGCTGCTATCCAACGAAATCAACCAATTTCACACGCCATACCCATCCAAGCTATCCCAATCACTCAAGTGGCACCCAACTCAACTTACCCAAATAAGAAACCATATCTTGGACCTCACCCTCGATGCAACAACTGTTTTTATCACCATCCCCTTACCTTACCTTGTCGACTATGTGCAACTTGTGGACGCTATGGTCATTTGAGCAAGGTTTGCCGCACCTTTCAAAACCAAATCTCTCCCCCTACTCAAAACATGATCCAAACCTATCAACAACCCCAATACCCCATGTTCCCATATGTTCGAGCTTGTTTCAATTGTGGCGACCTTACCCACTTTAGAAACACGTGCCCTCGATTGGTTAACATCAGCTCAATCAAATCCAGTTAACCAAGTAAACCAAGGAAACCCAAGTAACACCAAGCAGTAAGAGCCAACTCAAGCCAACTGACGAAGAATGACGCAAACGAGTCAACCCATCAATCCAATCCTCGAAATATGATTGCTCCAATTAGTTTAGATATCAACTAGCCATATAACTAACCAGTTGAGTTTAATGTCTTATAGACTTAAGATAACATACGCAAGTCATGTTAAACTTTTGGTAAATGTTATTATCTTTGACATGAATTTTAGATCGCGATGTACTTATACTACTAAGTATTCCCATTTCAATGAGGATGACCAGAAGTGTCCCATTCCTTTATAGATCTTGTCGAGTTATGAGTAGGTTCCATGTTAACGTTTGAGTAATTATGATTATGTATTTCAGTACATGCAATTCATAGGCCGCTCACCATTACATTATGATGGTGAGCATGTCCCATTTCATTATACGTGAACCGTGCCCATAGATCGGCTCGTTTGATTGATGCTTGTCGACTACATTTTCATTTTCAGTACTTGATAATTACGATGAAACACAAGTTGATAACTTGACAGATAGGGATACGCTGGTTTTATTATAAGTATCTTGTCAGGATATGCATTTAGGGTTTGTTGTAGAGTTACATAGATAATTATATTCACTGATACTGTATGATATTTGACGAAATTTATTTGGTACAGCCGTCGGACTCCTTTATGAGCTAGATTCGCAAGCATTTTCCATTTTATACTGTTGTGTGTATTGTTTAGATTAATTTATATCAGGACATGCAATACGAGTTTGATGAGCCTTGATCGCACAGACATTTTTCCAGTAATATGATGTCGTGATTACTTGTCGCGCTTTTTGTATTGGTTGTAGAGTCACATAGGACTAATCATAATTCACTGATAAACCATGAATTTGACGAGAATATGGTGGATACGCGCTGGTACTTCCTTATATAAGTATTTTGTCAAGGATCAGAGGCATTGTCAGGCGGTTATGAGAAGTTCTATGTAGGATTTAGTAGTTTCTTGGTAACAAATCATAACTTGCGGATAAAACCAACGAAAATTTGACAAGAATATGGTGGATACGCCGCTGGTACTTCCTATATATAAGTATTCTTGTCAAAGGACCAGAGGCATTGTCAGACGGTTATGAGAAGTTCTATGTAGGATTTAGTAATTTCTTGGTACATTAGTTGTTGTGTTTATTTATGTTCTATAATCATAGAACCAATCATAACTTCATAACCATCTAACAATACCTCTGATCCTTTGACAAGAATACTTATATATAGGAAGTACCAGTGGCGTATCCACCATAAATTCTCAAATTTTCATTGGTTTTATCAGTAAGCTATGATTGGTTCTATGATTATAGAACATAAATAAACACAACAACTAATGTACCAAGAAATTACTAAATCCTACATAGAATTTGAGATTCATGATATGAATTAACTGATTCTAATAATTAACAAGAAATACAAGTGGCGCAGTGGTTGAAGGGTTGAAAGATAAGTTGTTGTTGACCCGGCTGACTGACCCGGGTTCGAAACCCGGCAGTGCCATTTTATTTTTATTTCATTATTTTTAACAGTTTTTTCAAAAAAAATTATATATCCCCATATACTTATTAATTATGTATCGTTTAAAATTATTTTGGGCATTAAATACGCAACGAAATTTTTAACTGATTGTTCGGTTATTAAACGGAGCGGGTTTGGTAAAATCCGTTTTTTGACGGATGTTACAGTATCCCCTGCTTTTTAGAAATTTCGTCCCGAAATTTAAGTAGTGATATATTTGGCTAAAAGAATGATGGTGTTTAGTTTGACAGTTACATACTTAGAAGAAGAGTAAGAGTTTAAATTTTGTTTGAGGCGGTAACGTCCCTTGTAAGGGTTAAGTACCCTGTTACAGGAATCGCTTTTTGTTTCCTATGGTAAAAATATTGATAAGCGGAGTTGATTCGCTAAATATGATATCATGCGCAAGAGTTTTGATATGTTTGGAAGGATATGGTTATATCCTAAAGCAAAACTTCTAATACTACAACCTACATGGAACTTCTCATAACCATCTAACAATACCTCTGATCCTTTGACAAGAATACTTATATATAGGAAGTACCAGTGGCGTATCCACCATAAATTCTCTAATAATTAACAAGAAATACAAGTGGCGCAGTGGTTGAAGGGTTGAAAGATAAGTTGTTGTTGACCCGGCTGACTGACCGGGTTCGAAACCCGGCAGTGCCATTTTATTTTTATTTCATTATTTTTAACAGTTTTTTCAAAAAAAAATTATTATATCCCCATATACTTATTAATTATGTATCGTTTAAAATTATTTTGGGCATTAAATACGCAACGAAATTTTTAACTGATTGTTCGGTTATTAAACGGAGCGGGTTTGGTAAAATCCGTTTTTTGACGGATGTTACAGTATCCCCTGCTTTTTAGAAATTTCGTCCCGAAATTTAAGTAGTGATATATTTGGCTAAAAGAATGATGGTGTTTAGTTTGACAGTTACATACTTAGAAGAAGAGTAAGAGTTTAAATTTTGTTTGAGGCGGGGTAACGTCCCTTGTAAGGGTTAAGTACCCTGTTACAGGAATCGATTTTTGTTGCCTATGGTAAAAAATTTGATAAGCGGAGTTGATTCGCTAAATATGATATCATGCGCAAGAGTTTTGATATGTTTGGAAGGATATGGTTATATCCTAAAGCAAAACTTCTAATACTACAACCTACATGGAACTTCTCATAACCATCTAACAATACCTCTGATCCTTTGACAAGAATACTTATATATAGGAAGTACCAGTGGCGTATCCACCATAAATTCTCAAATTTTCATTGGTTTTATCAGTAAGCTATGATTGGTTCTATGATTATAGAACATAAATAAACACAACAACTAATGTACCAAGAAATTACTAAATCCTACATTCTCAGACGGTTATGAGAAGTTCTATGTAGGATTTAGTAATTTCTTGGTACATTAGTTGTTGTGTTTATTTATGTTCTATAATCATAGAACCAATCATAGCTTACTGATAAAACCAATGAAAATTTGAGAATTTATGGTGGATACGCCTGTTTCAAACATAGATGCCCCTTGATCTAACAGGCATCTTCTTTCTGAGGACCCAACTTTTTCTTTTTCTTTTTGCAGGGCTATCTTTTTCTCCACCAATGATCTGCTCTCAACCATTACCCTTTTCTTTGTATTCTCCTTTTCCCTTGCAAATATGTTAGTTGTTTCATCAATATTTTTAGAACCATCTGACTTAGGGATAACCACTGTTGGACGTGCACCTTTTTCATCAAGCTTTAGCACTTCTTTCTTTAATGGTATCTTCCCTTTTTTGGCATCATCAGAGTTTACCAAGATGACTGTAGGAGGAGAAGTACCAGTGGTTTGAAGGAGATGAGCCTTGATTGCCTTGATATCTGCAGTTGTATCCATATACCTGGCATCAACCATGTTTCTAAGCGCTTGCATCTGATGCTTGTGTTGAAGATCAGGAAAATACTTTTGTTGTTGCAACAGAGGGTCTAAGGTTTCTTTGAGGTCATCAATGGATAGGACAGAGGGTTGGTTCTTTGTAGCTATCATCTGCTTCAGCAAATCCTTGATTTCATCAATAGAGCTTTCTGTTTTGGTAACTCTCTCCGTCAAATCCTGATATTTTAGATCATCACCTAATTTATCTGAACTCCTACCAGAAAAGGTAGTTTTATCTATGTCATCATGAACAAGAGTCTCAACCCCTGTTTCAAACATAGATGCCCCTTGATCTTGGAACTGGGGACTTCCCACTGGAACAGAGGTTACCTTGGTAGCCTTAACAGTGGTTGCCTTCAAAAGAGTCTTACATATGTAACCACTGTCCAATTGTAAACTTGGTAGTTTAGCAATTGTAGTAGCTGCTCTTGTTGAACTATCACCAAGGGTTACATGTAACCCAAGGGATGTATCCTCTTCAATTGCTGAGGGGTTAGAAATGAGTACAGAACCAGACCCAGTCACTTGTTGAAGTATATTTTCATTTATGGGTTGTTGAGAAGAACTGGTTAATGTCTGTCCTAATCAATTGCATTCAGCAAACCAGTATTGTTGGTGGGAGTGATTTTGTTGGTGATGGTTGTGGTGCAGAAAGAGACAATGCCTTGGGAGAGGGCTGTGGAAGATGGAACCAAGTGGATCCAGAGCTTCATAATTTGGTGTTCCTGTGTTTACAACCTTTTCCTTTTGTGAGGAAGAAGGAGGAGTTTCAAAGCTAGGTTGAGATTCTAACATCTGCTATGAAGAAGTAGCAGCAGTGTTTTCAAGTGATTTTTGTACTATCACTGGGTTAACCTCTGGGATCTCATCTTCCAGAGGGCCCTTTTTGGGTTTGGTGGGTTTTCTGGAAATTTTCTTTGGTTTCTTTTTGAGATTGTTTGGTGTGGGTTTCAGGCAGTGGTTGCAAAGCCCTGATCTCCAGGAGCAGTGGGCTCAGTAGCAGGAGGTTGAGTTTGAACATTTTGTTCTTGTAAATCTTGCTCAGCCTCCTCTACTTGTGTTTTGGAAACTTTATCCTGATTTGTTATTCTTGTAAAAGTTTCATGAGTTAGGTCGCCTGGTTTTCTAACAACGCCTTGTTTAACATCATTATCTGGTAACTGATTATGAAGATAACACTCAAGAATCAAGGATGTATCAGGAAAGCTTTTTGTTTTTTAATACTATTAAAGTTTGCCACAAGATCATTGAACAGTATCTGAGAAAAATTGAAATCTGATCTAGTTAAAATAGCATAGCCAAGATACTGGATGTTCAATGGTATTTCATTAAAAGCTGTGGTCTTTACTGAGAGACATGTTAAAATAGCATAACCCGCATAAATTTGGACAAGCATCAAATCTTTTCCTTTCCATTTTAAAAACAAGGTTTTATCAATTTTTCCTCTTGAAAAACCTATGGATAAGAGAAAAGTGGATAGAGTTTCATACTAGGCTCTTGGTGCTTGTTTAACCTATACACATGATCAGGATGAAATGGATCCTCAAATCCAGGAGGTTGGCACACATACACTTCTTCCTTGATCTTTCCATACAGGAATGCACTTTTGATGTCCATTTGAAACACTTTGATGTTGTGGTTAGCAGCAAAAGCTAAGAACAGTCTGATTGCTTCTAACCTTGCTACAGGAGCAAAGGTTTCATCATAGTCAATGCCTTCTTCCTGTCGATAGCCTTGAACCACGAGCCTTGCTTTGTTCTTGACAACAATACCCCTTTCATTTGTTTTGTTCTTGAAGATCCACTTTGTGCCACTTGGACTTACATCCTTAGGCAGTGGTACAAGTTCCCAAACTTGCTGTCTTCTAAACTGAAGGAGCTCCTCTTGCATAGCTTCTACCCAACTATTGTCTTTCAGTGCTTCTTGGTACTTGACAGGTTGGACGAGTGATAGAAAACCAGCAAAGAGGCAAATGTTTTGGGATTGGCTTCTTCTGAGCACTCCCTCATTTATGTTGCCAATAATTTGATCCAATGGATGGCTTTTGAGGAAGATCAAATCACCTTGATATGGAACAAGGGCATTTTGAGGTGAAGCTTGCAAATGTATATCATCTGAGCTAACCTCTGTTGGTGAATTTGATGATCCAACCTCTGACTGGAATGGAGGTTGTGGTATGGGTAGTATAGTAGTGAATGTTTGTTGATTTTTATCCATATTTGATGGATTTTTATCAACAGTGTTTTGGTTTTGAGAGCAGGCAGAGGATTGAGAATTAACCACTGTTGAACCAGCAGAACTTTCACCATTGTTACTAACATCTGCTCCTCTGCTTGAAGGACATATCTTGAAATTTGGAAGAATGAAATCATATCCTTGCTCTTGTGGTGATGACTGTGATGTACCTGCATTGTTAGTCTTGACAGACACATCTTCAAATGTAAATTTATCTAGATCAACAGTTCAGTAGGATTTGATGGGATTTTCAAAGATGAAAGTTCATTGAACTTCACGTTCAGAGTTTCTTCAACACACTTGGTCCTAGAGTTAAATACTCTGTAGGCTTTGGCAGTGGTGGAGTATCCCATAAAATAACAAGTCAACTTTGGCTACAAACTTAGAGATAAAATCTTTTAAGTTCAAAATGAAACAAGGACAACCAAAAACTTTGAAATATGAGATCAGAGGTTTGATTTTGTAAAGCAATTCATAAGCAGTCTTTTGATGCCTGGGGTTGAGTGTTTACAGCCTCTGCCCAAAAAGACAAGGGTAAACCAGAGTCTGCTAGCATAGTTCTTGCAGATTCAACTAGAGTTTGATTTTTCCTTTCAACTACCCCATTTTTTTCTGGAGTTCTTGGGACACTAAATTGCCTAGCAATCCCTTTTGACTCACAGAAGGCATCTAACTCCTTATTTTTAAAATCCCATTATCACTCCTAAAGATTTTTACAGGAAGGTCATATTGCTTTTCAACTTGTTTGACAAAATTTTGCAATACACCAGCTGTTTCATCTTTGGAGTGTAAAAAGAATGTCCATGTAAACCTTGAAAAATCATCAACAATGACTAAACATAATCTTTTCTTCATTAAGCTCATGATTTTAACAGGGTCAAACAAATCCATGTGCAACAATTGCAAACACTGGGTTGTTTTGGACTCTTCAATTGACTTGTAAGAACTTTTATGTTGTTTACCTTTTTAACAGGAAATACAATGTCTTCACAAGTAAATTGCTTATGTGGTAAACCTCTGACAAGACAATTTTTAGAGAGTGTGGTGATTGTTTTCAGATTTGTGTGCCCAAGTCTTCTATGCCATAACTTTGTCTCTTTGCTTGAAGCAATTGAGAATATGCATGCATTAGACATAGGGTTATCTTTCAACATATCAACCACATACACATTGCAACTCCAATGAGCAACAAGTTGTGCTTTGCTCTCAGCACTATTCTGATCAATCCTTTTAACAACCTCTGGTCCTACAATTTGACAAGTTTTCTTTGTAAAGAAGGATCCATATCTTTTATCACTCATTTGTGAGAAACTCAGAAGATTGAATTTTAGATTGTCAATTAAGTTAACATTTTCAACTTTCAGATTCCTAGCCTGAACACACCCTGAACCCAACACCTTCCTTTTTGAATTGTTACCAAATGATATATCACCCCCTCCATGAGCTAAGAAATCTTTGAGAAGGGCTCTACATCCTGTCATGTGCCTGGAGCTTCCACTATCTACATACCATAAACTATCAAGGCAAATAGAAGCCAGAATGGCTTTGGATTGGTTCACATATGGTCCACTCTCAAATCCAGGAGTATGGTCAGTGGTTTCAGTTTGCCTTTGTATCCACTGTTGTGAACCATTTCCTATCAGATGTTGGTAACCATGAGGATATCTATTCACTTTGGGCTTTGAAGGTTTTTGTAACCTTCATAGCTCATATGAACCTTTTGATAAATAGGTTGACCATGTCCTCTTGGATACCTGTTGGCAGGTGGAGCATCTGTCACTTGTACCTCTCTGGGAACAGAGGTTTTGGACAATGCTTTTGTGACAGATGTTTCAACATGTTTAAATGTCTGCTTAGATTTATTTCTAGAAGAGCTTGAACTTTCTTTCTCAAGAGCTTTTGCTTTGATCTCTTTTACCTTTTGATCATAGGTATGAAGATAAGCACACTCATGAGTTAGATGATTTGTTTTTCCACAGATAAAACATTTTGAATCATTTGGGATTACACGTGTTCTGTTTATGTCATATGCTTTTAAAAGAAAACAGTTTTCTGTTACATGGTTTCTTTTGTTGCAAAATTCACAGAACAGATGTTTGATCTGTTCTCCTCTTTTTTTATCAGATTTCTTCTCAGCAGATGTTGTAACCTCTGCTGGAAGGTCTTTGATGGGAATGATTCTAGCCTTTGGTGCATTGACACCTTCAATGGTTGAGAAATCCATTGGCTTGAAATTTTCAAGAATATCACATTCATCTGACCAAGTAGGTTTGAATTGGTATTTCTCAATTTCTTTAAAACTTGAAGACCCTTCATGTTTTTCAAGAGAAATTTTGTTACCCTTTTTATCAGTGATTTTTATCTCATTTTCAGCCAAATTTGTTAGAATTACTTCAACCTTTCCAGAATCAATTTTTGTAACATTTTCAATGGCTTCTTCTTCAGTTTTAAAACCAATGCCAAATTTTATGTTACTCTTGATCTGTTTTTCTAGCATAATTTCAAAACCTTTTGAAGATTCTACCCATTTTTACATGTGATCTGGGTATCCTCTAACTCCTTTTTGCAAACTTGGTATTTATCTACCATAGTTTGGAGTTGGTCCTTGGTTATGCTAGCTTCATGCTTCAGGCTACTTATCTCAGAATCTTTTGAAAATAATTTTGTTTTCAACTCTTTGATAAGTTTTTCAAAACTAAGTTCATTTTCTAACATTTTGTTCCTAAGGTTTTCATTCGCCTGTTTAATGTTAGCAAAAGCTATTATACATTTTCCTGAACAGAGATCCTTTAAGATCTGAGGTGATACCTTAGCAGTAGCCATGAGAGCACAATCACAATCATCTTCACCATTTTTTGAATCCCATGGATCAGATAGAGAGTTCTTTTCTTCATCAACAGTGTTTTGTGTAATCACTGGTGTAACCACTGCTTCATCACAATTTTGAATTATATCAGACTTTGACCCTTGTTCCACAGACTCATCACCTTCAACAATTGTCTCTAAGGCCATTAAACAAAAGTTTTCATGTTCTAAATCATTTTTGGCCATAAGAGCAAAGTTTTTATCAGATAATTCCTCAGGCAAACTACTCCAATCCACAAAGCCTCGTGTGAAGAAGCTTTGTTGATTAACCTCTGTCTGAGCAGTGATTTGAGTAGTTTGAGTGCTTTGTGGTGCTTGTTGCACATGCACTTGAGGTGGTGATGTTTGGACATACTGAATTTATGGAACAGTGGTTTGGAAATAGTGCACAGGAACAATGGCAGCATGGTATGCATAATGAGCAGTGTTTTGCACTTGATGAACAGGGGTATATTGGGAATATTGGGCAGTGCTTTGTGTGTGCTGAGGTCTAGGGCCAGGATGTGTTACAATAGGTCTTGAACCTTGAGATCTACACTCTCCGGCGAAGTGTCCTATGTTACATTTATAGCACTTGATTTTAGATTTGTCTAACACCCCCATGCAACCCTGGATATTTTCTACCAGTTCTTTTGTAAAACCTGCTTGCTCTCACACTTAGCAAAGCAACTTGATGTAAATGTCCATTTCTTTTAAGTCATTTGGATCAAAATGCTGAAGGTCATTTAATTCAAAAGATAGATTATCAGAGGTTTGGCATTTCCCACTAGCAGTAAAAGCATAGTTGGGTGGACAAGGATCAGAATTAAAACTTCCTCCAGAGGTTAAATCAATAAAATGATCAAAGCCCTGATCCTTTCCATTTCCAGAACCTTCTTCATGACTATAAAGAGTAGTGTTACCCAAGGTATAGTCACCAATTACTTTCCCTGACTCTTGCAACTTCTTTTTCTGGTTCAACTCTCTCTCATATGTGAGGAGTCGACCATGAAGTTGTGTAAGGGTTATTTCTTTAAACCCAACAGATGTTCGAGTAACGTAAGTTACAATCTCCCATTTTTCTGGTAACGATCTTAAGAAATGACTATTGACAGTCGAATTAGGAAATTCCACGTTAACTATTTTCAATTCACTGATGAGACAGCTAAAACGTTCGAACTGTTGTGTTAATGACTCACCCTTCACGTGACAAAACGTTTCAAACTGTTGATTCAGAACTTCTTTATTGTTTTCGATCACTTCTTCAGTCCACCAAATTGATCTTTTAGTGCATCCCATAACTCCTTTGCACTATTGCAGTGGAGCAGACCAGCATAATATTTCGTTGGGTAAGGCAGATGCAACAATGCTAAATGCCTTAGCATCCAACTCTATTTTCTGGAAATCCTGCTCGGAGTAATTTTCAGGACTTTTTGGCACTTGAGTATTGGGATCCTCTATACTTGGAACCATAGGAACATGTGGTCCATATACAAAGGATCGCCAACAACCAGTGTTTTGCTAAGCTAAAATGTGACCCATCCGACGCTGCCATATGAAATATTCATTTCGTTTTAGCATCGGTGGTTTGAACACAGATTCAATGTTGGAATCCTGTGTGTTTTGAGACATTTCTGCTTGTTTACAACATATTTATGTTTTAAAAACTTTGAACGTAATAAAACTCTGTATTCAAGTAAAACTGTCAAATTAATTAGCAGAGAGAGCTGACCTTTCAAATCAAATTGATATTAATCAAATTTTGATTGAACATGCTCTAATACCAATTGTTAGAATCTCAGTTTGATTTACTGTAGTTTTTGTTTCAAGGAATGAAAATATGATTGAAAATTAAAGTAAATGCAGCGGAATAGAATGGAAAACTTTTACTACAAGTAAATGTCGTTTGTTTTCATCATCATCATGCTTTCAAGTATGTAAACTTTGCATGTGATTCACAAACTCATCCTCAGCCTATTGCAAATGTTTGATAGTACAGAAAATGGAAGAAGAATGATGGTGTAAAGATCTTTTTAAGAAGACGAAGATTATTGTTACATTGGCTAAACTATTTATACTAACTATCTAACCTCTGAGCATCTTTTGATGACGTCAGGGTTGATAGTGACATATAACAATAATATAACTAACTCTAAACACTGACTCCTAACAACTGTTAGTGCAAAAGCACTGTTACATTGCTATAAGACTAAAACTCTGATGGCTAAGCTCTGGTCCTTTTCTTCTGTCAAACCTTTGGAATTTGCATAGCAGATGATGCATAAGTATCAGACTTTAGGAAGGCGGAGTTTAGGTGATCAGAGGATCTAAACTCTGATAGTTGGACCAAACCGCGGTTAGTGTATTTTGGCTTTATATCATCTGTTCCTTTGTAAAGGGTTCAATCCCAACAATTGTTGATAATAATTCAACCCTAGTTTTGTAATAGAATCTTAGTGGTTATAATTGAACCCGGATGTGAATCTTTTTATAAATCATTGTTCCTAATCAATTTCAAATATCACATTAGTAGTTACAAATTGTT
This sequence comes from Scalesia atractyloides, assembly GCA_947069175.1. Lineage (NCBI taxonomy): Eukaryota > Viridiplantae > Streptophyta > Magnoliopsida > Asterales > Asteraceae > Scalesia > Scalesia atractyloides. The sequence goes on from CAMTDV010000019.1 coordinate 71,821,278, forward strand.
GATCTAGCTTTTGTCATTAATCATATATTGTTGGACATTCCAACTGTCTTTTTTCAAACAACCAATCAACTTCAATCACTTGATCTAGAAAGAATTGAAATACCAAGCTTCATAAATAATTTTCCTAATAAACATAATCTAGAACTCGGATCAACAACTCTTCATGGATTCGACACCCTTCTTACCACTTGTTATCTAATTAGAGGTACTTAGATCACACTTTCTTCTCTATATTTGATCGGACCCTTCGACATTGGTCAAGAACCCGTAAAACTTCAATCACTTGATCTCAAATGTTCTTGTTCACGTAAACTTTGAGAACCCGAAAACAACTTTCCACCTCAAGATCCCTTACACAAACAAGTTACTAGAGAACAATCAGTTAACCCACAAGCACACTTCGAAAACTCTTTGTGATCAACCACAATCCTTCATATTAGGAATTTTCAAATCTTCTGAAAATTTAGAAGATTTCAATCCAAAATCCTTGAATTTTTTATGAATACGATGATGATCTTGATGAACAAACCGAAGAACATGGTGAATAGTGTTCAACTTGTTCTTTCTTTTCCAGCCAATTTTGAACACAGAACCACCATAATGAGATCAAACACCCTTTTTCTTAAAAACACAAACCCGGAAACTTTGAACACCTTTGACAGCTTCAAAACAACCCAAAACAGTTTTGTAACACCCAAAAATCCTAAACTAATAAAGCTTCTTGCAAAAATTCCGAACAACCAAAAGCAGATTCTGAACAGCCTAAAACACACCTTCAAGCAGTTTGAAACAAACTTTAGATACCGAAACAGATCTGGATTTGACCAAAACAACAAAAACACCAACTTTTCTTTAAAAAAAAATCTTGAATCTTGATATCAAAATCGAGCCTTTGAATGACTTCAATGGCTCTGATACCAATTGTAAAAAGTCCGTAAAACAACTAATTGGCGGAATCAAACACTTGCAACGATTAGGAACACCAAAAAAAAACAAAAATCTTGCAAACAATTAGATTTCTACCTTGAATAAATCGTCTGATGCAAATATGATTAACAAAACCGCTCCTTGTGTCTAACTCTCTCCTACTCAGCTTTCTATCAATGGTTTTCTCAAAAGTAACTCACCATAGACTATGAGCAAACAAGTCTTTATATGCTACACATACATAAAACCCCATGTCCACTAGAGTTCTCAGCCCATTAGCCGGCCCAAAACCAAATCGTGAACCCATGTACAAGGTTGTGTTACAGCCAACATCCTAGAACCAAGAACGTGGTATATATTGTCATTTGATATGTCAGCTCCACATTTATAGACCCTACAAAACCATTTGATAGTAAGTTACCAATAAGTTGAGAAACAAGTCAAGGATCTAAAATGCACATCAATGAATCCATTTGCTTGCAAAAAAAAAAGAAAAAAAAAACACTTAAAATTTAACCAATACAAATACACAAAAAACCTATCATGTTCATGCAAATAACACATTTATAAAAATAATATACTTGAACAATAGAAATATCATTTAAAAAGAGTTATTTAGTTTTTTTGTCCATGTGGTTTGCTGAAATAACTATTACGGTCCATTAGTTTAAACATTGCCAAAATACTACTAGTGGTTTTGTTTTGTTTTTTTTTTTTCCGGTTAGACCCACGTCTGTTAACCCCATACGACTCACCTTTAATTTTTTTGCGGAAAGACTAAAATACCCTTTTGTTCTATTATAATATTTTTGAAAGTTGTTTGTAACACTTATCACCCTCTACCTTCTCTATCACCAGCCACTATCACCACCATCAGGGTATTTTCATGTGTATTTGCTCAAATTGTAGTTTTAGCTTATGATTGGAGTTAAGTTTATATAAATTTCTAAAAAAAAAATTTGGAGTCAAATTGAAGTTTGAATTTCAGTTCTGATAGTTTGAACCTTGAAGATTGATGGTTCGGTGTGTGTGTGTGTGGGGGGGGGGGGGGGGGTTGGTTTAACTTAAATTAGAAATTGTTTGTTTTTTTTAACAGGGGTTTTTAGTCTTTTTATATAAAAACTAAACTGATGATTTGGTTGGGGTTAAACTAATTGAAACAAAATGAATCCGCTGGTACAGTTTATGCAATTTTTAAACTTGTGGACTGTAATAGTTATTTTCAGCAAACCACAAGGATGAAACACGTAATTAAAAACATATTTCATATGAGGCATAGAGTGAAAGTACAATTAGTTTACACATATGTAAACTAAGAACATGCATATGTAATTCCAATTACACGTCTTTAATAACTAGTTACATATATGTAATTCATATTACACAACTATGATAACTAGTTACGTATACGTAATTCATAATGCACAACTGTAAACAAACAATTACATAGAGCTCATATAGTACCTTATCATCAAGCACATGTTCGTCGTTAAACATGTCCTAAAATTCCATTCTCTTGAATGTACAAGTTTCTGTCAAGTTTCTATACATAAAATGATTTCGAGCATGACCAAACATAAAATTTACATAAATAAACATTCTCACGTATATAACAACATTAACAACAACAACCGGTAATAATATTTAACACCATCAACCAACCTCTCGCAACAACCTATAAATCACTAGCGGCACCCAACACCATCTCCATCAAGATAACTGTCTAAACACCCTCCATTGTTCCAAAACCCCTTGTTACAACTAAGGACTTCAATTTCCTCACCAATACCAATATAACAGCCATCGTCTACACCTTTCAGTTTTAGCTCATCAGAAATTGAATCTGTAAAGGAGACGATTCAAAACCTGAACCCAAACTAGATAAATCCACCAATTTTCTCAACAAAAAACATCAAACATTCAAAAAAAAATTAGACATTTACCTTCCATTTCAAATCCAATAACTTAGGTCTTCTTCGATTTTTTGGATTTGAGATAGGGAATTATTGTGGAATTGAAAAGGGGATATGAGTTTGGAGAATTAAAAGAGAGAAAGATGTGACAGGGAGAATAATAAAATACTAACATGCCCTTTTGATTTAGTTTAGGTTTGTGTGATGTGTTAAATTGTATTGGATGCGAGGAGTTCTCAAATTCTCGTAATTGATGGGGGTTCTTGATGAACCAAATCATATATATATATAGTAGAGATTGATTAGTGACATTTTTTTTGTAAATTTGTGTTTTACTTTTAATGATTGAATTAAATAGTATAGGGGTATAAATGTAATTTTGGTATGTCTTAAATTCAGAAACCACATGCAACTTCCTCCATTTTTTTCTAAATCACCACGTTTCCGGTTAGTTTTTTTTTTTTTTTGCATGATACACATGTGTACATACATACATGTTTAAAATTAAAAAAAACGTATTGTACAAATATGTATAAAGGATTGTACATATATGTATATAAAAGAAAATATGGTTTCGAGGATTATTTTTCAAGTACGTATGTGTACATACATGTTTAAATTAAAAAAAAAAGTATCGTAAATGTATGTTTGATAATGTACACCTATGTGTAATTACAAATTGACAATCTACACATATGTATAATTAAAAATTGACAATATACACATATGTATAACTAAAAAACCTGGAAAAGAGAATATTAGAACAAAAAAATGCTTAGAGAAATTCTGTGATCCATAATGATTCTCACGATTCTCAGTTACCATTTATTTCTCTTATGATCCATACCCTAGATATATACACACGGCTTCACCTCGATAAATCTATATGCACTACCTCTACAACAAATTGAACTTTTTTTAGCTTTCTATTTCTATATATTTAGTTTTGCTTGTTTGTCTGTTATTTGTTTTGGAGCCGAAGAACTCTCTGAAAGCAACATCTCTATTATCAGAGATGGAGATAGGGTTTGCATACATCACATCCTATCCAAACCCTACCAATAGCTTTGTTTATGTGGAGTTTTTTTGGGTATGGTTGTTTTTTTAAACACTTTTAGGTGACAAAACATGCACCAGCCAAGGGCAACACCAACCCACCAATAGGTGTCTAATCAAAATGGTCATTCATTCCTAGGAGTTCTCTTTCTTCTTTTTTTTTCTACATTTTTTGGTCATATATGGAGCACACACTACATTTCCTTGGTCACTTGATAAAAATTTGATGAAAGCCAGTGTATTGTGGAGTAGCTAAGGGGATATTGGATTTAACCAAATTGAGGTAATCACCAAGAAAATTCAAGAGTGAGTGAAGAAATTGGACTGAGCATGAATGAGATGGATTAAAGTGGTATATATAGCCAAGGGAGTGTGACGAGGTCTCAACACGCGTCTAGAGGCGTGGTAAAGAGGCTAAGATGGGTGGCATTAGCGGCACATGGTGGTAGTAGTGGCCACCATGTCGTAGAGCTACTTAGAGATTCTCACGACATGTAATAGGTAACTAGGCTCTAGCTTACGGTCCGTGTTGTCACCCACTACACGCCATTTACAGACCATACGAAGAAACCAAGTGTTGGTTTATGGCTCGTAAGACACAAAATCTAAGAATGACATTTTCAATCACTTAAGTTTTATCTTTAATTCATTGGAAACATTAACTCATCAACTTTTAACAAGTTATCACCAGGATAGTTTCGGGACACATGTCATGATCAAGGTTGTTCAGGAAATGTCGATTTACATTAAATTCCCTATGAAAAATAGGAATTAACAAAGGAGTGGTACTTGGTTTATGGAAACAACTGACCTTTATTTTAGAAAACTTGAATTATATTTTGTGATTGAAACTAAATTGCAAGATTTTGATGAGAGAATCTAAATATTATTTTGTAACTAAAAGCAAATACATAAAAAGCAAAATAGACTGCATCATGTAATAATGATTAAAACGTTATACTGAGTTTTCTATATAAGTCAAACCTTAAAGAATATGTGTGATGTTTGAACACGGTTTGCAAACGGCATGTAACGGTTTCAATTTTGCCATAGACAGGCCATGAAAAGCAGACATATCGACCTCCTCAGTTCCTAACTTCTCCCATTCAAACGCTTGAATTAATGTTCCCAGTGTCAACCCAAGGACACGATACCCTAAATTAGTTCCGGGACATCCGCGCCTTCCTACACTAAACGAGAGTATTTTGTATTTATCTTCAACCTTTCTATCAAATCTTTCAAGAATAAACTTATCATGTTCATCCCAAAGTACGGGATCCCTCTGAATGGCCCATACATTAACCATTAACATTGTTCCACGGGGCACCAAGTAGCCACCAATTGTGATATCATCAGAAGCTTCACGTGAAAGTAGTAAGGGAAGAGTTGGGTACAAACGTAGACTCTCATTTATGACGTTTTGAAGATAACTTAGTTTACCCAAATCGCTTTCTTGTACCAAGCACTCAAAACCAACATGATTTTTGATCTCGTTCTTGACCGTTTCCATTGCTTTTGGATTGTTGAGCAACAACGACATTGACCATTCAAGTGTGAAGTATGGCGTTTCTGTACCGGCAACTAACATTTGCTGCGAGTTTTAAGGCATAAAATTATTAACATTCTTCCTTCTTATTCAAAAAGCATAAACTAGATGCTATTAAAAAGTAAAGAATTATGTGAAAACAAAGCATAAACTATATGCTAATAAAAAGTAAAGAATTATGTGAAAACATTGTAGTTGTTTCAGGCGATATTTAAGAGTTTTTATAAACGAGTTAATAATTTAATAGTCCGTATATGTAAAAAATAGATAAACAATGATAGATAAGTACATTCTAATTTTTTTTAATAATTAAAAGTATTATATACCAAAGTAACAAATTACAAACAAGTGGCAGGTAAACGGGCAACAAGCTGCGCCGCAACCCCCTTTTGAATTGCAAAACCAATCCTACTAAAGACGAAACGGCCCTTAAAGGTTGAAAGATTACTATTCACAACCTGTTAGACCCTGTTTAGAAATTCCACAGCTTCTGAGGCTAGGGACCCAAATGTATCAAAAGCGAATGGGATAAACACGTGTTGATTCTCTAAAAAAGCCTTCTCGTGTTTAGCGACCTTGCCTGATTCCGCCTTTAACGCAGCCTGGCCAGCAACAAACCCATTATCCCTGAGTCCAACAAGAGGGACACTCCTGTAAGGTCCACACAAGCGTGTTTTCCCCTAGCCCACCCAAACACAAGAATATCAGCTGGCCGAAGAGTAGACCTGTAGTATGGTCACTTTTGCAACTTTCGTTTAAAATATTTTTTTCGCATCCGGGTTCTCGTGCTTTCCAAATCTTGCGCCTTCCGTCCAATTGGCTAACCGCTTTTATATTTTAATCTTAAATCAGAGGTAATTTTGTCCATTTCAGAAGTTATTTACTTTATTCATTTTTAAAACCCCTTTCATCCTCCCTTTTATACCCTTTAAACTAACCCTGCAACTTCAAAACATCGACTTTACTTCGCAAGTGAAATCTTATTTGTTACTTCACCCCGGTTCTTTGAAAACTTCTCTAGTATCCTTTGTTTTAAAATCAAATACAAATTACTCTTTACAAAGATCTGGTTATGCCGGCAATGAGATGGGATTGGAGAGAGAGAGAGTGGGGAAAGATAGTAGAGGGAGGGAGTATTAATATATGTTATAAAAATGAATAATAAAAAATATACAAAGACGCAAATGCGATTTATTAATAAATGGTAAAAAAAATGGATATGGTTAATGTATTGGATGGAAACCCGAAGTTTTTGAAATCGTTAGGCTAAAAAAATCTTTTTTTATGGAACTCATAAAAATGACCAAATCATAAGAACGGAAATGGGAGTATACCTTTTTTATAATATATTAGTTGCAAAAACATTTTATCCATATAATATGGAAGAGAGTTGTGACATAAAATTAATATATTTGAAAATAATATGGAATAGAGTTGTGACATAAAATTAATATATTTGACATTATAGTTGTAAATGTCAAATTGAAGAATCGAGGCACAGTTATATAGACTATATAGTTGTGTAAAAACAACTTACTCGTAATCATTGTTACTCAAATTATTAAAAAAATAAAATATAAAAATCAATAAAACATATAAAAATTACAGCTGCCAATGTCTTTTTACATTTAGCCCTAGTGTAAAACATTGGTGGATGCATATTGTTTCCATAGCAACTTGCTGTGTAAACTTGTACTGTGAATTAATAAATTTCATTTGCAGTTAAAAATAATTTTTTTTACATTTCTTTACCAAAATACTAATCTAAATCTATTTAATTTAATAATTAATAAACCATTTAATAATTATATTTTTATTATTTAATATTTATTAATAATTAATAATTTAATATTTATTTATTATACAAAGCTACAAAAACAAGTTGGATGTACAGTAACCTCACATTTTTTTTAACTCTAACACTTCAACATTTAATATTATCATTTACAAGCCCCTCAACTTTCTAAAGATTTAGAAATCAATTTTTACGTGCTTATTTTTTTGTATGTATGGGTATAAATTCAGGTTAATTTACGTCTTAGTGTAATAAAAATTTGGAAATGGGTATGCCCAAATATAATACGTTTTTGTGCTTTCTTTATATACGTTTTTATTTGGTTTATAATTTTATATAAACTTTGTATTGAAACAAGTTAGGTCTAGTATAATACGTTTTCATTAGATGATAAAAATTCAAGTTACTTTATGTTTCGATGTTGCCGCAACGCGGCGTACCATTCTTTAACTTAAAAAAACTTAATTTTCTTACGTACTTATTTTTATGTACTTATCGGTAAAAGTTCAAGTTGGTTAACGTTTAAACGTAAATTTCCTTCGCAAATAAGTCGGATCAAATATAATACGTTTTAGTGTTTATTTTTTATGTACGTTTTTTAATTTGTCTTTGTTTTGACGTAACTTTTGTTCAGAAACAAGTCGGATCAAATATAATACGTTTTTATTAGACGATACAAATTCGAATTACTTTATATTTCGAACCTGATGCAACGCGCAGGAAAATTTAGCCCAATGCATGGTAGTTGGCCATTGGTCCACCTTTTATGTCTCTTTTTTTATCTTTTAGTAAACTTTTGTTTATTTTGATTTTTACCGTTTAATATTTTGTATTTACACTTACAACCCTCAATTTTTTAAAAACTTTATAATTTTCTTTGACTTTTAGTAAGTTTTTCTTTATTTTAGTTTTTTACATTTCATCGTTTAGTATTTACCTACAACCCTTCAACTTTTTAAAACTTTATAATCATTTTTCACACGCTTATATTCATGTACGTGTCGGTATAACTTCAAATTGATTACGTTTCTTTGAAAATTGGTACGCTCAGATATACAATTTTTTTTGCTTTTTTTTGGTCTTTTTTTCTGTTTTGAGTTAATCTGTGTTTTGACATAAATTTTATTTTACAATAGGTCGGGTCAAATATAATATTTTTTCATTAGACTTTATAAATTCGACTTACTTTATGGTTCGGCGCCACCGCAACACGCGGTACCATTGTTAACTTAAAAAAAATTATAATTTTACTTATTTTTTATATATGTGTCCGTATAAGTTCAGGTTGGTGTTCGACTTAAATTTTTTCCGCAAATAAGTTTGCCATATATAATACGCTACCATGCTTATTTTTATGTACATCTTTATTTTATCTACGTATTGACGTAACTTTTGTTCAGTAGTGATTCGGGTCTTTACCATCCAAGTCCGAATTAATTTACATTTGAACCCGTCGAATCGCGCGGGAAAATTTACTTAGTTTTATTTAATAAACCAACTTGAATGAAGAGTGGTTTTAAAAATCTGGACGGTCCCCTTTTGATCTGACACTTATCACAAGATGAAGAGTAAACTAGGGCAATGTCAAACAAAAAGCAATCACATGTTTAGAGACTTCTACGTAACATGTGTTCTTAATTAACACCTGTACTTCTCAACTATTATTTAATAACCAGGGTTTGTGTTATAGTTATAACACTAAAATTTATTTACCAAAATGGATGCACAGTAGGCAAGCTGTTGCATCATTTTTTCTGTGTGGATTTGCTTTTTTTTTTTCGTATTTTAAATGACACTTTCACTAATTTAAAATAAATCTTTCCCTTTTACCCTGATATAAGTTGTAAGCTAGTATTTTTTAAACAAACAATTAAAATATCACATGAATTAAAAAAGAAAAAAGAGAGACGTAAATTTTGCTTTCAGAGCTCGTATCTTTTTATGGCCATGAAAGAAACGAACTTGAAATTTAGAGGAAAAAGTGAAACTCATTGACTATGTACAAGTGAAAGGAATATAGATTTTTTCCAGTATAAAGCCTTTAATGATCTCATCGGTATAGAGCTCAGGTTCTTTTTGCTGTAAACCTTGTAATTTATCCACCATAATCACCGAGTCACAGCTCCCTATACGACGACGTTCTTCGATAATCTCTTGAAGAAACTTATCTACTCTATCCATCATACCAATTATCTTCTTCTCGACACCCCTAAAACCAAACCACCCTAAAACAGGCAGAAGATCTCCAACATTTGGCGTATGTATTAGCTTGAACATCTCTTCTATCATGTCCCGAAACGCTAACGCTTGTGTTAAGTCACCAACATTAACATAATCTCCATAGTACCTCTTCCCCATAATCGCCATAGTTGTTATGTTAAACAACAGCTCTTTAAACCAAGACTTCAAGTTCACTTGCCGGAAGATTGGTTGATAAGTTGTCTACACATAAGTTTGACCTCATGTTCGCGTAAATGCGTGGTGGCATCAAGGCGGGCGGTTGATAAGAGCTCAGAGGCAGCCACCCGACGTAGTGCACGCCAAAGGTCACCATACGGGGCGGCACCCATGGTCGTGTAGTTATAACTGAAGTGTTTAAGAGAAGGCGTTAATGGTCGATTGGCTAACACGATGTCGTTTGTTTTGGTGAAGCATTCTTCAACTAGTGACGGAGATGTGACGATTACCGCCCTTCGGACACCGAACCGGAGCAGCATTACGGGACCATACTTGTGAGAGAGGTTAAGTAGGGTTTTATGGAGGGGTTGTTGTTTAAGGAGGTGGAGATGACCGAGGACAGGAAGTGACAAAGGGCCTGGAGGTAGGTTTGCTTTGGTTCTTTTCCTGAACATGATTAAAACAAGAGTGAGTATTGGCAAGAGAACTAAGAGGAACACATTTGTATCAACCATTTTTGTTTGAAGAATACTCTTTCAAATGCAAGTGCAGCAATCTGATAGATACAATTGTTCATATTTATATTAGAAAAGATTCCTTCATCATAATACATGAATATTATCAACTTTCTCACCAATTATATATACATTATTTTAAAGTCCAAAATTTGTTTATATATATTTATTTTAAAGTCAAATATCATTTATATATATTTTAACATATAGTGAGAACACATATTATGATATACATTTATTTTAAAGTCAAAATTTGTTTTTCTATACATGTATTTTAACATCTAGTGAGAGCACATTATAGCATCTACATCAATGCAATTTCGTAAACTGCAACCTTAACATAAAATCATATTCCAAATCCTTTTCAAAACACTTTTCTATAAGAACAAATCTCTACAAACCAGGGATGAGATTGATACTATAACGATACCATACTGGTACCGATACCGTAATTAAGGAAAAGTGGTTACCGAATATATCAGTTCGGTACCGATACGGTCTCGGTACCCGTTTTTCGAGAATTTGGCGGGATTGAAAATCGAGTAGTGGGACTAGTTATCAAGATGTGCATATCTCATAACTTGATAATTTCATACCCTAAGTGTGGTTAGTACTTACCAAACGAGATAATGAACTAATTCCGACTCGTTGGTAAGGGTCCACTAGATTGAGCATAGGAAATTCTCCATCAATATGTGGAAATCACTCCTACCTTGATGGTACAATTTCGTGAAAAGTCAATAATGCGGATTGAGGGATTCCACAAAAAAAGAGGGTTTTCACACCTATTTTGGTGAAATCATCTCGTTTGGGGTATAAGAGCGTCTTCACGCCTTCAGTGTGTATTATGGTTAGTCTTAGAAAAGACTTGTATATTTTAAAACAAAAGATAAGATAAGAAGCCAAGTAAGGTGAATTTAAGTATTGTAAGCATGAACACAAGTATGGTTTCTAAACTATAGACTAGGTCAAAATCATGGCAATTTCCTAATTTCATATAGTTATAGCTCTGATACCAATCTGTCACACCCAACCGATGGCGGGGACATCGGAGTGAGACGAAAATGATATTGCAAGAGTTATTATAACGACTATTTGTGACAATAATTTAAAGATAAAATTTCATTTCATTTCATTTCTTAGGATTCGAATACAATGTTTGGAAAGAAAAAATAAAACATTACAACTAAAACAACAAAACATAGATTTAAGCTAAATGTGTTTCTACGCATCAACATCAAGCTCCTACGATATATATTAAAGTAACATGTCAACACAAAAAAACATTGATGTACTAGCATATATATAAAAGAGTTTTAACGAAATCCACATGCCAATAACGTATATACTAAAACATAACATAACATGAACTAGCATGCATCACATACGTATCAACCAATGATTCCACTAGCGTAATCTTGTCGTCGCAACGATAAGACCGTTTGTACGATTACTTAACATAACCTCAAGAATACGGGCTGTGTGTTACTCCTATAGCACTATACATGTTAAGGGAGGCTTGTACGAAGTTAATGATAAAGTATTGTGCAAGAATGGCTTTCTAGCATGTATGTGTTTCTAGAGTATAAACGAATAAAGCATGTATATTGGATTCAATTGTATGAATAAAGTATTTGTGTATATGTGATTGCATGAGTTTTTATATGATGTGTATATATAGATATATAGATATAAATATATACTAACGGTTTGCGTAGCGATTTCACAAAAGTGAGTTAAATGAGTTCTTGAGTTTCGGACACCGAATTACCCTAAAGGGAAACGAAGGTGTGTGAGTTATGGTTTTTGTTCAACGGATTGGTTTCGGATTTAAAAACTTAACATATTAGGAATGTAAATTAAAGTACCATGAAAATGGTCATGCAAGGAGGTAGGAGGAATTTCCATCCATTTAACCTCATTATATGATTCACCAAAGCACAAAATCATCAACTTAGTTGATGATTTCGGTTGGTGACGAATATAGATTAAAATTGGATAATACAAAGCTACTAAATCTTAAAACAACCAAGTGAGCAAGCTAGATGCATGCATCGCAAACATGGAGAGTGTTTGGGGACGTGATGTAGCCTTGTCCTTTTGTTAGAAATTGCTTTGAGATTTAGTGTATGAATCTAACTAAAAGTTTGGAGAAGTGAGGTAGTGGAACAAGGTTAGAGAGCCAGGGCTTCTATGGTTCACACTTTCACCAAAACACAAGTCTTTCACCATTAAAGGTTGAAAGCTTGGATGGTTCCAAAACTTTTATAGTCATATGGGACTTTTTAGGCAGAATTTTGTGAAGGCTTTAAGCCTCCTTTCTTGTGGAAATCAACCAAAACATAAACCCATAACTATTAGTTTAGGTAGGAGCAAGGTTGTTGTAAGTTTCCATCAAGTTAAGATTCATAAGAAATAAAAAGATAAATTAGAGCATAATTTTATGCTACTTTTGACCTTACATATGGTGAGGTTCCATCTTAGTTTGCAATGACAAACTTATGGAAACCTTCCTAGAGGTTGCCCAAGTAGTTTGAAAGAAGATTAGAAGAAGAAGAAGAAGAAGAAAGGTGAAGAAAAGTGTAACACCCCAACCCGGAATACGCTGACGTGTAACTTTTACAGAGTCAAATAAAAAACATAATTCCATTAATACTTAAAAGTGTTACAAGGCTTAACAATTTAATTGAAAATGGGACGTCTAATTCAATACATTTATTTCTACAATGGTCTCTTTTCATACACTCGAACACTATTCCATATCCTGTCCCGATTATCTTGATAGCCTGACGTAAAGAACGAAAAACACACAAAAACGTACGTCTGAGCAAAATTTGAAAGCTTTGCCCAGCGAGCAGATAGAGGGAAATAAAATGGCATGTTTTGTTTGAGAAAAAGGCTACGTCTTTCGAAATGTTTTTAGTTTTTTAAAAACGTTTTCATAAATAAAAATAACATATATTTATTATCAGAACATAACATGCAGATTTACCCGAAGTTCATGTGGTTCAATTAATTAGCATGGGTGACATAGGGTAGCTAGCCCATGTCCATGTGGAAAGAGGCGTGCGGGCAAATCACACAACCTAATTCCCTTGTAACATGTTTATTTATTTTTTTCTAGGATCGATCCATACGCCTCCTTGTAACTTGTATGTACACAGAGTACCATGAACTTGTAAATTTAAGACGTCGTGAACTCAAATCACCGTCACGGATGGTGCCATATCATTTTATGCCACAATGATGGGTCTGTGGTCATCCTCACAAAAAGAGAATGACTTGAGTAACATAATACATGTGATCATAAACTTGTAAAATTATAACTATATATATAAACGTTTAAAATTGTAACTTGTAAGAATTTTCATAACATAAATTTGAAGGAAAAAAATTAATCATGAATCAGACGCCCGTAAGCTAAACGACAAATATAAAAATAAGGGATTTTATCCGTACCTTAAGTGATGAATAAAATAGTGAGATAACAAAATATGGTTAGAAGATCACGAAATCCTACCGTATTGTTAAAATTTTATTCAAAGTTATACACATTACCATATTATAAATAATCAAGATTTTCTTGCATTATTGGTTGTACCATGTGCATTGGGGGGCTTTCATAAAAAATTCTTTTTTCATTTTTCATTTTCATTTTACATCTAAACTTTTTATCTTATCATTTTCACTTTTTTTATTATTTTACTTTTAACTCAAATACATTCATGTTTTACAATTTAAACTCAATACTTTTTTATTTTCAACTTTAATCATCTATACTTTTCATTTTTTTTTGCAAGTTTTTCGCTCTACGTTTAGTTAAAAATTTACGAGCGAACACGCTGTAACGTCCGTGTGGGTTTCAATATTTTTACGTCTATTTTTCCCGTTTGATAGGACTGTCACAACGCGTCTATATTTCCCTGTTTGACAGGTTTGTCGCAAGGCGCACGGTCTTAGATCGACTTAGTTATTCTTTTCTATTTTTATGTTTCAGTCTAATTTCTTCGCATTAAAATGTCGCAACATGCATGCGTGGTTCAACAATTTTACATATGTTTTTCGTTCTTTATTTATTTTGTTTTTATGAGCTTTTGCAGTTTTACTAGTCCCCCGTCACAACACGAGAGACTTAATACTAGTTAGATTCAAAAGGTAGAAGGTGATATATTCGGTTGTTTGTTTATAATTCGTTAAAATTCATGGATACGTTTATTTGAACACTATTATTATTATTATTAGTTACAAAGTAGAATTAAAAGTAATACCAATATGTAGTTGTAAAAATCCAAATTTATTACTCGTAAGTAATGGAAAAGAGATATTTACAAACGTAATATTCATTATATTACATTATTATTATTTCAAAAAGGCTTATCTGATATAGTATTCAAACATTCAAAATTATTTACTTTTTAAGACATTTTATGCATATGTCTTGAACTGAATTTAATAAAATAAAACAGTTTAATAACGTAACTTGGAATTATATGCAGTATTTGAAAATTTCATTTTCTTGGACAGAAAATAATATACAAATGTTAACAATATAAAAAAATAAAACCCTTAAATTAACCCTAGTGGCTTATGATTCTCCTCAACACGTACAGTAGCCAGATAAACATATTTTTAAAGTAAAAAGAAATAAAGAAAAAGAATAATGACTAATGAGATTCAAGATGGGTTTTGAGAGGGATCTTGAAGTTATACGTGGCAAGAGAATGTTAAATTACACATGTTAAATGAGGCGAACTAGCTTTGAGGATAAATATTAAAGTTAAAGATTTAATTAAAATTTGGATGAGGTGTTTTAACTCACATGTGTTAATATGAAAAAGAATGAGTTGGTACAAGGTTGTGGAAAAAAAAATTACACATATATTATGTTTTATGTATCATGTTTTTCATTTCAGTTGCTTATTTATTTTTATCTTTTTGAAAGCCTATGTTATTATGTTATATATTTTATTTTATTTTAATATTGTTTGTTTTATATTAATAGATTTTTAATTTTTAATTGATTTTGCATGTTTTTTTTTCCTTATGTAACGATTATTAAGATACGATATTTTATATAATTTTGAGTATGTTGTTGCGACGTGCCTAAATTTTTCTCTGTATTGATACAATTTTTTTTTTTCAAACTGAGTTGTGAGTGGTAAAACTTAAGTAATCGAAGCACAAATGTACTAGAAAGTGATATGAATAGTGTTTTAAAATTATATTTTTATTGTTTGTTTTTCATATTTATTTATTTTACTAATATATTTTTAATTGATTTTGCATGTTTTTTTCTTATGTAACTATTATTAAGATACGATATTCCATATAATTTTGAGTATGTTGTTGCGACGTGTCTAATTTTTTCCCCAAAACTGAGTTGTGAGTGGTAAAGCTTAAGTAATCGAAGCACAAATGTACAGTTATTAAACCTAATTCACATTTAGTTTTTTAAATATAAATTAACATTACTTTTTTCATTATTCTAATAGTATAGCGTTATACTTCATAAAGTTCTAAACATAGGTGATATGTTTATTTTTGTCTTCGTTTCGTTAAAAGCTTTGTTCAAAATTAAACGGATCAATATAATTGATTTTTATTTGTTCTTTATGGTGATCAACCGTACAGATACCATGCGAAACTTGGATAGCAGTATATAGTATCTTTTTATATTATAAACTACAGCGAGTATGAATACCATACTGATACCTTGACGAACCAAACTTATACCACCTATTCTTTACCATGAAGAATTGAATTGATACCCTGCGAACAAGTATAGAGTTTTTAAATTATCATGAACCATAGCGAGTATTGGCACCACGTCAATTCCAATCGAACAACATCAGTACGAGTATCGGTACCATCGGAATGAATATCGATATTCATTTCGGAAGACATTACTGATATTCGTTTTTATGGTTTTCGATTTATGTAAAGTATGCATCGGTATCCTTTTGGGCATATAACTACTTTATTTTTGGGTTTTGCCTTTCGATTGCTATAACGAGTGCAAGTATCGTATCGATATGTTGTTCAGTCAATTTTAATTCGGTTTAGTACGATAGCGGCACCCGACGCGAAGCGCACAGGAACCTCCCTAGTTCTATATAGTTTTAGATGTATTATACTAGATAATCTTCCCGCATGATGCGGCGGGTCCAAATGTAAAGTAACTCGGATTTGTGCAGTAAAGACCTGAACCGTTTCTAAACAAAAGTTACATAAAACGTAGATAAACTGAATATGTAAATAACATAAGCATGGAAACGTATTATACATGGCTCGATTTGCGAAAGAAATTTACGTCGAACACCAACCTGATCTTATACCGATACGTACATAAAATAAGTAAAAAAATATGTTGCGCGTTGCGGCGGGACCGAAACATTATGTAAACCGAATTTATAAAGTCTAATGAAAACATATTATATGTGACACGACTTGTTTTAAAACTAAATTTATGCAAAAACGAGATTAACTGAAATCGTAAAAAAAAGCGAAAAAACATATTATATTTGAGCCTACCCATTTTCAAAGAAACGTAATCAACTTGAATTTATACTGACACGTACATAAATTTAAACACGTAAAAAATAATTATAAAGTTTTTAGAAAATTGAAGGGTTGTAACTGCCAATACTAAATGTTGAAGGGAAGCTAAAAAAATCCTTACTAAAAGACAAAAAAAGTCGTTATCTAGAGTTGGGTTGTATTTGAAATACCCAGTCTTCACTCATGGACATTTATATGCCGCTATGATGCAAAAACGTAGATTAACTGAAAACATACAAAAAAGCGAAAAAACATATTATATCTGAGCCTACCCATTTTCAAAGAAACGTAATCAACTTGAATTTATACCCACACCTACATAAATTTAAACACATAAAAAGCAATTATAAAGTTTCTAGAAAGTTGAAAGGTTGTAACTGCCAATACTAAATGTTAAAGGATAAAATAATAAAAAAACCTTACTAAAAGACAAAATAAAAGAAAAACCGTAATCAACCTGAATTTATACCGACACATACATAAATGTAAGCACATAAAAATGATGATATAGATTATGCAGAATGTTGAAGGGTTGTAAATGTAAATAATAAATGTTAAAGGTTAAAAGCTAAAATAAGAAAAGGTAAAATAAAAGTTTTTAGGAAGTGGTGGACGCTAGTATTTATAAGTAGAGATTAACGTTTGGGAGTTAATGAAGGTGGATTAAACAAGGTTCATATAAAAAATAAAACGTGTATTTCGCGACAGATTACATATTATGCATGTATGATTAAACAAGGTTCATATTAAAAAATACAATTTCCATTATGATCCATGTCTCGACATTACAAGGATTGAAATGTAATAGGAATACAAGTTTCTAAAAACAGAAATGCGAATACAACTTTCTAAATATCGAAAGTACAAAAAATGCGGAGCGTTACAGTCTCCCTACTTTAGGAATTTTCGTCTCGAAATTTATTAAAAAGGAAGACTCGTCGAATAAGAGTGGGTACTTGGTCTTCATATCACTCTCGAGTTCCCAAGTAAATTTAGCCCCACGTTTCCTTCCCATCGAAATTTGACTATGGGAATTCGACTGCGCCTAAGTTGCTTGGTTCCTTAGTCCATTGTTTCGACCGGTTTCTCGACGAAGTGTAAGGACTCATTGATTTGTAAATCTTCAAGCAGAATTTGAAGTCCTTCTTCGGCTAAGCACTTCTTGAGGTTAGACACATGAAACATTGGATGAACGTTGTTGAGCTCTTGAGGTAAATCCAGTCGGTACATCACCTTGCTAATCCTTTCAAGAATCTTGAAAGGACCTACGAAGCGAGGTGCAAGTTTGCCTTTCTAACCAAAACGAACAACTCCCTTCCAATGGATACGTTAAGGAGTACATGGTCATGAACGTTGAATTCCATGGGCTTGCGTCTCTTATCGGTGTAGTTCTTTTGTCGACTTCTAGCCTTGAGTAGGTTGTCATGAATCTGCAAGATCTTGTCCGTTGTCTCTTGTATGAGCTCGGGACTGGTGATTTGCGCTTCGCCGATCTTGTGCCAACAAATAGGCGAAGGACACTTACGCCCATACAAGGCTTCGAATGGAGCCATTTTAATACTAGCATGATAATTGTTATTACACACCTGACCCGCAGCGAAAATGGTAGTCGGAGCATGATTGGGTTTTCATCAAAGCTCATGACATTTACTATAAAGTTTCATATTTATTATTTCTTTTTAAAGAAGAAAATTACAATAAACATATAAGTACAACATGTTCAAATACATTTTTCATGACTTCATTATTTTTCTTCTAAGGCAATTTCCTATGTGTTCCTTGCTTCAACCTGTCCACCTGTATCATGCGTAAAAATAGGGTTTTGGGTCAACAAAAGTTGGCGAGTGAATCTTATGAAAACATTTGAACGAAATTGTTATATTGGTTATAAAAAGGTGCATAACCACATATGAGTAAGCGTAAATGTAAATTTAATCACAATACACATAATATCAATTAATGCACAAGCACACACCAAATGATGAACAATGAGATCAAGGCTCAATCAAACGGAGCCGATCTAATAAGGCACGCAATGTTCAACTCGTCTCCAACGAGGAACCGATGGGCCTAATGAATGATTTGCACGCAACGTGACAAAATGTAAACACATCGCAACAAACAATATTTACATCACATGTTTAGATCATATAATGGTAATAGCACAAGTTTGAATAAACGAAAAAAAAATAAAGCGACACTGATACACCCCAAAAAATGAATAAAAAGGGGAATTTGTAAGAATTCACTCACAGTGGGTGCGTTCCTTGGTAATGATGAATGCGCACGAATTTATGATTCAACCAACGAGGGAAAACTAACCTAAATAATAACGTAATAATTCGATAAATAAATAAATTTTATTTGAGATTAATATTTTTAATTAGTGATCTTAATGAGACTTTTAGATTAATTTTTGTGAATTTAGTGCAAATTTTTAGGCTTTAAAACCTTATTTTGAGGTATTTTTAACTAATTTTTAAAGAAAATAAAAATGATTTTTAATTTAAAAAATTACCCTTTTTCTGAGGGTTGACTAGTCAACGACCGGTCTGACTCATTTATTATAGGCAGCGTGTGAGGTTCGAACTCGTGACCTCCCGTATACGTGCACGCAGCTCTACCAACTGAGCTACGTGTCTAACCCGAAATATATTAATTACTTATATATACTAGTTAGATTAAACCTTATTTTATTTTTATTAAAAAGGTTTCATAAATTGCCAAAACCGGTTTAAGTATCCAGAATCGAACTCGAGCCCTTCAGTTCACGTGCACACAGCCCAACCAGTTGGGCTGTGTGTCTAACCCGTTAGGTTTTTGTTTTTAATTACTTTTATACACTTATTAAGTCCATTCCTGAATTATAAATTGAAAAGGTTTTAAAATAGCCGAACCGGTTGGGCGTGTTCGGCATCGAACTTACGACCTCAGTGTTAATGTGCACCCAGCCCATCCACTGGGCTGGGTGTCTAACCCGGTAATTTATTGAATTTAATTAAACATATAATCAACTCTATTCTTCATCTTCTTCATGAACAGCTTGAACTAAAAAAAAAAACTTTCGGCTTTAAGTTCTTAAATTACATAATGGCATTTTAAACGAATTTAAACAGGAATGTAGAAAGAGTGTGAAGGTTATACCAGTTGAATAACAGACTTAATTTCTCCGACGATCAACTCCGGCGGTTTGTGGATTCTTTTCCGGCGAAACAGAGACTTGGTGAACAGTGTAAAAGAAGTAGCTTGATGGGTGAATTGAGCGAATGAGGAATTGAAACCAAGGGGTATTTATAGCGTGTTCGAGCCACTCACCGATTTCAGTTTCGATGATGAATTTATGTTCCATGATTAAGCTTCGGTTATGAATCATTGGTTCAACGTTTTTATTCCGGTATACACGTTTTGAAGAAGGAAACAGTTACGAGATTTTTGGGTGTGATGATTTGAACATCATCTGGCGGTTACAGATCTGCCAGATTTTCAGGTCTTGCAGAATTTTAATATAAGGCTTAAATATTTTCAGCTATAGCACATGTGTGCGTGTAGCGTAGTGGTGAAGTCGTGTGTGTATTAGCGGGAGACCCGGGTTCGAGACCCGCCACTCCTTTTGAATTTATTATTTATATATATATATATATATATATATATATTTTTATTGATTTAAGTTTTTATTTATTATATTCTTTTATTAATTAACATTATAATTATGAAGTTTATTATAATATATATATATATATATATATATATAAGAAACACTAATAAATAAATGCGTAACGAATTATTTAATAATTACATGAATCTCAAACAAAGCGGGCTTTGGAACCCGTTTTTTGACGGATGTTACAGTTATTGTACGAGAATTCTACCAAAGGTGAGTGTATATCCCAGTTGCCACCAAAATCGATTATGCATGAACGAAGCATATCATCGAGAGTTTGGATAGTATGCTTGATTTTACCATCTGATTGAGGATGAAAAGTGGTACTAAGATTGAGTTGTGAGCCCAAAGTGGTTTGAAAGGTTTGCCAAAGGCGCAAAGTGAAACAGCCATCTCGGTCAAAATTGATGTCGATGGGAATACTATGGCGGAAAAATGATCTTGTTGGTGTAGATACGAGTTAATTTCTCAACTCAATAATCTTCACAAATCGGGAGGAAGTTAGCGGTTTTGGTTAAGTGATCAATGATCACCCAAATGCTATCATGATCGGACGATGTTCGAGGGAGTTTTGTGATGAAGTCCAATGATATACTGTCCCATTTCCAGACTGGAGTTTCTAGTTGTTCGAGTAAGCCCGAAAAGACGTTGATGTTCGGCTTTCACCTTAGAACACGTAAGACATTTAAAAACGAATGTGACAATGTCTGTCTTCATACCAGGCCACCAATAGGTTTGGCGGAGATCCGGTACATTTTGTCGGCACTAGGGTGGATGGAGTATCGAGATTTGTGTGCCACTTTCATGAAGAGGTCACAGAGGTTGTCATGGTTCAGAATCTAAATGCGATCTAGGTAGCAAAGAAAACTGTTGGATTTGGATACAAGCTAAATTTTGGCACCACACTTCATCTCATCATACAAGTTAAATGTGCCTGGCAAATATGGTTTTGAATGTCATGTTAGATTTGGAAGCAACAAATTTTCACAAGAATTTCGCGACTAACGGCGTCGGCCACGAAATTCGCTCCACCGGGGTGGTAGCGCATCTCGCAATCATAGTCATTGAGCAGCATTACCCATCGTCTCTGACACATGTTGAGTTCTTTTTGGTCAAAGATACGTTGAAGGCTCTTATGGCCAGTGAAGACCACGCACTTACTACCATAAAGGTAGTGTCGCCAAATTTTCGCAAAAGCAACTGCACCAAGTTCAAGGTCGTGGGTAGTGTAGTTCTTCTCTTGTATTTTGAGTTGTATCGAAGCATAGGAGATAACCTTGTCTCGTTGCATAAGAACACAACTGAGACCTGGCTAGACGCGTCGCAGTAGATAACGAAATCCTCGTTGCCACTGGGAAGGGTGAGGATAGGAGTATTGCAAAGCAAGTCCTTGAGAGTTTGAAAAGACTCCTCTTGTTTGGAACCCTAAAGAAAAAGTTTATCTTTTTGAGTTAACAAGGTGAGCGGATCGACAATTTTCCAGAAGTTGGAGATGAATTAACGATAGTAACCTGCCAATCCAAGAAAGGAACGAATCTTGGAAGGTGATTTCGGTGCAATTCTATACTTGACGGCTTCGATTTTTGCGGGATCAACGTAAATTCCCTTCTCCTTTCTCTTTCACGACGTGACCAAGAAATTGAACTTCTTTTAGCCAAAATTCACACTTGGAGAATTTTTCATATAGTTTTTCAGTACAAAGGAGTTCTAGAATTAGACACAAGCGTCGCTCATGATCGGCTTGGTTTTGGAATATATAAGAATATCGTCTATGAATACGATCACGAAGCGGTCCAAATAAAGCTTACACACACGGTTCATCAAATTGTAGAAGACTACGGGTGCATTGGTCAAACTGAAGGGCATGACCACGAACTCAAAGTGACCATATCTAGTAAGAAAGGTGGTTTTACAAATGTCCTCTTCGAGGACTCGTAGTTGATCATAACCAGAACGAAGATCGATTTTAGACAAACATGTTGCGCCTTGGAGTTGATCGAAGAGGTCTTCGATGCGAGGAAGAGACAATGATTCTTAACGGTGTGTTTGTTAAGCCCAAGATAATTGAGACACATACGGAAAGAACCATCTTTCTTTTTGACAAAGAGAACTGGAGCGCCCCAAAGAGAAGTTGTAGGGCGTATAAAGCTTTTATCAAGTAATTCTTGAATTTTGCTCGATAGCTTATACATCTCCGAAGGTGCGAGACAGTATGGAGATTTAGCAACGGGTGTAGCACCGGGTATGAGGACAATGTAAAAGTCAACAGAACGAGGAGGAGGAGGACCAGGTAGGTCTTCGGGGAAAACATCGAGAAAATCACGAACGACGGAACGGCACTCATGCTTTTTCCTTTGTCATTCCTTTCTACAATGTGGGCCAGAAAGGCAAAGTACTCTTTGCGTAATTACGTGTTCGCTTGGGTACACGACATAAGCTTAAGACCCTTTAAGGGTTTTTCACCGTAGACATGCAACGTGTCATTGGATGGTAGAGGAAGACGAATGAATTATTCGGAACAAACAACTTCGGCATGGAATTTGCGAAGCCAATCCATACCTACTATGATGTCGAAACTACCCAATTGCATGGGTATGAGATCGACCAGAAATTTATGTTCGTTGAGGTAAAGAATGCAATCACGAAGAATGGAATCAACATTTATGGATTTTCCGTTAGCGACTTCGACGGGGAATGATTTTGGCAACTTAGAGCGTCTACACTTGAGCAATTGTTCGAACTTCACATTTTATCCGCACCCATATCAAATAATAAGGAAGTATATACATCGTTTACGAGAAGTGTACCGTTGGTAACATCGTTGTTGTTCTACGCTTAAGCGGCTGTTATGACGAAAAGCACGTCCGCGAGGAACTTGAGTTTGAGCCTGAGCCTGGTTTTTGCATTGCGGACATTGGTTGCTGAGATGGTTTGTGTCGCAACCCCTGACCCCTACCCCGGGAGAGGGAGCCACGAGACACAGAGCTGGTGGTACTGGTGTTTATTATTTTGGCAGCGGAATTACAACATCAGGATCGTAGTTAGGAAATAATTTATCAGAGATTCAAAACACCAAACTTTTATATTACACAAAATGGGATAAAACCCAAGTTTCAATTACAATACATTTGTAGGGATAAACCCTGACTTATGGAAAACATAAACTCCGTTTATTTAGGTAACTTTTATAGCCACTTTTCTAAGCCTTCAGTGCTCTCCATCTGGCTTCTAGCTTCACATTAAGTTACCTGAAACGCATTTTAAAAAGATTTTATCAACAAGAAATACTGGTGAATACATCCCAGTATATTCAAAACAAGTTTTATAGCTTTACAGTTATTGAGAGCATCCGCATTACAATGTTTATATTTACAACATTACCCAATCAGTACTGTCACTCCTGACTTGTGGGTCATGTTACTCATTGGCAAAAATCCATTTGTCCAACGGTAACGGGTTCAAATTTCGTATACAAAACCCCAACATACCGGCAGTAATTGTAGAATACATATACTTAATAATTGTTAAGCATAATTAAAATATTTTGCTCACAAAAAGGTTTACAAAAAGAGAATGTACTCACTTTGAAAACTTAGGTATTCCTACGGAGTTCCTAGTGAAAATTCTTGAAAACTTCCTGAAATTTTTACTTAAAACATACAATGCACATGCGTTAGTAAATTAACCCAGGTCACTTTTAGCCATACAACCGAGACAGAACCCTGGCGTGCGTAGTCAGGAAGGGCCTTGACATGCGTCGGTGGGTCCTAAATCAATCGGGTAGGATAACCATACAGCACAAGATAGAACCACAACGTACTCAGTCGGGCAGAACCTTGACATGCGTTGGCGGGTTCTAACTCGGGTAGGGTAATGAATTAGTGATCGGGGGTTAAGATACTTACAGCGGGCAGCGCTTCGCAGGTTTAGGGGTTTAGGGGGAGGGGGTTTCGATTTAAGAGGGTATACGATCAGAGAATTCGATCGATTTTAATCACTGGACTTCGTTCCACGCTGCTCTATTTATACCCGATTTTGACATCCCCCGCGCGTCGCGTGGGATTCCAGGTCTCTTCTCGCGTGGCGCCTGAGAGACCTAGCTAGGCTAGGTCAGCCGCCTCATCAGCATAGCCTTACCACATGGCACGAAATGGTGACACGTCACCTTGACACCTCCCGCGCCTCGCGACAGAGACTGGTGTCTCTGGCGCGTGGCGCCTGGGCTGTCCAAGTGAGCCTGTCTCGTTTTGCATGCCGCGTCTTGATTTGCGTGTCCGGTTTGTCATTTCGGCTCGGTTTGGGGTGTTTTGGAGAGTTGTTACATCCTCCCCACCTTGATTTAATCTCGTCCTCGAGATTCACTTGAATATATGTGGATATTTTATTTGCATTTCTAACTCTAATTCCCATGTATATTCCGGCCCTCTCTTTGAATCCCATTTTACTTTTACCAAAACTAATCTCTTGCGCTTGAGATTCTTGATCTTTCTATCTTCAATTTGAATGGGTTTCTCTACAAATTTAAGCTTCTCGTTAACCTCTATATCTTGGAAAGGTATTACCAATGATTCGTCTGCTAAACATTTCTTGAGATTACATATATGAAACACATCATGTATTCCTACCATTTCCTCTGGCAATTGTAGCTGATAAGCTACGGGCCCTATTCGTTTGATAATTTTAAAAGGTCCAACATACCTTGGGCTTAGTTTTCCTTTCTTACTGAATCTTACAACTCCTTTCCATGGTGAGACTTTTAATAGCACTTTGTCTCCAACTTGAAATTCCAAAGGTTTGCGTCTGTTATCTGCATAACTCTTTTGACGATATCGGGCTGTTTTAAGTCTTTCCTTGACTTGAATAATTTTGTCAGTTGTTTCTTGCACAATTTCAGGACCTGATAGTTGCTTTTCTCCAATTTCTGCCCAACACACTGGTGTTCGACATTTCCGTCCGTAGAGTGCTTCAAAAGGTGCAGCATTGATGCTGGTATGATAACTATTGTTGTAGGAAAATTCTATGAAAGGTAAATGTTCATCCCAATTTCCTCCGAAATCAATTACACAGGCTCTAAGCATATCTTCCATTGTTTGGATTGTCCTTTCACTTTGACCGTCTGTTTGGGGATGATATGTTGTACTTAGATTTAATCTGGTTCACATTGCTTTTTGGAAACTTGTCCAAAAATGCGAAGTAAACCGGCTGTCCCTGTCAGACACAATAGATAAAGGAATTCCATGCAATGAAACTATTTTTACATATAAAGCTAACTGTTCCATACTGAAGGTTTCCTTCATTGGTAAGAAATGAGCAGATTTAGTTAATCTGTCTACAATCACCCAGATTGTATTATTACCTTTTCGTGTCCTGGGTAGTTTGGTAACAAAGTCCATTGTTAACAATTCCCATTTCCAATTGTTGCAACAGTCCTGAAGGTTTCTGATGTTCAGCCTTAACCTGTGAACATGTTAGACATTTAGCGACGTAGGTTGCTACATCCTTTTTCATACCTATCCACCATAAATTCTTTCTTAAATCTTTATACATCTTATCACTTCCAGGATGCATTGTATACTTAGTCTTATGGGCTTCCTCTAAAATTCGATTTCGCAGGTCTCTTTGAATAGGAATCCAAATTCTTTTCTTATGGAATCTCCAAACTCCATCGGTTCCTTTTTCTAATTCCTTAATCATTCCTTTTAATCCTTCAGCATCATCCTTGATGGCTGTTTCCTAAACCTGTTTAATTTGCTCATTTAAATCTATCTAAAGATTTAATCTAAGAGAGCGTACTCTTTTCGGGTTCTCATGATACTTTCGACTTAAAGCGTCTGCTACTATGTTAGCTTTTCCTGCATGATACTGGATATCACAATCGTAATCACTAAGGATTTCCATCCATCGCCTCTGTCTCATGTTTAATTCCTTTTGTCCAAAGACATATCTTAAACTCTTATGATCTGTGAATACTACAAACTTACTACCGTAAAGATAGTGTCTCCAAATTTTAAGGGCAAACATTATTGCTCATAATTCCAGATCATGTGTAGTATAACTTCTTCATGCTTCTTTAGTTGTCTAGAGGCATAAGCAATTACTTTTTGACGTTGCATTAGCACACATCCATATCCTAATTTAGATGCGTCACAGTAAACCAGGAAGTCTTTAGTTCCTTCTGGCAATGCGAGTATTGATGCGTTGGTTAACTTGTGCTTTAAAATCCTGAATGCTTCTTCCTGCTTTGGTCCCCATTCAAATTTAACTGATTTGCAGGTTAACTTGGTTAATGGAATGGCTATTCTAGAAAAATCTTGAATAAAGTGTCTATAATATCCTGCTAATCCAAGAAAACTTCTTACTTCCATAGGTGACTTAGGGACTTCCCATCTGGTAATCGCCTTGATCTTTGTGGGATCCACATGAATTCCTTCATGGTTAACCAAATGTCCAAGGAATTGTACTTCTTGTAACCAAAATCACACTTCGAGAATTTAGCGTAAGCTTTTCCTTCCTTAGCAATGACAGGAGTATATGTAAATGCCCTGCGTGATCTTCCTTACTCTTAGAGTAAATTAGAATATCATCTATAAAGACATTATGAATTTATCCAGGTATGGTTTACATATCATGTTCATCATGTCCATAAATGCAGCTGGGGCATTGGTTAAACCAAATGGCATGACAGTAAATTCATAATAACCGTACCTTGTTCTGAAAGTTGTTTTAGGAATCTCCTCTTCCTGTACTTTCAACTGATGATATCCTGAGCGTAAGTCGATCTTAGAAAAGAATCGGGCTCCTTGGAGTTGATCAAACAGATCATCGATTCTCGGTAATGGGTACCGATTTTTAATTGTAACCTTATTTAATTCTTGGTAGTCAATGCACATACGCATTGATCCGTCCTTCTTCTTAACAAATAACACTGGTGCTCCCCATGGTGATGAGCTAGGTTGTATGAAACCCTTCTCTAGTAATTCGTCCAGTTGTATCTTCAGTTTTTGCATTTCCGTCGGTGCTAGGCGATAGGGGGCTTTGGCAATCGGTGCGGTTCCTAGTATTAGGTGAATTCTAAATTCAACCTCTCGATCTGGCGGCAATCCAGGCAACTCTTCTGGAAAGACATCAGAGAAATTTGATATTACAGGAATATCTTTTAATTATTTTCCTTTAGTGTTGATGATTATGGAAATCATATACACCATTCCTCCTTTTCGTGTATAACTTGCCGCTTTCATCACGGAGATGAACTTTGTTGACCTTGTCGACTTATCTCCCTTAATTGTGATCCTCTCGCCAGATGGCACAATCACTTCTACAGATTTTTGATCACACAATATTCGTGCCTGATTGGTTACCAACCAATCCATTCCTAACACGACATCAAATCCGGCTAGATCCATGGGAAAAAGGTTAGCAGAAAATTTTTGACTTAAAAGTTCTATCTTAGCTCCCTGTAGGATCTCGCTTATTTTGATAGAGGATCCATCTGTCGTTTCCACCAAACAGTCTTGGTGGAGTTTAGTTAATGGTTGATTACGAAAATTGCAGAAGGAAGTATTTATGAAACTTTGGTTTGCACCAGAGTCAAATAATACTTTTGCATAAGCATCATTAACTAAAAACGTACTGGCAATCACATCCGGAATCATCTTGGCTTCTTCGGCAGTCAGCATGAACGCTCTGGCAGTCTTCTTGGGTCCTTCCGTCGTCCTTGCTTTGTTGTTTGCCGCTAGAGCTAGTTTCGGGCAGTTGGTTTTAATATGACCGGCTTCTCCACAATTGTAGCATAGCCTATTATTAGGTTTCTTTCTACAGTCTTCTTCCTTATGCCCTGGCAATTTGCAGAAATTGCAGTATGTAGAGCATTTCCCGGAATGTTTCTTTTTGCAGTACTTACATAGGGGTGACGAAGAACTTGCCCCTTTTCCGCGATAGGAATTACCATAACGTAGTTCCTGAGTAATCTTTTGAGCTAGGTTCCTTTTCTGATTTTCTTCTTGCTTACGTACCAATTCATCTGTCAAGGTGTTTGCTAGTTCTACTGCTTCTTTAATAGTTTGTGGTCTAGCTGCCTTAACCACATGTCTGATTTCACTGATTAATCCCCAAATGTAACGGCAGATTAATACTGGTTCTGGTGAGGCCAGGGTTGGTACAATCCTTGCATATTCAAAGAATGTGGTGGTATAATCTTTGCAATTTAACCCAGTCATTCTATGATTTAGGAACTTATTAGCAATCTGTTCCTTTTCATTAGGGGGACAAATTTCCTTTCAACTATTTCCTAAAAGTTGTTCCATTCCATATTGTAAACCCTGTCACTTTCTCGAAACTGAAGAATGGTATTCCACCATTCTAAAGCTGCATCCTTAAAAAGATTTGAAGCATACATAACTTTATCCTCATTGGCACACTTACTTATTTTTAAAACTGCTTTTGTTTTTTCTATCCAGCGCAAGGTTGAAATAGCTCCTTCACTGCCTGAGAATTCTATCGGTTTGCATGATAAGAATTCTTTATAAGAACAACCCTATGAGATGGTTCTTCTTCTTTTTGGAACAGGAGCTTGAATTAATAATTCATGATTTCCGTTCATGCTATGATTTGGTTCAGAGGATACGCGTTTACTTCCGTTTCCGGACTTATCGTTTTCTGCCTTTTTAGTAGCATTGAATATATAGGGCATGGCATCTATGATTCCTTGGGCTACTATGTGTTCGATAGCACTTTTATTCATTTGATTCTCGTTATTATCGTTATTCTGGATTTCCTGATTACTTCGTCTGACATCTGAATCATAAACATTTATCAGGTATTAATATCACAGAATAATAAATATCACATAACACAGTGAACCAAAATCGTCGAGCATTGCGACTTTTACTCTTTTCATATATATGTGTCTATTAAAAACATAACTGAAATTCAAACATTAGTAACTAGGTCAAAAGCATGGAGATTTTCCAAATTCCCTATAGTTATGGCTCTGATACCAATCTGTCACACCCCAACCGATGGCGGAAACATTATAATGGGACGAAAATGATATTGCAAGAGTCTTCATAACGACAATTAGTGGCAACAATTTAAAGATAAAATTTCATTTCATTTCTAAGAAATCGAATACAATGTTTGGAAACAAATAATAACAACATTACAACGAAAACAACAAAACATAGATATAAGCTAAATGTGTTTCTAGTCATTCCTACAAGAATTCTTTTCAACGCATCAACATCAAGCTCTTGAAATGTATATTAAAGTAACATGTCAACACAAAAAAAAACATTGGTGTACTAGCATATATATAAAAGAGTTTTAACGAAATCCACATGGAAATAACGTATACTAAAACATAACATGAACTAGCATGCATCACATACGTATCAACCCAAAGATTCCAACAGGGATCTTGTCGTCGCAACGACAAGACCATTTTGTATGATTACTTAACATGACCTCAAGAATACTAGCGGTGTGCTACTCCTATAGCGCTATACATGTTAAGGGAGGCTTGTACGAAGTTAATGACAAAGTATGGTGCAAGAATGGCTTTCTAGCGTGTATGTGTTTCTAGATTATAAATGAATAAAGCATGTATATTGGATTCGATTGTATGAATAAAGTATTTGTGTATATGTGATTGTGTGATTTTTAATATGATATATATATTGCACCCAAAAGTGATAAAACGAAAGTGGGTCATGTGTACTCAAGGTTTGCATAGCGATTCCACAAAAGTAAGTTGAATGAGTTCTTGAGTTTGGAACACCAAAGTTACCCGAAAGGGAAACGAAGGTGTATGAGTTGCAGTTTTTGTTCAATGGATAGGATTCGGAATTGAAAAGTTAACATATTAGTAATGTAAAATAAAGTTCCAAGAAAATGGTCATGTAATTAGGTAGGAGGAATTTCCATCTATTTGACCTTATTATATGATTCACCAAAGCACAAAATCATCAACTTAGTTGATGTTTCGGTTGGTTATAAATATAGATTAAAATTGAAAAATACAAAGCTACTAAATCTTAAAACAACCAAGTGAGCAAGCTTGATGCGTGCGTCACAAACATGGAGAGTGTTTGGGGAGGTGATGTAGCCTTGTCCGTTTGTTGGAAATTGCTTTGAGATTTAGTGTATGAATCTAACTAATAGTTTGGACAAGTGAGGTAGTGGAACAAGGTTGGAGAGCCAAGGCTTCCATGGTTCACACATTCACCAAACACAAGTCTTTCAACATTGAAGGTTGAAAGCTTGGATGGTTCCAACACTTTTGTAGTCATCTGGGATTTTTTGGGTAGAATTTTGTGAAGGCTTTAAGCCTCCTTTCTTGTGAAAATCCATAACTATTAGTTTAGTTAGGAGCAAAGTTGGTGTAAGTTTCCATCAAGTTTTAAGCAAGATTCATAAGAAATAAAAAGAAAAACTAGAGCAGAATTTTATGCTACTTTAGACCTTACATATGTGAGGTTCCACCTTAGTTTGCCATGAAAAACTTGTGGAAACCTTCCTAGAGGTTGCCCAAGTAGTTTGAAAGAAGATTAGAAGAAGAAAGATGAAGAAAAGTGAGTGAAAACTCACTTAGAACACTGGAGAGTATTCTTCCCTGCTTGGAATTCTTTAGAGTATTAGAGAGTTTGGGAGTAGATTAACATGTGGAAAGTGTTTAGGGGTGGTGGAGGCTAGTATTTATAAGTGAGGATTAGGGTTTAGGAGTTAATGAAGGTGGTTGGGAAGGTGGATTTTCATTTTTGTCCTTGCACTTGTATTGTTGGTTATTTTATGCTATAAAGGTGTATGCAAGCATGTTATTAGTATGAAACACATATGAATGTGATTCCGAAAAAATATAATCTTGATGTATGTCTCGGTTTTAAAATTAAAACGTGTATTTCGTGGCTGATTACATATTAAGCATGTATGATTAAACAAGGTTCATATAAAAATACGATTTCCATTATGATCGAAGTCTCAACATTACAAGGATTGAAATGATATAAGAATACAAGTTTCTAAAAATAGAAATGTGAATACAACTTTCTAAATATGGAAAGTACAGAAAATATGGAGCGTTACAGAGCAGATCCGTTGGTCGTAGAGTGGATCTCCCTTATGTAGGGTCCGTAAAGAAATTCACAGGGGCCTCTTTCTTTGCAGAAATCTCAGCTCTTCTCAGGATGTCCCACAAAACATCTCGCACCTAGTCTTGCTGATATTTGAACCCAGGGAGTTCTTTACAATGAACTGTGTGCTCCCCTTATTTATCCATATAAGCTTTACGGTATATCAGGCATGTTTCATCTTCCGGGGACAAAGGGATCATTAACCGGTATTTGAGAATGGCTTTGTACTCTACTGCAGACATGCATTGTCCCAACCCCTAAATCGGGATAACGATAAAAAAGTCCTGAGCATGGGGACCCTTCAGACACTCAAACACCGCCTTCTGGCAGGATGACAAATCAAAAACTTCTCCCAGGCTTTGAGCGGTTTTGCAAAACTGAGCATTCGCCAAAGTTTTTTGAGGCATCGAGGAGGCAGTGTCCTTATTATAGAAACCGCCTATATCAAAGTCTTGCACATTTTTTACAATACTGAATATGTGGTTTGATTCATAACTAGATCATCCGTCCAATTGCTTTTCTTAATCTGATTTCAATTCCTTGAACATACTGGTAAACTTGGTTAGTGGAGTTTAGATGTGCCAATGTGACTTTAAGTGTTCGGGGATTCGAGTCCTAGCATCGATTTCTTTACAAAAACATTTAGGGATACGAGCCCAGAGATCCGTGATTTTTTTTTGTTTCCAATGGTCAAGTTGTAGGAGACGTGAGTACATGCATTGGTTAGAACTTCTTCGTGCACCAATCGCCAATGGATTATGACTTTTGGCGGAGGATGACCCTATTGGTTACTTCTATTGAAACACATATGTGACAGTTTGCTAGATGTTTAACTTTTTGGTTTTTTTTATGTAATTACCTTGTAAATATGATTTGAGCTTCAATTTATATCCTGCTAGTGATTTAAGCCCATTAGGGACCTAAAGCCTTGGGCCCAAACACACACACATACACACACAACACACACTATATATAATATATATATATATATATAAAACTGAATGAGTTTAGGCTTGATTTTTTAGGGTTTCTAGATAGAGGGAGAGTCTTAGAGAAACACCAAACTTGTAGATTGTGAGTTTGTTTGATAATCCAAATCATTTTAAACAGATTTATGTGTTGTTTCATCTTTACGGTTTCTGTTTTCTCATTTTGTGTGCTCACTAGAGGTTTACACATGATTTCTGCTCAGTTGCTCACCATAGATCCGAAATCTCATGTTAGATTTGTGATTCAAGGGACTTAGACTATAGGGTGTGGAGTAGGGTAGTCCTCAAAGGATGACCCGCCACATAGGCGTCCACGTAAGTTGGTGTGAGAATGAGCCTAAGAGGGATGGACCTAGGGTGTGGCGATGTGCCTAATATATATATATATATATATATATATATATATAATGAGAACCACCTTGAGTTGTGAGAACCGTAGAAACCAATATTAGTCATTGATCAAGTTGATTTTGACGGATGATATTAAAAGGTAATAAAACAATGTAATGATTATGTTTTTATAAATAACATTTTGTTTTTAGTGACAAAGGGCATACTGGTCTTTTTACTATAGCTTTAATGATTGGTATGATTATTGATATTGTTTCAACTAATAAGATTGTTTTTTAAAAAAATTTAAAGATGCATTATGGGTTTTCTTTTAATTCTCATATAATTTTTTATTTTAATTCTCAGATAATTTTTTTAAACATGACTTATTAATTTTGTTTTAAACATGAATTTTAATTCTTAGTTAATTTTTTTACGCGCAGTTTAAAGCTTTTTTTATGCGCGATTTTTTACTTTTTTCGTGCCTCGTTTTAAACTTTTTACGCGCCGGTTTAAACTTTTTTACAAGTGTTTTTAAACTTTTTAACGCTCAGGTTTAAAAAAAATTCTGCCGGTTTAAGTTTTTTTACGCGCGGTTTAAACTTTTTTTACGCGCGGTTTTAAACTTGTTTTGCGCGCCTGTTTAGAACTTTTTTTACGCGCCGGTTTACGAGTTTTTTTGCTCACCGGTATACGACTTTTTTGCACGCGGTTTTAAACTTTTTTTACGCTCCGGTATAAAACTTTTTTACGCGCGGTTTAAACTTTTTTTCGCACGGTTTTAAACTTTTTATAAAAGGCGGTCTTAAACTTTTTTTACACCCCGGTGTTAAACTCTTTTTGCGCACCGGTTTTATACTTTTTTTACGCGCCGGTTTTAAAATTTTTTGCGCGCCGGTTTGAACTCTTTTACCCCGCGGTTTTAAACATTTTACGCGCGTTTATAAACTTTTTTTATGCGCCGGTATAAAAGTTTTTTTACGTGCCGGTTTAAAACTTTTTTTACACGCGGGTTTAAACTTTTTTTATGCGTCAGTATAATTTTTTTTTGTTTTTTTACGGTTTTAAATTTTTTTACAAAAAAACTAGTGGATTACCCGCGCTCCGTGGCGAGAATTCGATTCGGTTCGTCACGATATTGGCCCGACTCTCGTATGTTTAGAATACTGAAAAATTATGCAAACTACGTATTCATTTTTTTTAAGAAAGCTAACAAACGTATTAAAAAAAACCAAATTAGTAAAATCATTAAAAACTTGTATCACATATATAGTGTGGGGTATAAAAATGAAAAGTAAAAGAAAAAATTATTTATTTATTTTTCTTCGCACCAAAACCAACCATATCAAACTAACCTACATTTTTTACTGCACAATACACAATAATGACTAATTAAAAGTTGTAACTTAACAAAATTTTGCTCTGGTAAAAGAAAGTTAAAATGACCACAGAAAGAAGCACCGACATAGCATATTAATATTATGTATAATAAATTGTTTTACCAAAAAACAATGTTTTTTAGATTTTAAAAAGAGAGAGAGAGAGCAGATATGACATTTTGATGGATGGAAAATCTGATAAGACTTTAAAGAGAGAGAGAAGACATGACATTTTGAGTAAATTACCAAAATAACCTTTAAGATTTAAAATAATAGTGTATGAGTGGCATGATTTGATTGCTGGAGAGCGGTTCTGCAACTAGGGATGGTTTTCATTTGACTGATCCCTAATATATATATATATATATATATAATATATATATAAGGTGAAAGGTAAAACGAAAATTCACTTGAGTTAAGAAAACTTAAGAAAACCGTATGTAACATTTTTATTTTTTTTCTAAAAAATAGGGGAATGTAACGTTAATATACTTGAACATTTTTATTAAAAAAATGTAAAAAACATCAACTTGTTTTTATTTTTTTTTAAACTGAAAATTTAAATGTTACATTTTTTCTGAACATATATATTATGTAGCATGAAATTTTTAACATTTTAAAAAAAAAATAAACTACTCGGTGTTTTTTTGTGTTTCTTTTAAGATTTCAAAATAGTATGTTACATTTTCTATTTTTTTAGAAAAAAAAAAGTTATATGGAGTTTTTACAAAGGTTTTTTGAGTTTTCTCAACTCAAGTGGGTTTTCAATTTATCATTCCTATATATATATATATATATATATATATATATATATATAAGGGATGGATCATGAGAAAACTAGTTTAAACGAGGAAAACCAAATAACTAACTAAAAAAACCAAAAAAACTTATCAACTTTTTTTTAATTTTTTTAATAAAAAATCGCTATATATATTATATAAATTTAAAAAAAAATAAAATAAAAAAAACATATAATGCACATGTGCAACATATACATATAATGCACATGTGTAGTACACATATAGTGCACATATGCGGTACAAGTTTTTTTTTTTTTTTAAAAAGTTTTTTATACATAAAATGCAGCGATTTTTTATTAAAAAAATTGTAAAAAAAATTGTATGTTTTTTATGTTTTTTTTTTTTTTTTAGTTAGTTTTCCAATTTTTATATCTAGTTTTCTCATGATCCTCTCCATATATATATATATATATAGGGTTATGGTAAAATGAAAACATCTTTGAGAACTCGTCTTACGAAAGATTTTTTCAAAAATATTTTTTTACCAAAATCCTAAAAAATGTACTTTTCCATACGAAAAAAAAAACTTAGATGTCATGATTTTTTTCAATTACGACAGGCATAAATGTTGTAATAGATAATGTCATGATAATGTCATCACCATGTTACACCTACTGTAAGTGGTCGAAAAACACCACTTAAAAAAAATTACTTTTTTTACAGAAGTGTTTTCTAATATATTAATCTAGGGGTGTGAAAAAAATGAGGGCAAAACTCGCACGGGAAGTCGAGTTCTCTAAGTTCTCACAACATGAAGGGGTTTTCCCTTGATCTTGATCCTATATATATATTATATGTGTGTGTGTGTGTGGTATGGTTGAAAGTTGGCCCGGCTTGGGCGTCGCAAGAAGGACGGGGACGGGCCTAGTGGTGGTGTGCAGGCTCGGCGCCGCACCAAGCCGGCCCTAGGCCGTCCCCCACATTGCACAGTCTTACATCTTCCCCTTTTTCTTTCTATAGACGGAGTGTTATGGTTTGCGGGGGTGAAAACTATATATAACCAGGAAGTTGAAATTGTGAACTTTGGTATTGTGCATACCACCTTGATAAAAGTGTTTATATTGTTGAAAAGCAAAGTTTGAAGTAAGGTTTCGTTGTCGGAATATGTTATGTGTCGAACCCGGGCCGTAGAATTTGTTGAAAACCAAAGTTTTGACTTGGATTGGTTTGGTTTTGGTTTAGGTTTGTGGCATCCTTTTAACATATCTCGAAATGGAGTATTGTCATCCATTTTTTAAAATGAGAAAAATCGATTGAGAGGTGATCCATTGAAGTATATGAAGGTTTAGGTTATAGTGTTTAATTTTAGAAATTGTTTTATTATTTCTTTTAGAATATTGTAGCCGTTATTTTTGTTTTAATGTGTAAATGTTCAAAGTATTTTAATCAAATAGCTTTTTCAGCTAGGAGCCCCACCATTCTTCGCCTGAATCGAAGCGGGAATCTGCCTCCAACACGGGACCCCGATGCGGGTCCCCCATGGCCCTCCCAACACGGACCGCCGCCATGCGGGTGTCACCCACATGGCCCTCCCAACACGGACCGCGCCATGCGGGTGTCACCCACATGGCCGTATCAATGGTTTTTTGTGGTTGCATCGGTTCGTTTGTGCCCCCGTACTAAATCGACCGAGCAACCTATGTAGATGGTCTTAATTATTTCCTCCTTTTTATTTAACGCAATATTTGGTAATCTAATTTTTGGCCAATTCGTAGACATCATGCAACCTATTGGAATTTAGAAGGTTTTTTATTTACCTAGTTGTCGACGAGGGCCCCTGATCAGGCTCCTAGTCTGGCCTCATTCCCTTAGATTTATGACTGGCCCGAGCCCTATTGGAATTTAGAAGGTTTTTTATTTACCTAGTTGTCGACGAGGGCCCCTGATTAGACTCCTAGTCTGGCCTCATTCCCTTAGATTTATGACTGGGCCCGAGCCCATTTGGATTTTCCCAACATGTTTACAAGGTCCGAGTGAGCCTAATTCTGAGAAGCCCATTCTTAGGCTAGCCCATTAGGGTTATAGCCCAAAAATGCTGTTATAAAAGGAAAGTTTATCTTCCTAAACAACCGATTATTTTTCTCCCACCTCTTGGGGCTCTTTCTTTTCCCACCTTCGTACTTTCTCACAACACAGACTTATGCTTCATCCCTCAACATTACAGTTTATAACTTATCACTTCCATACATGATACTGACTTGAGCATCGGAGTTGCCTTCGGGGTAACCCCCCCCCCCCCCCTCTAACTAGATTTTCATATGGCTGCAGCCCAAGACTCGAGATTCCGTAAGAGGAACCGTCACAACAACGGCGAGATGAGGAATCTGAACTGGACCCGCCAAGTCCAAGGTTAGTAACGCCAGCCGTTTTGATCATGATTCGACATTAGCACCATCCGTGGGACTGAGTACAAACGTGTCTCGGTCTCTTCATACTAACAGTCAGATCTGTGATATTAGTGTGCTCAACATGCTTCCCAGATCTACATCTTAACTCCGGTCACCAGGTTCTAAATCTCGAAATCTCTATCCCTTACACCATAATCTGTTTGCACACATAACAGATTTACAAATATTATGATGGTCAACTATACCTTGAAAGCTATGCTTTGACTCAAAGACTTATCCAGAACAGATTCTAGTTTGTTATCCATTGACTCAAAGACTTATCCACAACAGATTCTAGTTTGTTATCCATTGAAATCAAAATAAGAAAGAATGAAAATTTCACAAAAACAAGGTAGAAAGGTTATATATTTACCTTGCTTGAAAATTTTGATGCATGACGCTCGACTTAATTTTCGTATAATTATTGGACCTTAATTCTAAAAGTTTCAAAGCATCCAAATTTGAAGCCTCCTTTTACGGATGAAGGCAAAGTACATTGTATTTTCTAATAAAATATTAAGGATGCAAAACAATCTTAGTTGGAGAGAGGTTGGATCCTTTTGCTTTTATACAAAATCCCACTAGTTTTCGATTAGTCGTTGATTAATCACTAATCGGAGGTTTACCAATTCATGGCCATTAATCTCTAGCCGGTTAATGGCGCTCCTATTCTAGTCAAATTTTGGCTAGACGCTGGCCAAATTTCGACCAAACCTTATAAATTCCTTCAAATTAAGGATGCAAAACAATCTTAGTTGGAGAGAGGTTGGATCCTTTTGCTTTTATACAAAATCCCGACTAGTCCCGATTAGTCGTTGATTAATCACTAATCGGCGGTTCACCAATTAATGGCCGATTAATCTCTAGGCGGTCAATGGCGCTCCTATTCTAGTCAAATTTTGGCTACACGTCGGCCAAATTTCGACCACTCCTTCAAATTACTTAATAATGGGTCAATGACTGGTTAAAACATGTCTACTTTAGAAAACTACATATAAAATGTGGTGTATACATATAACTAAAAGTTACATATAAATATCTCGATCCGATTAATCGCTATTAATCCCGATTAATCACTATTCGACATACTACCACCGACTAACGCCTAACGACTCCTACAACACTGTATAAAAGAAAGATATTACCTTTTGTCAGAGAGGGAGATGACAACACAACTTTGCAAAAAGTATGTTTTCCCTCGCAAAAAGTCTGGCACAACATGTGCAATTTTCTTTTCTTCTCTTTACTAACAAAGTACAACTACATAACATTTTTTTAAAACATGTGCCTATTCCATAGCACTGTCGTATGGACTATACCATAATACTAATCTTATTTTCATAATTCCCACTTGCATGGCTATTTTTTTTTTGAAACGGCGACTTTCTTGTATTAGGCTACCGTACTTTTCAAATTGAAGAGCCCTATTGTCCCACTTCGGTCGGACTATGTTGTCTTAACCGGGCCCACGCTGACTTCAGAGTTTGGCTTGGGCGTTCCTCCGGGAAACCATACCGCCGGCTGCCACTTGACAATCGTTGTGCCGCCACAAGAGCAGAACTCTCTGGCGTAACACACGGTGGGACGAAAACCCGGGTGGGCTCAGGATAGAGCCTGACACCTCTACAAGGAGACTAGGCTCTATCAATCATTGCCATATCCACCAAAGTGACACAAGTGAGGATTGAACTTGAGTCTACATTGGAGAACCCAAGCCTCTCAACCACTAGGCCAGAAGTGGTGGATACTTGCATGGCTATTTTAATGTGAGGAAAACTATATACACATGTTTTATTTCATTATCCTCACAATCTTATGAATATAGCTGACGTTTGCATTTGCTGCGCATGAATCAAATATTAATATTAAGGCTTAGACTATTTGCACACCAAGGGTGACTATCTACACATATAGGGTTTACCTACGCTGCGCATAGACCTATACGCAGCGTATAGGGTTAAACATATACGATGCTATGACCTATACGCAGCGTATAGGTTAAACTATACGATGCTATAGACCTATACGCAGTATAGCTACCGTTTTCAATTTTCAAGAGAATATCTGATATGATGTGATGTTGTCCCTTTATATATGTTGCGTATAGGTCTATACGTAGCATATATAAAGGTTTGTGTTTTTTAGGAAACATTGTGATACATTGTTTATCGTTTTATCAAACTTTTATAATAAGAAATTTTTAAAAAATAAATTAATAAAAAACATTGTTAATATTTTATCGTATAGTATAATATAGGTCTCGTATAGGCCTATGGATATAGTATCGTATCGTATCATATAGTGTAGTATAAATCTCGTATAATTAGGCTTGTACGTGTAATATAATATTGTATCCCATCGTATCGTATAATGTAGTAAAAACATTGTTTGGTATTCTATCGTGTAGTATATAATATAGGTCTTGTATAGGCCTATGGATGTAGTATCGTATCATATAGTATAATATAAATCTCGTATAGGCCTATACATGTAATATAATATTGTATCCTATCCTATCTTATCTTATCGTATCGTATAGTGTAGTATAAGTCATGTATAGGCATATATGTGTAGTATAGTCTCATATAGGCCTACAGGTGTAGTATCGTATATTATCTTATTATATGGTGTAGTATAAGTCTTGTATAGGTCCCGTATAGGTTATAGGTCTCGTATACGCCTATGGATGTAGTATAGGTCCCACGTAGGCCTATATGTATAGTTTAGGTGTCATACAGGCCTATACTATATGGACTTATGCTACACCTTTAGGCCTATACAGGTGTTATATCATATCGTATAGTATCATATCGTATAGTGTAGTATAAGTCTCGTATATGCCTACGATACTACATCTATAGTTCTATACGAGCCTATACTACACCTATAGGCCTATATGGGTGTTATATCATATGTATCGTATCATATCATAAAGTGTAGTATAAGTATCGTATATGCCTACGATACTACATCTATAGTTCTATACGAGCCTTAAAATATATTTATCGTATCGTAGAGTATAATATTTATTAATGTTGTATAAAAAAGTTTGTAAGAAATACTTACCTTTTAATTTATTTAAAATAGAAAACTTAATTTTTTATAAAGCTTTTCTAAAATGATTAATATTGTCTAAATGTTTCTCTAAAAAAAACCCTTTATATATGTTGCGTATAGACCTATACGCAGCATATATAAAGGGTCAAAAAACCCATTTTACCTGCATTGGGCTTCATATAGCCCCAATTCAGGGGTTAAAATGGTCTTTTGACCCTTTTATATACGCTGCTTATACACCTATACGCTGCGTAGGGTCAAAGAGACCATTTTACCCTTGAATTGGGGCTATATGGAGCCCATAGTAGGGGTAAAATGGGTTTTTTAACCCTTTATATGTGCTGTGTATAGGTCTATACGCAACATATATAAAGGGTGGTTTTTTAACCCTAAATCTGTGGTAAAACTGGTCTTTTGACCCTTTATATATGTTGCGTATAGACCTATACGCAACATATATAAAGGGTCAAAAAACCTACCCCTGCATTGAGCTCCATATAGCCCCCAATTCAAGGGTAAAATGGTAATTTCGACCCTTTATATACGCAGCGTATATGCCTCTACGCAATGTATAGGAAAAAAATATCATTTTACCCTTGAATTGGGGGCTATACGGAGCCCAAAGCAGGGGTAAAATGGGTTTTCTGACCCTTATATATGTTGCGTATAGGTCTATACGTAGCATATATAATGGTTTGTGTTTTTTTAGGAAACATTGTGATACATTGTTTATCGTTTTAGCAACTTTTATAATAAGTAATTTTTAAAAAATAAATTAATAAAAAACACTGTTAATATTTTATCGTATAGTATAATATAGGTCTCGTATATGCTTATGGATGTAGTATCGTATCATATAGTGTAGTATAAATCTCGTATAATTAAGCTT
The DNA here is from genome assembly GCA_947069175.1 of Scalesia atractyloides. Lineage (NCBI taxonomy): Eukaryota > Viridiplantae > Streptophyta > Magnoliopsida > Asterales > Asteraceae > Scalesia > Scalesia atractyloides. Next base: position 71,862,603 of record CAMTDV010000019.1, read on the forward strand.
GTACATGTAATATAATATTGTCTCCTATCGTACCGTATAATGTAGTAAAAACATTGTTAGGTATTCTATCGTGTAGTATATAATATAGGGCTTGTATAGGCCTATGGATGTAGTAACATATCATATAGTGTAGTATAAATCTCGTATAGGCCTATACATGTAATATAATATTGTATCATACCCTATCATATCCTATCGTATAGTGTAGTATAAGTCATGTATAGGCATATATGTGTAGTATAGTCTCATATAGGTCTATAGGTGTAGTATCGTATATTATCTTATTATATGGTGTAGTATAAGTCTGGTATAGGTCCCGTATAGGCTTATAGGTCTCGTATAGTCCTATGGATGTAGTATAGGTCCCACGTAAGCCTATAGGTGTAGTATAGGTCCCGTATAGGACTATATGTGTAGTTTAGGTGTCGTACAGGCCTATACTATACGGACTTATACTACACCTTTAGGCCTATACGGGTGTTTATCATATCGTATAGTATCGTATCGTATAGTGTAGTATAAGTCTCGATAGGCCTACGATACTATATCTATATGTCTATACGAGCTTATACTACACCTATAGGCCTATACGGGTGCTATATCATATGTATCGTATCATAAAGTGTAGTATAAGTATCGTATATGCCTACGATACTACATCTATAGTTCTATACGCGCCTTATAATATATTTATCGGATCGTAGAGTATAATATTGATTAATGTTGTATAAAAAAGTTTGTAAGAAATACTTACCTTTTAATTTATTTAAAATAGAAAACTTATTTTTGTATAAAGCTTTTCTAAAATGATTAATATTGTCTAAATGTTTCTTAAAAAAAAACCATCTATATATGCTGCGTATAGACCTATGCGCAACATATATAAAGGGTCAAAAAACCCATTTTATCCCTGCATTGGGCTCCATATAGCCCCAACTCAGGAGTAAAATGGTCTTTTTGACCCTTTATATACACCGTTTATAGGCCTATACGCTGCGTAGGGTCAAAAAGACCATTTTACCCTTGAATTGGGGGCTATATGGATCCCAAAGCATGGGTAAAATGGGTTTTTTGTCCCTTTATATATGTTGTGTATAGGTCTATACGCAACATATATAAAGGGTGGTTTTTTAACCCAAAATCTGTGGTAAAATTGTGTGGTAAAACTGGTTTTTTGACCTTTTATATATGTTGCGTACAGACCTATATGCATCATATATAAAGGGTCAAAAAACCAGTTTTACCCTTGCATTGGGCTCCATATAGCCCCCAATTCAAGGGTAAAATGGTCTTTTGACCCTTTATATACGCAGCGGCCTATACGCAGCGTATATAAACTTTATGAAAAAACTGATGCTTCAACCCCCCCCCCCTAAATGATCCCTAAAAGTCTGATGGTTTATATACGCTGCGTATAGGCCTATACGCAGCGTTTATAAACCCAAGTTTTCTATGCAATGATTGGTTACAAGGCTCTGAAAGAGATGCAAGCTATACGCAGCGTATAGATCTATACGTAGCGTAGGTAAAGGCAGGTTTGATTAGGGTTTAGTTTGCATATTGGTACATTGGTGTGCCAATTGGTACACCCTAATATTAAATGTAAGGATGTTTTGTACTAATGAAGACATAAGTACATTATGCATAACAATGCAGATGGTGGCACAAGCCACTATTAATACTTTGCACAATCATAAGGTAATTACACAAGATTGGAATTTAAATAAGGAGATTCTTCTACTCGTCCAGCACTTCAACCCTGGCAAGCGGAATGCACCGAAAAGCGTTGCGTACAAGTGTTATCAATCAAGAATTATTTAATCCTAATCCTAGTAGCATATTATTTTGGTTAATAAAAATCGATACAACAAGATTGTTTAAGAAATCCAATGAAAGAAAGTATAAGTGAGCAAAAGCTATTCAGTTGATTAAAGTGCTCCAATCAACGACAAAAGCTTGGAACCAAAGATGACGAAACAAGCCCAACATGACCATCATTAGCGAAAGCGACCATCCAATGCAGGAAGAGGCACGAGGAAAATCAAGGTACGGGCAGGGTATTTCGAGTACCAGTATCTGTGGGTTTATTTTTTAGAAAAATACAAGTTGTATAGCCTTGGCAACACAACTCCGACTCCAACATGAGTGTCGTCGGGGTTTATTTCTAAAGAATTGCTACCAAAACCTAAAAGGACAACTGGGGTATTTCATTCTCCCTCTCTTATCACAATGATAAGGTACTGTACTACCACCATAAACAATATGATATATATTGTATGTTACTATGGTAACAAAATGTGATGTACAATTAGTTATGCACATGGTACAACTTATATATCTCTTTCACATGAGAGACTCAGTTGTCACATCTGACCATTGACCATTGACCATTTGAACACCAAATTTCATATAACATTTACAATTTTATATAATTAATACTAAATGCTTAAAAGCCGTTATGGAAGCGAGTACCAGGTCATGAGTATAATTGCACAAGAAGTTATCGCTCGGCTGATATAGGAACGGGTAGTGGACACCCGATATTATTGTCTCCAAGCGTTTATATTTAATTTGGTCTTTAAAATCACTTAACGCTTATTTGATTGTATACACTACTATAATGAGCTTGTAGCAGTGATTCATGATCTAATACGAGCATTGTTAGCAAAATGAGGACGCCGAAGGGCTATGACCTCCTTAAACATCCTCGAGCAAGGATAATGTTTCACACAACATTAGTGTAAACAAGAAGAGGAAGGCCGTAGTATGCTATAATTGTCTACACTTGTTTTATTTGTTGACAAAGATTAAGATACATTATTATATAGTTCAGTGCTCCTAACATAATTCAGCAGCATATTGGGGACTAGTATGGTGTAACACCATGATGATAGGTCAATTGTTGAAGATTTATCGGTTTTCATCATATTGTATACCCGGATACATCTATCGGCTCTTACACCCTTGGATGCTATGCCCTGGACAAAGGCACCACTCGTTAGAAGTAATCATGATTTTGAAGACTTTTGGTACTCATCAAAAGTAACTATGTTCTTCGTTCACAACCGATTGTCCAGATGGTCGGGCTAAAGGACATTTGGATGACCCGGGAATGGATAGGAATTTCCCACAACTTATTTTATAAGTTTAGTATTACCAACTACGCTTAACAATACTAAACTGGGAAGCTAGCATGGTATAACACGATCGAAGTAACATATGATAAAAGAAAGGATCTTTATCTTTATATTACCTCCTCAAGAAGGGATTAAAGCCCTTCCATGAGCTCTCACAATCGAAGACTTCTACAAAAAAAAATTAAAGTCATTCCAAAGCTCATACAAATGAAGACTTCCTTTATGAAAAGATATTGTTACTTATACTTTCTCTTAAAAGAAGAAAAACTACTTTCCTTTGGGATGCATGAATAAAGGAAAAAAGTTAGATTGCATATCTAATTCCTTCTCTGGAGGAAGATTAATCTCTGTTGGTGAGCTACCTTATTAGTTCCTCCATAAAAAGGGCATGGGCTGCATATTTGGCTACTTCATTGAAGACGGAGGAATCCTTGGACTGCATTATTAGTCCTTAAGGAAAAACCTTGACGCTTCATTCCTTGAAGGCGGAAGAATCCTTGGACTATGTCATTAGTCCTTAAGGAAAAACCTTAACGCTCCATTACTTGAAGGCGGAAGAATCCTTGGACTATGTCACTAGTCATTAAGGAGAAACCTAGACACTCCTTCCTTAAAGGAAGAAGAATCCATGGACTGCATTATTAGTACTTCCCTTGAAGAAGGAAAGAAGCTGGGCAAGATATTTAGTTCCTTCCCTGAGGAAGGAAGAACCCCGTTCTATGAAGCGCCGATTTTGTTTATTCCTTGAGAAAGAATAATCCTCAAGGTGAGTTCCTCATACTTGTATTTTCTATTTTAGATGTAAGTAAGCCCCTTCCATTTAGCTCCTACGTCCAAAGATTCTGCATGGAAAAAGAAAGAGAGTGAAACCTTCATAATTATATCTTCATTTACTTAAACAAAACAATATCCCACCCTAGGCTAAAGAATTTCGGAAGTTTCCTCCATAAACAAGTAAATCCCTCCTTCTGTTGGATAAGGTACCTCAGCAGTCCCTTCCAAGAACAGGAACATACCCCCTCATTAGGATTAAGTCTTGAAGAAGCTCCTTCCAATAATAGGAAGGTATTCTCTCCTATGAGATTAGGTACTTCAGAAGTTCCTTGAACGGGAACATATCCTTTCCGTGGAATCAAGTCCAGGAAAAGTTCCTTCCAATAGTAGAAGAACATCCCATTCTGTGGGATTTCAAAAGTTGCTTCCATGAATAGGAACATATTCCTTCCTTGGGATTAATTCTTGAAGAGGTCCCTTCCAAGAAAATGAAGATATCCCTTCCTATGTGATTAAGTATTTCAGAAGTTCCTTCCATGAACATGAACATATCCCTTCCTTGGGATTAAGTCTTGAAGAAGTCCCTTCCAAGAAAATGAAGATATCCCTTCCTATGTGATTAAGTATATCAGAAGTCCCCTCCAAGGACAGAAAAGCATCGCCCTCCATGGAATTAAGTATTAGAGAAGTCTCTTCCAAGGACAGAAAAGCAGCGCCTCCATGGGATTAAGTATTGGAGAAGTCCCCTACAAGAACAGAAAAACATCCCTGGTGTGCGTTGAGCGTATTATATTTTTATTAACATTTTAAGTTCATTTTACGCATTAGTCAAGTTTTAAATTTATAAAACACGATATTGTACTAACACTAAACACACACTTGGGCAAGTGCACCCATCGTGAGCGTAGTATAGTGTTGGTAAGATACCGAGGTCGTCCAAGGACACAAGAGCTTTTAGTACCGGTTTATCGTCAACGTCTAATCAATCTAAATTTTGATAAAAGGTTTTAAACATAAAATTAAAACAAAAAAAGAAGATAAATAAAATGAAAGAAAAGATAGACAAGATAGAATCACTTGGATCCAACTCATCTTTAATGTGTCCTTTGATGATTTTCGCACTTTCGGACTTTTTAAGAGATTATCTTAGTTATAGTAGTAGGCCCCTCTTTTGAAGGTGATGTTACCCTCAACCTAGTGGTTTGAGTCAGCAGGGATACAATCCCAAAGGGTCGGAATATTGGAAGATAATTAAATAAGTTATTAATGCGAAAAGTGGTAGGCCCCTCTTTTGAATGTGACGTTACCCTCGGCTAAGTGGTTTGAGTCAGCAGGGATAAAATCCCAAGTAGCTAGTTTAAAATATTAATAGTAGTTTACATATGAGGGGTTCAGGCTATTCGCACCCCCGCCACACAATACCTTTGGGGCATTGAAGGTCCTAGTAAGCTTGAACCAAGTCCTCGCAAGATCTATACACTGAACGAGACAAGAACTTTACCAAACCACCTTTCTAACCCCCTATCAGGTTAGTTAACACGCTTTATATAGACCGTAAAGACACGAATGAGCAAATCAATGACATCATGAAGAAATAGTAGGAAAATTCACTTTCAACATAAGAAACTAGTTATTAAAGTCATTAATACATTAAAAAGTGCCGAAAGATTAAAAATCAAAAGTAATACATTAAAGACTTGTCTTCACCAAGTGATGTAAGAGATTAGCCAAGCATGGCCTTTGTTTGACAAAAACCCTTACAATCAATCTTGGACCCCGAGACTACTACGCACTCTAAAGATGATAGATGGATTACGGTTGTGGGTGTTGGTGTTGTAGTGGTGGTGGAGTGGTGGCAAAGTGAGAGAGAAGTGGTTTGCCAAGGGATGCCTTTGAAGTGAAACAAGCACCCCTATTTATAGTCAAAACAGAGGCCCGGCCACGGCCCCATGTCCAGTGGGCACGGCCCGTGGCCATCATCCTTCTCTTCCATCATTTATTGCATCTGACAGTAGAGGGCCCCACACGACCCCCTGGTCAACTGTTCGCTGTACTATCTAGATTCTGCAAATCTTATAGTTGACCACGCCCCATGTTGGTCTGGGCACGGCCCCGTGGTGGGCGTAGAAGCTTCTGCAGGTTTTGTCTTGAAGTGCAGGGTCTGACCACGCCCCGTGTTCGTCTTGGCACGGCCCTCTGGTCATCTTCTGTAATCTTGTTTTTTTTATTTTAGGGTGTTGTTGAGGGGTCGGGCATGGCCCGTTAATCCTTCTTTTCGTATTTATGTTGGTTTTGGCTGCTTATTTGCTTCTTTTGTTTGTTTAAGCTCTTTTTATCCTGAAAACACAAAAGGAAAAAAAGAAACGTGATTTTTCCAACATTAGTACTAAAAAAGGGTTAGTTTTATGCCTCATTTGATGTAATTTATATATTGCATTTTGCACACATCAATCCCCTTCCATGGGATTAAGTATTGGGGAAGTCTCCTCCAAGGACAGAAAAGCATCGCCCTCCATGTGACATTTGTGCCTTTTCAATCATTGTACAATTCCGAACAATATTTTATTCAATGAAGCCTTGTGTTTTATTCCGAATTCGTATAATTAGCTATGACATTTGCACATTTTCAATCCTTGTATAATTTCGAACTCTCAAAAACTTTGGTGAAAGTAATTCGATAACTGACACTCAAACGCAATCAGTTTAATGTGACGTACACTTCGGAACAAGGATATGAGCTACACATACCCTAAATACCCTTTACATAACTTAGATATAAGTTTTGAAGGGATAGGTATGACAAAAACATGCTTATACAAGCCCATGGGCTATTTCCGACAAACCGCGAAAGTCTGTTGGTCCGTATTCAAGATATGAACCATGTGTACCAAACCAAATATTTTTGTATTCAATAAAATCTTGTATTTTATTGATAAGAATGCAAAAATGTCAATCGTTGCGCAATTTCGATCATTTTCGTGTTCGATAAAGCATTGAACGTTATTTGCGAAACGCGTAACCGTACAACCGAACAAACTGACATCCATGACTTTTCCGGGCAAAAGCCAAGTTACACATGCCTTAGAACCTTTATATGGCCTAAATATTATGTTAAAAAGGGGTTAAAAGTGAAAACGCGACAATACAAGTCCGGGGACCAAATCTACCAAAAAGCAAAACTTGGCCCCCAGACCTGGATGCGGACCGTATCCACTTTTCCATACGGTCTGTATCCACTGCTAGCACAGCAGAAACTTGGTAGCCCCTTGTTTCATGCCTTGGTCTCCAAGCACACAAAATTTTCAGCTTCTAACATGTAATTGCCGTGTGTTAACACTCTTCTAAGATCATGACACCTCAAGGACACATGGAATGATCTTATGCAACCAAGAATGCTATAAATAGCAAGTGATTTCTTCATTCAAACTTGCTCATTTCTCATTCTTCTTCTCCCTCTCTATTAGAGCTTGTTTCCCGTCATTTGGAGACCTCCTACTGAGTTTATATGTGTTCCTTAACACAAGTAAGTGCTCTTTTCTAGTCTCTTTCAATTGTTTTAGCTATTTTGAGCTAAAAGTCAAGCAGTTTGACTTTCTGTTTGACTTTCGGTTTTGACCATAATTGGTTAAGTCAAAGTTCAAATGAACTTTGGAACATGATCGTAATCAAGAAGGTTATAATCCCTTGCGATTGCACCTTCTGATTACCACATTTACCAGGCGAAGTGACGAGTCAAAGTTTTGGTAAAAAATGCGCTTAATGTGCATTTTACGACGAAACTATTTTCGGGTATCAAAACTCCAAGTTTTATTACCAAATAAGTTTTATAACTTAGTTAGACATGTTTTAACATGTCTAACACATCACTTTAAGTTTAGTGCTTTATTTTGGGTCGTAAGTCGAGCGGTTTGATCACCACTTTGACTTTCGAATCCGACCGTTTGGTTAATCTTTGGATTTGACCAACCCCTCTTATAGGACCATAGTTGTATAAGGAATAACCCTATGACGTTATACGTTATGGTCCTATGGTTTGAATAGTCTTATGATGAGTCGATTGTTATGTACTTAAAAATGACCAAAATACCCTTTTTGCGCATAAATTGGTTTTAAGCATATGTAACCAAAGTTTTGACATCTAAACTGATGTTATAACATAATCAAACTCGTTTTGGCATATAAGACTCATCATATGACATATTTAACCATCCGAACTTATAATTACGCTAATGACCCGTTAAAGTAGCGTAAACTACTCTACCAAGTCATAACGGGTCAAAAGCACTTAGGATCGTTTCCAAATCAGAATATTAAGTTGTTAAATTATATCATATGAGTCCCAACACTCATTTGGTTTATAAGACTTCATTCTAGCCGAACCCTCTAATTAAAGTCTAGACACGCTAACATAATTATCCGACACATTAGGACATGTTTGAGCTTTGTTTATTCCGTTGATCAAGAACACATACGCAATCCCAAGTGAGTACATAGTTCCCATCTTTTACGTTTTGCAAATGTTTTGGGGTGACTCATATGTGCTAAATCATTTTCAAGTTTTCAAAAACAAAGTCTATGGTTTATATATAACAATACAATTTCAATAATGTGAACAACTTGTTGGTGCGTTATCTATGACACGAATTCATTAACATTGATCACGCTGACAAGTAGTATGTTATGGTACCATATGATTGACAATCCTGTTATCGGATTGTCCACTGGATTTGGTGGAAGTTTGGGTAATGACAGAAACTGTTTCTGATTAACAAATCATTTGTTGATTTGTTAGTCTAGTTAAAGAGACCCTTTGGTGGTCTGTTAAAGATACCCTTTGGTGGTATACTCAACACAGGTTTAAATGTGTTCATTAAAGAACGACCAAAAGTTTTCACAACTAAAACACGGACTATTGGTTTATAACACGGACGATTGATTGATGACATGGACAATTGGTTTATGACACGAAAAAATGTTTACGACACATTCAAATGGTTTATGACACGGATGAATGATTCATAACACATACGATTGGGCTATTGGTTTATGGTAAGTGATTTAGACAACGAGATCTGTGTAATATGATAAAAGCATGGTGGATACGCCGTTGGTACTTCCTATATATAAGTGCTTTTATCGTATTACATATCGTGGCATTATCCGAATCACTTGGAAATATGTTTTCAAACGATGTCACACAATGATTTTCACTTAAATATATAAACCATACAAAGCTTTCTTTTAAATCGATTTACTACTCGGTTTTACAAAAGAAACGTTTTGGTCAAGATTCATGGCTACAAGATTTTCATAAACTTAAACCAACTTGTTTTAGTTGGTTAAATGTATTGCAATATCAAACACTTTTTATACAAGTTTTCACTTAACGACTCTCATAATCGGACAAGGTATTGCAATATTTATACAAAGCCATGAATTTGACACACTCACAATAACCTATCTACTCACCATCTTTTTATGTTGACTCTCTTTTCACATATGTTTCAGGAGTCGATGTTTGATGATTCGAAATGCATGCTTCACATAGGATTGGACGCCAGCCTTAGTTATTTAAAAACATGAAAGACAATTGTTATGTCTGTTTGCTTTTATTATCCAAAGACAATGTAAATTATCAATAAAATAAAACGAAACTTTAAATACCATGTGTTGTGAAACAATTCCTGTAACGTGACCCCTCGATATTTCTGTCGCAGTTTGTTGTTTTACGCGATCGGGGTGTTACAGAGATTGGTATCAGAGCCATGGTTATAGGGAATTAAGTTATTAGTAATGCTTTTGACCTAGACTATAACTTCCCAGGACCCTGACGCAAGTTATCTTGCATTTAGATTCTTAATACAATACCATCACCTATCCTTAGGTGATTACCAAAAACAATACAAAAGTCGCAAATTCTTTCCAAAACTTTTACAAGAAAACATCTTCCTTAGATAAGTCGTTTTTGGCTTTAAGCCTTTGATGTCTTCACAATCTCGTCAAAGTTTGGATTTTAATAATGAGAACACATGCAATCTGGAAGGGTGGATGCCTGTACCCTGAGTTTTCTGTCTAAGGCTAGAGTGTTCGTACAAATCCGCATTATCGGACCAGTCACTCTTACCTGGGAACTCTTGGGGTGAGTATCCACTTATAGGCTAAAGTATGTCTTCATGATACATTATAAAGACCCATTTACTTTGATTAGTCACTGTGTGTCATTTGTTTGTTTTAAGTAACGAACGAATGACCACCCTCCTTATATTTCGTCGATATTTTTAACACTTCTCATGATTATCCAATGTCAACCTCACACATTTTCCCTCATGTTTTCTTCTAAGAATGCCTCCTCGACGTAATGCAACTCAAGATGCCGATATGGCAGCTATGATCTCTCAGCAAATTGCTGATGTACTCCCAAACCTAGTGACCCAAATGAACCAAGCAAACAACAACAACAATGCACCCGCTCCGTGAAACTATAAACAATTTAACTTGGCTAAACCACTTAAGTTTACTGGGTCTAAAGAAGCTATTGGGCTCCTGCAGTGGTTTGAGAGTCTCGAAAGCACATTTCATCATGTTCAATGCCCGAATGAGCGAAAAGCTGAGTTTGCATTGAGTGTATTCCAGAAAAGAGCACTCACTTGGTGGAACGATGTGATGAGAGACAGGGGTGTCGATGTGTCAATCGCACAAACGTGAAAAGAGGTTCGAGCTCTAATGATAAAAGAATTATGCCCATGTCATGAACAACGGGCACTGGAAATGAATTCCATGATCTTAAACAAGATAGTAGGGAGCATCGTGCCTACACTGACCGTTACGAAGAATTCAGCCTGTTGTGTCCCACCATGGTCACCCCGTTCGATAAAGCAATCGAGAGGTACATTGATGGCATGCCTGACCCCGTTCAGGACATTGATACTGGTAGCAACCCTAACACTGTTCGACAGGCTATCGAATTGGCTACTACCCTGACTGAGTCTCAGGTCAGGAAGGGGAAACTGTTTCGCAAGGGTAACAAGAAACAGGAAACTAAGACCACTCAAGAAAAAACAAGGGAGAACAAAGTTGAGCCTTCCAAGAAGTCGAGGAAGCGTAAGGCTTCACAAAATTTTGTAGTTGTTGCACAACCCAACCAGAACACTCAAAACCAGCCAGCACAACCTCCTGAGAGGAACCCTATGCTGATAATGCACTGTTGTGCAACCGGTGCAATGGTCACCATCAAGCTCACCAACAGTGTCGCCAATGCACCTTGTGTGGAAGATTCGGTCACATAGCCAATGTTTGTCGTTCTGCCCCAAATCAAGCTGTTCAGAACCCTGTTCAACCCCAAGCTAACCCTGCTAGATCTCCATTTCCACCTGGTTCTTGCTACAACTGTGGCGAGATGGGTGACTTTAGAAACAACTGCCCAAAACTGGTGAACGCGAATGCAAATCTAGCCCGAGGACGCGCATTCAACATCAATGCCAATGAGGCTCGTGCTGATAACGAAGTCGTTAACGGTACATTGCTTGTTAACAATCATCTTGCTTCTGTCCTTTTCAATGCGGGTGCTGATAGAAGTTTTGTATCCCTAGCTCTTGACCCTTTGCTTCCGATGCCTAGAACTAAACTAGGAAATCCCTTGACAGTTAAAACTCAATAACCACCTTTTTCCCATTGACGTCACGCCAACGCAACTCGGGAATTTTGACATCATCATAGGAATGGATTGTTTAATCAAACACCATGCTGAGGTGATCTGTTTCGACAAGGTTGTACGTATACCTCTTTCGTTTGGTGAAGTCTTAGAGGTTCGTGGAGAGAAACCCTCTAGCAGCCTAAAACTCATGACAGGTACTCAAGCCCAAAAATACATACGAAAGAATTATGTAGCCTTCTTGGCACATATCATAGAGGAGAAAGGCAAGAGCAAGAATATTCAAGATATCCTAATTGTTCGAGATTATCCTGAAGTGTTTCTAGAAGAATTAGCTGGTTTACCCCAGCACGTCAAGTTGAGTTTCGTATTGATCTTGTACCTGGTGCCAACCCAATAGCCAAATCTCCTTACCGTCTTGCACCATCTGAGATGCGAGAGTTATGAAAATAACTTCAGGAGTTATCCGACAAAGGATTCATCTGTCCAAGCTTTTCACCTTTGGGCGCTCCTGTTCTATTCGTGAAAATGAAGGATGGATCTTTTCGAATGTGTATCGATTATCGTGAGCTCAACAAACTCACAATCAAAAATCGATATCCCTTACCTCGCATTGATGATCTCTTTGGTCAGCTATAAGGTGCTACTTGCTTCTCAAAGATTGATCTACGTTCTGGGTATCATCAGCTTCGTGTACTCGAAGAAGAATAAGCCTTTTGAGTGGGGACCCAAACAAGAGGAAGCCTTTCAAACACTAAAACAAAACTCTGTGATGCTCATGTTTTATCTTTACCTGATGGCAACGACGATTTCATTGTCTATGGTGACGCATCGAATCTAGGCCTTGGTTGTGTTCTCATGCGACGAGATAAAGTCATAGCCTATGTGTCAAGATAATTAAAAATCCACGAGAAGAACTACACAACTCATGATTTTGAGTTAGGTGACGTAGTTTTTGCTCTCAAGATTTGGAGATACTACCTTTATGGTACGAAGTGTGTGGTTTTCACGGACCACAAAAAAGTCTCCAACACATATTCAATCAAAAGGAGCTAAACATGAGACAACGACGTTGGGTCGAACTCCTGAACGACTACGACTGCTAGATTCGCTATCATCCTGGTAAGGCGAATGTCGTGGCTGATGCGCTTAGTCGTAAGAAACATGTCAAGCTTCATTGTGTTCGAGTTCAATCTAATATCCAGACACGTATCTTTCAAGCACAACGTACATGTCTAGCCCAAAGCTTGTTGAAAAATGAGCTGCCACAAAATCTCGAACTTCAACTCGAAACAAAAGACAACGGATTACTCTACTACATGAACCGATTATGGATTCCAAGTCAAGAAAATCTTCGCACCATATTGATGGAAGAAGCTCATAAGTCTCGTTATTCAATCCATACTGATGCAGACAAAATGTACAAGGATCTTTGTGCCCAGTATTGGTGGCCGAGTATGAAGACGGACATTACCTTGTATGTGTCTAAATGCCTAACTTGTCTTAAAGTTAAGGCAGAACATCAACGCCCATCTGGTTTACTGGAGCAATCGATAAATCAAGACCAATTATTTTTCTAATCCGTCAGATCATTACCGGTAACCTGCAAATATGTTTATTTGATAATTCTCATACGATTCAGAGATTAATCCATATTTCATCATAAAATTTGCAATTTCAATTCGGGTTTTAGGTTTGTTGATTCTTCAAATTCACTATTCTAGACTACATATACAACAAAGATATTCGATTTGGATTATCGATGCCGTTTTCAAAATTCGTATATACACAGTAGGTTCAAAATTGATTTCACTAATTTGTTGGAAACCCTAATTTGCATATAGATAACCCAATTTACAAGTTCTAGTTGTCTGATTGGAGTTGGTGGTGTTGTTTTCAAGTTTCTATTTTAGAAAAAGTAGAATTTGTGGTCTATAGTTTGATTTGGATTTGAAACCGTAAATTGCAAAGTTTGAATAAATTGCTTGAACTTTACAATCAAGGAGGGCTAGTGGTGAATCTGTTCATGAGATGTCTAGTAAAATATCTATGTTACAAAAGTTTAAGGGCAAAATAAAAGATAGTTTGTTGGATCTGAGAGTGTGTGTTTGGGTGTGTTTTTTATAAAAAAACTTGTTTAACAAATCATAAATTCATTGAAACTTGTAAATAATAAACACATCATTCAATACACAACTGGATTTGGAAAATGATTGATGTATTCATAAGTTCAATGATTTCAGCACAATCAAAGTACAATAAACACTCCGTAGTCCCCCTCAACATGTGCACTATCTCTCTTACTAGTTATGCTTTTCTTTCTCTAGATACTTTGGTCAGAGGATATTCAGTTGTAAGAGTTAGTAAATTACATTGTGTACTGTTCTACTTATAAGAGGAGAGAACTGTTGGTGACGTCCCAACGACTGTTGACTAGAACAACTGAAATATGAAACTATCGCAAATGCGAAGGAAACTGCTGGAAAACCAAACTGCTAAAGGATTCCAACACTTTTGGTTTCCAGCTCTTTGGTCTTCATATGTTGACTTGTTAACCAACACTTATCTTCAGCTTTGACCAGTTGACCTAACACTTTGTCTTTAGTTGTTAACTTGTTGACCAGTACTTTAACAATCCAACTTTTTGACTTGGTTTCCAACACTTTGATTCCAGATGTTCTTTTCTAACTGTTTTGGATGGTTGTTAGTGAAGCTTTCAATAGGGGAGCTTCTAGTACTTTGATTAATGCTTCAATCTTATTCCATAGGAAAGGAAGATAGTTCCATTGGGTTTGGCTTTCATCGTCAGCAATCTTACATAACCTAACTTAGTTTGACCGGGATAATAATAATTTCAATAAGAAACCAAAATGGGGTTGTTGGAGATGTGGCAAACTGGGGTATTTCAAGGAAGATTCTCGTGTGAAGATTGCAGGTGGGAAGAAAGCTAATATAGCGGATCCAAGTGGGTCGAAAGATCCAAATGTTCCACCATGTACGCTTACTAATTCTACTTTAAATCGACAAAACCTGTGAGTTTTATAGTTGTATCAACAATTCATTTGGAACATCTAGTTATGTACAAAATCCAAAAAGTGGATTTGTTTCAAAGAAACAAAGTTTATCTTACGTTTGAATAATAAACAAATAAAAGGTAATGATTTTGGATCAAATAACTTTAATACAAAAGTATAGCCCGCTGGCTGTGATGGTACAAACATTGGCATCTTTATCTTCTAGTAAAGTTCAGGATGATCAAGTATGCATACAGTCTACTGGTATAATACACCAAACTGTTGCTCCTTTTACACCTTAGCAAAATGATGTATCAGAGAGGAAGAATAGGACTTTGAAAGAAATGGTTAATTCCATGTTATCCTATTATGGGTTTAGTGAAGGATTTTAGGGTGAGGCTATGTTGACAACTTGTTATTTGCTGAATAGAGTTCCTAATAAAAAGTCTGAAGTAACTCCATATGAACTTTCGTACAAAAAGGCACCAAACGTAAGTCATCTTAAAGTGGGGGTTGTAGAGTCGTTGTAAGGCTTCCTTAACCAAAAATGAGAAATATCGGTGAAAGAGGCATATATTTCATCTTTATCGGATATGCTGAACATTCCTTGTTCATAGGTTCTATGTCATAGAATCAGATAACTATGTTTCCGTTCACTCAGTGATTGAGTCAAGAACTGTTGATTTGATAATGATGATAGGTTTTCCTTTGTGCCTAGACTAAAGGACATACCTTATAGTTTGAAACCATGTGTTGTAACTAAGTTTGGTAGTAACAGATGTACCATCAACTAGTATTGAACCTAGAAAAAGTACTAGAGTCAGAAAAGCCAAGCCTTTTGGTTAGGATTTTTATCTGTATTTGGTGGAAGGGACCATAATGAGGTTGAACATCAGTATCAATATTGTTTCAATAGTGAGGAGTATCCTAAGACATAGTGATGCAATGGCATCTAGGGATGTTTATTTCTAGAAAGAGGCCATCCAAGATGGCATGGATCCTATGGTTGTAATCATTAGAAAAAACTCAAAAATCATTAGTGTAATCGAGCTTTTTATGATTTGTATAATATTTCCAAGTTTGATCATATCTTCTTCCATGGCCATTCTTGACTAGATTCTTGAGGGTGTTTGGGGGGGGGGGGGGGGGGACTTATCCCCTTGAGGTCAAGCTAACTAAGGAAGATCATGGGTAAGCAAGATGTGTGTGTGTGTGTGTGTTAATGACTTTAACTAATTAAATAGTTTATTGAACGTGAGTGAAATAATAGTGTCGCTATTAACTTGGGTCATTTGAGTTTCCGCCTAATCCTTAAAATCTACCAACAATCTTGCGACGCTATTAACTTGGGTTGTTCATCTTTTCTATGTCTATGTAGAGTCGCAGAGTGTTGATGCTCTTAGCGGAGGTTAAAGGTTTTGTATGGGAATTTCGGTTGGGTAAGCTCTTGCCTTTTCGCGGGGATAGCACCAAAGTGTAAAAGACTTGGTTTATCTAAAAGTAACTATCTTAGGGGAATTGACAACTCGCCGACATACTAATAGAGACAAGTAATATGAATCCCTTAAACTATCTAATTAATTAATACTATACCCGACCTTGAGTGGCGTTTCCTTGCTGATTCAAATCGATATGGTTGACTGTGCTAGTGTCCCTAAAAAGAACTACACAATAATACGCATTTACCTATACAGTCCCTCGTCTGACAATTGAGCTCTTGCGACCCCATGGTCTGAGCTAGTTAACGAAGCATCAAGAGGTATGTTTATCCTGAACACCCATTTTCCTATCATTGATTACTACCCTTTTTATTTTCCTCTTGAGCCATTTATTATTATTTAAAAAAAAACTCAACTTTTGAACTTGACTAGACATTAACGACGACTCGGTACTAAAACTTGTGTATCCTTTGACGACCTCGGTATCTTACCATCACTATATTACGCCAACGGTGGGTGTATTTGCCCAACGTGAGTTGTAGTGTGATAATATTATATCATATTTTTATAAATATTAAAACTTAACTAGTGCATAAAACAACCTAAAAATAACCATCATTTCGTATACACATCCGACCACGTCATTAATCATAGATACCACTAAAAATGGGGGAGGAATGTTGGTTATATCGGTGTTGTTGACATGTATTTTAGGGTATTGGATTAAGTTGTTGATCGAGGAAATAACATTTGTGATTAAACGGATTAGGTGATGCAGAAGTGTGGGCTCGTTTTAATCCTAATTTTATTTGAGTTTATTATGTAAATAATTTACTTGGGAAAGGTAATAGTAGTTGGTTTGTAATTAATGGTTTTGGGCTTATTTAATTATTGTTTTAATTAAAAAGAAATAAACAAAAAAAACCATTAATGTTTAAAGAATTAAAGGGTGGTATGAAGGAAATATAGAGGATTTCGTTTCCTTTTATTATTGGTTTGTTTCCTTTTATTATTGGTTTAGCTCCACACAATATATATGACACACACATAACATTCGATTACAAGGGAACAAGAAACCATCGAACAATAGTTTTTCCATAGATTCTTAATGTTCAATTCCTTCGACAGAATTTCTCTGTCTAATCCAATAAATTATTGTGTGTAACCCGCAGATAGGTTTATCTGATAGTTCTCATATGATTCAAAGATTAATTTAGGTTTCATCACAAAATTTACACAAACTTGTTGAATGTCTTTGATAGCATATAAAAATTTTACTCGATTCAAACTAAGGACCTTTATAGTTTTTATAGCTAACAATTTTATAGAGAGAAACTCGTCAACTCTTAGCAATCTCATTCATTCTTTCAACTGATTACATATAGCCCTAACTAACTAACTGAATTAGTCAATAAGCTACGTTACCTACCTTTTCCACCACCATAAAAGGTATATAGTAACAAGGACTCAACTTTGAATACTTCCGGGTCGTCAGATTCGTCTGAACATACGACTGCAGCTTCAAATACACAACCCACTTGAATTGTCGTTCAGTCCTCTTATTATCTGCAGATTGTTTCACACGGTTGCATGTTGTATATAAAGCTTGTTTTAACTTTTGAATCATTGCCTCTGTATTTTTATGTAATTCCACTACAACTACTCCTAGAGTGTCACTAGCAATAATAGGAGTATGCAAAGTAGGTGCATAGCCATATAATGCGTGTCATCTTTATGGTAGAACGGTAGGTAGTATTATACCACCATTCTGTCAAAAGGACCCATTTCACCCTAAGTTGTAGGGGAATCTAAAGTTATACATCTTAGATAAAATTCTAGACACCTATTCAAAACCCATCACTTTGAGGGTGATAAGAAGTAGATAAGGACAACTGAAAACTTTGCAATTTCATAAACTCTTGCCATAATTTTCTTACAAATAAGGATCTCTATCAGAAACAATGGTCATAGGATTACCATGTCATTTGAAGATGTTATCAAGGAATACTTGATCTAAAGTTGCAGTTGTGAATGGATAGTTTAAGGGAAAGAAATGAGCATATTCAGTGAGGCTATCCACTACCACAAAAAAAAAATGGTTTCTTTTCCTGCACCTTAGGTAAACCACTTATAAAATCCATAGAAATATATGTGAAAATATGGGCTAGGGTAGGCAAAGGTTGTAACAACCCAGGGTAAGTTATTGTCATACTTACTCCTTTGACACACTACACACTCTTTCACAAATTTTTTGAACACCCCTTTCATTAACCAATGGACTTCAATCTATTAAGAGTTGGAATGTAACCTGAGTGGCTACCTATTGAAAAAGAATGGATCAGCTGTAGAAGATCACACTTTAAACCATCCTCATCTCCAATGTTTAACTTGCCTTTTCTTGTTAACATTTATCTATTCCATTTGTAATGAGACCCTTGTCGACGAGGGTCCCCAAGTGGGTCCTCTCGTCTTGGGCTAATCCAAGAGATTTGGCAAACGGGCCCGTGAAGCACCTTTATTAGGCCCAACGAATTATATAACAAAGCCCACAATGCAGGTTATCTTCCACAGCAAGTAGGGACATTAAATGTCTGGGCAAGACAAGACCTCTTTCCGGCGAGGAAGTACAAGGTAGGAAAGAGGCATTTAATGTAAAGTGTCTCCCGTCCATCAGAAGGGTACCACGCGTCCATAGAGATCTCCCAAAACCGTTGGAGAAGATCCAGTGGGCATCCCATGTTGATAAGGATTCCCTCCTTATATTGACCGGTGATAAGGTATCTAAAACACACACTACTCTCTAGCATTAAACACTCACTCATTTACTCTCATTACATTAATTACCGGAACATTCTTCAGATCGTATTTAATATCTTGGATCCACACCTAGAACTCCGACGGGTCAAACTCGTCGGAAAACACTCATTCCCGGCAAATTATTTAGTCTCACACCGGAGCTTGGTCACGGACCCCCCCCCCGGGGGTCCTCCGTGGCGAGGCTAACGGTTTATTGTTTTGTAGGGCAAAAGAGAAAGCTTTGTCATCCACCGGCGAGTTATGTGGACCTTCAAAACCAGAATCCAAGGACTCGACAACCCTTATGGCCCTATTTATAACTAAGAGATTATCTTTTGCCACATTGCATCATTAATCTAAGAGGATTTGATTCTATCAACTAGCAAAGGATTAATAGAACTCACTAGTAAAAAGTGTTAGGTAGAAACTCTAACTAAATCATGAGCCACTACATTTTCACTTCCTTTTTATAAGAAAGTCCGTAGGTGTACACCATAAGCTTGGCTAACCAAGTTTGTTGTAAGGGAGTTGTGATCTTCTATGATAAAATATGCTTTAAACTTTGTTGATTTGTTTTAATAATGAATTTCCTTGGTAAAAGATAATGATGTCGCCACTTGACTGCCATCATTATTGCAAATAATCCCATCTCATATGCAGATAAGATATGTTGTTTAATGGAAAAAGCCTTGCTTATGAAAGCAATGAGATGATTATCCTGCATCAAAACAACTCCTAGTCCCTTTGAAGATGCATTAGTCTCTACTATAAAAATCTTCTTAAAATCTGGCTATGCCAATACAGGAGCAATGGTGAGAGCATGTTTAAGCCGCTCAAAAGATAATTATGCCTCATCATTCCACTTGAAAGCATCATTCTTCAGGAGATTTGTTAAGGGTTTTGCCACCATGCCAAAAGATCTAATAAAACACCTATAATACCTATAAAGCCTAGGAACCCATGAGTTATTTAATTTTTTTAGGAACTGGCCATTGTTGCTCTATTGTAAACTTTGCAGGATCAGTGGCTACCCCTTGAACCTGACATTATATGCCCTAAATACTCCACTTGTAACCCCTAAAGGAACACTTCTACTTTTTTGCATACAATAAATTGGCTCAATAAGGACAACACTTCTTCCAAATCTTTGACATGTCTTTGCTCATTAGGATTGTATACCAAAATGTCATCAAAATAAATTGATTACACATCATTTCTTTTCCATCTGCTACAGTAATGTTCATAGAAGGAACATCAACTATGGGACACTTAAGCTTGTTGTCTAATTTCATATCAAGGAAGTTATGTATTGAACTAGAGTCAATAAGGATATCTAAGGGCCTAGTACCAACTGATCCCTTAACTCTCATGGTTGAGTAAGAGGGTACCCCTAATATGGTACTCAATGAAATTTGTTGGACATGAGGGTTGATAATAGGTTCATATATCCTTATGTTCTTCTATTTCAGTGACATCTATCACAAATAATTGTCTGGACTTAAACACACGACCAGGTAAAAATTTCTCATTGCACCAAAAACATTCACCTCTAGACCTATTGTCATTAAACTCCTTTGGAGTCAGCCTTCTAGTAGTCCTTTGACTATTGGTAGGAGTAGGTTATAAGGCTAACTTAATCACATTAGTTGGTATAATGACATGGTGTTTACTTTCCAAAAAAAATTATATGAGTTCAAATCCTTACAAAATCAAGTGAAGTAGTATTTACATGTAATATTGATGTTAAAAATAAGTGATTTCTTTGAGTTGAGTTAAAGACGAGATATAAAGATACACTTTTGGTTTAGTAAAATGCAGTATAGTGATCCACTAGTTATATGTTGTATCGTATAATTATTATTTTCATCATTCTGTAATTCCGTTTTCTAAAATGATCCATTTCAACTCAATTATTTTGACACGACGCGTTTTAACACCTATCATTTCGACGATCCCCTTTAAAACCCTTTTAAAGCCGCCCGGTTTAACCCGAACATGTAATCCAAACGTGATATGACCGGTGCCTTTCATGGACGGTCCATGGCCAAGGACCGAAAGGTCTCCCTCTTTTCTTCCACCTCTACATCCCTCCTCTCTTCCATGCCGGCATCCATGAAGGTTGGCAAACCAACATTAGATTTGAAACAAGTAATACATTGATGCTACATATATTCTAACCACATCTAAATTTACAAGATACATAGTAGGAAAGGGCAGTTGCTAATACATCTCATGGAGTTTATTCTTAAAGCAAACCTTCATCCTTTGATTTTTGTTCCCTGTAACACCAAATACGAAAAACAATAATGCAATGTATTCTTCAAGAATGGATGATAATTTAAAGAGCAAACAAAACACCCACAAAACCAATCAAAAAAATTCAGGATCTGTAGAGTTGCACAAACCGGTTAGGTTTGCGGCATGCATGGTCAAAACTGGTTTTACTTGAAACCGGCTTTTGAGGTTGGAAATTATAGGCTCGGTTCCAAAATAGGGTTTTTGTTCAGGTTTGACCGATTTCAAGACAGTTTTCGAAGTATAGGATCTCAAACCAATTACAATATGCCGTTTCAGGTGGGTTCTAAACCAGTTTCGATATCATTTCCGGTTCCAGGTTACAAACTGTCCTTGGTTGGCGAACCCGTTTTTTTTTTCCGCTTACCTCTAGAGTGCACAAACTGGGTTATTTCCCAAACCGGTTCGGGTTGGGTCAAACATGGTCAAAACCGGTTTTAGATGGGAAAACATCGGTGAAAGTTTGACCAGTTTCAAAGTATATAGATTCTCAAACCAATTACAACCTCCCGGTTTGGGTTGGCTCCAAACAAAATGAAAACTATAATTAGAATCAATTACATTGTTAATACATGTGTTTTACTTGTTTTGTCTTTTTCATACCTATTTATTGAAAATTACATTATTGGTACCAATTTTTACAAATTATTGCACCACTAAATAGGTATGAAAAATGGCAAAACAAGTAAAGGGCTGTTTGTTTACCTCTTATTGGGAATCTTCATGGTTCAGACCTCGTACTGGTTCAGCACTTAATGGTTCAGACTATTTGTTTTGCAGCAGATGTCTAAATTGTTCAGACATTTGCCTCTGAATGGTTAAGCATTTTTCTGAGTGTGAATAGTTAAAACCTCTAATCTGAATTGGTCAGACATTTGTCTTTGAACAGTTAAACATTTTACTGGCTCTTAATGGTTCAGACCTCTTACTGGTTCATCACTTAATGATTCAGACATCTTACTAGTTTAGCACTTAACCATTCAAAAGTTATCAAATAGTCTCTAAACCACATATACTAACCATGCAATTAATTATTATAACTATAATTACATTTTATTTATACATACATATATTTTGGAGTCCCATGTGTTGTAAAGTATTATAAATAAAATTACATAACATCGTCTCTTGCAAGCTGCGCTGAAAACCCCTTTAAACCCAGACTGGTTTTGGTATCGGTTCCAAAACAGGGTTTCAACCGGGTACGATTCGGGTTCGATCGGTTTCAATGTCGGTCCCCTTTCCCACTTCCCCCAAATCCATCCCACACCAACATAAACCATCAATCAATCGAACTTAAGAAATAACAAGTGACATACCAGTGACGAAATTCATGAAGAGTGGGCTTTAGCGTTGTGAAAGAAAGCCGCAGAGCAGAGAACCGCAGCGATCAAAGCGAAAATCCCAAACCCAATCATCAGCGAAAAACCTGCAACTGTTAAATCCAGCAGCAGCTGTATACTCACTCCCAACACCATCCTCGTCGTCGTCTTTTCGTCGCTAATTGCTATACTTCAAACAGGTGCTATATAAACAGATGGAAGAAGGGTGAACGATATCTTCTATGTTTTTAAGCGGTGGTCCAATCGTATGTTTACGTCTACCGAGGTTACCCTCTTTTCCAGATGTGAAATTGAGAAAATGGAATGATGTACAGATGTTAATGCGTATTTTACAAGATTATGAGCGTGTGTTGCTCTGGATGCAACTGATTTTGCTCTGGGAAAATGTGTTGCTCTCTTTTTGTGCTTTCTTATTTTTAACTAAATTTACGGAAGGCGAGGATAAGATGACTATAGTAACTAGTTGAGGCCGGGTACCTTAACGGCATAATGATATAAATACCCATAGAACATAATAAAGAAAACGATAAAATGTATTTATAATATTACTTAACAAATAACCAAACATTAAAATGAACATGCTAAAAGAGCATAGTTAATAGAACTAAATATTTGGTGAAGTAAGAGTCTTGGTGGAACTAAATATTAAGTTTTCTGGGACGAATGAGGCATTTTTTTTGTCTGTACAAGATATAAGATAAAATAATTACTTTAAACATATAAATAAGGTGGTTTACACCTTGTTCGAGGAAGGTTGAAGAGGCAAAGTTGAAGATAATTTCAACAACTCAGATTGCATGCATCTTTAAGTAGCAGTTATTTTTGAATATACGTGTCATAATAGCATAAGTATTTTTTCTTTACGTGCTAAACGAAACATTATTATTTAAAAAGAGTCAAATTGTGTGTAAGGTTGCATTAAAATGGTTCATATTTATATGTGTGTTATGTGTAAAAACCCCGCAAGACAAGACTGGAAACAATTTCAATCAAGTGATTATATTAATTATTGAGTCTTTAAGTGAAGCATTGGCTATAAAAGCATAAGAAGCTAAACCATTGGGTAAATTAAACAATGTAAAGTAACAGTATATTCATAGTAAATAAGAGCTAAAATAAGTGAAATGTTTCATGAAACACGGCCTATTATTTGGTTGTGGTTTTTGAGTTTGAGCTCCTAGGTTTTAGTTTTTTTTTTATAAATACGTGAATTTCAAAAATAATTAACATATTGTGCAAGTGTAAAATTAATTATTATATTTACAAGTAAAAGATATTGCTTTTATTTTTGAAGGAAAGTGGGTATACAATATGGGTATTCTTATGGGTCAAATACACAAACCCCAAGATATTTACATACATCCCGATCCAAAAAGCTCTCTCTATCTCTATGCCAATAGAGATCAGCCTTCCATATGTCACACCCCAATCGATGGCGGAAACATAGGGATGAGACGAACGAATTGCTCAAAACTTCATAACGCTATGTGACAATATAGATTAAATTCAAATTTCATTCAAGACTAAATTGTCATACAAAAATTCCAAATAATAGTCAACAATTGTTTCAAAACGACATAACATCAAAATAGATAAATTAATCTAGGTGTGTATCTAAGTTCCACTAAATCTTGTTTCATCTTGTAACATCACCTCATCAATCAACCTGCAACATGTATTAAAATATATCAACAAAAAGTTGGCGAGCATACAAGTTTTGTTACATAGCATAATATAGAATAAATTTGTTTAAAGTCTCATATCCAACATGAACCATAATATGCAAGTTTACTAGCATGCCGAAACGGTGTACTATATGTTCAAACCAAGAATCCAAAGCGTTAAAATATCCTATCCCAATAGAGTAGCGGGAGGTTAACATGTTTAACTTAACAATACCCCAAGTTTCGTGGGCGGTGCGTTAATCCTATAGCGCTATAATTGTTAAGGTAGGCTAGCAAAGTTAATGAAGCATGTATCGACACAAATAGTTTACATAACATACAAGTCTAACAAGCATCAAGTAGTTTCATGTTAAGCATTGATAGAGATTAAAATAGTTTAAGTGTCGTGTGATTTTTGTATAATGTACATGTTGCACCCAAAGTGTAAAAAGGAAAAAGAGATCGAGTATGCTCACGGTTTTGCAAGCTTTCCCACTTGAAATCCCGCGAACGTTGTTGGTTGATGGATTAGTTTCGAGCACCTTGTCCTTCTACACAAAGAAACATAGGCGTGTGAGTATTGGGAATTAACGGAAGATTATGGATTTGGAATTAAAATAACATGAAAATAGTATTATGAAAGTAATCATCTTGTACTCATAACATTTGTTCTTGACACTATAGAACCTCAAGGGTTTGGTATATTTTCATGGATTCAAAGATCCATTAGAATCGTAACAAGTGTATGGTCTTTAGATGATGTAACCTACTATTTGACAAATGACCACTTGTTCATCATCAAGAGTTCGATTACTTTGATATATATAAGTATTATATAGTATACATTAAGTCATATAGGTCAAGCATGAGGTAGGAGGTTGAACCATCCATTTAGAAACCTCTTTGTAGTTTACATAAGTCAAGTAGGAGGTGGGAGGATTTACTATTCACTTAAGACCTCTTTGGATTCACCACTACACATGTGTCTTAGACACAAGGAGGGTCATGAACTTACAAGTAAGGAATGAAATGAGACAACTAAGCTATGAAAATCATCAAGTAGTGTGTGGATTCCATGATGGATAGCCCAAGTAGTCCAAATATCACACATTCATCAAGCTTAACTTGAACACTACTTGTGGGTGTAATCCCTAGTCGAAGATAGAAAGTTTGTAAGGTTTTAACCTCTAATTTGACATGTCTCAACCTTGTTTTTAAGCCTAACCAACCATAAGTGAGGTTGTAAGCATTCGGACATAGGTTTGAGATGAGTTAGACTCAAGTTTGAACAAGTTTAACAAAGTTTGAAGAAGTAAAATGAAAACAGTCCACTTTGGAGCCTTTTTCGTGACAATCCAGAGTCTGGTTTTCCATGGAAAACCATTGGAAATTTTCACAAGTCAAACCAAGCAAGTGGGAAGAAAAATGGATGAAAAAGGTTAAGAAATAAGTGAGATATGCTCACTTTTGTGAAGAGTGGTAAATCTGCTCGAATTCTTGATTTTCACTTGAGTAGTGATGATTTGAGAGTGTTTAGATTATTAGAAAAGTGTAAAAAGGCTTGGAGAATGATGGGTTTTTATAGGGAAGGATTAGGGTAGGTTATGGTTGAGTTAGGTGGGTATTAAAGTCTTCAAAACATGCTTAAAACTAAAGAAAAAACAACAAAAATCTCGCCTCAAACTCGCTGGTCGCGGGCCTGTTTGGGCTGATTTGTCGCAGCGAAAGAGAGGTTAAGGGATTTCTGCTTCGGGTTTATTCACATGAGATGCTGGTGGTGGAGTGGTTGTTGGCGTGTTTGGTGAAGCGGGTGACCCGGGTTCGAGTCCCGTGGTCACCGGTTTTGTGTAATTATATATTTTTTTCCAACTTATACCACTTATGGATATATACACAATTGGTCCCTATAAGTTCTAAAATCAGTAAAATACCAATTAGACCCTTAATTTTATTACTTTTATATTACATCCCTATTAAATTAACTAAGTTAGTTTATAATCTAATGGGACCACTTAAAGTATTATATATAAAAAAAATAATTTTGTTTTTATAAAAAAAAGGTTAATTAATTTAATCCATTAATTTAATTAATAAATTTAAATAATGAACAATTAATTATACTCGTAATGAGTCTAATTAACTTAGTTTAACGAGTATCGTGCTTCATTGAGTAATACAAATAAAGAATCTTGGATAACATAACGCTCAAATATGATTAAAATAGTTTGGTTCTCATTATGATCAATAGTCTCAATTACAAATAGAAACGAGAGTTGATTACAAAGAGAGTGCGAGGTTTATGAAAATAGAAATACAAGGGATGCCTTCAAATTATGAAAATACGAAAAAGCCTACTCATCATCGAATTCATCAATTCT
This sequence comes from Scalesia atractyloides, assembly GCA_947069175.1. Lineage (NCBI taxonomy): Eukaryota > Viridiplantae > Streptophyta > Magnoliopsida > Asterales > Asteraceae > Scalesia > Scalesia atractyloides. Next base: position 71,889,094 of record CAMTDV010000019.1, read on the forward strand.
CACTAAATTAGATAGATAAGAGATGCGAGAGAGACAGAGATGAGGAGCCATCTGTTTCCGACAACAGGCCCGCCACTGGTGTCGTCAGTGAGTGGTGAATACGGCTCTGATGGACTCGTATCGTTATCAACAACCACAATCCATGTTCATCCCTTTCAATGGTGATGGTTTTTGGTGTTGATCTATGGTAGTTCAATTGCGGCAGTTTAGGGTCTTACAAGACCAAATCGGAGATTGTGATGATGGGTTGAGGTCCGGTTGGAGATAAACGATATCGATGCCGGAGACTTGCTGGCGATTATTATTATTAGGGTTCATGGGCAGTTATAATTACCATAACTGCTGATTCGTTCGGGAGATTTGGGGTTCTATGTTTCGATCGGCGACCAGGTCTTCTATATCCAGGTTGTGAAATAGAGGTCTCTGATTTCTTTTTACTTTAGTTGTTTAGCAACTTATTACGGTTAAACAATTTATTATTAGTTTTCATAAGTATTCCTTACAAAGTTATACCAGTAAACAATTTTAAATGTGATGCTATCTTTTCCTGATAAGCTTATTTACCTTTTTTATAAATTAGAAAAAATAACATAATAAAGTAAGTTATTACATGAATAGATATAATTTGTTTAAATAATTATGTTCATGTATACTGGTTTGTAGTTTATGTGCACCAGTTGTATTTTAAATCAACTATCATGTATCATGGTTAAAGATTAAAAAATCACCATAGTTACAATATGTTGTAGCTACTTATTAGAATCTAAAGATAAACTAAAATATAAACCGTGAAACTAAAATATTTTATTGATAGTTTAAAACAAATTATGCAAACAACCCGTGTAGTTTTGAAAACAAAACACTTGTGTAAATAAAAAGTGTAGCATATATATAAACTCTTATCCACATAACAAACATTATTTTCAAAATTCAGAGTGGAGCATTATTTTACAAGAGGTGTATAGATATATGTATGTATCTATGTATAGATACATAAATTACCACAAATATATCTCATATAGTTGAATTGTGCTACAGGTTTGCAATGAGGGTTTGGAAAACACCTGCATTGCTAAAGGAAACTTGTATGCCCTATTTCTTTTTAAGAGTATGCCTTCATACTGTTTAAAACTGAAATCTTATCGTATGCCCTCGTCACTAATCTCCCGGTGCATTTGGGATTTGTAGGGGCTGAACAGGCTGTAGGAAATAGTGTCAACACCATCACCATTTTCCTGAAATTTGTAATAAATATAAAATTAGGAAATAATCTGGATAACATCACTATCCCAAAAGTGTCACTATAGTTTTAATGCTCCATTGTTTAAAGAGCTTTCTGTTTTTTTTTTCCTTCTTTTAGCATACTTTCGTGTCCAACAAAAAAACAATTTAATGTAATGTAGTTAAGCAATTGAAATAGAAAAACGTATTACCTTGTCACTTATTATTGGTGCGTTTGAGATTTGTAGGGGCTGAACGTAGTGAATATCTTTGCACTGTCACTATAGTTTTGAAATCTGTAATAATTATAAGAAAGAGGACATAATCTTGCTACTGTCATTATATCAACAGTGTCACTATATTTTTGAAGTTTTAGATATATAATCTGCTCATCATTCATTGGAGTTTTGAAATAATTCTTGTCCCTTTTACATGTAAAACAAAAAAAAACATTTTGGTTATTAAAGTATAGAAATTAAATGTAAAATTAGTAAACTATTTGAGGAAATTTGAAAAAAAAAAAACCTCGCCACACTGTGCCCGTTTACATTCGCATTTGTAGGGATGAAAAAGCCGTACGTGTCATCATCTTCCTGTAACCTTAGAAAAATTTTGACCCTTAGACATGTTCTGTTTCACGTGACATGAAAAGCTTTGAACCATCATTCATATGCATCATACTCACTACTTACAATTTTAAATAGAAGTAACTTTACCGGTACTCCTCCATTTCAGGTTATGGTGTAAGTCAGATGTGTAAGAACTGAAAAACGGGGTGCAGGTCTCAACACTCTCATCAGCCGCAATATTCCGACCTATCATAAAATGAGACGAAACTTTCAAATTAGAAGGTAAAAGTATTAAAACAATTGATTAGTTAAAACACCTTGGAATTTAGATATGTTGCTTTCATTTTTATTTGCTCCATTATACTGTTTAAACCTATTGTACGGGACCGGTTTTGCGTTCTTAACATTGTCTTCGGGCTTCTGCACTTTGCAAGCCAAAATTCGTGTTAACAAAACACCACAAATAATAAAAAAGTACAATAAACAGTAACCTTAACTTGCGGATGATTTATTTCATCAATATGTGGTTGTTCCATCATAGCTACCACCTACACAAAGAAGAAAACAGATTAGAGAACTACTGATGTGTTTAATGCAGATCAGGTTTCTGTAATTTGCAAAACGTAATGCGTGTTAACAAAACAAAACCAATATTAACGGAAGTATGAACAATTTAACCTTTATTTGCAGGTCATGTGTTCCAGCATTGGGTGTCTTGTTGAGTGCAGTTCATGAGCATCGATCTTCTGCTCCATGTTGAGTATGCTAGACAAATAAATCCATAGCACTGGTATTGTATAGGAACATAAATAACGGCATGTAAGCCCATTGCAGATATCTCCAAGAAGTCACCCGAGAGATCCATTACTGCAGATGTTTTGTTGTATGAATGTAGATAGTGTGAAAAAAATAGATGGAAGATTATGCTATCTCAACCTGGATTATATAGCCAGCAAACAATTCAGTTAAGTATCCACTACCCCACTAAGTTCCTGAAAATAGGAACAACATTGTACCAGTTACTTTATAACTTGCACTTTTCTAGGAACCATGATCTAATAAGGCTTTTTCATTGGTGCATCTTAATAAACTGCAGGAAACTGTAAAATCATGGCTGAGAGAGTGCAAAACCGACGCCAACTGCTGCTTCTAGAAGGTATTTAGTGAATTTCAATGGCTGAGATTAAAAGTTATTGAATATATACGGCTGTAATTGTCTCAAAAGTTGGTTACGAAGAACGGCGGCAATATAATATAGAATTTTTAAAGTTTATAATGGGGGAAAGTTACCTAAATACACAATTTTTTAACCCCAATTATTTTTTAAAGAGTTAATTACTATTTTCGTCTCTGTGGTTTGTCAAAAATCACTATTTCAGTCTATTAGTTTAAAAAATTACGATTTCAGTCCATGTGGTTTCACTTTCATAACCACTTCAATCCATTTATTCTGTAATCAAGGGACTGAAATGGTTGTGAGGTGGACTGAAATGGTTATGAAAGTGAAACCACATGGACTGAAATCGTAATTTTTAAACTAATAGACTGAAATAGTGATTTTTGACAAACCACAGGGACGAAAACAGTAATTAACTCTTTTTTAAAAAGTTAAATGTCATTTTCGTCTCTATGGTTTAATTATCTATGCTATTTCAGACCAATTTTTAAAATTGCATCGCTTTTCTCCCTGACGTTTTCGAAACGTGTCATTTCAGTTCAAAAAACTAACCCCAATTAAAAATCTCAGTTAGCTCAGGAGTAAAATTGTCATTTTACGATATTTTAATTTTTCATTTTTCAGTTCATTTTATAATGAAAACGACATTGGTTGAATAATAAAAAATAAGAACTTATGTTACCAGGTTCCTAAAACATGTTAATGAAAACATCATCAGTTTAATAAAAAGCTAGTCTTTATCCCCCCGCGTTGCGGTGAGGGGGTGTAAAAACCGTTCTACCAGTGTTGGAGTGGGGCGTAAAATTATGCTAAATAGCAACTAAACAACGACCAAAATGGGAAAAACGTAAAATAAAACACGAATTTCTAACACCAAGTGACTCATGTGATGTAAAACGTAGACAAGTAAATAATTTATACGACACGTATTAGAAAGTCGAGGGGGTAAAAACATGAGGGGCCCAATATGACCGCCAAACACTGTGCTAAGTAGCAATCGAACAACGACCAAATGCAGGACAAAAACGTAAAACAACAACTAATAAAAAAACTAAAATCATTTAACTTTTATAACAAGATCAAAAAACTAAAGTTTTATTACAAAAAATGGAAACCTTAAAAATTTGCAATGGAAAAAAAAAAAGAAAAAACCACAAAAGACAAAAAAAAAGCCATTGTTCCTTCTAATGTTATGAATTAATATATATAGATAACTAGAAATAGCACCCGCCGCGTTGCGGCCGGGGCCACATATATTATCCGCCAAATGAGTCGATCATCAAAAACCAAAATAAATCGAAGCCAATTAAGTTTGCTTATATCAGTCAAAGAAAATTCACGAGATCGGTTGTTTAAATCTTGTTATCGGTCATCAAAGAACCATTAGAACGCTTTTGAGTTGTAGTCAGTATAATGAAATCACACGTCGGATTAAAGAGCAGATTCTCACCATTGAAGTTGTATATTAACGGATCCTTTTTTTTGCATCAAGTTAGATTAGATTATTATGATAAATTATAAACTATATTTATTTACTTGATTAGGTACGACAACTACGGGTAAATCTGCCGCCCCCAACTCATCATCATCGCCTTCCGCTGCTACCATAGACGGTCGTAGTCGTCGACAACAATGGGGTTAATCCGCCACCGGCCAAAGACGGTCGGAAGCCGCCAAGCTACCACGGGTCAACACCCGCAAATCATAGTTCCACCGCGGCCATAGATAACCGAAGCCGCCGGACATCGACGGTTCAACACCCAAAAACGACTTTAAACATAGAACGTCAAAGTTACAAGAAAACATACCCATTTAATGTTGGATATGAGAGAGAGAGAGACCGAAAAAATCGAGAGAGGAAGAGAGTGAGGTTGAAGAGGGATTCTCAACATCTAGCAACCAAAAACTCTTTTAGAAAGAATAGATAACAATGTGTCAACAAAGTGGAGTATACCACTTTACAAAAACCAACCAAATTTCATGGTTAAAAAAAACCGTTGTACAACAATTAAGTGCAATTAGTACAAGTTCTAATGCATAAAAAGTTTGTAATTAAATATATATAAATAAATATGATGCAAAGTAAATGATTAAAGCATAGGCTACAACACCTAATTCTTAAAAATGTTACAAATTATGTTATATAAGTGCAAATAGTACAGTTCGAATGCTAAAAGGTTTGCTAATAATATAAAAATTAGTTTAAGTGCAATGTACAAGTCCAATGATAAAAGTGTGTAATTAATATATAAATATGATGCAAGGTAAATAATTAAAGCATAGGGTAGAACATCTAATGCTTAGAAATGTTACAAATTATAGTTATATATAATATAATATAATATGTAATCAACTGAAAGAATGAATGAGATTGCTAAGAATTGAGGAGTTTCTCTCTATAAAATGAAAAATAAAAATATACGTAAAATGACAATTTTACTCCTGAGTTAATTGTGTTTTTTTAACCGGTGTTAGTTTTTTGGACTGAAATGACACGTTTCGAGAACGTTAGGGAGGAAACTTTGCAATTTTAAAAATTGACCTGAAATGCATAATGATCAAATACATGGAACGAAAATAAAAGTTAACTCATTTTTAAAATACACACTTCTTTGGCTTTTTTCAAAGTGTGTGAAGCAATCAAAACGTATCAAGTCAACTTAGGGGCTAAGACAGCTAGTACTTAGCCGACAGTTATGGGCTCTTTTCGGTTGTGAAACTAACTTTTTTTGGTCAATTTTGTCTATTTTTGTGATAATTCTGATAATATAAGGTTTAATTTTTCCTGTAAATTTTATTGTTAAAATGTATTAAGTAATATTATATAAGAAGACGAGAATACACATCAAGGACCATTAATGTGATATAAAATATTTTCCATGAGTATCGGCTTTACGTTCTAGAGAGATGGTTAACTAAAAGTAGTCGGTTTTAGTAGACTTGCTAAAAGTGTGCTCAAGATTTTTGGGGCCTCATACAAATTTTTTATCCTAAATTGTGGTTAGTAAATTTTACGATTCGATCGTTAACAAGTTAAAACGGTATCCTTTGTTTAAAAAAAATACAACTTGACGCAAGGATCGGTGCTTTTTTACTACAAATGGTGCGATATGTACATGAGGTGTAACTGAGGAGCGAATTTTCAAGAAAAAGTTGCCTGAATCGCGCGTCTCTTCTACTTGACATGTTTTCATGCATCAGAATTCCGTCATTTACTGTCGTTGGGAGTGGTCATGTATCCAATGTTTTAAAAACCGGTTCAAACCGGCCGGTTGTACCGGTTGAACCGGCCGGTAGAACCAGTTAAACCTCCCGGTACATCCGGTTAAACCGTTTCTGAACCAAATCCGATACGATATAAAAACCGGATTTTAAAACATTGCATGTATCTCCAACACCAGTGTCTCCTGACTGATTGAATAATAAGTGCAACTAACAAAATTAGAGCACGTTTACATGATTATATCCATGTTCATATATGCTAGAATTCTTGGTAGATCTAGTAAATTTCGTAGTACATATCGAGAAGATGGGTTTATATCATTTGTAAGACAAATGCAGGAAGAAAGCGGGGGTTTGGGATGGCAATTAAACCCGAATCTGATGGGTAAACCTGAACCCGACTCATTTGGGACGGGTATGGGATCGGATAATCGGGTTTAGGACGGGTTTGGGACAAGTTTTTATTTTTTCGCGGGTATGGGACGGGTTTGGGATTTGGTGATATATCCGTTTAACTGACCCGATTACCCGATTAAGTGTACACGTTTACCCGATTATATACCCGTCATAATTTCTTTTATATTTTTAAAGATATATGATACACCCATTTTTTTATACATATAAGTATTTTATTCCGTATACGTTATAATTATTTCATACATTTTATAGTGATAATATTTAATGTAACTAATTAGTAGTTTCTCGATAGATAGCCGATGGGTTTTGGGTTAGGTATACCAAACGGGTAATCTTTTTAAATTAACGAGTTTACCCGAAACCCACGGGTATACCTGATACTCGATGGGTTACCCGCTAGAAACCTGACGGGTTTTGGGACGTGTTTGGAACAAGTTTATCTAACCGGGTTTGGGTTTGGAAATACCTAAAACCGTCCAAAACCCGACCCATTACCATCCCTAGCGGGGTCTACATAGCATTTTGACCAATATTAACTTTAGTTTTCCAGGTATTATAACTGGGATATAACTGAGTTGGGTGAATATGCTATATACGGAATCATCTAATCATTCACGTAGGCTTAAAAGTATAAATATTTGGAATCAACAGTATATAACATCATTTAGGATTACAAGATACTTTAGTAACAGTGACGAAGCTTGCCCTCGAAAACCCGGTGGGGGGGGGGGGGGGGGGGGGGGAGCGAAAACGTATATACCCAATATTTCTATACGAAAACTACATATATAACACTATTGAGCGAAAAATTGAGGGGGCGGCCGCCCCTCCCGCCCTACTGCCTCTTAGTAATCACAATAAGATAATCAATTGTAACATAATGAGAAGTATAAGATAGTGTTTGGTCAGATTTAACCATGAAAACTAAATAAGTTGCGGCTAAAGGATACAACGTGTAAGGGTTTACAAACATTTAGTATGTTTTTTGTACTTTTTGAAGATAAAGGATATAGTTTGCAATCTGATATCAATATAAAGGACTTTTTGAAATTTAATCTTTTATCTATTTACTATAAATTCATTTTAAGCATGTTATAAGTTCATAAGTTTATAAATAATGACATGCTAGGAAAAAAAATTTCGAAGTCACAAAAAAAAATCTAAAATACATAATAAAAATACAGTGTCACTAAAACATACAAAACTAAAATTCGTACATTTATTAAAGATATCAAAAAGTTAATTTTTTTTTTCGATTTAATGCATAATGTACAAAATAAAATTAGATTAATTAGTCTTTTAAACACTAATTACATATTTATCCCTTCATTTTAATTACACTTTAATTCCACCACCTTTAACAAATTTATAGATAATAAGTTAGTAATTACCTTTTATCCCCTTATAAAAAATTAATTGCTCTCACGATTTTTTAACATTCTTAAATTTTTTGTTGGTTAATATATTTTTTTAAATTACACCATCGTAATTTTATTCTTTTGGTTAGCACTATAGAGGATATACAAATATGCAACAATAATGAATTTTACATATTTCATTTTGGTTAGCACTATAGAGAATATACAAATATGCAATCCTCAAAATTCTACCTAATGTAGTGATTTGCCAAATGGCAAATGGCAATTCTTGTGTATATATTTAAAAAGGGCAGTATCATCATATTGAAAAAAACCAGCTATGAAGGAAAAATACGCAATTAAAATACAAGGTAGGATACATATGCAATTGAAGTGTATCTAAAGGGTAAATATGTAATTGTCCTTTTTTATTTTTTTGGCTGCTAGACTTTTAGGCCTCTAGATGTGGGCTTTAAAATGGCAAATTCGGCTTTATTAAGTTTCAGGTAGGCTTATTTAGACGTGGTCTTTGTTAATTAATCCAGACTCATTTAGATATGGGTTTGTTTATTTATGTTTAACTAGGGTTAAAGGTAAGCGGCGCTTCGACTCGAGCATCGATTTTTTCGCATTCCTCTTTCGTGATGTGACAATAATTAAGTAGTGGCACATGCTATAGTAAACGAAGTAAATTCGATCAATATTGTTTAAGTATTGTCATAGCTTTGATGCTCAGTACAACATCAATAAAAAATTGAAAAAAAGTTAAAAGTTAAGGTTAATAACAAAGACAATAAGGAAAAGTAAAAAAAAAAGGTTAAATAGAAAAAGAAAAGGAGTAAAATATAATATGTAATAAAAGCAAGCCTTAAAAGGTAAGCTTTTAAGTGGAAAAAATTGGATAAAGAAAAGCCTTGATTCTATGTAGAAGTTACTTATTACCAATCACTTCACCTAATATTTGTCTTAGCTATAGAAAAAAAAAGATATATATACCATACCAATTGCGTTCATTAAAAAAAGCTATAGAAAAAAAATAAAAAAAAAACATAATATATATATATATATATATATATATATAATATATATATATATATACCATACCAATTGTGTTCAGTTAAAAACAAAGAGGGGGGGGGGGGGGGGGGGGGAAAGCACTCAACCAATTAAAAACCCTCACGTAGAAATTCCTTCTTTAATATAGGGGATAACTGGATTATTATTGTTTTTTATTTTTTACTTTTGTTTTATGGGCAACAAATTTTTAAAGGGGTCACAAATTTTTTAAAATGTTTTCGTAGGGATTACCGTTAAAAAACCAGTCATTCAAGTTTTGATTATATAGCTGATAATACAAAAATGTACTGGGTCACTTAACCTCGAAAACTATATGTACTTACTCTACCACAAAATATATTGGGTCAATTGACCTCGAAAACTATATATACTTACTCTACCACAAATTCAAACTTTTTTTTTAGTTCTACTTTTTTAAACACGTTAAGGTGACCCAAAGAGGCACTAAAGCCAAAGGGCAACACCAACCCATTAAGAGTTGTCTAATCCCAAAAGTCGTTCATTCTTAGGAGTTCTCATTATTTCTTTTTCTTCATGTTTTGGACATATATGGGGCACTCACCACATGTCCCCGAGTCACTTGATTTTAAATTTGACAAGTGCCACCACAATTAGTTATGTGACATGTTTTGCTTAGAATGGATTAAACAATATTGCTTTAAAAATGCTTTATGAAGCAATCTCACCAACGTTGTAGGTTCTACGCATATGTTCAATGCTTTTAAAAGTCAAGAAGCAAAAGATATGTTTTTTTAACGGTAAGTCACTTTATATATAGATATAAAGAGCCAGCAAGGGGCTGAGAAACAAAACGGAAAAACTCCCAAAAACAAACAACAATCAGATACAATCTATAACATTAAAAGTTTTCCAATTCTCCCACGATAGCGCTGGAATAGAAGATCTTTGGCATACCCACATAAACGAGTCTTCTTTGATAAGTTCCACTATGTTGCGTGGGTGTAGAAACTTACCATCGAAGACTTTAACATTCCTGGCATGCCAAATCCGCCAAACTGTTGCGATCGCGACTGTCATAACCAGCCGTTTCCATCTTCTGGCCGCTGGACTGTCTTTGATAGTCTTCAGCACCTCCTCCAGACTCACCGCATTCAGTGGGAACGAGATTCTGATCCACACAAGGATCTGCCACCAAACATCCCTTGCAAAAAGACAATTTGCGAAAACATGGTCTGCATCTTCCACACCTATGCTGCACCGGTCACATCTCGCATCTGGAATGTTAACACCTCTGGCTATCAGCTCCGTTCTGGCTGCAACTTTACCCATAGACGCACGCCAAACAAGCACGTTACATTTTGGAGGTAGCCCATGAGTTCCAGCAGTCGACACCTTTTGTATTGTGGGTGTTGTTCCTGTTTCTAATCTCCTGCCGCACTGTTTTGAGTGAAAAGTTGACACCAAGGTCGTTAACCAAAACCAATAATCCTTATCATTAGATGGTTTGACTTGGGACCAGGATCTCCATCAGGTCTTCAAGCTGCATCCATTCGTTCTCATCATCAGGGGTTTAGCCCAATTCCAGGCCCAGAGAAACCCGGTCTCCTCCCTCGAGTAACATGAAGCTACATTAGCATTTTTGTTGGCGGCAAGACGGTATAGTCCGGGTACACCTCACAAAAAGGTTTAGTAGTACACCAAGCATCCTTCCAGAAGCGAATGGACTCCCCATTACCCATCTTTACTCTTAACTTGTCTTGAATCCGAATGCCAATTTTTTCCAATTTTTCCTCAACCCCGCCAATATCTTTCCAGACCCCCGGAAGGGTCTTCTTCAACGGGACCATTTTGTTGTTCGAACTGATTTATGAAAAGCCTCCACCACTTTAGCCCATAGTTGATTCGGTTTTTCCCTAAACCTCCACCAGCACTTGGAGTGCATCGCTATATTAAAGTCTTCTCCCCCCCCGGAAGATATGTTACTTCTGGAAGTCCACAATCTTATACCTTTCTTAATGTGTGATAAATATGGTTTATGCATCGTGGGTTTGTAGTTAAATATGGTAGACACACACACACTAATAGGGCTGTGCCCTGCGATAGGACGGGGGGCGGCACTTTGTCATTTCCGTAAGTTTTCTTATTCGTATAATATTTATTGTACATCATTACGGTGGATATACGTCATAAGTGAAGTCATTGTTTAGTCCATTACATTGTGGTGTGCATGGTTCGGCTTTTATCTCAACCAAAGTCGAAACGAAGTAATCGATTAGTCTATTTTATTAACCAATAAGTTTTTGGTTAATCAATTCCGTTTATTCGGTTATAATGATTGCTTTTGGTACGGTTCATTTAATTCCGATTAACAGCCAAAACCAAACTTGAGTTTAAAATTTTTACCTAGAAAATGCATGTAATTGAGGTATAAATGCATGAATTAGATATGATAAATACATGAAATTGAGATACAAAATGTGAAATACATGAACTGAAGGTAAAATATGAATAGTTCGGTTAATTTTGGTTACACGATGGCAGAGGCGTCTCTAAAAATTCGGTACCCTATCCGAGCTTGAAAAAATGTGCCTTCCGTAATGGTTTATTATAATTTTTTTAAATATATTAAATTCGTATCGGGCTCAATAAACCTACTGCCAAGTGGACTAAATTCTAAACCATAAAAATGATTTGTAAATGGGCCTATATTAGAATTGGTATGTGTTTATTATTTAAAAAAATAAATAACAAATATATATAGGATTTTTTTTAAAACTCGCGTGCCCTTCAAAATCACGGGCCTTGTGCGGAGACCCTCCCCGCAAACCATCATAGCCGGCACTGCACGATGGTACACAAAAAATTGATAACGGTTTTTGGTTAATTCGGTTTTTCGGTATCCAGTTAATTCAGTTTTTTTGTTTATTTTGGTTCGGTTTCATTTGTTTTTTGTTTGTTTCAGTTAACGCTTCAGTTATTGCTTATCCTAAACATTGTTTATCACGTAACATATTATTTTTTTAAATTAAAAAGAAACTATAGATATACTATACTCAAATTAAAGAGAATAAAATGTTTGTTCTTATGGTGTATTTAAACAAACATTATTAACGTACGGAAAGTTATATCCATTTAAAAATTGTGAGGGTAATTAGTTTATGTATAAGTGAATAAATTTAATTACTAACTAATTATCCATAATTTGATTAAAGATGAGAGAATTAAAATTTAATTAATATGAGGAGAGTAAAGTGTAATTGGTGTTTGAAAGACTAATTTAATCTTATTTAAGGGGATAACTTGTATCCTATACACTAAATTAATAAAAATCTTAACTTTTGAATATCTTAAAATGTCATTCACTTACGTATAAGTAAGTATTTTATAATAAGATACGATTGAAATTACGTAAAGTAAATATTTTTAGTTATAAAACAATACGATTGAAAATGAATGGTTGAAATAAGAGAAACAAGAAAAGAAAATTGTGGTTATAGAATTATGACACGTGGTAAAACCCGTTAGTTATTTATTAGATACAGATTTGTTGATTATTCCAACCTTCCAATACTATAATTATTGAAAAGCAGGAAAAACTGAAAAAGCAAAATAGATCGTGATTTCGCCATGCCTGGAAATTTTGTTAGGTGTGATTTTAGTGCAATGAATAATTTTCTTGTTTTTTTTAGCAACCAAGAAAACAGAATTCATTCAGCGAGCCAGAAAACAACATCCACTAGCAAGAGACTAGCAAAAAAAAAGTGAAAAACAATCTACAACATAAAACAACTCCATAAAAGCACTACGCCAACTGATGTTATATCAAGATATTATCAAAATTATCCCACGCATCCACTGTTAGGTTGGCCATACAAGCTCTATACCTCATCAACAAGAAAGTATCTTCTTTGATTTTTTCGAACACCCTATAATTCGTCAGCCTTCTGCCTTCAAACACCGTATCATTTCTGCTCAGCCAAATGTTCCACATGGATGTCAAGACAATGCAGTTTATCATATATCGCTTTTAGAACCCCTTTACAGTGTTACAAGGAGTGATCTCCATGACTTTTATCCAAACCCCACCTAACCACCAAATTGCTCTTGTAGAGATACAGGAAATGAGTAGGTGATCAACGGACTCTTGATTATATCCACATCTTGGGCACATTGTGTTTTGAACCATGATTCCCCTTTTCTGCAGTTCATCACATGTTGGAATCCTACCTTCCATAGCTCGCCATACGAATAAGTTTGCCTTAGAGCCCAATTACACCACCTCATTAGCAGACCATTACGGGCCAAAGAAGGAGATGAGTGTAGATCTTCACAAACTAATTTAACTAAGAATTCTGAATTATTTGCGGATCCCCAGCCCCATATATCGTCGTCTGAGTCAAGTACATGAGACTCTTTTGGCTTAGCAAACAAGCCTATCAAGTCAGACCATGTCTCTGGTGTTTAGGGTAAGTGACCCATTCCATACTCCAGAAGATTTCCCTATCCTCCTTGTCATAATATATAAAACTTTAGTTGGATTCTTCGCCAATTTAAATAGTCTAGGGTACATAAGGGAACTAAGGTTAGCCTTGCGTCTCTCCAAAATAGAGTTTTATTTCCATTTCCCATTGAACACAACAACTTCTGTTTAACATCAATATTCCTCTTAGAAAACTCCTTCTCCATCTTGTTTTATCATTTACCCGTTTAAATAAAAATGGTATATATTTTTTTTGTTTTTTTTTCTCAATGCTAGTTTTCACACTTTTCTTTTCTCTTAAATTTTATTTATATTTTTATTTTGTTTTATATAATGTAAACTGTTTAATATGTATTAATCAACTCTTCTATGTCAAGGACCATGAAAGAACTTATTAATATAGGTTATCACTTTTTTATTTTCTCACATCTATATATTTTATTTTTACTTTTTTTTCACTCTAGTCTCTCTAAATATATCTATGTATATATAGAGAGATAGAGTATAGGGATTTGTTAATATTAACTCCCTCAATATATCTATGAAATTTATTCTCACATTAATTGGAAAAACAAATATATGAATATTTTTACATAAAAACTAAAAGAATATCTATATTGGTGGTTTGGAAAATAACCTTTGTCAATTAAATTTGGAAAACTAATTTTTTAACGGCATATTTGTAAAACTTAAATATATACGCATTGGTGATATCAAAATAACCTTTAAAAAAGAGTTCTAATTAATGTTTTTAAAACCGGACCGGACGTTGAACCGGTCTTCTTACCGGTTCAATGGTCCGACCGGTCCAACCGGTCAGACCGGACGTACGAACCGGAATGTATCGTATATTATTATAAAAATTTATAGGGTTAAATTTGAAAAAATATATAAAAAACCGGGATCCAACCCTTCTAAAAGCCGGTCTGACCGGCCGGTTTCCTGGTCCGACCACCAGGTCGCCGGTTCAACTCCGGGTTCAATGCATTTCCGGCCCGATATCATGACCCGGACCGGCTCAACCTCCGGTTCCCGTCGTCCGGGTCTAAAAACACTGGTTCTAATACATCTGTAATTTTTATGGGATAAAGAAAGTGTGAAAATTATAAAGGTAATAATAGTTCAACCCAAAGAGTAAAATAAAAGGGTTAGTTTACGTCTATAAATATTAATTATAGACACCAATATTGCAAATATCCTATATGATAGGAACAAAACACACTAGATACGTACCCCTTGTCGTATAGTAATATAGGCATAACAAGCGTAAGATTCGGTTATGGATTTGAGGAGCAACTCTATCTTTGAGTTTAGGGTGGTTGGGATGGGTAAGAGCATTCACATCCAACCCACCAAAAATATTCATACATTCTATTAAAAAACAACTCTATATTTAATATATTTCCACTAAAACAAATATTTTTCTCTCTCCTTGTCAATTATATTTTCTCTCTGCTTCATTCACAATCACTTTCAATATATACTAAAAATAAAAAGGGGTGAACACGTCCCCCAAATATACAGATAACAGTAACATTTTCTCTCTCCTCCACTCACAATCACTTTTTATACTCTTTATATTTAAAAAACCTCACACACATAATTTGATTCCCAGGATGTGAATGCTCTAAGTGATGGGGTATCTGTGATGGGTGATGGTCTGTAATACACCTCCGCAAGGGTTGTAGCACGCATAATGGGATGGGTTTGGTGATAAGTTTCAGGTGTGATGGAGGCATGGTTTGAAAGATATAGCCGTTGGTAACGACTATAATATTTTTTTTGGGAGGGGAGGGGGGCACCTTTAAACATATTTTTTAAAAATATAAATAAAACCAACGTTTACTCATTTTATACACTCCAATTTACTTCTTTAACTCTACAATTTTCTATTTTTATAGTTTTTGAAAAACACTTATGGGATATAAAGCACCCAAGTACCTTCCTTCCGACTCGTCTAGTTCGGCCGACTCTCGGATTGTGTTTAGAATTTTTTGAAAAGACTTTTAAGCTCGCAAAGCTTAAAGATACGGGATGATCGAAGAAAAAAAATTATGCGTCGCGATCGGGAAGGGGCTAATGAAGTTCAAATGAATGATTACTTAATTGAAAACCCAAAGTATAATGCCGAGACGTTTACAGCGTGGTTTCGTATGTAAAAAAATATATTTTTAAAGATTATGGGAGATATTGAAACTGAATTTGAATGGTTTCAAGAAGGCTACGACGCTAGGGGAAAAAAGTTTCAAAGCGATACAAATATGCACATTCGCAATTCATCAACTTGCAAACGGTAACATTCCTGACAAATATGATTGAATATTTAGCTATTTCCTTCTAGGGCTTCTAGTGAATCTCTAGAATTTTTTTTACAATTTGTTGTTAAGTAATACACTAAATTATTTTTACAAAATCCGACTAGATACGACATATCTCATTTGTACGCCGCACATGAAACTATATGCCACTTTCCGGGGATGCATGTAGCATCGATTGTACGCACATAGTTTGGAGAAGTTGCCCGATTATTTTCCAAGGATAGTATATGAGAGGTGACCACAAAAAGCCGATGGTCATGTTCGAAGCGGTGGTGTTAAATGATTTACGGATTTGGCATGCATACTTTGGTGCTCCCGATTCAAACAACGAAATTGATGTTCTACATCAATCACCATTATTCGATGTTGTGTTACAAGGAACCACATCACCATGTTCGTTGGCGGTCAACCGGAGAAATTATAGACATGACTTCTATTTGTTGATGGTTTTATCCGACTTGGTCTGTTTTTGTGAAGGCGAATTCGTTTCCGACTGAACCCAAAGAAAAAGTGTTCAGGAAGTTACAGGAATCAGCGAGAAAAGACTTTGAGTGAGCGTTTAGTGTTTTGAAAGCTAAATGACGTATAATTGATCAACGAGTGCGTATAATTAGACCACAAACATTCAGGAGTGTTGTATATGCGTGTATCATATTGCACAATATGATCATAAAGGATGAGGGACACGCAATATCACCAAACTACATTATGGACCCTCCAACACATGTACCAGTTAGCAAGAACATTCAGTTAGAGTTGCGAAACGAAAACACACATTTTCGAC
Source organism: Scalesia atractyloides (assembly GCA_947069175.1). Classification (NCBI taxonomy): domain Eukaryota; kingdom Viridiplantae; phylum Streptophyta; class Magnoliopsida; order Asterales; family Asteraceae; genus Scalesia; species Scalesia atractyloides. Next base: position 71,905,678 of record CAMTDV010000019.1, read on the forward strand.
TACGATTTGATCTAATGGACCATTGGTTTTAGATATCCAATTGCCCGATTCCGACGAAGAGTAGTCTTTTGTTTTTGTTTTTAAGTATAGTATTTGTTTTTCTTGTTGGTTATATATTTCTTTTTAATTTAATGCATGTTAAAAATTTGGCTTTTAATTTATTTTATTTGTCTTACACATATTTTTAATTAAAAAAATAAAAAAGTGAGTTACGGAATGCAATGACCATTACAAATGTGATAGAATGAAATATGATGGAATGAAGTGTCACATGGTGATTGTGTGTAACAAGTGATGACCACCCCTAGTATTATTCTCATGCTAAGATCTCCACTTTTTATATGTAAATGATTATTTCACTTAGTTTTCACTCTTTGTTATACATTACAGTTCATAATGATTTTTTTATGTATTTTATTTTTAAACAAGAGAGGTGGTCTTACTCATCGGCACAAGTCACTTTTAATATTTAGGTTTAATATAGCCTAAATTATACATCTTTTAGGTTAGTCGCACTTCAGCACATTTAACTTTAATACTAATGTAGCATCTGCCTTCTCGTAACACTAATATTGTCTGTTTGACTTTGCTGGCTTGCCCATCAAAGATTCCAGAACTCACGGAATTTTTTTGTTGCTCCGGTGGACTCATTGGTTTGCCCCATCGAGGATGGTGAATTCTCATGGGTGTTCCAGGAGGACACTTTAGGCCAATCTCACATCCTTGATTGGGATTAGTCTATTGGGACTTGATGGTTAGCATCCATATAGGTTCATTATTTCTTCAGTCAATTACTTGGTAAAAGATTGTATTTGAGACTGTAACTAGTAATAGGACTAGGATCAAAAGGACTTGAACGTGTTTAGGATTATACTGAGACTAACATATAGCATAATCAAATAAATCTGATGAACAATATAATACCATACAGGATAAGTTAAGATATAAGATATTAATGCATAACTTTAGGTGGTTAGGTGCAAATAGCTTTCAGTTAGCTTCCTGATTTTTGTAGAGGGATTACAACTACAATTAATTAATGAATGCCATTGAGTTGAACGTGCGTGTATATATATATATATATATTAAAATTGAGTAAGTCTTCTTTTACAAAAACTTAACATAATCCTAGCAAAAAGATAATAGCTCAAAAGATCATGAACTTCAGGCTTAGAACTTTACATAAAAAGTCATACATTATTATCTTTTTTCTATAATTACATAAAAAGTCATACATTATTATCTTTTTTTTTTCTATAAAAGTTTGTTGCCAGATGATGTCACCCAGCCATCTGAAATATAAAATTTAAAACTAATGTGTGGACCATACTTTTTATCGACGTTAAGTGCCCTTCGACTCATCAACGTTATATAATTAGTTCTACTAAGACACATTTAATATGTTAATGACTCCATCTGTTCCTAAACTGAAAGGCCTAAATAAATAAGCCATTATACATGAATTATAAATTTAATTGTATTTTTGAAACGACAAAAAACTATTAGTTACACATTTTTTAAATCATTCCATTTATATCAAATTTGTAAAGCTTGTCTGACTTTAATACTCAACAACACTCTACAGATAAGTTATCAAATAGTTTTTTCACTCGTTATTTTATTAGAAATTAAACATTTTGTTGTTACTTAAATTCTATTAAAAATCAAATGCTTATAATATGGTGGCAAAGGGTATAAACATACACCTTTTAAATTAATGTGCCTATGTGAGTATGGTGCATGTTTTTATAAATGTAATTTGCCATATTACACAAAGTGTAATACAAATTACACAAGTGTAATATTACACACATATGTATTGCAAAATACATCTATTTCCAATATATAGTTTGTATAATTTTGAGTTGTTTTGTGTCGTTTTGTTAGCGATTTAGCTATGTACTTAGTAGTTTTTTTGTTTTGCAGGTTCCAGAGGAACCACAATTGATAGGAGTTGAAAGAAACAAAATATGTTGATTAACCCCATATCGCATCGTGTGATAGGGTTGAATAATGGTTCTTGCGCGATGCGAGGCCTTCATAAGACCTCGCGCGTTTTAACCATGTCCCGCTGTGCGTGACAGATAATTCACCTACTTGTTGCATCGCGTTTTAAACATTTTATCTTTAGAGTCTCTAAATCACAACTTAGTTTTCTTGTGTAGCTCCTCATGAACAGTTCTATATGTCGCAACACAAAAACCTCACAATTTGTAGTATTATCATTTGTTGCCCCGACTGACATTTTAACCTTTACAGGTGTTGTTGCTCTAACTTCTTTGTACTTAGGATTTTAACACTTATCAAGTAGTACAGAAAACATGTGCATCTGAAACAAAAAAAAATGGAATAACTAGATTAGGTAATAGTGGTTGTTCTCGACAATTGTGAATAAAACCAAATCTAATGTCTTAAATATTTTATTTGATGTTTGTAACTTGTTTACATTGTCCTTAAGTTTTTAGCTACTATGAGTTACACTTGTGTAAACCTTAGTATCTCTACTTTGTTTGAACTATTATGATTTACACTGTGTAAGTAAACCTTCATACTTATGCTTATTTTTCAAAATTATTACAATATACACATGTGTAAACGTTCGTATATACGATTTACACATGTGTAAACTTTCATATTTATGTTTATTTTTTAAAGTATTATAATTTACATATGTGTAAACCTTCATATATATGCTTTTTTTAAGTATTACGATTTACACATATGTAAACTTTCATATCTATGCTTATTTTTTTAAAAGCATTATGATTTATGCATGTATAAACCTTCATATATATGATTTACACATGTGTAAACTTTTATATTTATGCTTATTTATTTAAAGTATTATGATTTACATATTTGTAAACCTTCATACCACATGCGTACAAAATGATGTGTAAGAATTTATACATTTTAACATCAAATTTACCCCCGTTTATGCGGAAACCCTTTGCATTTTCATTGATTTTGGTACTTATTTGAGTTGTTTGTGAAAATAAAGGTCCGAGATTTGGACGAGTGATAAAACGAAGACTTTTGGAGATTTCCAGTAAACTGCCATATATGACACAATCATGCCAACACCTGGCACGGTCATGCCCGGTCATCCAACTCCAGCACCATCACCAACACAAACCAAGTCCGAAGAATCACCGACCGGCACGACCATGCTGACCCAGGCACGATCTTGCCAGACCAAAATCACCCCAAGCCCAATCAGTTCAGGTGTATAAGTCGGGTATATACCGACCTAGGGCTGTTCAAATTGCTCGACACTCGAAACTCGTTCAATGCTTGTTTGAAAAATGTTTGATATTTCCTCGTTCGATCCAGCTCGATAAAAAAATGCTACGTTCGGATCGGTTCGCTTCGGTTTGTAAACCAACCAAGCACGAGAAAAGGTCCGCTCAGTTCGGCTTGGCTCGGTTGGCTTGATTCATTTTTTAATATATTAATGTATGCCTGTAATGAAATGACTATAGGCCCACATTAACAATGTTTGGTACAAGATCCAAATAGATCTCATGTAAGTGATTAGAATTGAAACCCAATACCAATAGTCCATTGTACAGTACCTCAATGTCCGACCCATATTAACAATGTTTGGTACAAGATCTAAATAGATCCCATGTAAGTCATTAGAATTGAAGTCTAATACCAATAGTCTATTGTCGAATACTCTAATGTCCATTTGAGTAATTGAGCCAAATGTCAAATACTGAAATGTGAAGAGTCGATCAATACTCAAGTCTCAACTCGCCATTTGATTCATAAGTAAATGTCCTAATCAACCCCCCCCCCCCCCATTCATTATTCGATTTCTCCATCTCTACTCATCAAGACGCTAACTCGCCAAGGTTTTTCTTCTGTCGGTTCATTCAATTTCGAACTTTCGATAGAACAACGGTCTACTTCAATCGGTCAGCAATTTATTTTCTCGCTCAATTAATATCGATAGAACTAGTTGAGTCTTTTTGTATTCCTTGTTATTTGTTAAATTTATACTTGTTATTTGTTACATGTATACTCATGTATTAATTGTACGAACCCTCAGGGACGAAAACTGTACTTTATTCTAATAACTAGCACCCCCATTGTCACTTTTCCTTTTTTGTTTTGTGACGCTTATATTCCAGATCTAATCACGTAATAGCATAAAGAACAATTAAGTTCTCATTATATTGATTGAATGTATAATCACGTAATAAGCATAACTTTAGTAAAAAAAAACATTATACAGTAAAAAAGACTATAATAATGTAATTGTGTACTAATACATAATCACTGACATTACCCTTGTTACATATGGTACATGATTATAGATGTAGAGTCACGTTAAGCATTTGTTACTACATGCACATATGGTATGCAATTACGTACTTAAACATAATTACATAATGTTACACAAATCATGTAACTTTATAGCTTGTAAAATAAAAATTTTAGAAATTAAGAAAACTATAGCAATCACCTGCTCAAATTAAAAAGAATGAAATGTCCGTTAATTACTGTGTAATTTAAAAAAAAACATTATTGTATGAAAAATTCAATAACTGTTTGAAAATCGGAGATGCGGTATGTTTAAGGAAGAAAAGACCATAATACCCTCCCTATTTCCATCACCTAGATATTGATCCTAATGTAATTGGGCTACATAGAGCTCTATGGTAATAAATATAATATATATATATATATATATATATATATATATATATATGACAGATTTAAATCCGGATTTGATAATTTTTTTGGAACTACAAAGAATCTCATGTGTAAGCCCATTTTGCTTGGGGTTATTTCCAAGGTCGATTCCTCGACCGCCATGAGATCGTACCTCCTGATGCACGGAAACCGGGTGGAATCCGTAAACCCTCGCCTCCCTCAGGTTCAAACCCGGGATTAAAGCTCTGATTCGTCCCTTCACCCAGATGTCCGTAAAAAATGGCCCGAGTAAGAATCGAACATGCGTCTCCGCTAGAGAAAATAGGCCTCTTATCACTTGACCAAATTCTCAGAACATTTGATAGTTTTTCTATCAAACTAGATCTATTTAGAGCCTTTTCTTTCCAAAGTCAAGTGTAAACTTGTTACACAACCTAAATATATAAGATTAAAATAAAAATCATGTGGACCTAGTAAGGGTCAAAAATTTTTGTTAGTAAAGCTAAAATACGGGTAGGAACAACCGGGTCGGGGCTGGTGTATAACAAGGGGCAACCCCCGCTACGGCTTGGCGCTCTGGCGGTAGTGTAAAATTAGTGTAAATTTTGGAAAAATTTGACCTTTTTTCGATTTCGTTATGGTTTTTTTATAAAACGTTACCGTTTGGCGGATGTTCTGGATCCGCCACCGGGAACAGCACAAGTCAAAATGAGTAGTAAAAACCAAATTATAGTACACAAGTAAAAATGAGTCTAGTAAAAACCAAATTATAGTAACTAACTTAAGGATACTGGAAAACTATTATACTTAATTATTTAATATAATATGTTGAATCTGGAAACTATTTTTTGACCAGACTTAACCGATAATGAATATGAATTTGGCAATTCTAGATTCAACTAAATAAGACAAACTGATTAAAGACAATATTAATAAAAACTAAGAAAACAAAAAAAAAACACTTTTAAATAAAAATAAGAAAACACAAACACTTTAAATAATATGAAACGTTTATCTCTGCGTTATATAAAATTCAAATCAACCAATGGGTATGGTTGTTCACTGGGAAAGTTTTAAACACGTAGATTTAAGAGAGAGGGGTCTTCGATTCAAGTCTTATCATTGTTTTGTAATATTACTTGAATTAATGCAAAAGTTACAACTACTATACTTTTGAAGAGCGAATCTATTTGCACCCAACATAATACAATAGACTACATGTTATACAATAGACTACACGTGTTTATTCCACTAGGGTACATCAGTTTTATGCTTTCATTGCCACGCGTCCCCTTCAATCCTCTTTCTTCTTCCAGTTCTACAATCTTCAACCCCTCACAAATTCAACCGCCACAATCACACAACATACCACCTCCTCTTCTGCCCCTTGCCGCCATCCTCCGCCACCACCACGCCTAAAAAACGCCTTGTTGCTACCGTCAACTGCCTTATCACCGGCGTTGACAACACCGTTTTGGCTCAAATCAAAGTCAATGATGTAACACCACAAGCCAGGCGATGGTTTTCGTCAGAATAATAGGGCTCTAGTAGGTACCTTTAGGTTAATCTTTTCAAATTTGAGTGTTCAGGCAAAATCGTTGGAATTGTTGATTTTGTGCTTTAAAACTTATATCAAAATGTTGATAAAAATAAATACATTAATATTCACCTTTATGATAATACATTATATATTAAAGGTCATAAAAAAATATATACATTAACTAAAGTAAGATCACTTGGCACAATAAGCAAAAAAAGATACTGATTCTTACAAGTAACATCCTACTTTGAAACCCATATTTATCCTAACCAGGGGCGCAACTTCTTGGTGGCCTGGGGGTGCCCTGCCCCTACCTGATTTTTCGTTCGTAGTGTTAGTTTTATCGAATATTTCTGAAAATTTTCTTTTGTAGTGTAAAATATTGTATTTTTAAGAGGCAACCTTTACTGATTTGGCTTGAGAGTCCGCCCCCACTGATTTTCCGCTCAAGCTTCGACACTAGTCCGAACAACTTCACAAAGAAACGTCAAAAACCTCAACAAACTCATTTCCCTCGGTCGGAATTAGTTACCGTGGCTAGAAGATTTGCCTCCCTTCATCACTTTCTCGATCGAATTTGATCATCGGATGTCATAGAGAAGGGTAATTCAATTTTTTTCTTTTGGAAAGTCGCTATTGTTTTGATGAATCACAATCTCGTCACCGTTGGAGAATTCTTCAAATTCCCCGTGGACGGATCTTGTTTAAAAAAATAACAAAGATGAAGAGAGAGATATTTTTAGAATAAGAAACATCTATCATAAAAAAAGTCCTAAAATACATGAATTGCATTTTGAATTATCTATTATTACTTTACTTAAATTCATTTAAAATAAATAAATATACTTTAATATAAAGATAATTTGTATAATTCTAATGTTCCATCTCACCCAACCATAAATATTCAAACTTACTCAACCTACTGATATGTGTTCATTCACTAAATAGTTTATTAACTAGATCATATATACTTTTGTTTCATTTGGTGTATATAGTATATATCACACCATCCATCCATCCATCCAAAGTCTTTCTCTAAGTCTCTTCTCCTATAAAAACCTTCCATTCCTCATCCATTGTCTCCCCACACCCCACCCCATAACATAAACATCACCATTCACATACAAACACACACACATGGCAAAATATTACACTCAATTTGAAGATCTATCCACCATCCCTTCATTCCAAAACATCCCATCCACTCTACACTCTCTAACAAACATACCTTATTACCACAACCACCATCATCATCATCATCAGCATCATCAAATACCTATTCTGGATTTCACTCATCAATCATCTTCCATAAGCTGCAACAACTCAAGTACTTCCGATGAAGCCGAAGAGAACCACATGAGCATCATCAACGAGCAGAAACAAAGGAGGATGATATCAAATCGCGAGTCAGCTCGACGATCCAGGATGAGGAAACAAAAGCAGCTTGATGAACTCTGCACACAGCTACTCAGGCTCAGGAACGAGCATCATGGGCTCATCAACAAGCTTAACCACTTCTCGGAAATCCATGAACAAGTTGTTCAAGAAAATGATAGGCTCAAGAAAGAAACCATGGAGCTAAAACAGTTGCTTACTGAGGCACAGATTGCTACCACTTGTAGTAATTTCAGTGATCATCAAGAGGATCATGGTGATCACGATCACAAAGTGGTGCTTCCTTCTAGCACCACTCAATCTTCTACTTCCAGTGGATCCTTTAATCTGCTTAATTAAAACTACCCACCAAAAAACTTCTTTTAGTTAGCTAGTTATTATCTATATTTTGTGAGCAATAATGGGTCAGTTTAACTTTTTTATTTATTTATATGATGGGTTGTTTATTTGTTAAAACCCTTATATGTAACATATATGATCCAACTAAAACAAAATTCGAGCTAGATTTATGCTTATTTAACATATTAATATTCTGGTCTCTTGTGATTGCGTTTGTAAGATTTGTAACTTGTAAACGCCTGAATGTCTCTATGAATTATGCATCGATCAGTGTTAGATTGAAATATATTGATGGTACTTTTGAAAATTAATTGAATGATTCAATGAGAAACCGTGTTAGATTGAACATGCGTGTACCAGGTTCAAAGGTGCTTAAAATGAGAATTATTTTATATAAGTGTGTATTACAAAGTTTGTTTTTATTTATCTTTGGTAATTAAATAAATTCAAATAAGTTAAAATGACACTGATAGATAATAAAGAAGGCTCAAATGTTTTTTTTTAATTAGGATACCGAAAGAAAACCCATCAATATGCCGAAAGAATAACGATAAAGAGTATATATGTATCCTTAAGAGAGGGACGTACTTTTTTTAAAAGATAATAAGCTTATATATTGATGTCAGATTTTTTTGAGTTAAATGCTTGGTTGGTCCCTATGGTTTGTAAAAATTTCATTGTTGGTCCCAGTGGTTTACTATTTACACTCGTGGTACCCAAACTTGTAAAAAATGAACTCGCTTGGTCCCCTGCCTTAACTTCAGTTAAATAACTCTGTTAAAACACCCCACGTGCTTGGCACGTGAGGGCAATTTCGTCCATTCAGTTTGAATTGATGTTCACTTTTTGCAATTGCACACTTAGTCCTAGACGTCAGTTGATATTTATTGGTTTCCCTCTCATTTCTGTTCATCTCCCCACCGTAACACACACCTACAAAGACTCACCGTCTCTTCGTTTCTCTGCAACATCCCGGCGATTGAACAAATAATCGGTGCGTTTAGAGCTGATCGAAGGGAATGGGTTGGTACGTTAGGGCTGAGTTTGATGATTTTAATCCAGATCGTGATTATAGTAAGTTTTTTTATGCTGATAGTGCTAAAGTTCAAACATTCAGCGATTTTGTAGTGTTTGTTTTACATAATTACTGACACACACTGTTTTGGTCGTTTTCTGTTATGTTTTTTGAGCAGATGGAAACCCTAGTTTGTTTTCTGCAAGAATCTTCTATGCTGGAACTTTTCGGAGGTTTCCAAGAAGAAGGTATGTTCAAGGAAGGTCAGCGTATGTTGATTACATCGACATTGATGAGTTTTCTGTCCATGAAGTTGATTGGATGATACGAGACCTTAACCTGTTCAAAGAGAAGGTGCCAATTTATTATCATTTTCAAATACCTGGTAGAGATTTAGATACTGGTTTGGTAGCTTTAGGGTGTGATGCTGATGTTCGTAACTTGGCACAATATGTGGGTGAAAATAAGTTAATCAACTTTTACATTGAACATGTAAAATCTGTGGTTGATACTTATTTAAAATCACCAAAGGGACCATCTAGGGTTGTTATTGAGGAATTAGTAGAGGAAAGCCAAAATGTCCAGGAGAATGTTGGTGTTAGACAAAACAAAGAAAAGTTAGTACCTAGGAGGAGACTGATGCTTGAGTATGTTGAAGGGTCATCTAGTGCAAATAAGAATACAAGTAACATGTTTGTTGATAATCCAGTAGGTAACAATGATAATCCGGTAGGTAACAATGATAATATAGAGACTGGGACTTATAATGCAAACCAGGGTACATGTGTAGATGGTTTTAACTTTGACGACATTGACTTTTCTGGAGTATTCCCAAACAACGAGGGTCTTAAGGATGCTGAGGGTGAGGTAGAGGTTACTTGTAGGAATGAGAATGAGGGTAATGGGGAGGATGAGGGTGACATGGAGTCCGATAGTTATAGGGAGGTTGAGGATGACATGGAGTCTGATAGTTATAGTGAGGATGAGGGTGACAAAGTGGATGAGGGGGGTAGTGAGGCTGACTGTTCTCATCAAAGTGAGGCTGAAGGTGATAACTCAGAAGACAGTGACTACATTGTTGACAATGATTATGAGGTGGAAGAAACATAAGTTGATATGAGGGACTTCAATACTTTTGTAGATGAGGATGAAGAATATGTAGGCAGCCTTAATTCTGGCACTAAAAGTGTTAGAAATGAAGTGGATTATGAAAAGGAAATTGATGATAACCTTAGCTACGAATCATTTGATAGCTTAACTGATGAATCAATGGAAGATTTTGAAACAAGAAGGAGCAAGAAGCTAAGGGAAATCAGGCATAAACAAAAGGTTAGCATTTGTTTAACTAACTCTTTACTTAACTGTTTATTATTTACGTAAGCATTTGTTAAATTATCTAATAACTGTTGACATTGAACAGGGAAAGACTAGGATGCATGAGGCGAGGTTTTACTTGGGTCAACAATTTGGATCTGCAAAGGAGGTTAAAGAACATGTTAGGTAGCATGCTGTTCTTACCAGAAGGGAGTTGTCATTTTTGAGAAATGACAAGGCTAGGATAAGAGTCATTTGTGAAGGTAATGTACCAGTTTATAAGAAAGGTGATGGGTTTGTAAAACAAGTATCCAAGAAAGGCAATAAGGGAAAATCTACTGTTGGGCCCAAGCCCAGTGAGTCTGCTGTTAGGCCCAGTTCCAGGGAATCTCTTAGGGAGTCTCAAAAGTCACCATTGGCACTAAGTCCCAATGCCATATCCTGTAGAAAAAGAAAAGAAAGATTACAGAAGGCAGCTTGTACATTTATGTTGTATGTGGCTAAAGAGAAAGATGACATTGAAACTTGGACAGTGAAAACTCACAAGGCAGAGCACACCTGTCTCCAAGCTAGAGAAAGTTTACACCTTACAGCAAAGTTCATGGCTAAGGACCCTTCTGTGAAGAGATTGGTTGAATGTAATAAAGACATCTCAGTGAGGACCATCCAAGAAGAGCTGTCAAGGAAGTATGAATTAAGAGTTTCAAGGATGAAAGCCTTTAGGGCAAAGATACTTGTTTCGAAGGAAGTTCAAGGGGACAACAAGGAACAATATGCAAGGCTAAGGGATTACATAATAGAGCTTCAAAGTGCAAATCCAAACACAACAGTGCACATTGAAGTTGAGTCTGAACCCAACCCATCTTCTCCAACAAGGGTGTTCAAGAGGATTTACATCTGCTTGGGTCCACTGAAGCTAGGCTTCAAGGAATGTGGGAGGGACATACTAGGCTTAGATGGGGCTTTTTTGAAGGGTTCTCAACAGGGTCAGGTATTAGTTGCAGTAGGCTTGGATTCCAACAACGGGCTCTATCCACTGGCCTATGCAATTGCAGAAGCAGAAAACAAGGATTCTTGGACATGGTTTTTGGAATGTCTCAAAGATGACCTAGCACTACAAAGCAACTCACATTTTACCTTCATATCTGATAGACAAAAGGTTAGCCTTACTTTTTAGAGTTGAATTGTTTATAAATATGTTTTTTATTGCTTTGATTGTTTTAATTTTAACATGTTTGCTGTTTTGGGTGTTAAATTTAGGGCCTTATTCCGGCACTTGAAAAGGTATTCCCAGCTGCAGAACACAGGTTCTGCCTTAGGCATATTCACCAGAATATGAAGTTAAAATGGAGGGGCAAAGGCTTTAAAGATTGCTTATGGGCATGTGCAACTGCCAGAACCGGTACTTACTTTTAAGCATTTATTCATTCAAGTGTTGGGTCAACAATTTACTGACTTGTTATTCATTATTGTTCTTGTGTAATAGTACCTGAGTTTAGGGATAAAATGGAAGAGTTGAAGAAGTTCAATGAGGAAGCATACAAATGGTTGGCACAAATTCCACCAAAGCATTGGTCGAGATCACACTTCACAGGTAATATTCACTTTAAAGATTAGACTAGTTGCTAATTTAAGCACTAAAGGAATTTATCACTTTATACATTTCTTTTTTGGTTATCAATGTGTAGGTTGGGCACAATCTGATGTTCTACTAAACAACATGTGCGAAGTTTTTAATGCCAAGACTGTTGAAGGGAGGGAAAAGCCAATCATTTCATGTTTGGAATATCTTAGAGAGTATTTGATGAAGAAAATAGTCAATGTGATGAAGGTGCAACAGCAGTGTAAGGGCCCCCTCACACCAAAGATAACAGAGATCTTTGACGAGATCAAGAAGGCTGCAGCCCAATGCAGTGTGAAATGGTGTGGTGATAGTAGGTGGCAGGTACAAGGGACTCTTGGGCAATATGTTGTGAATGTTGAACAAAGGGTTTGTACTTGTAGGAGGTGGGAAATTTCAGGAATCCCATGTAAGCATGCCGTAGCTGTTAACTGGGATATGGCTGCACACAAACAACAGGTGGGGCCACCTGAGGAGTGGGTTCATCCATGCTACTATCTTGACACTTGGAAAAAGGCTTATGCCTACAAGATTGGTCCAATCAATGGTCCCAAACTCTGGCCAATATCACCAGTTCCAACAACATTGACCCCTCTACTTCGCCACAAACAAGCTGGCAGGCCAAAGAAGAAGAGGAGAAAAGACTAAGTGGAGGTTGAAGATATATTGGAGAAGAAAGGGAAGCTGACTAGAAAGGGTGGGTCTGTAACCTGTAAGAAATGCAAAGGGAAGGGCCATAAATTCAAGAGGTTGCAAGGTTGCAAAGAAAGGAATGGGTGCTGAATGTCGTTCTGCAGCTGCTTTTTGTTATGTTATTCAGCCGTATGCTTTAAACAATACTTGTTAACTGTTGCTTGTCTTTATTATGTTTGGTATGCACTATTGTGGCTTATGCTTATGCCACCATTTTGGAAATGTTAATCGGCTATTATAGTTATTGTTGTGTTTGGAAATTGAGTATGTCTTTATTACATTTGTTAGGCAGGGTCATAAATTGGAGTTGTTGAGTCTTTATTAGGTTTGTTGGATATTAAGTGATGGCAATAAATGTCATCCGTGTCGCTTTTCCGCTTTATTTAACATGCTTTTCCGTTATATTAAACATTGGTCGTCCGTATCGCTTTTGCGCTTTATAAAACAATGGTCGTCCGTTTCGCTTTTGCGATTTATTTAACATTGGTCATCCGTATCCCTTTTGCGCTTTATTTAACATTTTTCGTCCGTAACGGTTTTGCGCTTTATTTAACATGTCAATATACACAGTTTTGTTTGCCACAACCACAATATCTATGAATATCCAAAATTCATTCTAATATTATTTGGTCAAATTACATAATTAACATTGCAGTCAAGCTAACAACATTGCAAATTGTAACCCTAACAGAAACAATAGTACTAAGATCAGGGTGTTCTTCCATCTCAGTTCAGTCCTTAGTTCATCCCTTTCTTGATCGGCCCTGTTTCTTGCTCGGAGTAGCCCTGGAATGATGCGAACAGCTCGTGGGCACATTGGCGGGTCAAACCAACGAACAAATCCAGGACAAGTGACTTCCTGTCATATCAAACACTTAAAAAATTGAAACCAAAATGAACATCTACTAATGAACCCTAATGCTTACCGGTGATGGACATGCATAGTATCGTCGTCCTGGATTGTTGTCGGTCCATGATGTGCGAATGACGGCTAACTTTCCACAGCGACATGTTGCCATTCTAGGGTTCCTAGAGAAACATGGGTGAGGGGAGGAAGAAGGGTCGTTAATTTTGAGGGAAAAAAAGAGGATAAGGTGGTTTTTATACTGAGCTTAAACTGAATGGACGAAATTGCCCTCACGTGCCAAGCACGTGGGGTGTTTTAACAGAGTTAATTAACTGAAGTTAGGGCAGGGGACCAAGCGAGTTCATTTTTTACAAGTTTGGGTACCACGAGTGTAAATAGTAAACCACTGGGACCAACAATGAAATTTTTGCAAACCACAGGGACCAACCAAGCATTTAACTCGATTTTTTTTTCATATATGGTATTTTTTTTTAAATAAGTATGTCCGTTTAAGATTTATATTTATACTTTTATATTTAAATAAAGTAAGATACAAATGATGCGTGTGATTAAAAGCATTTGCATTGTAAGACCATACGTAATGGTTAATGCCCTTTAAGGGGCATTTTCTGCCACATCAATACTTATAACGCCCATTAAAAAGTGTGTAATGGTTAACTCCTTCCTTAATGCCCCATTCCATCATTAATTTCCAATTATGTTACTTCATTGGGCATTATACTAGAAATGCCCATTTAACTTCATGCCCATATAAAGCTCATAGAGGTGGTGTTAGAGCATTATCAAACCACTTCATGCCCATATAATGCCCCATTACTCATGGTGTAAATGAAAATCCATGACCATTGAAGTAAAGTGGATTAATTTAGGCATCAAGGAGGTTTAAGAATTCTACTTGATACCACTTGCCTACTAGCTAATAAGATAAGATCACATGGTGTTATTTAAATAATAATTTACAATACATAATAATTTGACATCTTAACATAAAGCAGCATATAATATGAGACATACTTTGAGCTAATTTTTCTTGAAAAGATAAGTGAGAACTTAGAATCATATTTAAAAAGAAATTAATCTCTATTGTGTGTTTGGAATATACAAAAGCATTATATATGTGAGCATAACTTTTTTAGTAAGTTGATTCCCACGGGAAACACGAAATTCTGAATAAACATATATAAATTTTTATGCAAAGCTGTTTCTGTATATTCATATTTATGTCAAAAAGATGTTTCTAAAACAGATCTAACTATTTAAGATGCAATAAAGCTAAGGAGAGAATAGGATTTTAGAACAACGACAATAACACTAAAACAAAAAACTTGTAAGACGCTAAGAAAATGAAACAGAAACCGAAGCACAACACCAGTCTAACCAAGTCAAACTGCTTATTCAGCCTTCCTTTTAATCTATTTAAACAAGAAAGTTTGATCTCATATGGCTTCTTCAAAGGTGAGTAAGTGTCCTTTCTTTAAGACCAAAATTTTTATTTTGTAATATTTTTTAAAGAATAAAGTGTTTCTCGCTTTCCAAATTAACGAAATAATTAACCATGTAGATCAAGGCTCGCCTAAGCTTTGTACATCATTTAGGCATCGAATTAACATCTAACAAGGGGGAAAGATCCGACCTGTTAAGTGGAGGTGAGGACAAAAGACCATTGTAAGTGCAATTCCTAATTCCGGCCAATAAGTTACAGCCGCATAATCCACCTCATCGACCATGCCACAAACGGGGCAAGCGATGGAAAACACAATTACACTTACATGCAAGAGATTCCCGTAAAGAGGAATCCAATTTTGGAGCATGTGCATGTCCGCTATTACTATTAGCCTTCAACGGAACCCAATTCACACCCTTGGATGTGGTCGTCTAATCTCCGGGGTTAACCCATGACATTATTTTCCTCAACGACGGAACCAAGAAATTTATTTCAAGACATGCTTCATTTGATACGAAAATATGGTGAATTTACATGAACATGCTTAATTTGGTTGGGAACATAGTGACAATCATCTCAGTATGTTCAGTGACAAGAATGAGACATACGAATAGTAGCAATGTATAGAACTACTTGATTGCCACACAAAAGTAGTAAGCGACCCAAATTCTTTAAACCGATGTAACCCATATGTTGATACTTGATACCCATATGTTGATATAACCGAGTTTAATGAGGACAACATATTATAAGGTTTTATACTATATTATATTATTAGGTTAGAAACCTATCTTAGATTAAATACAATGTATTTATTTATTAGATGAAGATGTTAAATTATACCTTACTAGGTTAAAAAAAACCCGTGTATTACACGGGGTTTGATCAATAAATTATTAAATATGTATTAATAAGCTGAAAAAATATACGCCATAGTTTAAAAATAATTATTAAATAAATGAAATATTCATAATTAGTTGAAAAAGATAAGCGTTTTTAACGTTTGACCCCTAGAGATCAAAGATAACTCAAACAAATCTATTCATAAAAAAATTACCGAACTCCAAAGTATATATATCTACCAATAATATCTAAATTTTTGTTTAAAATTATTTATAGAAAAATAAATATTTATTCTTATCTTATTTTTTGTTTCAAATTATCATTATTATTTAATATGATCATAATAAAAATAAGTGTTTATCTTTATCTTAATTTTTGTTTAAAATTATTTATAGAAAAACAAAATTTATTTTTATCTAATATTTTGTTTAAAATTATTATTATTATTATTTAATATGAAAGATAATAGAAAAATAAGGTGAGAAAACACTAGAAAGTGACACGTGTCCAAAAAAGATTTTTATTTATTAGTATAGTAAGATTATTATATTAGCTGGTAATTTTTGATTGATCATATTACCCTTACTAACTAATAACGGTTTCCTTTGGGTGTATTTAAAGAGATAACTAGAGAGATTAAAGGGTTAGACTCTACACATAAACATCAAACTCTTTGTCCCCTTTCTCTCTCCAAAACCAACAAGTTCATCACCTCAAGAACTCCTAATTCCCATAATAATGTACATCCTAAATATGAACCAGATCAAACTGACAATTATGTCCTCTACATCTATCCATGTTGTGATTACTGACTTACCAGGTACACTTTTACATGTTTTCTATTACATACATTTAGAACTGATCAACAACCTATTTATTAAATGACTTGAATTAGTAAAACATGCTTTTACTTTTGTAAATTTTAATATGTGAGATTATAAAAGGCAAACGAGAAAAATGAGAATCATAACTCTTAAATACAAAATTTAGAAAAAAATGGAAAAAAAATAAAGGTGAATGAAAATTCATTATAAAAATGGTAATTTTTTAATAATAAAAACTTGAGAAGTTGATGAAAACAAAATAAGAAATGTATTAAATGTGATATTAAAAAGGAAATCTGGTAAAGGTAGGTAAGTTACATAGCTATACGGTTTAGGCGAAATAACAAAAATTAAGGATGACTAAAAATGTGTTATGCGTCCCCTAGGATTTTCATTCAAGTATAGAGATAGAGTTATATATCTCAAACCAAGTCGAATGTATTTATGATATATTTGATGATAGTAACCATGATTTAAGTTTTGAAGCAATATGTCAATAATGATAATATGAGATTTAAATTGGAGTGAATTTCCGATTTATCATAACTCTTAATAGGTAGTTTGGAGAAAAGTTATATGTTTAGGGTAGTGTTTTCTGAAATTACAACCCCAACTACTACTACTAATAAAAATAATAATAACAATAATAATAATAATAATAATAATAATAATTAATAATAATAATAATTTAAAAAGTATGCTTATGTAAAGGATATATTTTTCTTAAATGTTAGTTTTTAGTTATGACTTTTAGTAATAAATCAACCAAATATATAACAAATGTAGATTTCTAATGTTATTTTTTTAGTTGTAACTTTTAGTAATAATCAACCAAATATATAACGAATGTAGATTTCTAATATTGTGAAGTTTAATTTAATAAACTTAGGATCAAACAGTGAGATTTATAATTTAATAAACTTGGGATCAAACAGTAAGATTTAATATGTATATATTCTCATATTGTAGGAATTAAAAAAGATAATATTCTAATAAATTTAATGTGGGAGAATGATTTTTTAGCACATTCTTTAAAACCATATATTATAATAAAAATATTATATTATATACTGTGTATATTGAATATTAGTTAGAAACTAATAAGTAATTAGTTTTTGCACATTACTAACGTTTTTTAGACTACCAACAAATGACTAATATTCAGGTAAAATCAATGATAAAAGGTTAATCACACCAGCGAACACAAACGACGTTGGTGACCTCACACACCACCATTTCAAAGGAAACTTATCGGTTAATGGTTTCTTGTGATAAAATCCTTGACTCAACCAGAGCATTTTTGCTCCAAGTTAGACTAGAACCCCTAAACTCCACATTAGAAAGTCATAGGATTACCAATACACAAAAAGGTCAATGGCTTGCTCCTAACTAACTTATCTTATAACTTCAAATAGTCCCCATTTGAAATACTGGGTTAAGATATAATAGGAAGTTTCTATCACTAGAAATAATAGAAAATAATCTTGTCCATCTATTTAGTAATCAAGGGTTAAGATTAAATTAATTAAATTGAATAAAAAGAAGAGACGCGTGGGTTTTTGTAAGGGCATTCTAGTCAATCCCAGATAATAGTTTCTCTCTCCTCCAATTCCCCCTCATTTTTTAAACGTTGTTAACTCTTTCATACGACATTATTTTTTTATAAAAATTGCACAAAAAACGAGCGTTTTTTATCTTTAAAACGAGTATGCTATTGCTATATTTCGGAAAAAAAAAATTCGAAAACCCAGTTCCGTAAAACGCAATGAAAAAAGCCCAAAAAATATATTAAAAAACGCAGCGAACCAAAACAGTCTACAATCAAACCAACAATCTGTAAGTGATCTATAAAACGCAAAAGTCTACAGCGAACCAACATCTGTAAAACGCAATTGTTACTGACAGTAAAAAACACAACAAACCAACATCTGTAAAACGCAGCAACACGCGGGCCCGGGTTTTCGAACTGCATTCGTTCCGCAGAACATGCGGGTGCACACGAGTTCTACTAAATTCCGGTTCCAATTTCCACCCTCCCTGCGCACCCGCGGGTAGGACTTATAGTAAAACATGTCATAAAATTATGTTGGTTAGGCAAAGGTTTCAACTTATAAATAACCTTATACTTTGTCTCTACACCAATGTGGGACAAGTGGTTTAACAATTTGGGACATTCATTCAAACACACTTAATTTCCAACATTATTATCATATAGTTTCATTTCAAGTTCAACAAACCATCATAAAACACAATGGACTAAAAAACATAAAATAATTTTTTTTTTCTAAAAAGCAATGAATTAAAACACAAAACAAAGTTTATTTTTAAAACGCAGTTGACTAAAAATATAAAAGAAAGTGTACTTTCTAAAACGCAATGGACTAAAATCACAAAAGAAAAGTGTGTTTTGTAAAACGCAATGGACAAAAAACTGTGTTTTTTTCATTATTTTGTTAAACGCAATGGACAAAAAACACACCCAAAAAGTGTGTTTTTTCATTTTTTTTTTGTAAAACGCAATGGATAAAATCCTGTGTTTTTTCATTATTTTTATAAACGCAATGGACCAAAAAACACAAAAAAGTGCGTTTTTCATTCTTTTGTAAAACACAATTTTAAATGTAAGTCTAAACTGAAAGGTAGTTTGCAATTTTTCTTTCAGAGATTTTGTCAAACACCTGGTGTGCAACTTTTTATTAATGGTTTCTCAATGAAATTGGAACTAATGATGTTGCCCAAACACATGAATACATCAAGAGAAAGAGTAGAATCAGAGATATCTTCGCTTTGAATTAAAAAATGTTTGAGAAATTTGAGAAGTGAAGTACCTGTTTTAACAGAAATATCATGTTCCATCGCATCATGTCAAATTGAAAAAAACGATAAATTATAGAAAAATAAACTGGGTTTTCTTCAAAGAAATCGAAGAACACGTTGAATGAGTGTTCGTACCATTCATTGATGAAAAAAATTACACCGTTATACATAATTTAGAGAGAGAAAATGAATGAAATGTTGAAGATGGTGGGTTTTGAACATCTGGGTTTTGAAGATACAGAGAAGAGAAATAGAAAGAATAAATAAAAGAAGATTGACTAAAATACTCTTCCCACTTGTATTTCTACTTTTCAGATGGACGGCTAAAATTACTTCCTATTTTTCCTATCCAAAACATACTTCCTATTTAATCCTCTTCCTTGAAATAATATCTATTTAACATCGCTCTTTAACGAAAAGATTTAGCATTTATGGAAAATTTGTAAATTTTCTCTTTACTCTTATGAGTTTTTGCTTTACACGCATACTTAGTTAGAAATTCGTTGCGTGTTCCACAAGTGAATAAAAAGGTTAAATAATTATTAATGAAAATTTTGGAACTACAAAATAATATTTTAAGATAATAATGAAGATTTTAAAATAACAAAATAATATTTTAAGATAAAATATGATTCGATTACGTATCAGTAAATAGTTTGAATAATGAAACAATAATATTGAAGGTGGGTGTCTTTTTTTTATTAAATTAAAAACTAAAACAAGGAGCAAAATAAGTAATTGTGAAAAAAAATTGGAACACATGTTATTTTAGTGATTAAAAAGTTTTTCTTTTAAAAAATTCTTGTACGGTCAGGATATACTAGAAAGTTAATTTAAGTAGGGATGTTATGAAGTAATCTTGACCTTTTATTGAGTAATCAAGAGCTTGAATTAACTGGGTGGAATTAAACAAAAAAGGAGTGTGAGTTAGAAAAAAAAACATATTCTAATCTATCTAAGGCAATAGTTTATCTCTCCTCCAATTTCTCTCGTTTTTAAAACGTTAATAATTTTTTCATACAATATTATTTTTTTCTAAAAAAAATTACACCATAAAAACGGGCATTTTTTATCTTTAAAACGAGTTTACTATTGCTATACTTTTGAAAAAAAACTGAAAAACCAAGATGCATAAAACGCAACGGAATAAAAACACAAAAATGTGTTTTTTTAAATCAATAATTAAAAACACAAAATAATATGTTTTTTTTTCTAAAACGCAAGATTAAAAATCCAAAAAAATGTTTTTCTAAAACTCAATGGACTAGAACACAAAAAAAATGTTTTTTTTTTCTAAAATGTTGTATTAAAAACACAAAAAAAGTATTTTTTCTAAAATGCAATGGACGAAAAAAACACAAAAAATGTATTTTTTTCTAAAACGCAATTGACTAAAATAAAAAAAAAGTATTTTTTTTCCAAAAATGAATAGCTAAAAACACAAAAAATGTGTTTTTTCCTCAAACGAAATGGAATAAAAACACAAAAATATGTTTTTTTTCTTCTAAAATGTAATGGACTAAAACATTAAAAATCTGTTTTTTTCATCATTTATAAAACGTTAGTTTTTTTTAAGGGTGACTTTCAATATGTACATGACCATTGGTCACTGGGTTCCCGTCAAGGACGGTTACCCGTCAGCCCAGCCTTGGCAACACGATGTTTTATCGGGCCCCGGCTGCCGCTCTGACTAATCTTCGCCCGGAAACCACACTGCCCCACATGAGAACCTCGCTGGGGTAACTGTTGGGTAAAACCGGGTTGCCCTCCGGATCGAACCATGCCTCGGTAGGAAACGATCCATCATTGGGACGTCCCGCACCTTTCGCCACAGCCGGGAGTCGAACCGGTGTTTCCAAGGAGAACAACCGGACAAAGAACCAACTGGGCTAGGGTGGGGGATTTATAAAACATTAGTAAACATCAAGAAATCGACGCAAAAGCAATTGTGAAATATTTGAGAAATATCATTTAAATGTGAACATTAAAAAATCACACTACCTCCAACAGTGAACATCATGATATCAAGGAGGATAAAATAAATAAAATCACCTTTGTCACACCCGACCCGCAGCGGAAAAAGGTGATCGGGCATGATTGGGTTTTCATCAAAGCTCATGACATTTATTATAATGTTTCATATTTATTATTACAATTTAAAGGAGATCATACAATCAAATCATACAAGTACAACATGTTCTATACATCTTTCTAGACTTCATTATTTTTCTTCTAAGGCAATTTCCTATGTGTTACTTGCTTCATCCTGTCCACCTGTATCATGTGTAAAAAGGGTTTTTTTGGTCAACAAAAAGTTGGCGAGTGAATCCTATGAAAACATTTAAACGTGTTTATTGTATTGATTATAAAATAAAGTGCATAACCACAGTAAATGTAGATGTAAATTTATTCACAAAACACATAATATTAAATATTGCACACACATACAACAATTGATTGTTTGAGGCACGCGTTATTCAACTCGTCTCCCACGAGGAACTGATGGGCCTAATGAATGAGTTTTGAGGCACGCGTTGTTCAACGAACTGATGGGCCTAATGAATGAGTTTTGAGACACGCGTTGTTCAACTCGTCTCCCACGAGGAACTGATGGGCCTAATAAATAATTTGCATACAACTTGATAATATGTAATACATCACAACAAACAATATTTACATTCTAAGTTTAGATCTATATATGGTATAGCACGAGTTTGAATAAGCGAATTAATTTAAGCGACACATGATACACCCCAAAACATGAATAAAAAGGGGAATTTGTAAGAATTCACTCACAGTGGTTGCGTTTCTTGGATTGATGATGAATGCGCACGAATTTGAATTTAACCACGAGAGAAACTAACCTAAATAATAAGAGAATGGTTCGGTAAATAAGTGGATTTTATTAACAATTTTAATAGGATTTTTAGATTTATTTTTGTGAGTTTAAGGTCATTTTCTAACTTTAAAAATATTATTTTTAAGTATTTTTAATTGATTTTTAAATAAAATAAATAAACAAAAGAAATAAAATTTTGACTTTTTGACCGTTGACTGAGCGTTGACCGAGCCGTTGACCGGTCGGACCGTGTTTATTATATGCGCTGAGTGAGGTTCGAACTCGTGACCTCCCGTACGCGTGCACGCAGCTCTACCAACTGAGCTACGTGTCTAACCCAAAATATTTCTGTTTTTAATTATACTTATATACTATTTAGATTATTCAGAAATCATTTATTTTAAAAAGAATTTTAATCATGTCGAACCGGTTGCAGAAGCAGGATTCGAACTCGGGACGTGTACGTTATGTTTGCACACAGTCCACCACTGGACTGTGTGTCTAACCCGGTCATTATTCCGGTTT
This sequence comes from Scalesia atractyloides, assembly GCA_947069175.1. Classification (NCBI taxonomy): domain Eukaryota; kingdom Viridiplantae; phylum Streptophyta; class Magnoliopsida; order Asterales; family Asteraceae; genus Scalesia; species Scalesia atractyloides. The sequence goes on from CAMTDV010000019.1 coordinate 71,928,417, forward strand.
TTATTATAATTATACACATTTCAAAACTTCATCTTCTTCGATTTATAAAACCAGAGAATCCACCCGATTGTTTAATCGAAAATTTTTATTGAATTAGTTGATTGATCAATACTGTTAACGAAATAATTTAAACAGAACGGATTAAAGGTGCTGTACCGAACAGTTGTGATTTCCGACGAAGTTCCGGCGGCTGAGGTTAACTCCGGCGATGTTTATCTTGCGACAGATCTCTACAGGAAGTTTGAGGTGAGTGTGGTGCTTTCTGTCTGAGCTCTAGAAGTCTTATTTTAGAGTAAGGCGAAGGGATGAAATGGATTCGTTTTCTGGCGACTTGCAGAGAATTCCGGCGAGGTATTTCTCGATGAATAGCGACTTGTAGAGAGGGTGAAAGTTGTGCGAGTGTGAGCAGGTTTTTGAGAGAATACACATGGTATTTATAGATTGACAGAAAATGCCCGATTTCAGTTTTCAAAACCGAGTATTCAAGATTTTCCGGCGGTTACGACTATAATTGGGGCTAGACATCGGTTATAACCGATGTCGTCGACGGTTAGGCGTTTTAGTCAAAAGGAGAATGGCTGAACTCGCGGATTGCCGGATTTTCCGGTGATTGCGAGTTCCGCCGCGCTGATACCTGGTTTTTGAATTTGAGTTTTGATTTAAGTATTAATTGTTTCAGTATATTAACTAAAGGCAGCATGTGGCGGAGTGGTGTTGTGGTTGTTTGGTGAACTAGCTGACCCGGGTTCGAAACCCGGCAGCTTGTTATTATTTTTTTTTTGCACTAATTTTTACTTTTTAATAATTATAGTTTTTAAATTCTAAAATGTTTATTAATTATGTATTGTTTAAAATTAATTTGAGCTTTAAACATGCAACAAAAATTTTAAATGGATGTTCGGTTAATAAACGAAGCGGTTTTGAAAACCCGTTTTTTTGACGGATGTTACAACCCTACCTCCAACGGTACAAGCAGTATAAACTCGAGGAGGATACATCTTAAGCTTGCCAACAAGCTCGTCAGGAGCAGGAATCACGAAATTATTATGCGAAATCGGTGTTGCGAGGGTGTCGTCGGAGCTGGAGGTGGTGGTTGCGAGTTGGATTGTAGGAGCCGGGTTTGGATAAGAGTGTGGATGCGAGATCGGTGTTGGTGGTTAACGGTGATGGTTAGGGGAGTGGTGGTTGTAGTGATGGATAGTGGAAAGAGGGTTTAGATCTAAAAATTGGTTGGGAGGTGGTGAAATGGTGAGTTTTAATGATGATGATTTTTTTTTTTTACTAAAATGTCCCTTGTATTTTTTTCAACTTTTCCAGATATGAGGACTTCATTATTTCCTAGCATTCTCACTCTAACTATACTCTATAGTTGATCCTCATCCATCTTGTATTTCACATATAATTGTCAAAATATGTCTAATATACTTAGCCTAATGAACAATGACATGTCAGTTATAATATATGTTAAGTCATTTTTTAAAACTTTTTTTTTCAACTATATGTTATTTTTTTATAGAATTGATAATTGTTAATTCAATTAAAGTGTACTCCTCTAAAAATCTTTTTATGATAGTTAAGTTAACTTAGATTGCAATTAAAAATATATAATTACATATAAAAATTAAGAACTAAAAATGATTTCTTATACCACCCATCTTTTTATTATTTTCCATATTGTATTTTTAATACTGAAACCATCCAAACACATTAAATACATAATTTGTTTTATAAATCACTTATAAAAAAATATTATTATAATTTTTCTCCATTTTTTTAATACTCTAACAAACATAATTTAGAAATTGATGATATTTAGAGGCTTAAATCAAAGCTTTATCGTATGTAATAGAGGAGAAGATAATCTTAATCTCTAATATGTAAAATCTGTATATTCAAGAGAAAGTAATTGTTATATTTTATCTTTATATCGTGTAACATAATTGATTAACCAAAGCATTATGGAATATCAATTTCTTTTGAGGGAGAGGAGATGTTATCATGTATCATTTTTTGGAATTATTTATTAAAGGCTGGATAATAATTCTTATGTTAATGTACTTATTATGGTTAAGGTAGTATGAGAAATTAACATATGACATTTAGTGGATTCATTTATTAGAGTTTAGATAAAGATTTGGAGACTTCAAAGGAATATTGTCCGCTATTTTTTCGAATACAAAATGTGTTGATACCTACTCACTTATTAGGATTGACCATGTACCTTCACCACAACTATTTCAGTTGTATGATATTTTAGACCGACTAACACACACCTTTTAATCTTACTTTTAAACTACGTCAATGTTACTTTTGAAATATATGATGGACTGTGTAACCACCTTCAAATAATTGAATCACTGACGATTTTGTTATACTTGTTGAGAAGAATTAAGTGGAAATGTTAAAAAAAATCACATTATGCATCCTTATATAGATTGTAAATTTTTTTGTATGGTCACTAATGCTGATGTAGTTAGTTGGAAGCTTATCGAACGGAACTCTTCTATGCTAGTTCTAGCCTATTGATTTCTATTTTCACATTGAATTTGTTATTATGCACGATATTCTTGTAAGTTATCTAGTTCTCTGTGAATAGGTAGATTCAGGATATTTTTTCAGTTGGTTCATTTTGATAGATTTTCACTATTTTTCTCAATCATACAAGGCTCTAACTGTGTTTTTAACGAATGGGTTCATGTGAATTGTGAAACCCCAAAAAGAGGCTGGGATCCGCTCCTGCAGTGAGAACCGACTGTTTCTTCCTCCTACAATTTACAATGAAATTGACTTCCACTTCAATTTGTGTTGCTACGCGCCCTGAGTGTTAGCAACAGTATCAAGAAACTTATTGACGAGATAATTTTTCCTGATCAAATTGCTAAAATTTGGGTGTTTGCGATACACCTAAACTATGCACGTTGAAATATCATCACCAATATATGCGTCATTGTTGTCTACGACTTGTCATCCACAACATATTTTTCCTAATGATGTTCGTCAAGATATGGTTAATACACGTTGAGTACAACGTTGCATTATCAAACTTCATTCGGTCACTTATTGAGTACAACGTTGCATTATCAAACTTCATGCAGATCATGGTTGCATATCATACCCATAAATATCAAGCTTATGATGTTAAACACATGTTTATAATTGGAGGGTTGTTCTTATCGGGAGAACCTCTCTAATTCCCGGATAGAGGAAAGGTTTGGCTACATCCCACCCTCTCCAGACTTTATCAATAGCTTGCCATACGTGTGCATGTTGTTATGTTGTTAAAAGCATGCTTTTGAATTTTCAGAAAATTTTTAATCCACTAAAGCGGTTTTTGGGTTACAAATACTCGGATCATTTATCATTATTCAGACAAGAAAAGGATATATTTACTGGGTCAGGATACAATAGGAAGTTTCTTTGGCTAGGAAGGCTAGGAAGTAATCTTGACCATCAATTGATTTAATTAAGGGCTAAGATTAAATGAGTGAAATTGAAGAGAAGAAAAGAGGCACGTGGGTTTGTGTAAGGGTCTTCTAGTCAATCCAGGACAATAGTTTTTCTCTCCTCCAATTTCCCCCCATTTTTTAAACGTTGATAACTTTTTCATACGACATTATTTTTTATAAAAATTGCACCAAAAAACGAGCGTTTTTTATCTTTAAAACAAGTATGCTATTGCTATATTTCTAAAAAATAATTTCGGAAACTTAGTTGCGTAAAACGCAATGAAAAAAAGCTGAACCTGAACCAACAGTACACAAACAAAACGCAACCATAGCGAAGCAGATCTGCAGTTAAAAAACGCAACAGCAGCAAAGCAGATCTGCAGTCTGCAGAACGCAACGCTGACCTGCAGTTGTAAAACGCAAATGCAGTCAGCAGTGAATCTGACCTGCAGCAGACAATAAAAAAGCGTAGTATTTTCTTTTATGTAAAATGCAACAGCAGAAAAAAAACGTAGTGAACTGTAAAACCAGCAACACTCGAGCCCTGGTTTTCGGAACGGCATTCGTGTCCGCAGGACGCGCGGGTGCACACGAGTTCGACTAAATTCCGGTTCCAATTTGCACCCCTCCTGCGCACCCGCGTGTAGGACTTATGGTAAAACATGCCATAAAGTTATGTTGGTTAGGCAAAGGTTTCACCTTATAAATAACCTTATACTTTGTCTCAACACTAATGTGGGACAAGTGGTTTACCATTTTGGAACATCTATTTAAACACACTTAATTTTCAACATTATTATCATTTCATTTCAAGTTCAAAAAAGCATCATAAAACACAATGGACTAAAAAAATAAATTGTTTTTTTTTTCTTTATAAAAAGCAATGAATTAAAACACAATACAAAGTTTATTTCTAAAACGCAATTAACTAAAATATAAAAGAAAATGTACTTTCTAAAACGCAAATCACAAAAGAAAAGTATCTTTTGTAAAACGCAATGGACAAAAAACTGTGTTTTTTCATTATTTTGTAAAACGCAATGAACAAAAAACACCCAAAAACTTTTACGTTATTTTTCAGTAATGTAAAACTTAAGAAATTTAATTGTAGTGCATATATGTGCTTTCAAATGATTATTAATCACAAACTTTTCAGAGCATAAAGAATATGCTTTTTTGATATTTCGATTAGCATATTTAGTGCATCCTCATGTTACTGACTTCAAACTGTATCTAGGAGACAAGGATTTCAACTGCAATTGACTTCAAAGTGTATCATTATCCATAATGAACAAATCTTAATCCATCAACAAGAAGTCTGTTCCTATCATGGTATTGCTAATTAACATCAGTTTGTTTGCATTCTACAATCATCAACTAATACGATCATGAAACAATGGGATTAAGTCCTTAGCGACAAACATAAAACTGTTTCATATGATCATCAATTTGTGTTTTTTCATTCTTTTGTAAAACGCAATAGATAAAAAACAGTTTTTTTCATTATTTTGTAAAACGCAATGGACAAAAATCACCTAAAAAGTGTGTTTTTTTATTCTTTTGTAAAACGCAATAGATAAAAACCTGTGTTTTTTAATTATTTTGTAAAACGCAATGGACAAAAAACACCCAAAAAGTGTGTTTTTCATTCTTTTGTAAAACACAATAGATAAAAACAGTTTTTTTTCATTATTTTGTAAAACGCAATGGACAAAAAAACACCTAAAAAAGTGTGTTTTTCATTCTTTTGTAAAACGCAATAGATAAAAGCCTGTGTTTTTTTATTATTTTTTAAAACGCAATGGACAAAAAACACTCAAAAATTGTGTTTTCATTCTTTTGTAAAACACAATTTTAAATGATAGTCTAAACTGAAAGGTATTTTGCAATTTTTCTTTGAGACATTTTGTCAAACACCTGGTGTGCAACTTTTTTTAATGATTTCTCAATGAAATTGGAACTAATGATGTTGCCCAAACGCATGAATACATCAAGAGAAAGAGTAGAATTAGAGATATCTTCACTTTGAATTCAAAAATGTTTGAGAAATTTGAGAAGAGGAGTACCTGTTTTAACAGAAATCTTATGTTCCATCGCATCATGTTAAATTGAAAAAAACGAGAAATTATAGAAACATAAACTGGGTTTCTTCAAAGAAATCGAAGAACATGTTGATTGAGTGTTCGAACCATTCATTGATGAAGAAAAATTGTATCGTGATGTATAATTCTAGAGAGAGAAAAGGAATGAAATGTTGAAGATGGTGAGTTTTGAACATCTGGGTTTTGAAGATACAGAGAAGGGAAATAGAAATAATAGATAAAAGAAGAGTGACTAAAATACCCTTCCCACTTGTAATTCTACTTTTCCAGATGGACGGCTAAGATTACATCATATCCTTCCTACCTAAAACATACTTCCTATTTGATCCTCTCCCAACTTGCATTATTACTATTAATTTAGACCATTTTACATTTAAATTATATAGGCAACATGCAATTCAACTCAACTCAACTCAACGAAGCATTGCATATCCATTGAGGTGTTCGCAAGCAGAATTTCATCTAGCCTATGTATGATATCGGTCGCCTCTTCCTTTAACCGTGTGTTTTCATCAACTACCCTATCATGGCTCTCGACTAAGTGGTTCAACTGCTCCATGAGAGTCTGGTTATCACTTCTAAGACTAACCAGTTGGGACATAAGCTCTTCAACTAGCTTTTGTTTCCTTATTCTTGATCTCCGAGCAGACTCTCTATTCGATACCATTCTTCTTTGTTTACGATCACAAATGATGTTGGTTTGTTGCCTGTCGACTTCATCTAAAGTCGAGTTGTTGCTATGCGATGAAGGGTTTGAAGAGAAGTACTGAGGTATGTTGGTTAAGAAATTAGTCATATGGAGCACAGATATGGGATCTTGGATGTAGAAGTCGTCGGAGAAAAGCAATGAGCTCTCTTCAGGAGTAGAGTATCCAACTTGTGATCTTTGTGGAGTCATGATTGTGATCTTTGTAGATGATCAAGGCTGAGAAGGTAAGAGAACAATGAGCTAGTTATGTAGTTTTATAGTGAACACATATTGCCTTTGACAATTAATTACAACCGCTAGTTATTAGTCATATATAAAGTGGGGGCTTTATTGTCGATTCAATGGGATATTAACCCTCCAATGGGCTAACTGGCTAACTATATATATTTTCATAAGGCTATCCGTAGTCGTAAAGCCCCTTTGTGGGCGTTATGCGACACGTGTCGTGCCACGTCACATAGGGGCTTTATAGGGCGTTATATCAATAGAGCCTGTAGTCATAACGCCCCTACCTCATCATTACCCAACTAATTAATTAACCCTTAATTATACATATATATGTACGTATATATGTGTGTGTGAGTGGAGGGAAAACATCAAAAATCCAAAACGCCGCTATGCTGAAGGCGTCTCTAAAAAAATTTAATCCCATAACGCCCCGTAGTGGTGTTGGGGGCGCTATAGGGAGCTTTCGTGCCTTTCCCCCCTTGCAAAACGGCCCAGTACACAGTGCCTAAGGGAGAACTTTGCCTACATTGGTCAACGTGCGAGACACTTTGGATTCTTTCTAATTAGCAAATGTTAGACAACTTAATTATAATAGAAATTGACTTTTACAGCGCACATGACAATTTTTTTTTATAGAACCTGACTGTTCTTTTTTTTTTTTAACGCCAACGAATCCTCTAAATTAGCTACTGACGAAATTCATTACATTGGGATACACTTGCCTCTGAACCAGGAAAAACCCTCACCTAATTTTTTAACGGCCAACGAATCCTTCAAATTGACTATTGGCGAAATTCACCAATCCTTCTTTTTTTTTATGGAAATCTAAAGAAAAATTAAAAAGCATTTAAATAAATGTTTCATATATTTAAACAAAACACTCATACAATTAAAATATTATACTTCTCTTGACCAATGTTTTTTACACTTATGTCATCTGAAGCATACAAATAATTTTTTTAATTTTTTTCACAAAATAATATTACTATCAACCTCTCCATATATTGATTACATGCTCTTTAAAAAAATGTACGAGTTCTCACAACTTACCCGAGTTCTCATTATATCCAAACTATATATATATATATATATATATATATATATGATTAGGATCATGTGAGAAGCACTAAGCTAATTGAGAAACTTGAGAAGAAATCTGGACCACACATTTTCCTAAAGCTTTTCGTAATATACATATATGTGTAGCTTAAAATTGACTATATACATCTGTGTATAATTTAATATACATATATGTATATAGTCAATTTCAAACTATACATATGTGTATATTACGAAAAATTTAGAAAAATGTGTGGTCTAGAATCTTTATCAAGTTTCTCAAATAGGGTGGACTTCTCTTAGGATCTCTACCCTATATATATATAAGATGCTCAAAGTTGTGTGTTCGAAATGTAAAAAGCTATGAAAATGAAAAAGATTATTGTCCGATATTGGAGGAGGGTACAACTTTGGGCGGGGTATACAAGTGGAAGCATAGGATATTGTTTCCCATATAGAAACCGTAACGGTGGCAACCACCTTCACACACTTGGGTGATGGACAAGGTGACTCTTTAAAGGCGTGCACATGCGAGTTGCTTCTAAGCAGTAGGATGTCCTACTTCTCGTTCCCACTAATGGTACGAGTTAAAACCAAGTATAGGAAGTTCCTACCCCTCAATTCCTTTAGTGTCGCGTGTTGCTAAAAAGTAGTAGGAAGTTTCTAACGCTCGGTTCCTACAAAGGTGCAGTAGCATGACTCGGTGTCTCTTGGTTCCAACTACTTAGTTATTGTGAAGTTGCAATTGTTGCTCGGTTAATGCTAAGCGATTATGAACTAATGTCGAGAATGAATATAGCATTTTTGGTTGAACTCATAAACTCATATTAATGAATTTGATATTTTATCACAAAATCAAATATGGATGCTGGTTTCCTTTTGTGATAATACTTGTTGAATATATAGTTAACCAATAATACCACTAAAATTCACCACTAAAGACACCGTTTTGAGTCTTTTTCTTTTTTGTGTTAGTAAAATTCTATTTTTTGTTTATTACGTAGTTCGTTACTGTGTACTGTATTATGCTACATTAATTTCCTACTGATAGAACGTTTATGTTTGTTTTATTATAAATGAAAAAGACACATCTTTCTTACAAATATCAAGGGTGGAGAACTCGTGAGTCGCTAGTCGGCCGGTGAAGTGGGGACTAGCGACTACTCGTGATTACTCGAGATTAATCAGGATTAATCGGATCAGGTTTTTTATATGCAATTTTCAGTTTTATGTATAAATATATACATTTTTATAGGTAAATATTTTAAGTAGCTAGGTTTTAAATCTTACTCAAGTCATTTATTTAAGTATAAATGATTAATTGTTGGAATTCATATGATTTGGTTGGAAAGTGACTGGAATTTAGAGGTTTTGGCCGGAATATACATGTTTTTTTGCTGAAATCTGGTTGGAATTGTCGATTTTTGGTTGGCCTAGTAGAACCTAGTCGTGCCTAGTCGGACCTAGTCGGTTAATGGACCGATTTAAGAAAAATTACTTAGTAACTGGACGATTAGCGATTAATCGCACACTAATCGTCGCCTAGTCGCGATTTTTACAACACTGACAAATATAACTATCATGGTCTAAGTCTCACCATGCCAATAAGCGACCTCAAATCAAACACAAATAGCCAAATCGACCCAATGTGAAACCCCAAGTTGAAATTAGGTAGTTTAACTTCAAACCACATCACCCCATATGTGTTTCTACACAAATTTAAACAAAACACACACACATATATTAATCCTTATCCCTAGCTATCTAATAGAATATTATTTGTAAATTATTGATTTTTTTTTTATCATAATTAGAAGATATGAGTTGACTGGCTTGTTGTGTAATTATCCTCAATTTAGTATATGCATTTAGATAATACTACATAATAAATTACTAAGGTTTTGTTATCCTATATGGTACTAGGGCTTAGAATTATTTTCTGCTCTTCTTCTCTCATTTCCAATTTCTCTGTTAGTATCTTGGATTTTGGTTGGTTGTCAGACTTGTTCCCTTGTCCTTCCTGAGTCACAATTTTCTTTTTATTATCCCTTATGTCTTTGGACGCATTAGACACACATATTGTTGGGCTTGTAAGTCTTGTAGGTCCTACTTTGGCTTATCTTGGGTAGGGCTGTTTAAAAAGCCCATAGCTTAAGGCTCGTTTGAAGTTCGCTTGAAAAAATTCGAAAAAAGCTTGGCTCGAAGTCAGCTCGGTTTTAAACGAGCTGGTTCGGGCTCGGCTCGGTTTTAAACGAGCTGGTTCGGGCTCGGCTCGGTTTGTAAACGAGCCGAGCCCGAGTCAAGGTAGGTTCGGTTCGTGGCTCGTTCATTAGTAGGTCAGTTGGCTCGCTCGTTTGGCGCGTTTAAATTAAACCCCAAATTATGTGTGTGAGTATGTGTTTATATACATATATTCTAATATATCTGAGCAATGTTGTTTAATTAGTAATATGGTTACTTTTTTGTTGAAAGAAATAGATTCTTAAGCTATAGTTTTAATTATTAATATTGATTTAAAAGATATAGATTAAGGTAAGTAACAATAAATCTTTTCTTTTTCGTTTTATTGTTTGCCCAAAATTACAATTCCGTTTAAAAAATCCGTGGCTCGAGGCTCGCTCGAAGTTTGCTCGAAAAGCTCAGCTCGAAGTCAGCTTGATTTTAAATGAGCCGGCTCGGCTTGATTCGATTTTTAAATGAGCCGAGCCCGAGCCACCCTGGTTTGGTTCGGTTCGGCTTGTTTACAGCCCTAATCTTAGGAAGTGAGTTTGCTAAACCCTAATTAATCTCTGTATATGATTTATGTACTTGTATTTAAAATTAACAACTCAATAAAGAATATCCTTGTTACCACTCATAGACATAGGTTAGTTTAGACAAAACCACGTAAATCTTATTGTTTATTATTTTGCTTTTGTATTTGTGTTCGTGTGTGCTAGATCCTAACATATATTAGGTGGGTTTATATGCTTTTCTCCTTCCATCACAATCATAACACCTATTGTTGTAGCCATGTTTGCATGTCTCTTAAAACCAGGTACAAATTGGGTGTGCAAGTGTGTTCTTAGTCACAACCCCATATTGAGACTTCCACAATCGGATTGTATGAATTTCACAACTAGTCAGTTCTAACTAACAATGGGTTAGTAATTTATCGACAAAATTATGTCCTTAAGTCCTACAATAATTTAAATATGGTGATGACATGTGTACTCAGACCCTACATCTTAAAATAACCAAGAAGCTAGAAGCTTAGAAGCCATAAACACTAGTTTCTCAGCTTATAGCATATTTATAGCAACTGCTATCACAAAAGTCAAAGGCTACAACATAGATACCAAATCCATAAAGTTCACGTGGGAACTCACACGCCTCCCTCGCTAGATACAAACTTGTTATTTTCACTAAAAGGACAAGGTCACCTACACATTGTTCATGAATCGTGAAATTAAATCGGAACCACTTTAATTTTGTTAGAAAAATAAAAATAATCTTTTGTTACGATTTGTCCATTAGAAAGTTTACAAAATCCGTTGGTATGTTCCCATGGTACAAATTTTTACTAAGTTTTCACCGACTATTTCTTTCGTTAGAAATGAGATTAGGCTGAAAGGTGTGGGGACATGCGTTGGGTTATGAATCATCACGTAAGACTATTAACAGATTGCTACACCACCCCCTTGCCTCATCCAATAGTTCACATGGGTTAAACCATGGCAACCATGGACCTCTTTTCCTTTTTCAATTTCTTTTCCTTTTCACAAAAATAAATTAAAATAAGATTGGTTTGGATCCTGACCACACCCTTAGGATAGTGGTTCTGGATGATAGATTAAAAGTGGGTGACATGACGCTGATGTGGAGGGTCATGCTAATCATATTAAAATAATTAGATTCTTTGTAACCAAAAAATGATGCCGTTTTCAACACTCTTTTGTATACTCTCATACTACTCCCTCCGTCCCATTAAATGTGTCTTATTTTGAATTTTCAAAGTCTTTATTTATAAACTTTGACTTTAGTTATATATTTTTTTGTGTTATATAAAACTTGAAGAAAATTAACCCGATAAAAACACTTGTAAAACACACTCAAATCATATAACTTCCATCAAGTATTATCTAACGCAAACAAAATTATTTAAGGTTAAAGTTTATAAATAAAGACTTTAAAAATTCAAAATATGACACTTTAATTAGGACGGGGGAGTATTATTTATCCTTTATTGCGTTATCATACAACTATTACAATAATTTCTATCATGGGTAAGGTCATTTTTATCTAAAGTTCAACACATATAAAAGTAACATCTAATAATTAAAGTATTATATGATGAACATGAGTAAAACCTTCAACAAATGAGAAAGATTATGTAAATCTTTCTACTTAATTAGAGCCACAAGCTAAGACTTATAAATCAAAACAACCAATGGTAAAGTGACATTACCAATGTAAAAGTCTTGGGACAGTGGAAGTGCTCAATTAAATATTAATTGTTCTTTTAACCTAATTCCAAATTGGATTAAATATATTACCTGAAAGTTGTCAACTTCAAGCTTTTTTAATCCCACTATTGGCTTGTGTCAAATACGGCACTTGGAACCAACTAAAGTATATTTTGTGAGCCACTAGGTTTATTTTGAGTTACTATCTCTATCAAAGAATAAGATCATTTGTTGTTTGTGGATAAAATTATGTGGCTATTAGAAAAGGATTATTCCACTCAATATAGGAGTTGGCCATCACCTTTTGTAGTAGGTTATAGATTTTAATTATCCTAAGTTTCACTTGTTGGCCGATAATAATCTCAACTCTAAAAATTCATTCCAGTGATTTCAACTTTTAAGAATTTGGTCTCAATCAATCCTTTTTCAAACTGCAGGTGCACATGAATCTATTGAGGAAGCCAAATTCTTATATGTTATAAAAGGATCAACTAGCGCCAAATTCTTAGTTGGGATCGTTAGAGGAGATTAGTAAAGTTAGGATTATTATCGGCTAACATGTGAAACTTAAGATTATCAAAATCCAATAACCCTTTGTAGTATAAGAAAACTTGTAAATCGATTATGAGGAGCCCAAAAAATAAATCTTAGTTGATTGAATTTGTATTTCTATTATTATTGACGTGTTTTTATTTGTTTTAATTAATATCAAGGTAAATAAGACTTGAATCAGAGTGATTTGAATTGTTATACGTTCTGAATTGAGCTTGTATATCGTCTATATATCATAAATATTTTATATCATACGATGCAAGAGTTATAACTATATTCTGCCACTTTACATGATTAGTAGATTCAGTAATTTTTATTGTAGAATTTAACATAAGTAAGGGAACACATCTTTTCTTGATGATCGATAAAACTAGAAAATGAATTAAAGTAAATATATTTTCCAAAGGAATAATGAATTTTATTAATCCCAACTATTAGTTGTTGGTCGACAACTGTTTCAACTTAAAAAATAATCAGTGGTGGTCCACCTTTTCACATATTGTAAATCAATGGACCTTTGCTAATAGAAAACGAAAATGAGAAAAAAAATTAAAATTCTTTTAGTAAGGGTTCGTTCATTTACAATATGTGAAAGGTGAGACCACCACCGGTTATTTTTAAAGTTAAGACTGTTACCGACTAACGCTAATAGTTGGGATTATTAAAATCCATTATTTTTTTTAAATGGTTGGTAGATTAGAAATAGAAAGTCTTTTCATCTATATATTAAATGCAACCCTTATTGTCACCGTCTAAGGTTGGATCTTCTAGATATTTTTTTTTTTCAAATCAAGGTTCCATGGATTTTCATTTAAAAACTTGAAAATTACATCGAAATATAAGGTAAACGGGTAACAGGTTACATCGCTATCTATTTTTTGGATAACAAAAACTAAGTATTTTAAAAAACTATATCCGTAGATAGGATAATGTTTGAGTTGTTTTGTTTAGGATGCCGTTCTTAGTGTTTGGTGTTGTTTTAAGATTGGGTTTCTAAGTTAAATGGTACTCATTGTTTTCGTTTTGACGTTTGTCCTGTTTTTCTTTGTGCATTGTAACGTCTTGCTTTTCGTTACCTTTTGATGAGTTTTTCATGATTAATTAAAAAATATCAAGCTTATCATCATTTCTATTTTATTTGAAGAAAAGATAAAGTTATTATGAACCCAAATAATGCTTAATATTATATGTTTTGACATTTCTTTCTCCATATATTTAGAAATGTAGTAAAGTAGTGGGATTCTCCCATCCTATACGATGATAACTAGGTTGATCGGTTTAGTTCGTTATAATACTGACACTCGTTATTGCAACTAAAAAAGAAAACCCAAAAAGTAAAGTCATGTATGCCCAAAATGATATCTACATGTATTTTACATCGATTGTAGACCATAAACACATATACTAGTTCCAGTTATGATAATACCGCTAACGATATTGTTCCGTTGGAATTAGTTCGGTTCGTCGTGTTATAGGCACTCATATAGCCTAAGCTACCCAAAAGTACTATATTATGAATAATCCTTTTCTAACAAAATTTTAATGGAATGCCGAGGAAAAAAATTAAACACGGTTGAGTTTGTTTTTTTAAGTTAACAAATGCAAATTATATTTTTAACGCAAATCAAATAAGTTAAAACCATATATTATAAATACTACAAGGGTGAAATTAAAAATTAAAACACAATGAATTTAAAACATATATTATTAATTGTATAAGGGGTAAATTAAATTAAATTTAAAATAAAAAGAAACTTAAAATAAAACAACCAATAAAAGAACTTAAAATGAAACAGCCCATCATAGTGATCTACAGTGAACAAAGTTTGCAAATCTAATAGATATAATATAATTCGATGCATATATGTCCTTAACATAGATACATTTTTTCCAATCATATTAACATCCCCTAATACAAGAATATTAAGATTACATATAATCTCTACCTAATGAAAAAGTAATTGGTATATAATGTGTCATAATCATATAAGTTTAAGTTTTATTTTTCAACTTCCCTATTTTTATTTTACTATTTCATATTCTATTTCGTAACTAAACTGCTAAATAAAAAGCCAATAGTAATAAAATTAATATATTAAATCATCTAAACTATAATCATTATTAACTATTTAATATTTTATTTGTTCAACTTATGTCTTAACCTGGATAGATGATATTTCACGAAGTATAATCACAATATCATCATGTGAGATGGTGTAATAGAGGATATTTCACGAAGTATAATCACAATATTTCCTGAGATAATTTGGGAAGCCTATAAACCAAGAAAATATCACGTCTCAATATTCCAACATGCTGTGGAAAATGTGGTTTTATTAAAAAAAAAGTCACAATCACACTACGTACTAAATAGCTAAAAGATATTGGAAATTCCTACGAAACCCCAATATGGGACCAATATTTAATGGATAAAAGTTTCCTATCAAGATGGTGGTCCATTGGTATAATTTTTCTTTTTCACAAAAATAATGTGAGTTTAAGTTTCCTATCAAGATGGTGATCCATTGGTATAATTTTTCTTTTTCACAAAAATAATGTGAGTTTAAATTCTTGCAATTACAATTTACAAGGTTATGCAATATTAAAATGTAAAAAAAGCGATAAAATAAAGTTTCATATCAAAGTTTTTGACGGGAATTTTTTATATTTTCAAGAGAAAGATATGTACTCTTTAAAATATCAAAATTGGGGCTTTAATTACTAAGAATTTGATTAGAAATATATCACTAAACATCATGGGCGGATTTACTCTTTAAGGACAGTTGTGCATAATCATGGGCGGATTTACTCTTTAAGAATTTGTGATTTATCGGATGAGACTTTGGGTCATTTATTTGGCTATTATGATGAAGCTACTCGTGTATGGGCGTTGATATTCGGTTGGCTTCACATTTCGTCTCCTTCTTCTAGTAAGTTGTTGGATCTTATTTCTTGGTTGGATTCATCGAGTTGGTCTAAGACTCTAAGTAGACGAAGCTTTTGGTGCATGGTATTATTCTTACAAGTTGGTGGGTTATTTGGAGGCCACGTCATGGCAAAGTGTTTGCCCATAAGGGCCGTCAGAAAGCAAGCATGTTTGATTCTATTCTTAGTTTCTCTTTTTTGTGGATAGTGAACAAAATCAGGAAAATTAGCATTTTTTGACGAGTTGGTTACAAAATCCGCTCCTTTTTTGCTAGCCCTTCGCCAGACATTACTATATAACTTGCCATAATAAAAAGCGAAAATCGACTATATGTAATGAAACTGAAAATGGTCGAAATAGTAGCGGTGGATCAAGATTCAATAGCAAATTTTGTGAATGGTAATTGGCCGCAAACTAGTAAAAGATGAGTAAAAATAATTAGTCAAAGTTAAATTATAAATACCGGTGTCGTAGAAGTTGTGATCGCTTAATGATGGTCTAGTTAATGTTTTATTTTACAAACACTTTACTTAGAATGATTGCATAATGTTTTATTTTACAAACACTTTAATTAGAATGATTGCATAGCTAAGGTTTTTTTTTAATTTTTGATGAATATTTAAATTTTATAGTTTGGAAATATTTAATTTATTAGTAGATATAAATGGAAAAGCAACAAGTTTTTAATAATGTAGTAGCAGATTTAAGTTTGAGAGTCAGGTGGCAAATTTGGGGTGGTTGCAAGCCCAGTTATAAGTACTGCGACTGCTAGTTTAGTCTCTAAAATAGCTAGCAAATTAACCACTGGTCGCCACACATGATTACGTAGGGAGAATTTTTAACCATGTTTTTGGTCATAGAAGGCCAATTGCGGCAAAGTTACAACCGAAAAAGCGCTTGCAGTGGTAGTTTTATGATAGGACTACGTGTACTGGTTTTATGTTTTTTTTAACTACCACGTCATAAAGTGCTAGCCACATCGCTATCACGTAGTCATGAGCTCTCATTCACTTTTTTCACCTTTGATGTGTAATGGTTTCACATGTTGCATATATATATTATATATATAGGGTAGGGTTCATGCGAGAACCGCGAGAACCAATGTGAACACAGGGCATTAGTGTAAATACATAACAACTTTTAAATTAACCGCCTACTCCTTGCCTTCTCCTCCTCCTGGACTCCAATCGAAATCAGGGCAATACGATCAAAATCATTGAGGATAATGGCACAATTAGGGATAATCTGAAGAGCAGACGCCCAAAGGACTCACGATTCGTCGTAACCTAGTTATTGTCAAAAAAATTCAGCATCGATGCATCGTTCCGTGAATTTGTAAGATTATCAGTTAGTTTTGCACTCGTATTATTGTATATGATAATACGACGCTAATCATCGATTCAGGTTTTTTATTATGTGAATATGACGCTTAAATCGTCGTTTCATATCTGCATTATTGAAAATTGTGTTATATATGTGATTTTTTTAGGGAACAGGGGTGAATGTTTTGATAGAACTATATGTAATGTGGTATTTATGTGTTTTTTGTATGTATTTATGTTACTGATTAATGTTAGATATGATCGGTGGTAATACATAATTTGATTTGGTAAGGGTTAGGGTTTTGTGTTGCAGCAAACATGTTGATAAGGTCAGTCGTGTTAATGCACATGTGCATAGTTATGCATTTATGCATATTTTGCTAGATTAGGTTCATAAGGTCAGTCATGTTATGTTGATGCAAATGTGTATAATTATGCGCACATGCATAATTTGTTAGAATAGGTTAATGTCATTCATGTTAATGTACATGTGCATAGTTATGCACATGTGCATAGTCTGCCAGAATATGTTAACAATGTAATTTATGTTGATGCACGTGTGCATAGTGATGCATATATGCATAGGTAATGATAAAGTTAATGTTAATGCACATGTTCATTGAGATTGTATGTTTGTTAATCCTTTGTTTTTTTTGTTTATTATTGTAGATCAATAATGGAAAAAAAATCGAAGAAGGTAACTTTCATTTTGAAATCAAGAGATGAATGGTCACACAAATGGCGGATACGATGAAGATGATTACGCAACGGTTAAACAAAGAGGTAAAAAAAAGTTGATTAATATTTGATGATGCAGTTGGGAGTTTATGCACATGTGCATCCCTTTATTACTTTCATGTTAAATGATATCATTTATGTAAAACATTAAATATATAGCATGCGGGTGTGCAAGAATTAAAAAAAAGCATAAAGAGGAGGACCAGTAAGTGAAATCGCGATGAAACATTGAACAAGTAAGCGAAATCCCTTCATTACTTCACATATTGCGGGGTGTTCACTATGCGACATATGGAGATGTATAAAGGGAGTGGTGAGAAGTTTGATTGCAGATTCTAGCAAAGATAAAGAAATTAAAGACATGTAACTTACGAACATGAGGATGAAGAAAGCAACAAATTTGCTCTTATCAGATGCGAATGATCAAGTTTGTTAAAATATGATGTATTATGTTTGTTTGGCAGAGGAAATGTTGGTACTGCACATATGCAAAGTTTGATATAGCATACATATTGGCTTTGTATAATTTATTACGAATGGTTATTTTTGTTAATTTAGGATGTAATATGTTGTTTAGTATAGTATATGCCGGTGATGCATATGTTGAATAAGGATTGTTGTTCGGATTATGTGATTCCTTATGATAAGGGTGTTATATTTACTTGTTGTTACACTAAAGTTGTATGATAGTTGTTAATGTTGGTAATGCACATGTGCATTAATAAAAAACAATAAACATGTCAGTAATGAATATATGTATATTTTGAAATATTGTATATTGGTTCATATCATATTACGTATGTGGTACCCTATTACGTATGGGGTACCACATTACATATGTTGATGTATATGTAAAGTAAAATGAATTATATGTAGTTAAAATATTCATGTATGCACATGTGCATTGGTCGAAATAATAACAATGTGTAGTGAAACTGTAAACATGTATGCACATGTGCATTGGTCGAAACAATTACCATGTGGAGTGTATGTGGTACCCTATTATGTATGGGGTACCACATTACATATATTGATGTATATGTAAAGGAATACAGATTATATGTAGTTAAAATATTCATGTATGCACATGTGAATTGGTTGAAACAATAACAATGTGTAGTGAAATAGTAAACATGTATGAACATGTGCATTGTTGGAAACAATAACCATGTGGAGTGAAACAATAAACATGTGTACATGTGTGCATTTTTTTCAAAACAGTAACGATGTTGGTAATATATGTTAGGTGGTCAATAATGAAATTGTACATGTGCATTGTTTGAAACCATAACCATGTGGAGTAAAATAGTACCATGTTTGCACATATGCATTTTTCAAAACAGTAACCTGTTGGTAATATATGTTATGTGCTCAATAATGAAATTACATACGATTATGTCTAATAAGTAATTGATATCAAAGTATCATGATCTCATTCATAATATATGAATACGTATCCAGATAGTGCAAAATGATTGTAAACAAAAAGATATAAATAAAACAAAACGACGCATGTATGAACATCTACGAGGTTGCTCAGGTTCATATATGTATGCAGGGACTTTAGGATCATCATACATCTTCATCAGTGTCATTGGAATCAACGTCCTCCCAACTATTAAACCCTCCCAACTATTAAACGTACTGTTTATAATAGTGATGTATTCAGCATCAACATCGGGTATCCAATATGGTGTGCCATTAGGTGTAGAAGTCGCAATAATTAAAAAGAAAAACATATAATATTTTTTATTAATATGGTATATGTACGTGTACACATGATGTATAAATGTTTAACAATATTTTTTAGTGATGAGTTTAGGGTGTTGGTAATGTGATGCACATGTGCATGATTATGTAATGTATGAAAATATAAATAATAACTGTCAACAAGTAATTTACTTGATGAGAGAATAATGAAGCATTTACAAGTAAACTATGAAACACATATAAATGTATAATACCTTTAGTTTCAATACGTATGAATTGCAACTTAGTTGATATAAACTTGTAGGTGATGTCGTAATTGATGTTGAAGTAGTATCACAAGAGATTGAGTGTTGATGTGACATAGTTTCAATAGTACGAAAATCAAAAGTATGAAGATTGTGTCGACTATCAACCGACTATCAACTGGATTAGACCTAAATTTGTGAATGTCAAGAGTTTCAGTAACAGATGGATGAGGATCGATATGTGATGAATCGGAAGATACTATAAATGTGTCAACTGGAGTACGTCGTCGCTGATGGAGTTATAGTCGGAGTAGTTTTTGTTGTAGTGGTGGGGGTAATATGTTAACGTCGATTAGGAATTCGTGGATGCCGCCGTGAACGGTGGTTAGTCAACCGGAGTACGTCGCAGATGGATTTATAGTCGGAGTAGTTGTCGTTGTGGTGGTGAGGTGATGTGTTAACGTCGATTAGGTAGCTGTGGATGTCGACATGAATGCCGCCGTGGATGTCGTCGTCGTGGATGCCGCCGTCGTGGATTCTGCCGTGAATGGTGGTAAAACCCTAGTCTTCAGATCAGTGATATGAAAAAAGAAGCAGTGATGCGGTGTGTTATAAGAAACATGATATATTTACAAGTTTGTCATGTGTTCACATTGGTTCTCGTGGTTTATATATATAGCGGATGGATCATGAGAAAACTAGTTTGAGAAAACCAAAAAACTAACTAAAAAAACCTAAAAACATATCAATTTTTAAATTTTTTTTATTAAAATTCACTAGAAATAATATATAAAAAAAATTTCAAAAAAAAAAGTTGTACTGTACATGTGCATAATACGAAAAAGCCTAACCCACCCCCACCGACAACCCCAAAACCTAACCCCACCACCCCCCAAAAACCTAAACCCTCCCACCCCTACTCCACCCCCACCCAAAGTTTCAAATAAACGAATAAGAATAACAAATATTGAATGTGTGTTTCTAAAGCTTGTCCTAGCTTGATTTCTTCGCACCGTCTTGTCTATCAACCTGCAACATGTATTAAAATATGATCAACAAAAAAATGTTGAGCGAGTATACAAGTTTGATACAAGTATAATAGAATACAAAGACTCATCCAACACGAAAACATATAACAAGTTTCACCATGCTAGTTAACGCAGTCCAAGTGATAGCCCAAGTTTCCAATGTGTTACATGCCTTTCCTAAAGTATAACAGGAGATATACATGTCTCCTCCTAACAATACCCCAAAGACTAACGGGAGATGCATTACCCCTATAGCATATGGATAATACTATCATTGTTAAGGTGAAACTACACACAAGGATTAAACGTTCACATAGCATCAAAGTCTCAAGTATCACAAGTTTCATGTTTTATGTTTACATGGATAGAGTATGTTTCAAATAAGTTTCAAGTGTCATGTGTCTTAATATAGAATACATGTTGCACCCCAAAAGTGATAAAACAAAAAGGGGATCGAGTATACTCACCTTAGGATGCGTATAAGTTTCTTGGAGTTCGCACGAGTGAAGATAAAGGATTCAACGAAAGCGTTTAACCTACGATAAAAATAATGAATTCGTTATTGTTTATGGTTTCAATATAGATATTAGGAATCGCTTAATTGTTTGCTCTCGTTTAAGCTTGTAGGGTTAACTAGTAATGGTTTTAGGGTCTTGATAAACTAATAACTTTTTACTAAAATAAAGTGAATATCTTAATAATTATTAGATTAATAAGATTTATAACATAATAGGATAAAATAAGATCTATAATGCTATTATTATTATTATTATTAGTATTATTAATTATAATAATAATAATAATAATAATAATAATAATAATAAATCAATTAATAGAAATAAAAGAAAACAAATGTTTGAAATATACTAAACTGTTTAAAAAAAATCATATCTATTTCATGGTGTGTGTTTAAGATGGTAAATGGTTTTAAACACAAACTGCAGGTTTCTTCTTCATGGATTAAAACAACGAACAGACATAACTGTGAGTTTGTAAACACAAGGTTCTAGATTGATTAATCACTTAACAGTTTATAATGTGTAAGGGAAGCGATTAGGGAGCAAAGTTTATACCGAAACCATGTGCGGCGAGATTCCTGCAATGATCGATGTCTTCTCCGGTGACGGTACCGGTTTTTCCGGCGATGGCAGTTCTGACGGTTGCAGGTTTCCGGCATCTCGGCAAGGTGCGTGTGATGAGACAGATATGGTGAGGTTGTGACGTGAAAGAAAAGTATGAGAGAGGTGTAGGATGGAACGAGGTGTGGGACTCGATATTTATAAGCGTTTTGAGAATTCGCAGATATGGAAACCGGTTAGTGTTTGGTTCATAGGGTAGATGAGATTCAGACCAGGTTCATGATTGGCTTACGAAATGGAAACGTGTAAATGATTTGGTAAGCGAAAAATCAGCAAGCTGAAAAATGGAAGGTGATGAACTGTGTTTACGTGTTGATGTTTTGGCGCCCAAAGTGAATTCAGGTTCGAATTTAACAAGTTGATAAATGTAAACCGGTTTCTTAAAATAAGTGAATGAGGACTAATGGTCCGCTGGTAATGCGTGTGTTTGATAACATGGGTAGCGCGAGTTCGATTCCCGGCCAAGCCTTTTTGTACAATTTTCATGTTTTTAAGTTTCGGAAATTACGCAACTGGCCCCTGGGCTTTAGTTTCAATAAATGCACAATTAACCCCTTTACTAACCACCACCAAATATTAACTTGGCTAGTCCCATTAACTTGATGAATTAGTGATTAGGTTTTTGAATTAACTAAATCTTGTTAACTAACTTAGTTAAACACCTTATATTAAGATCCTTATTTATTTAAATAAATAAATAAAATAATTAGATAAATAATTGAATGAATAATTAAATGAATAATTTTATAGTAAATGTATTAAAATAAATGAAATAAAATTTATTAAATAAATATATGTTTAATTAAATAATTGAATCATTAATTTAATAAACGCGAAATTACGGAGCGTTACATGTGCAGTACAAGGTTTTTTTTTTGAAAAAAAAAATTTTTTTGATACATAAAAACAAGCGATTTTTTATAAAAAAATGTAAAAAATTTTGTATGTTTTTTAGTTTTCTCATGATCATCTCCATATATATATATATATATACATATATATATATACATACATATATATATATACATACATATATATATATATACATACATATATATATATATATATATATATAAGGCCCAATTGCAACATCTTTCCAAGTTCTACCGAACAATAAACCAGCCTAGTTAACTAATTTCTTAGCACAATTGTTCGACCTTTAGCCCTGGCTTTACGTCCACCCAGTCCAAGAAATGTTGTGATATAAAATAGGGGCGACATCAATACATATTCCAGAAGGTTTTGGTAAAATTTATACTTTGACGCAAAAAAAAACAGGGTGGGAAAGGGGACAAGGTGTAACATCCGTCGAAAAATGGGTTTCCAAACCTGCTTCGTTTATTAATCGAATATCAAGTTATAAAATTTTGTTGCGTATTTATGATATATTTTAATTTTAAACAATACATAATTAATAAACAATTTAGAATTTTAAAACTATAATTATTAAAAAGTGAAAATAAAGTAAATAAAAAATAAAACCGGCTACCGGGTTTCGAACCCGGTCAACCGGAAGACATAACTTACACATATCTCTTCACTTCGCCACTTGAGTTGTTTGTTGATATAGCGAATCAATTAATACATATAATGAAACTCGAAATCAAATTCGGTCATCAGCGCGCCCAAATCGCTCTCGCCGGAAATACCGACGATTTCGCCAATTATCGACGGTTTTCTTTGACTTAACGTATGTATTAACATCGACATCAGTTATAACCGATGTCTAATCCCGCGACATCAGTCATAACCGCCGGAGAAAGGCTGACCACGAATCAAGACTAAATCAGACCCAATTCATCGTGATTCTTCCCTATAAATACACACCCAAGTCTCTGGAAATCATTTCGCTCAAAATCGCACCATTTCTCGAATCAATTTCACTCGCCGGAGATATTCTGAAATCGCCGGACTTTCGCCGGAAAACCGAGACTTACATCAAAACGGTAAATACCTCGACTCTTTCGGTTTCAATCCATTGTTAGACTATTACTAACTTCAATCCATCAACCAGAATCAGTCCCAGACGACGTTGCCGGATATTCTGCACTCGCCGGAAAACCTCTGGAATTTCCAAAATCTCGCTGTGAATCGGTATAATCATTTAAACCTTCTGATAATCATTGTTTAGTAACTCAATTTCGCAACTAATTGATCAAAACTGTTAATTGATTCAATCAGACGAAATCCACAAATCAGAGCCGACGACCATTGCCGGAATTCTGAGAAATACAGTCTGATCGGTACATTCGATTCCTTAACTCTTTTTATCCATTACATTTCAATTAGTAATATGTTCGACGAACGATTTAAACAAGAACAGAAGAATATTGGTCGTCTGAGTCTTTGAATGAAGAAGACGAAGTCGACGATGTCTATATGAATAATTAAAACAAGTTATTAAACTGGGTTAGACACACAGTCCAGCGGTGGACTGTGTGCAAACACACAACGCACGTCTCGAGTTCGATCCCTGACACGACCCTATCCTCTGAAATAAAAATGTTCTTTTTTTAAACCGAACCGTATTAACTCGCTGTAAGATGTTAAGTTTAATAAAAACTAGTATTTTAACCAGGTTAGACACACAGTCCAGCGGTGGACTGTGTGCAATGTTAAACAACGGGTCCCGGGTTCGAGACCTGTTATGAGCACCGGTTCGGCATAATTAAAATTCTTTTTAAAATAAATGAATTCTGAATAAATTAAATAGTATATAAATATAATTAAAAACAGAAATATTTCGGGTTAGACACGTAGCTCAGTTGGTAGAGCTGCGTGCACGCGTACGGGAGGTCATGAGTTCGAACCTCACTCAGCGCATACATACACAAGGTCCGAACCGGTCAACAGTCAAAGTCAACGGTCAACGGTCAACCCAAAAAGTCAACATTTTTTTTTATATTTTTATTTATTTATTTAATTTAAAAATCAATTAAAAATACTTAAAAATAATATTTTTAAAGTTAGAAAATGACCTAAAACTCACAAAAATAAATCTAAAAAAAACCCTATTAAAATTGTTAATAAAATCCACTTATTTACCGTACCTTTCCGTTATTATTTAGGTTAGTTATTCCTCGTCGATCAACTCTCTAAACTCGTGCGCATTCAACATCATCAAACGAACGCACCCAATATGAGTGAATTCTTACAAATTCCCCTTTTTTTTTCATGTTTTGGGGTGTATCATGTATCGCTTAAATTAATTCGCTTATTCAAACTCATGCTATACCATTATATGATCTAAACTTAGAATGTAAATATTGATTGTTGTGATGTATTACATATTGTCAAGTTGTATGCAAATTATTTATTAGGCCCATCAGTTCCTCGTGGGAGACGAGTTGAACAACGCGTGCCTCAAAACTCATTCATTAGGCCCATCAGTTCGTTGAACAACGCGTGCCTCAAAACTCATTCATTAGGCGCGTGCCTCAAAACTCATTCATTAGGCCCATCAGTTCCTCGTGGGAGACGAGTTGAACAACGCGTGCCTCAAAACTCATTCATTAGGCCCATCAGTTCCTCGTGGGAGACGAGTTGAACAACGCGTGCCTCAAAACAATCAATTGTTGTATGTGTGTAATATTTAGTATTATGTGTTTTGTGAATAAATTTACATCTACATTTACTCATATGTGGTTATGCACTTTATTTTATAATCAATACAATAAACACGTTTAAATGTTTTCATAGGATTCACTCGCCAACTTTTTGTTGACCCAAAAACCATTTTTACACATGATACAGTTAGACAGGATGAAGCAAGGAACACATACGAAAAGTGCCTTAGAAGAAAAATAATGAAGTCTAGAAAGATGTATAGAACATGTTGTACTAGTATGATTTGATTGTATGATCTCCTTTAAATTGTAATAATAAATATGAAACATTATAATAAATGTCATGAGCTTTGATGAAAACCCAATCGCGCCCGATCACCTTTTTCCGCTGCGGGTCGGGGTGTGACACAAGGCCCCCTCGGCCCAACTAAGATCATCCCGTACTAGCTCACATGCGCGTCAGCTAGTTTAGCGTGTCAGGTCCGTCGCCATGTTGCTTGTTAATGAGTTTGGATCGAGGTGGTATGTGGAGAAAGCAAATTATTTTCATTTTATAGTTTTAACTTGACATTATATATATATATATATATATACATACATACATACACATCGGTTCAAATGAAAACCATCCCTAGTTGCGAGACCCGCGAGAACCACTCTTCATCAATTAGATAATGTCACCTATACATTATTATTTTAAATCTAAATGGTTATTTTGGTAATTTACTCAAAATATCATATCTACTCTCTCTCTCTTTAAAGTTTTATCAGACTTTTCCATCCATCATCTCTCTCAATTTTAACTCATATTTCACCTAAATTAAAACTGTTTTTTATCGAAAAAAACAAATAATAATAAATAAATAAAACCATTCTGTAATCAGATTTTTCTTTTCAAAATTTGTAATAAAACTAAATACATATTTAAGTAAATTATAATAAATTAATATATTAATATATACTTAAGTCAAGTGGAAAAATAGCCTCCATACGATAGTATTTAACCAATGTAATTATAATAAATTATATATACTTAAGTCAATTGGAAAAATAGCCTCCATACGATAGTATTTAACTAATGTCACATTCTATAGTATGATTTAATTTGGTCAATATTTTATATTATTAAAACTTAATATAAATGCCAAAAAAGACCCCACTGTATATTTTTTTGTTGTTAGTTTTAAATTTTTTCAGTCGATAATGATACGTATCAACTTATCTGAGACATCTATTTAGTCGTGATTTTTGGGTGGGTTCGTTTGCTAAGATCCTTAAATTATCTGAGATTTAAAAAAAAATTAATAATTCATGTTTAAAAAAATCAATTGAGAGTTAAATTAAAAAATTATCTGAGAAGTAGAAGAAAATCAATAATGCATTTTTATTTTTTTAAATAAAAACAATCTTATTAATTAAAACAAAATCAATAATCATGTCAATCATTAAAGATGTAGTAAAAAGACCAATATGCCATTTTCTCACTAAAAAACAAAATGTCATTAATTAAAACACAATCATTACATTGCTTTATTGTCTTTTTAATCTCATACATCCAAACACCTTTGATCAAGGTTAGTATTTGTTCCTACGGTTTCTCGCAACTCAAGGTGGTTTTCATTTTAACCCATTATATATATATATATATATATATATAATAGAGAGAGAGAGAGAGAGAGAGAGAGGATCTTGTAAAAGGGTCCAAAATGTGAGAGGTGTGAGAAATATTGTGGAGATGACATGTGTCCTCAATTTAAATTAATTCAAAAGGGTAAACAAGTAATTTTCTCATTGATTCATTAATTGATAACCTTCCATAACCGCCACCCTTTATTATAGGAATACATAATGTATGGATGTATAGTGTTATACAGAATGTGTTCTTAGTATTGTGTTTTAAACCTGCATTTTCACATGGTGTTTTAGACCTCCATTTCCCGAATGTGTTCTGTCACACCCCGACCAATGGCGGAATCACGGGGTTAGTGGCACTAGGCGACCAGATTGTTCTCACGAGAAATTCCATAACAATTATTCACAACATTACTAAACGTTTAACATCCCATACTGTTAAACATAATATTCTAAATAATCATTACAAAATCCAAAGTTTTCTCATAAAAACAAAACGGTTCGATTTCCCCTATATTTATTACATTCCAACTAAACAAAAAATAAATAAATAAATAAACTAAGTTAAGCATGCAACCATCCAAGCATCCATAGCTAAATCCTCAACTTGTTACATACGTTAAAATACAAGTCAGTACAATTAAGTAAATGTGAGCATACATGTTTGAATACTACTAGCATAATCGAGAAAAGCTTTTACGAACCAATCTAATTACATATCATGATACACCAAAACACTTAACGTAACATAGACTCATTTCTCATGCTAACTACGTGAGAAGGCTTGCGCGTCCGTCCTAACTAGACCCCGTCGGGTGTAAACCACACTATAGTACCATACTAGCTAAGGAGGCAAGTTAACGAAAACAAGTCCTAGTCACATGTTTCTAGTATCACGTATTCGAGCATATACAATCAGATTATTTGTGTGTGATAAACAGTTTGATTTATGATGTGATTTTGATATATGAACTATGTAACACCCAAAAAGTGCGTTTAAAGTGAAAAAGGGTCAAGTATACTCACTGTGGGTGCGTTTTGGTAAGAGTTCGGGATCTGAGGAGAGTTGAGAAAAGCGCCGGATCAGCCTGCATACGCGAACAGAAGTGCATCAGTCTCTGAAAGCTGAAACGGTTAAGTCTTGGTTGGCAGTAGCCAGTCGGCGAACTTGTTGTAAACACACAAGTTCGAGCGAACTTGTATGATTTTGGTGAGATTAGAGCCAAGTTCGGTCGAACTTGATGAGTTTCCTGAGAAACTTGTCAAGTTCGAGCGAACTTGTAAGAAATTCTTACTGACCAGCAAGTTCGGTCGAACTTGTATGGTTTCCTAAGAAACCAGGCAAGTTCGGGCGAACTTGCAAGAAAATTCAGTGAAGAAATACTCAAGTTTGGTCGAACTTGACCCAAATGGGTACAAGTTCGGTCGAACTTGACCTGATAAGCTGGTGATTCTCGAGCGAACTTGGTGTTTCCGAGTCCAAAATCTTGCGTTTTCGCGTCGTTTGCTGAGTAAATCGAATGTTCATCCCTCCGACCTTGTGCTACTGAGCGAACTTAGGTCAGAGAGGTCTTTTCAGAGCAGTTTTAGCCGTTTTACAAAAGCGTGGGCTAATCCGGACGAACTCGGGGTTCGTTCGGGTTAGTCCGCTTGTGTAAACCGTCACAAACGTCCGTGTGCTTCCAGATCTGGGATCTTGAATGATAGATGCTTCGTTTCATATCAGAAATGAACAAAACATCCTCAAAAGTCCGTGTTTTGTGTCAAAATCGATATTTATCAAAGGTTTTCTCAGATCTAGAACTTACAAGCCGAAATCTTGCAGATCTCGTGTTTGGGAAGTCTCTACTATCACCAAACCGAACTCGTATTGTATAGATCTAAGCTTAAAACAGAAGTTTTTGAAGAAAAAGATGAAGATTTTCGTAAAAGAATGAGTTTTGATGAAAACGAAGGCTATGCCTTGTGCCAAAATCGTTGTAAACCTTTGTAGATCGTTGATAAACGTTGTCGCAGTGAAAATCGGGTCGATTCTTACTTAGAACACGAAGGTTTCGGGTTGAGAGAGCTCTGACCGAATTTACAGCAAGTTCAAATGAGAGAAATGAGCTTGGCATTTATAGGCGAAGGCAAAAAGTGAGGCTGGTGAGACCAAGTTCGGCCGAACTTGCATGAAAACATGCAAGTTCGCGCGAACATGAGGGATTTTAAGAGAATGGAAGCCAAGTTCGGCCGAACTAGTGCGTATATGCACAAGTTTGAGCGAACTTGAGCCAAACAAAGAAGAAAGCTTGGCCAGTCAAGTTTCGGCCGAACTTGGTATCACCAAGTTCAAGCGAACTTGACCCAAAAGCTGGGTTTTCTTCGTTCATTTCGCTTCAAGAGTTCGATTGGTTATTCGGTTCACATTAGATAGTTATATTAAGCGTTTTAATTGATATAATAGTGCGATTTAGCGATTCGAGAGTGCGAGAGCGATGCGATAGCGAGCGTAAACATAACCACAAACACACATAACACATAAATAATATAAAACCACATAAATAACTGCGATTTGCGATGCGATGAGATAGCGATGCGATTCAATAAGCGATTAGATGCGATAATAACGTAATACACCATAATTAATTAACATAAACTTTATTATTCTCGAATCTCGGAAATACATAAGACGGAAACAAATGAAAAGATAAAACGAAAAACAGAGTTGTACATGTTCTTAGTTTAATGTTCATATTATGGTTATTGTACATGGTGTTTTAAACCTGCATGTTTTAAACGTACATTCCAGTAGTTGTTCTTCGCATGTTCATCGTATAGTGTTTTACACCTGCATTCAGTATGTGTTTAAAACACCACGCTTTAAATCACAATACAATTAAAACACCACTGTATGAACATAGACAAAACACATGGACTAAACATCTCATCGAAACATATTTTTTTCTCTATATAAGTATAGCCATATGGTAGTCATATTAAAGATAAAAACGCTCGTTATTATGGTGTATTTTTTTAAAAAAAAAGTTACGGAAAAAAATTATTGACGTTTAAAAAAGACGGGGTGAAGTTGAATGTTCATTAATGTTAGTTTTTTAATTTAAAATGTTAAATTTAATTTATACCATTAATCAGAAAATTAATACGTTTAATAGTAAACATTATTTAAATTTTGCATTATGATCTCAACTATTAGATTCTAGATCCAAATATGTTGATTCTTCCTACACTTCTTACAAACACACCCTTTCTATAATAACTCCACCGTATAATATATATATATAATATATATATATTAAAAGGCAAAAGGTTCACACTCACTATTCATCATGGTCGATCAAGGCTACCACTTGCCAGCCTTCATTTTTTTTAATTTCTAACACTATTTTCTATTTTACTTTTACAACTTTAACTTTGCTAATATATATTTTTAATTATCTGTTTTAACTTTTCTAATATACATGTTTAATACTTTTACTTTAATAAAAGTATTTTTCTTATCATCTTTAATTCTTCTACTTTAACTTTCCTAATATACATGTTTAGTTCTTTATTATAACGTAATACACCATAATTAATTAACATAAACTTTATTATACTCGAATCTCGAAATACATAAGACGGAAACAAATGAAAAAGATAACAACGAAAAACAGAGTTGTTACAGTCTCCCCTACTTTAGGGAATTTCGTCCCGAAATTAGGCAGGGGTAAACAAGATTGCGGATATTTCGTTTTCATATCACTTTCAAAGTTCCTCAAGTGAACTCAGCGCCGCGTTTGCCTTTCCATCGGACCTTCACGATAGGTATGCGAGAGCGTCAGAGTTTCTTGGTTTCCAGATCCATGTATTTCAACGGGTTTTTCCACAAATGGAGAGTCTCGTTGATTTGCAGATCTTCGAG
Source organism: Scalesia atractyloides (assembly GCA_947069175.1). Classification (NCBI taxonomy): domain Eukaryota; kingdom Viridiplantae; phylum Streptophyta; class Magnoliopsida; order Asterales; family Asteraceae; genus Scalesia; species Scalesia atractyloides. The sequence continues at coordinate 71,959,168 of CAMTDV010000019.1, forward strand.
AGGGACAAGCAGATTTTCTTCGGCTAAGCACTTCTTGAGGTTAGACATGTGGAAAGTCGGATGTACTTATGAAGTTCCTCCAGTAATTCGAGACGATAGGCTACTTTACCGATCCTTTCCAGAATCTTAAAGGGACCAACGTATCGAGGCGTTAGCTTTCCTTCTTGCCGAAGCGGACCACTCCCTTCCAAGTGCAACCTTTAGGAGAACGTGATATCCCACTTGAACTGTAGGGGCTTGCGGCGTTTATCGGCGTAACTCTTTTGACGACTCCGAGCTTTTAAGAGATTATCTCTGATTTGGAGGATCTTGTCCGTCGTTTCTTGAATTAGCTCGGGACCAGTGATTTGTGCTTCTTCGATCTCGTGCCATGCAATAGGCGATCGACATTTTCTTCCAATACAGTGCCTCAAAAGGAGCCATTTGAATGTGGCATGATAATATTATTGTACGAGAATTCAATCAAAGGTAAATGCTTATCCTAGTTACCACCAAAATCTATGATGCACGCACGAAACATGTCTTCGAGGGTGCGGATCGTTCGCTCAGTCTGACCGTCGGTTTGAGGGTGGAAACGGTACTGAGATTGAGAGTAGTACCGAGAGCGGATTGGAAAGTCTCCAGAGACGCGAGGTAAAACGACCGTCGCGGTCAGAAATGATGTCACGAGGCGTCCCGTGTCGACATATAACTTCGTCGGGTATAGATTCGGCGAGTCGTTCAACCTTAAAATCTTCTCGTATAGCAATAAAGTGCGCAGATTTAGTGAGACGATCAACGATAACCCAAATTCTATCGTGGCCGGATGAAGTGCCAGGAGTTTAATAACGAAGTCCATAGCTATACTCTCCCATTTCCACATCGGGATTTCGGTTGTTCGAGTAAACTAGAGGGCCTTTGATGTTCGGCTTTAACTTTCGAACAAGTTAAGCACTTTGAGACGTACAAGGCGATATCCTTTTTCATGCCCGGCCACCAGTAGTTAGGACGAAGGTCCTGGTACATCTTGTCGGCACCGAGGTGAATGGAATATCGAGATTTATGAGCTTCGCCATTAGCAACTTACGAAGATTATCAGACTGGGAATCCAAATGCGATTGAGATAGTAGTAAATACCATCAGATTTAGATAAAGCTTGAGTTTCGGCACCACATTTCATTTCTTCTTCCAAAGTATTCTCGTTAAAACATGTGCTGAGCGGCACGGATGAGAGTTTCAAGTTTAGCACAAGCTTGAGAGTCACGAATACCATATACATAGCTTCGTCGACTTAGAGCATCGGCGACGACGTTTGACTTTGTCGGATGGTAGCGTATCTCACAATCGTAGTCGTTGAGAAGTTCAACCCATCGTCGTTGTCGCATGTTTAGTTCTTTTTGATTAAAGATATGTTGTAAACTCTTATGGTCGGTGAAGACCGTACACTTTGTACCGTAAAGGTAGTGTCGCCATATCTTCAATGCAAAAAAACCGCACCGAGTTCGAGATCATGGGTTGTGTAGTTCTTCTCGTGGATCTTGAGTTGTCGAGACGCATACGCGATAACCTTGTCTCGTTGCATAAGAACACAACCAAGACCAAGATTAGAGGCATTGCAGTAAACAACGAAATCGTCGTTTCCGTCGGGTAAGGCGAGAACGGGAGCGTTGCATAGCATACGCTTGAGGGTTTGAAAAGCTTCCTCTTGCTTGGAATCCCAAACAAAAGGTTTGTCTTTATGAGTTAAAGCGGTGAGCGGAACGGCGATTTTCGAAAATTCGGCGATGAATCGACGGTAATAACCCGCCAATCCAAGGAATGAACGGATTTCGGAAGCATTCTTCGGCGTAATCCAACTCTTGACGGCTTCAACCTTTGCAGGGTCGACGTGAATTCCTTGACTATTATCGATGTAGCCGAGAAATTGGACTTCTTCGAGCCAGAATTCACATTTGGATAATTTAGCATAAAGGCGATTTCCTTGAAGAAGTTCGAGGGCTAAACGGAGATGACGAGCGTGTTCGTCTCTCGACTTCGAATAGATAAGGATATCATCGATGAAAACAATAACGAAACGATCTAAGAAGGCTTTACACACACGGTTCATCAAATCCATGAAGACCGCGGGTGCATTTGTAAGACCAAACGGCATGACCACGAATTCGAAATGGCCATAACGGGTACGAAAGGCGGTTTTACGAATGTCTTCTTCCAACACGCGTAACTGATGATAGCCGGAACGAAGATTGATCTTAGAAAAACAAGTAGCACCTTGAAGCTGATCAAATAAATCGTCAATCCGAGGAAGAGGGTAGCGGTTCTTTATCGTAAGTTTGTTAAGTTCATGATAATCGATGCACATACGGAACGATCCATCCTTCTTTTTCACGAAAAGGACCGGAGCGCCCCATGGCGAAGTGCTCGGGCGTATGAAGCCTTTATCAAGAAGCTCTTGAAGTTGGCTTGATAGCTCGTGCATTTCGGATGGTGTGAGGCGATAAGGAGCTTTAGCAACGGGAGTAGCTCCGGGAACTAAATCGATACGGAGTTCAACATCTCGATAGGGGGTAAACCGGGTGAATCGTCGGGAAAGACTTTAGGAAATTCACAAACAACGGGAACGTCTTTATAAGTCTTATTTCTCTTCTCCGTGTTCACAATATGGGCGAGGAAAGCAACACATCGCTTTTGCAAGCATTTGTGTGCTCGAGTACATGACAAAAGCATCAACTTCTTTGAGCGAGTTTCACCATAAACATGAAGTTGATCACCATTAGGAAGAGGGAAACGAATCATTTTATCGAAGCATACAACTTCAGCATGATTTTCGCGAAGAAATTCCATGCCTACTACGATATCGAAACTACCTAACTGCATAGGTATAAGATTGATCGAGAAGACATGGTTGTTGAGATCGAGATTACAACCACGTAAGACGGAATTAACGGTAACGGTTCTTCTGGTGGCGACTTCCACATCGAAAGTCTTTGGGAGTTTAGCGCGCTTACATTTTAAAACCTTGAATTCTAACGATACAAAACAATTATCGGCACCAGTATCAAATAAACACGAAGCATAAATACCATTAACGAGAAACGTACCATTGACAACATTGTTGTCATTCTGAGCCTGGCGATGGTTGAGGTTGAAAGCCCTACTACGCACAACTTGTGCTTGCTGCTGCTGCTGCGGTGGCTGTGCTGGCTGCTGCTGAGGCGGCGGTGCTGGCTGCTCTTGCTTAACTGGACGATTCGGGCAGGCATTGGCGAAATGGTTAGGATCACCACAAACATAGCACACACGTGCTTTTGGAGCTTGCTGATTGGCTGGATGAGGAGCAGGTAAAGCTGGAGCTGCTGGAGCCTGAGGAGCTGGCTGACGAGGGCTGGTACGGCAGCTCACTATCAAATGGCCGTAGATATTGCAATTTGTGCAAAAAGGGCAGTTGCCACCCACTACATAATGATATGTGCACTTAGGGTACATCGTGTGAGGACCAGTATACGCACGCTTGGCAGGAGGTGCGTTGGGTGCTGCGGATTGGAGCGGCTGCGGGTTCGTTGGAGCTGCGAGGGAGAAGTTCTTGCTGGAGTTGTAACATCCGTCAGGGTCGGGGTGTGACAGGAGTTCTCACGCTTGTGACCACGGCGACTGTTCTTTGACTTGCGGGGCTGATCGGTATGAGGAGCTGCTGATTCGGTAACTGCTTGATTTGCGACCTTGGCGTTCTTGAAGTAACCGGACTGAACACGCTTGTCGTTGATTTCGGCTGCTAACTGATAAGTCTCCTCGATGGTAGCAGGGCGTGCTGCTTGCACAAAGTCAGCGACGCAATCGGGGAGAGCATTGAGGTACTTCTTGATTGCCTTTTCGGTCGTGTCAACCTGACCGGGACAAATGATGCTCAATTGCTTGAAACGAGCGGTAAGACCGGCATTGTCAGGACCGTCTTGTTTGATGTTCCAGAACTCGTTCTCCAATTTCCGAATTTCGTATGGAGGACAGAACTCCTTAATCATGATCTCCTTAAGTTCCTCCCATGAGAGCCCATAGGCTTCATCGTTTCCGCACCTGTTGCGCTCGGCTGTCCACCAATCGAGAGCCCTCGACTGAAACACGTCGGTGGCGTTGATAGTGCGCCGTGCCTCGGGGCATCCACTTTGGCGGAAGGTAACCTCAATCGAATCAAACCAATGGAACATGGCACTCGGTCCTTCGGTGTCAGAGAACGCTAGAGGGCGCAAGCCTTGAACTGCTTGAAGCTGAAGCGGGATTTCGGTGCGTCACTCTTGGAGTCAACGGACGAGTTGCTGCTAACCGCTTGAATTTCGCTAACAATTTTCGGGATCACCTTAGCCATTTCCTTGGCTACGAGAGAGGCGATGCGTTTGTCAGCGTTGTTGCGCTGAGAGGTGCGGCGAGTGTAAGATCCCATCGATGCCATTACATAAAGGATTTAGATTAGACGAGATCCGATTATAATAGAGTTATGTTTAAAATATTTATTATTATTATTCAAGCAAGCACAAAACACGTAAACACGTAGCCACATGGACACATAAGCATGTAAGCACATAAGCACGTAAGCACATAAGCACGTAAGCACATATTTGCACGTATTCACCATTCTAATAATAACAATGCGAAGCGCGATACGAGATGCGAGATATAGGCGAGATATATAAGCGATATATAATGGCGAGATAAGCAAGATAATACCACGTATGAGGCACACGTCATCATAGGCGTAAGCGAGTTAAGCGATTAGTTTGGTTGGTGTATTAATTTAGCGTTTTAGATTACGAGAGCTTTGCGAGTTGTGCATACATTCGATGGAGCGTAAATTCGATAAATCGAGAGAAACGATGATATGATAAATCATCAAAGTGAGAAATCGAGTAAAGCGAAAATTCTCAAAAATTTAAATACATAAATATTAATAAACTCGATGATGCGTAAATCGACGATATAGGCTTAAATCAATTGGCAGTGTTCGGGGTTTTGAGGCATTCGACACGCCAAAGTGATTCAACTACCCTCTGCATTTGGACCCACGCTTTGGCCTAATAGATCAACGTTCTCACCGCAAGCGGCTAACGACGTTTACCCTTCAGATAATACGTGTTCCAAACCATCGTATAACCGAGACTTTGGTGAGATTGAAAATCGAGAAGCGGAGTTCATCATTAAGGTACGGGTTTCACCCCTGACTTAACAGCTAGTTCCAAATTGTGGTTACGCTTACCGACTACGTCATGCGTTCCACTAGATAGAAATGGAGATTTTTGTCGAGGTTCGGGTATCACCCCTAACTCAACGAAGATATCTCGTGATGAGTAATACGCGGAATGAGCGATCTTATTGAGAGTTTGCGGTTTTCACACCTAATCTCAACTTGATCCTCGTTTGTGAGATACGAGCGTCTCCAAGCGTGTATTATTGTATTAGCCTTAGGAAAGACATATTTAAGCATTTAATGGAAGTAGATTAGCATTTAATTCAAAGATTGGTCAATTGGGTACTTAAACATGCTACTAGGTCGAACATGGCAATTCTACCTATTATCCTAAGGAACTCACTCTGATACCAATCTGTCACACCCCGACCGATGGCGGAATCACCGGGGTTAGTGGCACTAGGCGACCTGATTTTTCTCACAAGAAATTCCATAACAATTATTACAACATTACTAAACGTTTAACATCCCATACTATTAAACATAATATTCTAAATAATCATTACAAAATCCAAAGTTTTCTCATAAAACAAACGGTCGATTTCCCTAGATATATTACATTCCAACTAAACAAAACAAAAGAAAATAAACTAAGCTAAGCATGCAACCATCCAAGCATCCATAGCTAAATCCTCAACCTGTTACATACGTTAAAATACAAGTCAATACAATTAAGTAAGGTGAGCATACAGGTTTGAATACTACTAGCATAATCGAGAAAAGCTTTTGCGAACAAATCTAATTACATATCATGATACACCAAAACACTTAACGTAACATAGGCTCATTTCTCATGCTAACTACCGTGGGAAGGCTTGCGCGTCCATCCTAACTAGACCCCGTCGGGTGTAAGCCACACTATAGTACCATACTATCTAAGGAGGCAAGTTAACAAAACAAGTCCTAGTCACATGTTTCTAGTATCACGTATTCGAGCATATACAATCAGATTATTCGTGTGTGATAAACAGTTTGATTTATGATGTGATTTTGATATACGAACGTATGTAACACCCAAAAAGTGCGTTTAAAGTGAAAAGGGGTCAAGTATAATCACTGTGGGTGCGTTTTGGTAAGAGTTCGGGATCTGAGGAGAGTTGAGAAGAGCGCCGGATCAGCCTGCATACGCGAATGGAAGTGCATCAGTAACCGAAAGCTGAAACGGTTAAGTCTTGGTTGGGCAGTAGCCAAGTTCGGGCGAACTTGTGTGTAAACACACAAGTTCGAGCGAACTTGTATGATTTTGGTGAGATTAGAGCCAAGTTCGGTCGAACTTGATGAGTTTCCTGAGAAACTTGTCAAGTTCGGGCGAACTTGTAAGAAATTCTTACTGACCAGGCAAGTTCGGTCGAACTTCTATGGTTTCCTAGAAACAGGCAAGTTCGGTCAACTTCTATGGTTTCCTAAGAAACCAGGCAAGTTCGGGCGAACTTGCAAGAAAATTCGGTGAAGAAATACTCAAGTTCGGTCAAACTTGACCCAAATGGGTACAAGTTCGATCGAACTTGACCTGATAAGCTGGTGATTCTCGAGCGAACCTGGTGTTTCCGAGTATAAATCTTGCGTTTTCGCGTCGTATTTCTGAGTAAATCGAGTGTTCATCCCTCCAAACCTTGTGCTACTGAGCGAACTTGGGTCAGAGAGGTCTTTTCAGAGCAGTTTTAGCCGTTTTACAAAAGTGTGGGCTAATCCGGACGAACTCGGGGTTCGTTCGGGTTAGTCCGGCTTGTGTAAACCGTCACAAACGTCCGTGTGCTTCCAGATCTGGATCTTGAATGATAGATGCTTCGTTTCATATCAGTTGTGAACAAAACATCCTCAAAAGTCGTATTTTGTGTCAAAATCGATATTTATCAAAGGTTTTCTAGGTCTAAACTTACAAGCCGAATCTTGCAGATCTCGTGTTTGGGAAGTCTCTACTATCGCCAAACGAACTCGTATTGTGTAGATCTAACTTAAAACAGAAGTTTTTGAAGAAAAAGATGAAGATTTTCGTAAAAGAATGAGTTTTGATGAAAACGAAGGCTATGCCTTGTGCCAAATCGTTGTAAACCTTTGTAGATCGTTGATAAACGTTGTCGCAGTGAAAATCGGGTCGATTCTTACTTAGAACACGAAGGTTTCGGGTTGAGAGAGCTCTGGGCGAACTTACAGCAAGTTCAAATGAGAGAAATGAGATTGGTATTTATAGGCGAAGGCAAAAAGTGAGGCTGGTGAGACCAAGTTCGGACCGAACTTGCATGAAAACATGCAAGTTCGCGCGAACACTGAGGGATTTTAAGAGAATGGAAGCCAAGTTCGGCGAACTAGTGCAATATATGCACACAGTTCAGAACTTGACCCAAAAGTTGGGTTTTCTTCGTTCATTTCGGTTTAAGAGTTCGATTGGTTATTCGGTTCACATTTGTTAGTTATATTAAGCATTTTAATTGATATAATAGAGCGATTTAGCGATTCGAGAGTGCGAGAGCGATGGATAGCGAGCGTAAACATAACCACAAATACACATAACACATAAATAATATAAAGCCACATAAATAACTGCGATTTACGATGCGATGAGATAGGCGATTCGATTCAATAAGCGATTAGATGCGATAATAACGTAATACACCATAATTAATTAACATAAACTTTATTATACTCGAATCTCATAATACATAAGACGGAAACAAATGAAAAAGATAACAACGAAAAACAGAGTTGTGCATGTTCTTAGTATAATGTTTATAGTATGGTTATTGTACATGGTGTTTTAAACCTGCATGTTTTAAACGTACATTCCAGTGTTGTTCTTCGCATGTTCATCGTATAGTGTTTTACAACCTGCATTCAGTATGTGTTTAAAACACCACACTTTAAATCACAATACAATTAAAACACCACTGTATGAACATAGACAAAACACCATAGACTAAACATCTCATCGAAACATATTTTTTTCTCTATATAAGTATAGCCATATGTAGTCATATTAAAGATAGAAAACGCTCGTTATTATGGTGTATTTTTATAAAAAAAAGTTAGTATAAAAATTTATTGACGTTTAAAAAAGACGGGGTGAAGTTGAATGTTCATTAATGTTAGTTTTTTAATTTAAAAATGTTAAATTTACATTTATACCATTAATCAGAAAATTAATACGTTTAATAGTAAACATTATTTACAATTTTGCCATTATGATCTCAACTATTAGATTCTAGATCCAAATATGTAGATTCTTCCTACACTTCTTACAAAACACACCCTTTTTACAATAACTCCACATATATATATATATATATATATATATATATATATATATATAATTAAAAGGCAAAAGGTTCACACTCACTATTATCATGGTCGATCAAGGCTACCACTTGCCGCCTTCATTTTTTTTAATTTCTAACACTATTTTCTATTTTATTTTACAACTTTAACTTTGCTAATATATATCTTTAATTATCCGTTTTAACTTTTCTAATATACATGTTTAATACTTTTACTTTAATAAAAAGTATTTTTCTTATCATCTTTAATTCTTTCTACTTTAACTTTCCTAATATACATGTTAGTTCTTTTACTATTTAAAAAAGTATTCTTCTTACCAGTTAACTTTGTTTATATACAAGTTTATTTCCCTTTAACAATGTTTTTTCTTATTGTTAACTTTTATTATATACATGTTTGGTTTCTTTACTTATAATCCTTTTAGTATTTCTTTTTTAGCGTGACGAACCAACTATACTCCCGGCACAACGCGCGGGGTAAAATTACTAGTTTATATTAAATGGTAAAATATAGTTTATAATAAAATATTGTCTACTAGAGTTAAGTTTCATCTATCTAGTGACGACATATAGATGAATTCGTTTAATCACTCAAATCGTGTTTGGTGGGCTTTGTTTATTTAATTCTTAAGTTATTGGGACAGGGATAAATATGTTTTATGTTTTATTATTGTATTGGGCCGTAAAACACGTTTTGTGGGTTGTATTTTAGGAGTCCATTTGGGTTATGTTAATGATTACGTTGCCTGGGCTTGTGAATGTCGACGGTTACCAAACCCAATTCTGAACCCGTAGAAGTGCTTCCTCATTCCCATGCTAGAGATGGGCATAATCGATTATTATTAATACCCGGAACGGTTCCTATCTGCAGGGCCGCCTTTGAAATTGTTAAAAAAAATTAGGCCCTGTGCGAAATAAAAACCCGGGCCTACCCATCCTAGTAAAACAAAATTTAGGGCCGTTGTTGCATCACTCAATAATTCGATCAAACCCTTATAAAAATCTCACATCATTGTTGTCGCCTCACTTAGCCCCGCGTCACTGTGTTTTATTTTACCGCCCCTCCCACCTTAATCAACGCTTAGTACTATATATAACGAACCGAACATACGCTATATTTAGAATTTTTTAAACATTATACATACATTAGTACCCTATTACGATTACTATATCATAAGAACCGAACAGATTCGGGTCACTTTCGAATAATTTGTAAAAAGATTATTTTAGAAGTTAAGAGAAAACAATATATGTTTATAATTTATAACTAATAAAAATATTAGAGCAAAAGAAATTTAGTTGTTTAAAAAAAAAAGGAAACGAAAACTTAGGTGAATAACAAGTATAAGTTAAAAGAATTGCACAACTCAGGAGAAAAAGAAAACAAAATATATCAATGGTTCTTTTGTACACAAAATAAAATATAAAGGGTTATTGATGACAAGTATAAATAGTTGTAGATGACAAGTTTAAATACTTGCAGCATCATTTAAATAAACCAATTTACGATTACAATATAAAGATCGAAACAATATAATTTGAAAAACAGATTAATTTAGAAGTTAAAAGTAAAACACATATATGTTTTATTGATTTTCATAATAATATATATATATAAAAAAAAAATTTAGTTTGTTTTCCAAAAAGCAAAAGGACGCCATGACTTACGTTAATACAAGTATAAATTACAAGTAAGTTGCATACTCAGGTAGAAAAACAGAACAAATAAGTATCAGTGGTACTTTTGTATCACAAAATAAATATAAAGGGCTATTGATTGACAAGTATTAATACGTTTAGATACAAGTTAAATACTTGCCAGCATCATTGAAATAAAAACCATTTACAGATTCAATTTTAAAAAGGATCAAAAGTTGCAATATTAATTTGAAATAAACGCCTCGAATTGAGACAATTAAAAGTAAACCCCTACCACTGACTATAGTGTTGTTTATGCTGAGCTTTGCATTAATAATATATGTATATAACATATAATAAATTTTAAAATTTTTACGGGCCTTTTACGTTTTTGGCCCTGAGCCGACGCCCACTTCGCACATGCTCGGGCCGGCCATGCCTATCTTTACCCGGTTCCTGATACTAGTCATGGAACCGGGTACAGTGTGAACGGTTCCGGGTCGTACCGGGTATTCGCACTAAAACTAGAACCGAATGTAACCGGTTACGAGTAGTGTGGAACTGGTTTGTCGGGTTTTCAATCAAAAGTTGCTAAGTTACTGTTTGAAACGGTTCCAACGGATATAATACGTTGGAAACGATTATTTATTATAAAAATCGGTTTTTGTATATATATACCCATCTTCTCCATTCCCTTTCATTACTACTACAATATTATCATTTAACCTTTAAATTCGTATTTCAAAAAGACAATGGCATGCAATGACGAGGTGGTGTGATGTTTTAGAAACCAAAGGTAACCCGTCAATTTGGAAGAATTTTGATTTGTGTTTGATGTAGGATAGCCACGAGATGGCTAGGTGCAAAGCTTGAGCTTGAGGAACATTGTTGACGGATGGGGAATTTGTGGTTTTAGAATTCTTTGAAGCCATTGTCGAAAAGTATATCAAGAAGAAGAAGAAAATGATACAAGAAGAAGATTAGAGATGAGGATTTGTGTGCTAAACAAATTGTAGTTGAAAACTATTTATAATAACCGGTCTCTATAACGTTAAATAGTAACCAGTTCCAACGGTCATATTTGGCATTTAATGATGTTTGCAAACTTCCATAATGATCCCAACGGCTAGTAACCGGTTCCAACGGTAACTTATGCGCGGGTACAGTGGAACCGGGTACTGGAGGAACCGGGTACGGGTAGTAACCAGGTACGGGTTGGAACCTGGTACGACTCATTTCAATCCTAAAATGTGGAACCGAGTAGGAACCGACGGGTTTTTTGAACCCGGAACCGGTTCTTCTATACATCGGGTAGGACCTGGAACTGGTTCAGGTCGGTTCTACTGGTCGGGTTTGGAACCGGTTATTATGCCCATCTCTATCCCATGCAACGTCTCACAAGTAATTTTTTTAACATCAAACACTTTTGGGTGATCCACTATTATTAATAAAATTAGGGAAATTACATAAAATAACAGGTAGACGGACAACAAGTATTAAAAAAAATCGAGAGTCAGAACTTCAACCTTTATAACACAGTACCGTCAATTCAAAGTTTACGGTTGTTAGTTTCTTTGTATCTCAGTTACTCAATTAGATTGTTGTTTGATTTCGCTATCATGGAGAAGATATGTGATCAGTGTGATTTGTGTCCCAAGTATGGTTCTTAAGAAGATCGCGGATCTGAAAAGTCGAACAACACAACCAAGAAGTTGTGTGTTCAAACATTGCCTAAAAAGATAGCAAGTAAAAATCTTTCTAAAAATATTTTCTTATTGACCGTCTTTAAATCACCAAGTGAAGTAAGTCAACGTATCATGATGATATACATATATAAATACAAAATAAAGGATTTTAGGTTTGTTAGACCATCTGTAATGGTAATGCCCTTAAGTGATATTTTCAGTCACAATAGTACCATAATGCCCCTTTAAAAAATGTAATGGTTATTGACCTTAACACCTTTCAATCCTTACTTTCCATTTTTTTCTCTTCATTTGATATTATACTAGAAATGTCTCTCCCCTTTCAAGCCTTTATAATGCCCACAGGGACGATGTCAAGGGGGTTATCAAATCCCTCCAAGCCCCTATAATGTCCATTACATATGGACTTAGCGGCAAATAAATAACAATTCATTCTCGACCGTTTTTAAATCATTTGAGATAAAAAAAATATAACTAAACTGTTACAATCCCCTTTTTATTGCAAAATTACATCAAATAATGTTACGTACGTTCCTCTGTGGCAAGATTCTTTACTGGGGAAACAATGGAGGTAGAGAACCCTTGGTGAAATGCCTGTGTAAACGTGCAGAAGCAAGCTATAAGTTTTTGTGTGACACAATGGAGAAAGTGTTAAATCCCTAGAAATTAGAAGGGTTAGACGCAATATGGTTTGGGCAGGATGATGTGGAAGCCGGTGAGGGGAGGGCAGTTCCCTAATGCCCAAGAGCCAACCTTATTTTGTTACTTAAACAAGGTTCTTTTTAACCTTACAATTGTAACGACTTGCACTCACACCCATGGGCGGACCCACATAGAGTGGGTCGGGGTCCATGGACCCCAATGTTTTTAAAAAAATTAGTAGATTCGATATATTAAATTGTATAAGGACCCCATAAATACAATTAGGTGGACATCATGGAAAGAAAAGGAAAACTGGTGTAGTGGTAAATCTCCCTTTTTTTCAACAAGATGTCATGAGTTCAATCCTTATATAGCCCATTTTTTCTGTTTTTTTAAATCTAGTTTAAACCTCGCTATGACCCGAACGAGAACGGACCTGAAAATTTTAACGTTTTGTTATGAAAATTTTGAACACCCAAAAAAATGGACCCCATTGAAAAAAAAAATCCTGGGTCCGCCACTGCTCACACCACTTTTGTAACGGACAAACACCTACCATATAGACCTAGGTCATGAGTGGAGCCAGGCCTTACTCCGCATTCAAGTACTATGGTGTACAAAAAATAAATATATGTGTGAAGTAAATATCATTTTGGAAATTTTCACATAAATTTTCCACTTTGTTACCAATGCATATATTATGATGTTTTGGTAACGTCAAAATAGTTATACTTGGTGATTACACAATTTCACATCAATATATTTGCCAACATAAAGAAGGAAACTAAAACTGTAATCACAACACATTAAGGTGACGTGGACAATTGTTATTTAGTGCATTTGCATATACCATTTTCACAAAAACCATCTTTGGGTTCACAAGCAATCTTGCAAACTTCAGTTTCACATTCAAACAACTGCTCACTATATGTTGGTAAGCTTGAAGGAGGTTGCAAGAAGAGTTTTTCAGGATGACAAATACATGTGTTTTCGTCGGCACAGTAGGCATCTGCGGCTTGGCAAAGCTTTGTGCAGTAATTATTATCAGCTGGAATGCATGTAGAGGACAAAGACCTTCCTTGGTATTTTAGAGTTGAAAATGGCCAAGCTACATAATATAATTCATGTACCACTTAACACGTTAAATGAACTTTGGATATATATATATACACACACACGTGCACCACTACTAGAAAACCAGGCAATAACCAAAAAAAGTTGTGAATTTGAAGATCGATTTCAACTGAGACGATGAGTTGCAATTTTGGCCGTAAAACAGAATTACTCACGGAAAATTTTTGCGACGAAATTAGCTAGTTTTATAGTACACAAACACCAATTGTAGGTTTATAAGTCAATAGAGAGAATTTGTATAAGAAACCGATGAAGAGAGATGACTTACCTGAGGAAGTAACCAAGAAAATGGTTAAGAAAGACATTGTTTTGTACGAATTTAAAAAGAGGTATTTCATGGACATTTTTCTTATTGTGCAATCACATGAAGACCATGTGTAGAAGTATAAGCAAGATAATGTACGTTTCAAAATAGGCACATTAAGCCCATACAAAAAAAATAAAGCTAAGATTATTTAAAGCCTTAGTATAGTTAAACACCAATTCATTAAATTCTTTTCATATTCTATTATATTATATTATATCTTTTTTTAACAATAGACATTCTAAAATCCCTGTATTGGTCAATGAGGAGGTGAGAAACCTTTGAAGATCTTGGTAAAAATAAATAATAATACTACCCAATTAATAGTAATTGTATGTAGTTAATTGAAACCAAATTGTTATCGCCACTGAAATGATATTGAGAAACTCTTATTATAGTTTCTAATAATAGACATTTTTATTACAAAACTATAGTTTATATCACCATAGACATTTTTATTACAAAACTGTCACTCCATTCAAATTCCATCATTCACTTGTTATAAATTAAAAACGTTACATAGGCAATATTTTATTACAACTGCTCATTGTATGTGGTGGGCTTGAAGGAGGTTGGAATTGTGGTCCAGGATGACAAATACATGTCTTTTCGTCAGCACTCAAATATATATCAATTATTATTATTATATTCAATCAATTAAGATTTATATATTCATGCACTCAAATACCATTCATAAAAACATATATTCAGGTGCGGAGAGTGGCGGACCCATGATTTTTTTTTTCCTCACTAATTTTCGGGACGGTCGCCGTTCGGGTCGGGTCGTGGGCAGTCCGACGGCATAATTTAAATAATACGGACTTTTTATGTTAAATTATGTTTAGTTGAATTCAACTTCAAAGTTATTAAACTCAATTGAAATGAATCAATTACCTTAAGTAACTTGATATTCAATTTTTTTAATACATTTAAACAAAGTTATAAATTTTAGTATAATGGTGTAGAACTATGAATATGATTAAAGCGTGTGTATTAAATGTTCTAAAAAAACAAAACAAAAAAATAGTATAAGAAATAGATGAAGAAGGGGTTACCTGATGAAGAAACATCTGAGTCCATCATCTGAGGTATCATGTAATATTCAATTAAAAAACTAAAGCACTCCTTTATTTACATGGTTTCTAATTGATTCTGATGAACTATTTGATGCTTGCAGTGAAAGCTGGTATCTAATTTGAAGAAATTGTGGTTTTATACGTTGAAACTTTGAGAAGCATATTCAACTATAGTAGGCGAGTTTAAGGCATTTACAATTTTCATAGGAGGATGCATCTATGAATTGTGAACAAGAAGGTCAGAAGTAAAAGAAAGCCAGGAATAATTAGTTGTTTTAAATATGATTATAAAGATTGCAGCCCATTGTTGTAACTCTGTATTCCGCTTACTTTTCTTTTGTTGGTAAGTTTTCATGAGTACCCAATCCATGAGCCTTTCTCATTTTTTCAAAGTTTGTCTTGGTTCATATGATTCGACTTTCCTTCAATTTCATATAATATGGCATTTTTCAAGGGTCAATGAGACGAGGTCAGCAATGTTCTGTCACATAAGCAGGGTCGGCCCATGGGCCACCTAATTCAAGCTAGGGCTTTATGCCACATTTTTTTAGGATTTATATAGCATGTATTCTGTTTGGGCTTACAAGTTATATAGAACTGGGCTTATAATGGGGCCACAAGTTATAATCAATGAAACAACAAACAAGGGCCGCTAGTTATAATTAGGGCAACAATAAACTATACGCATGATACTCTGAAGGAACAGAGGTGATCTAGGGCAATGAAGCAACGCTAAAGCTTTTGATTCTAAGGTAGTCCACTTGTACACTAGCCCTAAATCCCAATTTGAGATTAGTGTTGATTTTTATTACTAGTTACACTTTTGCAATCTATGCATTTTGATTGTTGTTCTTGTTTAGTTCTTGAGTTGTTGATAATTATTATTATTCTCAGGTTTAGATTTTGTGTGAAACTTATTTGCAACTAGTGAATCAATAATGTCTAATAGATATAGAAAGCAAGAATCGAGTCATTCTAAGAGAAAAAAGAAACAAAAATTAGAAACTCAGATGGAATCATTAAAAGGATCGTTATTAAAATATGTAAAATAAATGATTAGATAAATCATTATAAACATATAAGTTCATATATAAAACCCAATTCTATCACGCTCATTTAGAAATATATGATTATCAAAATCATTATAAGAAAAGTGCCACTTCGTACGGAGTGGTTGTTCACTTCGTACGGAGTGGCTGTTCACTTCGTGCGAAGTGGACAGTTCTGGAAAATGTAGCTCGTCTAAATACCCGTTTTGACACTTAGTTCAGTCAAACGAGGATTTTAGGACCAAGACGGATTAGGCTCAGCTCATAACACCTAACCATGGATCGGTTAGCATCAGGAACTTGGCCAGGCATACTTTGTTAAATATTTTATAATTTATAATATACATATTATGTCCATAGTTCGTCAAGTACGTCACAGAGGTCAAGCAAGGAGGTATGAAACCTTATTATATGATTCACCAAAGCACTAAGTTTATCAATATAGTCGATAAACCCGGTTGGTCATGAATGTAACAACCCGACATTTCAAATGTCTCCGTTTTACCATTCATTTCGCTTGGTAGTCGCTTGTACTCTGATGTTCTATTATAACATGGTTACGTTATTTTAAACGCATTTTATCCCGCTTAGTTATCCCATTTAAACGCTTACTTGAACGTTTCTCACAATGCAAACTCAACGAGGATTATTTATGTTATTATGTGTGTTTATGTGTTATATATGTTTGTACTCGCTTAAACGCTCACTTGCTCGCTCGCTTAACTCGATTCATCGCACTTAAACGCAACACAACGCTAATGCCTCGCTAAAACGCTTAACGTACTTCAACTAACTAATATAAGCAAAAGCACCGAACGAAACAGCCGACGCACGAACTGGATACCTCGCACGAGGCACACCAGCCTCGTAAGAGGCACCACTCACTCGCACGAGTCACACTTGGCTTGCACGAGGCCCCACTCATACGAGAACTCCCTCGTACGGGGCATCCTCACTCTTCTTTGCTCCTCTCCTATAAATACCACCCTTGCACACACATGCTCCTTTTGCTGTCACTCGCACAGAACACCCACTACCCGAAATTCTCTGTTTTCCAAGTAAGTAAACACGCTTTTCACGTGAACCACGACGATTTAAACGAGTTTATCTCCGATTTTCATCCAAACTTATTATGTTTACGAAAACCTTCATCTTTTTCATAAAACTTTCTGACTTTGCCTTGGATTCACACTTAAGCAAGTATATTGGGCTTAGCCTTGGCTTCCCAAGTTAGAAATCTTGTTAATTCAAACTCACCAAGTGTTAAATCCTAAGAAAACTGTTTGTAACTCGATTTTTACACAAAAACAGACCAAAACCGACATATGTTTCGTTCACTAAACAGTGGGACGAAGCGCTGTCAAAACCGTCATGCAAAGGACTCGATATCACATCCGATTCAGATGAAAACTCTGTCCCGGACGCACGAAGACGCAAGAACAGTCCCTTGTGCGAACCGACTGGATCCCACGAAGCACGCTTCGTACGGACTAGTCCAAGTTCCCACTAGAGGCTAAACTCGCTCCAAAGACCTCCCGGGCCCTAGGTTTGATGATCGGAGTGTCGCGCCCCGGTCAAAGATAATACTTATATGCCCGAAATACCCTTAACAAATGCGTTAGTGGTAGTAAGGGGTCAATCCACAAAGAATATGTGGTTTACGTATAGATTAATCTAATTATGAAGTTGTCACGTTTTATGAAGCTTGCTATTTTGATTGATTTAATTTGTTTGTTGGAAAAGGTGTCGGAGTTCACCGACAATGTTTATGAATGTGATTAATTACTACGATGTTCAAACACAAGTAAACGCAATTTCCAATGATGATTTAAACAATAATGAGAAAAAGGGTTCACACCCGGTTTCAGTAATTGCAATCCTAGGGTTTCTACAAGTTTTAGAATTGCCCTAATCGGATAAATGATTAACGGATTTAGTGTACTGTGACTTAGGTGTCAATAATTATCAACAATCATGAGAATGGACAAGAATACACTTTATAATCAACACAAGTAAATCCTAATCAAGATAACGCATAAGTGCACAAATTCATTTCACAAAGTCATAAATTTATCATCGTTCGACGGTTTGCAAATTCAATTCAATTACATGACAATTATCAAAGATGTTCTAATCAAACCACAATTTTTTACACAAGTCAAAACTAGCACAAATCAAACCCTAAAATTAACAACTACCTACACCGGGGTGAAACCGAGGTGATTAGCTGCTCATGGTCGAAGGAACTTGATCACCGGATAATGAAAGCTCGAGTCTTGACATCTTGAAACTCGGTAATGGAGATGGTTGATGATTAGGGTTTATGTTGTATGGTGATGATAAATGGATGAAAGGTTTGATGTTGAAGGTGATGGTGGTGGTGTTAGGGTTACGATTGAAATATGAATTCGGGTGAAGTGGATGGATTCGATTGATGGAAGATGATGATGGTAGGTGATTGTGGCTCCAAGAACTTGTTTCAAACTCCAAAAACTCGTAACTCCTCAAAATAGGTCAAAAACGGTGTTTTAACCCGTCCCCAAACTCAATAAACAAAAATTTCGCGAAGCAGATTTAGGAGGGCCGTCGCCGACGGCCTAATGCCCCGTCGGCGACGGACCATGCAATCTTCAATTTCTTCGGACGACCTATTCTACTGTCTACGCACATTTCAGGCGACGACAGAACATACAGGGCGTCGCCGACGGTGCCCAGAAATCCAAATTCCCATTTTGGCCGTTTCTTGGTTCCGGTTTCTCCAGTTCACGTTCCGGTGCTCCGTTAAGCTCCCGATTAGCTCCTTAAACTCCTTAAGACCTGCAAAACACAAATCTTATTAAAAGTAGGCTATCCGGAATTAAAAGTCACATAAGAACATAGAATTATGCATAAACAAACGCCGGCTTTCGACCACGTATCATTTGATCAGTAGCTTAAGACTGGAGGGATGAACACTCGATTTCCCGAAGAAAAACACGAAAACACTCGATTTTGTACACGAACGGGACAAACTTGCACAAGGGTCACTCGCAAAAAGCACCCCTTGCACGAAGCACAGCTCGTGCGAGGCACCCTTCGTACGAGGCACCCCTCTTGCGAAGCTTCACTCATACGAACAACTTGTTCCTCGCACCGAACTCCGTTTCAGCACTATGGAAGACTGATATATTTCTGTTCCCGCATGCAGGCTGATCTGGCGCTCTCCTCACTCCATCCAGCCCGTGTTTTACTATTAAATATGCACTGTGAGTATACTTTACCCCTTTTTGCTTTAACACACTCTTTGGGTGTTACATGTGTTCTCTATTAAACATACACAGCACACGACGCTTTAAACGCAAACCGCTCTCGCATGCTCATACGTGAAACGCTGAATAGTTGTGTGCTACGCTTACGCTTGATGACTCGCACTACCACCCTTAACATGATAGTAGCTATAGGTTGACCCACCACCCTTAGGTTCGGGGTTGTTAAGCCACGCTTAGCTTTACTTGTTTACGAACAGGACACTTCGGTGGACACGTGTTGCGCATATCACACACGGTTTGATGGTTAGCTTGTATCAATGCTATTAGCCTATATGATTCACACGCTACGTTTAAACATGCGGTTTTGCTAAATGTTTTCATTACTCTACTTATGCTAAACCTGTGTACTCACCTTTACATTATGTATTGACTTTATTTTAACGTATGTAACAGGTTGATGATTCCTATTGTTGGAAATAGATTTAGGCTCTAGAAACACGCCTAAAATTTTTTATGTTTTGTTACGTTTGAAACAAGTTTTGTATTTTGTTTATGGATTTTGTATGGATTATTGTTTAGTATTATGAAAGTTGAACTCTAATTAATTATTGTCGCAAAATAGTCGTTATGGATCCTCTCGAACAATCCCGTCGCTTGGTGCCACATCCCGATGTTTCCGCCATCGGTTGGACAATGAATTAATAGAATTTGAAATACATGTAAAAAGCGTACAAGCGAGATGTGGTACTTAATACAGAAAGCCAAGGCTTCCATCATTCTCACATTTGCTAAAACATTAGTTCATCCATACTGAGGATGGTGAACTTGGTTAGGTTTCACACTTGCTAAAAAAAGTAGAAGAAAGTTAAAGATGAAATCACAAGAACAAAAGATAGCAGTGAGCTAAAAACTCACATAGGATGGTTGAGAATATTCTTCTAAAAGTCTGGAATTTCAGTGTGAACGTGTGAAGAATCGGAAAGTTCGATGGAGTGGAGGAGTGTTCTTATTTATAAAAGAGGAAAGGCTGTCAGGTCCACTTTATACGAAGTGTGTTTTCTATGCGAAGTGTCCACTTCGTGCGAAAGGGTCCGGTTCGCATGGGAAGTTCAGTTTGGGCCAGTTTTCTCGTATTCTAGCCGGTTTTTAAGTATTCCAAGTATAAAGATGTAACGTATGAGTATTGCATGTATAATAAGTAAGTATTGGTTTGCATGAAAACACGTATTTAAATGATTGATTGCAAGTATAACAAGTATGGGTAAAATAAGGATTTCATTAATGTCTCGGGTTACTAAGTTGGAATTAAAATTCGAATAAGATATGAATATAAGTTTCTATAAATAGAAATACAATTACACTTTCTAAATACGTAAAGTACAAAATGCGAAGCGTTATAGACCATACGTTCCTATGTGGCAAGAATCTTTAGGAAAACAATGGAGGTAGAGAACCCTTGGTGAAATGCCAGTGTAACGACTTGCACTCACACAACTTTTGTAACGGACAAACACCATATCAATAGACCTAGGTCATGAGTGGATCCAGCCTTATTGTTGCATTCAAATAGTACTATGTACAAAAATAACTCTACGTGTTATGAAAGTAAATAATATCATTTTGGAAACTCACATAAGTTTTCCCATTTGTTATTTTTAGCCACACATATAGTCTTATATGATGTTTTGGCAACGTGAAAATAATTTTAGTCAGTAATCACAATACACATGCATTAAGGTGACGGGGACAATTGTTATTTAATTAATGCATTTGCATATACCATTTTCACAAAAACCATCTTTGGGTTCACAAGCAATCTTGCAAACTTCAGTTTCACATTCAAACAATTGCTCATTATATGTTGGTGGACTTGAAGGGGGTTGGAACTGGTCATTATATGTTGGTGGGCTTGAAGGAGGTTGGAACTGTGGTCCAGGATAACAAATACATGTCTTTTCGTCAGCACAAAAGGCATCTTTGGTGTTGCAAAGCTTCGTGCAATAATTATCATGGGGTGGGATGCATGCAGATGACTGCAAAGACCTTCTTTGGTATTTTGGAGTTGAAAATGGCCAAGCTGCAAATTATATATAATATCCAATACAAATAAATTCATATATTCATACACTCAAAATACCATTCATTAAAATATATATTCAAGTGCGCAATGGCGCAGGAGTTTTTTCCACTGGGGTCCCTTTTTTTGGTGTTGACATTTTTTACAACCAAAACGTTATAGTTTTCGGGTCTGTCACCGTTCGGGACAGGTCGTCGGACGGGCCAACGGCATAATTTTAAATAATACGGACTTTTATGTTGAATTATATTCTTCATCAACTCGAATCAAATCAAGCCGAACTCAAATCGACTTTTAAATTCGGTTAAAATGTTTATTTGAATTCAACTTTAAAGTTATAAAACTCAATTAAAATGAACCAATTACCTTACTTATTTCAATTTTTAAATACATTTAAACAAAGTTATAAATTTTAGTACAATGGTGTAGAATTATGAATAGGATTAAAACGTGTGTATTACACATTATGAGAAACAAAAAAATAAAAAATTGTATAAGAAAAGGATGAAGAGAGTTACCTGATGAAGAAACCAAGAAAATGGTTAAGAAAGCTAATATTTTGATCGACATCTTAGTTTCTTACTGTGTTATCACTTATCACACCAAGAACTTTCATAGGAATACTATTTATAAGCAGAATGATTGTGCAAAATAATAAGTGTGTTAATTTATTAAAATAAAACGCATGCATTAGTCATTAGTGTGTATTTATGGAAGGATATCAAACGTAATTATTTAGTTATTTACTAAATATTTATTTCTCCAATAAGCGTTTTTGCGTTTTTATATGTTGAGAAATCCGTATCTAGACAATTCAATGCATACTAAATTTTTGGTGTGATTGAGTTACGGACCGTTTTTAAAACCATTAAAAGGACGGTTCTTTTTTTATTTCATTTGAACATTGTGTGGAAAGTCAAGTGCATGTACACAAACTATAGAATATATGATTTTGTGACTGAAGTAAGTTTGAAATATCAATAAAATGATTTTCGTCTATTTTCCCTTAAATGAACATTGTGTGGAGAGTGAAGTGCATGTACACAAACTATAGAATATATGATTTTTATGACTGAAATAAGTTCGAATTATCAATAAAAGGATTTTCGTCTATTTTCCCTTAAATAGAAACTCACGTCATGGTTGGGACACGATTCGCCACGTAGGAACAAGAATAGAAGGCTACACGATCCCCTTGCATGATGCACTTTGATGGATTAAACTTGCAACATGGTCTTTCATTTAAGAAATCTTTTCCTTTTTCTTTAGACAGAGATAAATTAAAATAAATAAGGGGATAATGGTGTGAGTCATGACCACACCTTAGGGTAGTGATTTTGAATGGTGGATTAGAGGTGAGTGACATGACGCTGACGTGGAGGGTCATGACCACACCCTATAGCCATCCTTGGTGAAGAAATCATTTGCGACGGATTTCTTTCCGAAATGTCCAATTTGATATGTAGTAAGGACTAAGTTTATTCGGACACAAAGTTTCATACAAAAACTTGTTACAAGGTTGTGGAAAGAGTAAATTACGATTTTGGCCGTTGTGGTTATATCACTTTTACCCTATTAGCCCCAAAAGGAATCGTTTGTCATCTGTACCCCCAACGTCGTATTTTCTAACTCTTGTGGCCCCTATCACTAACCCCATCCATATACTGGGTTAAAAACTAATCATGTGCCCCTCACATGAGGGGCATTTATGTCAGTTCAGTCATTTATAAACCCTTTTAACAAAAAGAGCCCATCTTCATCTTCTTCATTTAAGCATCCTAAACCCTAAAGTCATCACTTACACACCTGCCACCAATAGGGCCGGCCACCACCGCACCTGCCACCATAGCACCTCCCGCCACCGCACCTGCCACCAACAGAACAGGCCATCATCTCACGTGCCACCAACAGAACAGGCCATCAACGCGGACCACCATAACACACATCGATAAACTCACGAACCCTAAAATCAGTAAGCAGAGGTTTGAACCCGACATCCGTTTCTGGGCAATTAATCCCACCAAACCTTTAATCTGAACACCTCCAATTTTACCTTGAAGCCAACATCAACGCCGAGCACCATACTTAAGAGCCTTTTTCAATAGAGATTGGCTCCGAGTTGTTACCTTGAACAAGGTTAGCTGCATTTTTTAGGGATTTAAGGGACCGATTGACACCCAAAACAGGGCGGATGATGATTATTATCCTTAATTGGGACCAAATCTCGATGGGTGGCGGCTAGGTTGAGAACACCTAAATGATTCCATTTGAGCTTCGATTTCAACAGCTAGAGATGCTTGATAGGATTGGCTTCGGTTTGGGATGTTCGAATGACGAAGTGAAACCCACAGCAGATTACCATAGTGGTTCTAGGGTTATGGGAGGGAACAGGGGAAGAAGATAAAGTGGTTTAGATGAGGCATGGATTCTGTTTATACAAGAACTTAAGTGGGGGTAGGTAAATGACATAATTACCCATCCTGTAAGTTGCACATGATCTATTTTTAACCAGAGTTATGGATGGTGTTAGTCTAAGGGGTCAAAATAGTTAGATAAATTAAGGTTGGGGGCACAGATGACAAAAGATTCCTTTTTGGGCTAATAGGGTAAAAGTGATATAACCACAGGGGCTAAAATCGTAATTTACTCTTGTGGAAATAATATAAATTCTTGAATGTTAATACAAACAAACAAACTATGTCTCGTGAATCGCACGAATAGCAAAGTTATTTTTAGGGTCTGAGCAAGGTAGGATATAAACAAACCTTACCTCTGTCGCTTTGAATGATAATTTGTATTCTTCCACTTCAATTTGTAAAGAGTTAAATGCTTGGTTTGTCCCTGTGGTTTGCAAATATTGCAGATTTGACCCAGTGGTTCATTAATTACAGAGTTGGTCCCGGTAGTTGTAATTTTTGCACTCAGGTGATCCTTATCACTAACCTAAGTTAGATTTTTTTAGTTAAGTGTGTGTGAAATGACTAGTATACCCTTAAACTAAAAACAAAAACAATTTAAAAAAATGGTTCCTATCCCATTTTGAGATCTGATGTAAAAACATCTGCGAAATTGTGACACCTCGAAAATTTCGCCAATAAAATCCCGACACGTGTCCCGAAAGTTTGTGGTTGCCACGTGTAGCCGAGAGGGACCAACGACGCCGTCATGTTATTTTTATAACCTTTGAACGAGCATCGGACAAGTCGAGGGACCAAATGGCAAAAAGCCAAAGTTTACCTTTCTGGAAGGTCCTTACAGACCGTAACCATCAATGGTTACGGACCGTAAGGTAACCAAAACATTGTTTCAGTAAGGCGGTTACGGACCCCAAGCCTTTATGGTTACGGTCCGTAACCAATTCAAATCTGTGGGCGCCAGAGGTCCTTACGGACTGCAAGGCTTTACCCTTACGGTCCGTAAGGGACTGCCAGAGGCAGTTTGCTTGGCAGCTTCCTGCCCTGCCACTTAACTCGCGACTTGCCACCAATCTCTTGTTTGTGCCACGTCCATAAACACCTGGAGACCCCTCACACCTGTCTTAGACACTTGTCTTCCTCCCAATCTTCTCCCTTGGCTATAAATACCAAGCTCAACCTTGGCATTCTTTGCTCATTCACCATTTCCCTTCTTCTCTTGCTCATTTGGGAGTTCCTGAGACTTTTGGGAGCACCCTCTAAGTTCTTAGTACTTATGTGGATCACTTGTAAGTGCTCCAACCGTCCTTGTTCAGTTTTGTTAAGCTTAAAGCCAAAGTCAAAGCGTTGACGTAAAAACGCCTTGACTTTGAGCTAAGACCATTATGGTCTACCCAATGTTCGTAACGAACATGGCTACGTGATCGTAATAAGGAAGGTAATTATCCCTCAAGAGGGCACCTCCTGATTACCACGTTTGCTTGGTCAATTGACGGGTCAAAGTTATGTTAATAAAAGTCAAACGGGTCAGTTTTAAAATAAAATCATAACTAGCAATGTAGGTGTTATAAAACCTGTTTTGACACACTAATAACTTGGAAATAATTATAAGAACATGTAGGAACATGTTCGGCTCGTCAATTCCAGGTCTAAGGTCGATTTGCAACCGAAAGTCGCGAAAGTTTACTTTTTGCTTTGACTTTCAGTTCTGACCCGATTGAGCAACATTAGCTACTGTCCCTAAGTTGCATTATGATCATGTTTTAGTATAATATAACCCTTTGGAGTTATAGGACATGGTCATGTAGTAATCCGAGTTTTTACACAAGTATCCATTAAATATGCCAATGTTTGCAAAAATGCCCCTAATGCATGAAAATGAGGTTTTAACCATTAACAAGAATATAAATGAGTAGTAAACTGATATGATAAAATGTTCAACTCATTTTAATGTCTTAAATCTGATCATAAACTAAGTTTGTTAAAAGATCGCAAATTATGCTTCTAAAGGACTAAAATGCCCTTCCGGCACCTAAAATGGTTTAAATACGGTTTTGACACCAAAACTCATTACCTACTGATGTAATATCATTATTAGGATTATTTGGGATAATTAATTCAGGTTGCAAACTGAGTTCAAGCTATAGTTTGCATATTACGTCCTTAAATGGCGATATTGCCCTTTCGGCACTTAAAATGAGTTTTAAACATTCAAATGGACCAAAACCTTATACTTACTGATGTAATATATATATATATATATATTATATATTATATATATATATATATATATATATATATATATATATATATATATATGAACATGTTTTGGTCATTTAAACCTGGGCACAACAACAATTTCATTTAAATACCGTTTAAATCGTCATTTAGCGACTTAATCGTCGTTTCGGCGCACAATATGGTTTAAAACCATATTAGAGCTTTAAGGATTGATACCTACTGATTTAAAAACATATTTTTCAACTTATTAATAGTAGGTACATGTCCCAAACTCAGATTCCCAAACAAGTTATCAATTATGTGTGAAATGACCAAAATACCCTTTTCGGGACATAGTTTGGTCCTAAACTATAAACCACACATATAATTGATATCCTACTGATATAACATCATAAAATAAGTATTTTTATAGAATGTTTATGATATTAACATCAGTTTACTTATAAGCTTGTTTATTACATTTTAAAATGACGAAATTGCCCTTTTAAGGCGTAGTTTGCTTTTAAAACCATAACGGGCCAACATATTGATAACCTACTATTATAATAACATAATTTAAACTTAATGGCATGTGGAACTTGTATGGGACTCACCCGGTTACCCGGATTCGCTTATATCATACGGTTAAGCCCACGTGACTAGTTTACGCAACTTAACCAAAACGGATTTAACCATATCAAAATATTCTCAAAATTCCAGAATGTAAAATGGTAACCCATATTATACAAGTCCTAGTACTTGTCGGTTCCAAAATACATTCTTTTTCGGTCATCGCTTAATCTAGCGTTTCGTATCGTATTCTTTATTTTAAGTTAGTCGGTCTAAGTCAATGACCAAATAAAGACCCGTTAGCTAACTAATCGGTTAATAATGCCATTCATTCCAGAATAGAGACTTCCTGTAGATTGTCGCCAAGCTAGTTTAATTTTATTACGGCTGTGCTTTGCTTATTTTCATATTTACTAAAGATTTGCAAGCCAGGTAAATACTTTAACTTATTTTCCCTTATACAGGCTTGGGATACGGTATATTAACACCACATGGTTGGATATGGGATCAAAGACCAATGAGTCAGGAATTCAAATAATCCATTTTAATTCGTATTGCTTAATATTAAACATTTGGGGGGTTAAAACGACCGTGTCCTGGATATCCACGGCTCATTTAATTGCAAATGGCCACGACCTAAGCACGGGGTGTAGGCATACACCCGCCAGATGCTAAATTGAAATATAACCCATTAGGGGTGCACCTATTAAAGGTGTTAAAATGGCGTGTCGATTAATCATGATCCCAGCATAGTTTTCGGGCTCTAAATGTATTATTAGCATCTAAATGTATTATTAGCATGTAAAACTGATAACATGAAATTTATTTATCCCAAGTTATTTATTAAAACTAAGTACCATTGCGTACACTAAATGGTTTCGAAATGTTTTCAAAATGAGTCGGTTAAACGTATTTACCAGTGAAAACTGACGTATTTTCAAAAGACTAAGCGCATCTGACAAGTTTACGTAATTTGGCTGGAGTGCTCAGGCGAAGCTTAAGAGGAATTGCAACCCTTGCTTAGAAGGCCTTAGTCTATTAAATTTCCTTTTGTATTCATATTTCGATCCGCATGTGGATCTAGTTACAAGCGTTGTATTTATTATTTTGAACTTTGAACATTCAAACGTTTGTAATAGTAATTATCCAGACTTCCGTTGTGTTATATTGAATTATTTGGTAATGATGATATCAACTTACGTCACAATATTCCCCAACCGAGCCCACCGGGTTACACGTGGAAATTAGGGGTGTGACAGGTTGATATCAGAGCCAACTCTCGAGTGAATTAAACGCTAGCCTTTTGTGTTTAATCTCGAGTATACATATTAACACATATCTCTTACACTTTCGAGTCTAGACTTTGACCTAGGTGTAATCATTTCCATCTTATTATTCTAGCTTTGTATTTTGTTTAACTGGTTTTTGAAACAGGAATAATGCCGGCTAAGTTTAGACGTGGAGGAAAGGGCAAAGGACCCATGAGAGGTGGACCCTCTATGACCGGACCATCCTTCAGACCACCTTATAGAACATCTCTAGCCGGAGCAGCTGATCTGCCTGACTACAATCCTTACGAGGGATCTGGAGATTCCTCGTCCCCTTTTAAACCTTTCAGACATTCTATATCCCACGAATATTCTCCACCTCAATTACACTCCCAGCATTCCTACCATTCTCACCATTCCCACCAATCTCACCATTCACACTCTCTTTCCCATCGGAATACTTCAACTCTTATTTTGATAACCCTGTCAACCAACCCGCACCAGAAACCCCTCCAGTTGACTCACCCACCCATATGGAGGAAGATTCCGATCTGGAAGAATTTCCCAAAACCGGATCCTATGGGCACCCCATCGAGCTGTCTAGTGGCTCGAAATCCTTGGCAGGATCTCCGTTCCGAGGTCCTGATGAATATGAGCAACGATGGGCACAATATGTGTTTGTCAACACGCCCTCCTACCACAGTACCCCCCAGCATCAAACCCCGTCAACCCATCCTCACCAAGAGGATGTAGAAATGCAACAAGTGGATCAACCTCAGCCACCACCTGAATCATCATCGCAACCACGCCGGAGGCGTGGGGCACGCATGTCGGTGAGTGCTGGTCAAAGGTCGGGTTCGCTACCACCTTTGCCACCCTCTTACCCTATCATCCCTGAGGACCCACAAATGGGTGGACCCTCGAACACATCGCCAGTGGCGGAGCCTCCACCACAACCAGCTGTTGAGCCTCTGCCTCAACCACCTCTACCACCGCCGGATTTTGCCAATCCAATACCTGCATATACAGGACCATCAGGGTTTCCCACTGTTGACCCTCCTGGCTTATATAATTACATCCACCATGGTTTAGCGCAAGATCCTTATTATGATGCAGTTATTCAGAATAACCTTTATCATTCCTCGTACCCTTCTTACCACCTTCTTATACCTCTACAGGGTATCCACCTTATGGATATCCGTATCCAGTTGCGCCTCAGCCGCAACCACCTCCACCTCAGCCTCAACCCCAACCGCAAGTACCACTCGAGGCCATTAATGAGGCCTTAGATCAAGTAAGAGAAATACGGCAACAAGTCAAGAAATCAGAGAAGAAAACAACGAAATTTATCAAGAAGCTTTACAAGGCTGTAAA
This sequence comes from Scalesia atractyloides, assembly GCA_947069175.1. Lineage (NCBI taxonomy): Eukaryota > Viridiplantae > Streptophyta > Magnoliopsida > Asterales > Asteraceae > Scalesia > Scalesia atractyloides. Next base: position 71,988,375 of record CAMTDV010000019.1, read on the forward strand.
AGGGAGGAAGGATGACTAGTTTTGTATTTTCATATAGGTAATTTAAATTCCAAAAGTCCCTGCATGGACATTGTTATTTCTGTTAAGTTCCTGCGTGAACTATTTTTGTTATTTTAAGTCCTATATATTAGGCAATTTTGCAATGTTCCTTTTAGTAAAATTTCCTTATTGTTATTTACTTTATCTAATCAATTATCATGATTTTATTCAAGTTTTATTGATCCGCCATATTAACCCAAATCGATCAGCCAATGACTATGATGAAATAGATTGGCAAATGAAAATTTCGGAAGTAACTTTCTGTCTAGCAAAGGTGAACGATGTTCAACTTCCAAATTTATCATTTCTCTGCGTCAAACTCAATGGGAGATAACTCTTAAATCCTAGTGATAAATGTTGTCACACTAATCAAATGGGTAAATGACAATGTTCAAACCCTATCGCTTAAATGATCAAGTTAGATCCTGACTAAAATGTTTAAACACTCAATAGTAGTGTAAAGCCAATGAGCAATAATACAGTAGTGACGCATGACGCACTAACTGATAAATTCTGGACTATGCCTGATCTATAAAAGCCTATGATGGTCCTTTGAGACCTAGGTTATGTATAACTATACCACATTTAATATTTGAAATTTTGTATGGTCATAGAACCATGTCGTGAATAAGGGTACGCCATAGCATCTAACCGAATTCATCTCAATATTTAGAAGTAAAGTTAGAACAATGGCGGGATCAAACGAAGTAAATAGCAAACGGAACGATGACGACGCCAATGAGAACATTATCATAAGTAAGAATGACTTGAGAGAACTTATTGCCAAGGTTGGAAAAGCCTTAAAAGATAGGCCACATGCTCCCCCTCCTTGACCTAACCCACCACCTAGCCACCAACTGTCTAACCATAACCATCCTGGTCACACCCAAAAACCTCCCCATCTTGAGCCCACTTCTCTCTTCTTCACCCAACATCCAACCCTTAGTCCTCCCCTTCCCACCCTCCCCCCAGGTATAGAAAATGTTAAAGATATCGGCAACCATGGCAACCTCCCCATCATCAACTCACTAGCCAGATTACAAGACCCAACCATCAAATGGTTCAACGCCCATCTTAACCCGCCTGTTGCTTTGGTCTCTGACTTCTTCCTCGGCTGGTCCCAGCACTTAGCGGACCAGCTGGGGATCCCCCGGATATGTTTCTTCTTATCCGGTGCGTTCTTAACGTCGGTTCTTGATTACTGCTGCAGGTATCTGTCATTGGTTCGACCACATGACACGACGGTTTTAACCGAATTGCCGAATTCACCTAGTTTTGTATGGGAACATCTACCCACATTGATTCGGGCCGGTAAGGAATCCGTCCCGGAATGGAAGTCTTTTGTTGACGGTCATATCGCGAAGGAGTCGAGTTGGGGATGGGTTGTGAATACCTTTGATGCATTGGAGGGGGAGTACATGGAGTTTTTGAAGAAGTTTTTGGGTCACGGGCGGGTTTTTGTAGTCCGGCCGGTTAATTTACTTGGCGGGTCGGATCCTATGACGCGTGGGGTAACCGTATCGGGTTCGGGTTCGGATTTTAATGTGGTTGGATGGCTTGATGGGAAAGGTGATGGGAGTGTGGTGTATGTGTGTTTTGGGAGTCAAAAGTTTCTTACAAGTGATCAATTGGAGGCTTTGGTAATTGGGCTTGAAGATAGTGGGGTTAGTTATGTTTTGGTGGTGAAACCAGAGCAAGGTGGTTTGGTTCGGGCCGGGTCGGGTAGAGGGATTGTGATAAAGGGTTGGGCTCCACAAGTGGCGATACTGAGTCATCGGGCTGTGGGTGGGTTTGTGAGTCATTGTGGGTGGAACTCAGTTTTGGAAGCGATTTTAGCGGGAGTGATGATACTGGCCTGGCCCATGGAGGCAGACCAGTATATTAATGCTAGGTTGTTGGTTGAGTACCATGGTGTGGCTGTGCGGGTTTGTGAAGGCCCGAATACTGTGCCTGACTCGGCCCAGTTGGCTCACACGATTGTGGAGTCGATGAGTGGGGATAGAGTTGAGAAGTTGAAAGCAAAAGAAATTAAAAACAAAGCAATTGAAGCAGTAAAAGGTGGGACCTCATCAGTGGATTTGGAGAGGCTTGTTAAGGAGCTGTCAAGTTTCACCCAAAAATGAAAGGATATGAAGTGGCAAAAAAGAAAGTATAGGGCCCATATTGTTATTTTTAATAAGTTTAGAAGGTTCATGTTGCCCTGTTGTTATTGGTTGGATTAATCTTATGAGCTAATAACAAAATTGTTCTTATATGACAAAAATGATATAATATCACTTTCTATGGAACTTTTTTTTTCTTTTATATCAACTGTAAAGTTAGTTTTGTTAATTGGACGATTGTGTTTAACACTAGGGATGAGATTGTCGGTCGGTACTCCACAACCGAAATCATTGAAAACAAATGTTGGTGCCATTATTGTTGGTGTTCAGTTGGTATCAAGTACGCCACCGGTATTTAGAAGGAAAAAAAATATTCATTTTTTAAAATTCGGGGTGATTTTAAACAATTCACCTTTTTTTCCACCCTCTTCACAATTCTTTAGTTCTTGAGATTATGATGAAAAAAGATTTGAATAGTTAGTAAACGAAATTGATTTAAGTCAGGTCAAAACAAAGACGGGTATCAAGAGGGCATTTTGGTCATTATGGACCTGTTTATTTTTCTTTTTGTTGATAAAGAAAATTGATTAAAATATATACATTAAACCGTAAACCAGTATCATGGTCTTATTAAAAGAGTTGATTTTGGTCAAAGTATTAAAGAAAACCAACTAATGTCATCAATGATATTATATAAAGAGTTCATTTTGGTTAATGCAATAAAAAAACCAACAAATCTCATTATGATCTTCTTAAAAGTTTATTTAAGTCAATTATTAAAAAAGAACCAAATGCTTTCTTAAAGGCAAAAGATAGCAAATCTATCAAGAAGCTAGATGGTAATTTATATTAAAAAAAATACCTAAGCAATATAAACTAAGAAGTTTTATTCATCAATATATCTATTATTTGAATAATCCTACAATTCAGAAAGTGCTACTAGGAGGGTCAAAATACTTTCTACATTAAAAAATAATAATAATAAAATGAGCACCCTATCCCCGTTAAAAAACAAGGTATTCATGGATCATATGTCACGACCTGAGTCATGAAAACACATCGATCCTTCACGAGTCATATGAAAACGCCAGCTTTCGTGAGTTATGTGAAACGCCATCCTCATTTCGTTTTGCTGTGGACGCTTGTGGTGTCATAGTTGTTGTAGGTGAGGACCTTCATCCCATACATTGGTTCTTGTTAATAAATTAAGACGATAAGAAAAATGGTATTGTTAATTTTTTAGTGAAATGATATTGTGCGTAAGGTATCTATAAAATTAAAACCAATTATAGTGATCATCTGATAACATCATTTAATCTAGATATAAAATTAAAACCAATTATAGTGATCATCTTCATTTAATCTAGATTTTTGTGATGTCACGGTTGTTTAGGGATGTTCACAAGTTGAATCGAACCGAGCTAAGGTAAAACTTGGGCTCGACTTGATTATAAACCGAGCTGGTTCGGATTTAAACCGAGCTACAATCCTAAGCTCGGGCTCGGCTTTAAACCGGGCTCAGCTCGATTATAAACCGAGCTGGCTTGGCTCGGATTTGAAACCGAGCTGGCTCGCCTTGGCTTGGTTAGGCTCGATTTTGAAAAGAAAAATTAATACATGGCTCTCAAAATTCAGTAATCTAAAATATTGTTCAATAATTCAAAAGAACATATCCGAAATAAGCTCAACCCAACACTTTTCAAGCCATAATATAGTTTAACAATACAAAATACGTTCTTAATTTCAACGAAATACAAAATAAGTTCATTAGCATGGTAATCAACTTTTGAATTTTGTATAGATATCAAATTACACTCATAGTCACATGTAAATAATAAGCAGCTTTTGTGATATATTATAATGTTTATAAAAATAATATATATTAAAAGTAAAATAATCTAAGCTAAGCCGAGCATAGCTGGTATGCGAGCCAAACCGAGCCAATCCGGCTCGTTAGAGCCGAGCCGAGCTAGACTCACTTTCTAACCGAGCGAGCCGGCTCGGCTCACTTTCAAACCGAGCCATATCGAGCGAGCTTTTTTTCGAGCTAAATCCGAACCACGAGCTTCGAGCCGCAAGCTTTTTGAAAACCCTAATTGTAGGTTTGAGCTCCATCCCGTACGTTGCTTTGAACAAAATGAAAATGAAGGCGTACCATCAAAAAAATGGTAGTTGATTGTAATTATTATATCAGTTGAGTACAAATTAGTTCAGGCGTTTTAATAAAATGTTTGCATTCTTTTGAAACTCTATTTAATGTCAATATTAACATCTACTTATTAGGTTATCCACATTTGAGCATCTATAATAATACAATCGATATATAATATAGAAGAAATAGAGGAAGCAATAAAAATATTATATTGAAACGAGAGAAACCTTTATAATAGAGAAAATTTAAGATATTAAAGTAAATCTCTATATTTAGAGGCTTATATACAATTCTTTATATTTTTATTGTGAGTGTTTAGGAAAGAAAAAAAAAATAAAATAAACGTATGTGAGTAAGATAAGATATAAATAAGGGTAAATTACACTTTCAGTCGTTTATGTTTGTAGCGGATTGCAATGGATAGCCTTTAACTTTAATAATCACAGTCACAGTCCTTTATTTGGAAAACGTAATACACATTTCATCCTTTAACACTAACCAGGTTAAAATTTTCAATTAACTCTTGTCATGTGCATTGCACGTGAGGGCAATTTGGTCAATTATGTATATTTATAACATACCCTCTTTGTAAGGTAACCAACACCAGCCGACTAATCATTTCTACTCATCCATCTTCTCCAACACCATCATTCCACACCACTCCCACCACCACCACCCAACCCTACGGCATCCACAAGCACAACCACCAACTTCGCAACAACCACCTCCATATTTGCAATCATAACCGTCATAACTACCTTGTAAATGATGCGAATCACAAAAACCAACAAAACTAAGCCACTTTGTTAAGCCACTCTGTTCACAAATCAAAACGCGGACTCACCGGAATTTGTCAAAACACGATCGCGATCCTTGGAACAACTGAAACTTTCTTCTTCCAATGTCAATGTCACTGATCCGTGCACTTATCTTCCCTACGGGTATGTTTGGCATGGAGCTTTTAGAAGCTTTAAGCTTTTAAGAAAAAGCTTTAACTCAATAAAAAGCCTTTTTTGGTTGAAGGAGCTTGAAGCTTTTAGGTTAGGAGCTTGAAGCTTTTGGTTAAACACTCCTACTAGTAGCGTTTAGAATGAGCTACAAGCTTTTAGGAAAAAAATGACTATTTTAACCTCTAAAGATAATAAACTTTTTAATGCAACAACTTTTTAATGTCTATTTTGGTCATTTTATACATTTTATTAAAAGCTCCATCTATTCTGCCAAACACCTAAATATATCTAAAAATCTACATCGCCAGCTACCAGCTTCCAGCCACCAGCTTCTAGCCTCCAGCCACCAGCTTCCAGCTACCAACAACAGCTGCTTTTGCCAAACATACCCTACAACTTACCTGATTGAACCCACAAGTGAATCTTGGCTTGAATTTCCTTGTTTACCAAATTTCCAATGAAAAATACATAAAATTATTCTGGTGGCTATTTGGGATTTCAATCCACCACAACTAATTCCCCAAATTTAGGTAAGTATTTACATTAAAAAGCTTGCAAACCAAATCCCCCAAATCTTTTCACATCCTTTTGAGATCCAAAAATCGAACGGTGACGGCGGTGCTTCGTCGGAGACTCGGAACGATGACGGTGGTGCCGGTTGTTTATGGTGGTTCGATGGTAGTAGATGGTTTCAGAGATGGTGGTGACGATTGTTTATGGTGGTTTGGTGGTGGTTCATCGGAGACTCACGAACGATGACGGTGGTGCCGGTTGTTTATGGTGGTTCGATGGTAGTGAGTGGTTTCATAGATGGTGATGGTAGTTGTTGTTAGTGATGGCGGGTGGTTTCGGAGATGGTGATGATAGTTGTTGTTAGTGGTGGCATCCGCAAAATAATGAGTGGTGGCTCTGTGGAGTGGTGGTGGTGGTAGAGGTTGGCTGGAGAGAAAGAAAGAGGGAGAGAGATGATTGATAGTCTGAGATATTCTAGGGTTAGGGTTCGGGAAGAAGATGTTAATGAACATTTTAAATAAAAAGCATGAAATGTCTAGAATACCCTTAAGTGGCTAGAGTTAACTGAAAATTTTAATCTGGTTAGTGCTAAAGGATGAAAGGTATATAGCGTTTTCCAAATAAAGGATTGTGACTGTAATTATTAAACTTAAAGGCTATCCATTGCAACCCGCTATAAACATAAAGGACGAAAAGTGTAATTTACCCTATAAATAAAGAGTTGGATGTGAGAGATTTTTAAGAAACAAACATAATTTAGAGAAAAATATGTTTTTTTAATTAAATTATATAGATGGAGGCTCTAATATGAATGCTCACGCCACCCTTCACGGGTCATGTGAAACATCATCTTTGCTTTTGTTATGGACCCTTCTAATGTCGTTCTAGGGTGCTCATTATTTATATTTGAACCGAAAAAACCAAAAGCTTAAACTGGATTCATATAACATATATGTTTTCCGGCTTTTAGTATTTTAATTGGATTCTTATTCAACCGTAGCAGCCTTATTCGAACTCAAATTTTATAGAAAAATACATTTCTATGGTTATTATAGATGTGTGTGTTGAATATTGTAAAGGAGAACTGATTCATGAGTGAATTACAAGTTTTGTTCTTTATATTCATACCCAATTTCAGACGGTATCATTTGTCTTTAAAATTGATAAGTTGTGTACTTAATGTTTCAAAATCCTACACATTATATCTTTTAGTTCTAATCCAGTTAGATTTTTCTGTTAAATCTGGTCATGTGACTTGCATCATGTGAGGGCATATTTGTCTCTTCACCATTACAGGGACTATTGTGCAAATATTTAATTTCTAGGGACTGTTGTGTAAAATAATGAAAAAAAATATAAATAAACTAGTATTAAGCATCCCCGCGTTATGTCGGGGGCGTAAAACCGTGTCAAATAGCATCAATGTCACACCCTCGCGAGCGACAACCAACACTGAATTTGCGGCGTGTTAATGCGAAACATATAACAAAATGTAAACATTGAAAATTATAACTAAGTCGATCTAGGATCCACACGTTATGACGAACCTGTCAAACGGGTAAAATAGATGACGTTAAAACGTCGAATCACGCAGTCACGTTGCGTTGTGTTAAGTCGCAAAACTTAAAACGAAGCCTAAAAACCTTAAACCCCACACACACGTTGCGTCGTGTTAACTCGCAAAATTTAGAACGAAGCGTAAAACAACAAATTTGCAATGAAAAGTTTTGGATTAATAGTAAAAATTCAAATAGTTTTTAGTTCAAAATATTTTATCAAATACTTTCGGGCTAAAAGTAAAAAAAAATATTTTTTTAAAAACTACAAAGTATTAGGTACAACGCCCCTAAACACAAGTAAATTGCTAAGTTATAATATTTAGGGCATGTTTGGCCAAGCCTCATAATCTCCAAAATGATGTTTGGGATTAAGGGTGTATGTAAGGGGAAAAGTCATAAGCTTCAAAAAGTTCATACTAACTTTTTCAAAAAGACAATAAGGAGTTTAAAAAGCTAAGCCGAACACCCCTTTAAACCAAATGCTTTTATACAACCAATACATGTACAAAGCATCAATATAGCATGTGTACAACCGCTAATGCAAATATTTAAATTAAATGTTTCTTACAACCATTGCATGCCTAAAACATCAACATAGCATAGCATGGTGTACAACCTCTAATGCAACAAAAAGTTGCAAAAATATAGTATTATATAATATAACAAGTAAATTACTAATTTATAATTTTAAATGTTTTTGTACAATCATTGCATGCACAATACATCAATATAGTATGGTGTACAACCGCTAATGCAAATATTTAAATTAAATGTTTTTGTACAATCATTTCATGTCTAAAACACCAACATAGCATGGTGTACAACCTCTAATGCAACAAAATGTTGCAAAATATAGTATTATATAATATAATATAAAATATATAATATATAATTATATAATATATAATATAATTAGTGTATTGTAAATCTCTCTCTTTCTCGCCTCTACTCTGTATCTCTAACTAGCGATGGTGGTTGGTGGTGATTGTTGGTTCGTTCGCTACGGGTTGTAGGTGGTTGATGGGGCTATGGTGGTGGATAGTGGGTGGTTGCAGAAGATGGTGGAGGGGTAGGTGGTTGATTTGGGGAAAAAGGAGTGAGGGGAAGAAAGGAGGCAACGTTGATCACTACATTTTAATATAGTTTGATTGTTTAATCATGTGTTTGTTACATTACCTTTTTATATTATTTTGTAGATTGAAAACAATGACCGCCATCAAATTAGGTATATGGAATAATCAGTCAATTGGCTTCAATTTTTGTTTGGATTTTGGAGATCATCAAGATTCAAGACGGGTTACAACTAAAGTGGGCTTTATTAAAATGAATAAAGTGGCTTAGTTAAACTAGTTGCAACTTGCAGCCCAGTAAAAATTTAGCAGCCCAAAACCCAAAATAAATAAATAAAAGAAACAAACGCCGACGATTTCCAACCTTTTGGGTGTGGGGGCCACGGTTGTTAAGCAGTGCATTTGGGGTTTAAATTGGCAGCTACATGGCTGGAACAAATGTAAGACCATCTACTTCGCGTAGAGACCCTTGTTACAAGGTGTCGAAGAAACATAATTGGGGGCGAGGACATGAACGAGATTAGAGACGTGTAAATTTTGCATGGGGTCTCTCGAGTGAAGAATGTGAGAGGAAAGTGAAAGAATGACGGTTACGAGGCATTGCCAACATAGAGACGTCTGCCCTCTCCCACCGCTGATGATCTAATATGAACCAAGCATGAAAACTAAGACAATAGGGCACACCCATTTGGTAAAAATCATCAAATTATATATATTTTTTTTACCGAAATATGCATAGATCAAGTAAATTATTTTATGTAAACGTTGACTTCTTAAACCTATTACAAATAGCGGTGTAAATTTATGACACAACATAAACCTAACGTAAAATTCGTGAGTTTGAGTTTAGTATAAATGGATTTGTGTCAATTTCGGTTTGGACCCAAAACCCTGTTTAGCTAAACGGTTCAGGTATGTGTCAGCCCAACGGGTCTCGAGTTGACCCCATTTAACCCGTTTATTATTATTTCCTTTTAACGATTGAAAACTATAAATAAAGAACCAGCTAAAACGAAACTAGCCAAGAGAAACAAAATGAGATATAACAGGGTTTTGAAGTCAAGCCTCCCTGTTAATGTTAATCTTACAATTCATATTCACATACCATATTGTATTTAGGGGATTCACTAACAAATTTCGAACCAATTGCAAGAAAACTAAGATGAAGAAAAACATGGACTTCTACACAAATTGTGTATTCACTATCAGATTAACCTATTTGGCGGTACTACCAATAATTAATCGAATTGGATGTGTAGATCACTCAAGAACGAATCTGATGATTGTATGAGAAATAATGAAACTGTACCACACTGTTCGTATACGTCGAACAAAGAACAAAAAAATGTTTGTTTTTACTTTTTACCATACGTCGACCAAGTTTCTTTTACACACACATAACCCATCGGTTGGGTTTTCGATTGTTTTGAAAACATAACAGACCCAATAATATAAAACAACCAGAATTCGACAATATGTAATCTGATCCATAGGCCCCCCATACATAATTATGAACAGACCCAAAATCAATTAATAAACAAGCCTAAAATTAAATATAAAATTATATCTACAAATAATAAACATGCCTAAAATTAAATATAACTAGGTTTTGCCCCGCCCGCGTTGCGGGACATTAAGCTGAATATTTCTCTCTCATAACATGTATGTTTGTGTTCCGATTACTTGTATATACTACTAAAACACAATCTCAAAAGAATACATCAAGACAACCAATTAAAACAAAACACCACCATACGTTTGCTAAAAAAACAAAACGATTACATGACTATATTTTTATACTGGGGCAAAATCGTAAAGGGAAAAAAACAAAAATGATGGCAAAACTATAAATTTGAACTAAGGCCAAAAGCGTAATTTGGCTTAGAGGAAAAAAACAATGGCTTTAACAGAGCAAAATCATAATTTGGCCGTACCAATGAGGAAGTGTCAGACAGCAAAAAAAAACGATGGCATGACTATAATTTTACACTGGGGCAAAATCGTAATTTGACATGGAAAAAAACAAAAACGATAACAAAAATGTAAATTTGAACTAAGGGTAAAATCATAATTTGGCTGAGAGGTAAAAACAACACCAATGACAAAAATGGAAATTTAAATAGGGTAAAATCGTAATTTGGCCAGACAAATGGGAAAAGTACCAAATAACTGTCTGACACTATTACCCTCCATGAATTATATAGTATATATATATATAATAATAAATAAAAGTTTACGAATTCTAAGCATAATTTAATATTTTTATAAGTAATAACTATAAAACTTTTATAAAGTAATTCAGATCTTATGTATGTAAGTATATTCAATCAATCATAACCTTTATTAATTAATTGTTATGTGGACCAAACTTTAAAGAAAAAGAAAAAAAATACTGTAGCAATGATTTGACATTAGCTACAGTGATTTATATGATGTCTTTTAATATATTATATAATTTATATCTACAAAACTTAAAACGAACTTGCACTCTTGTATCTCCTAACTCGTTTATTATTTAATAAGATCAACTTAGTCGACAAGTTAATCCAATATGACCAAAATATATTGGTGATATCCATGATTAACTCAAGCGCTTCTCAATCAAACACCAACTTATGCGTAATTGATTATGTCTTGTGGATTGAATTCTCATTTTAGTATATAACATCCAAACATTCGAATATCGGGTTTTTACTATGGATTAAACATTGCTATCCATTTGAATACCTGGAGTAAATATACACATAAGTTCACAAATTCATATGTTCTTACTTGACACAAAATTTTACCAGACTGTGTCAAATCCTTCAAAGAGTATATCAAATCAAGTCCAAGCTTAGTGAAGCGGCTAAACTTCATACTATTAAATGTATTTCTTTATTCTCGCACCTGCAAATGCAATTTCAAATGACTATTAAGAAGTTATACGTCAACCTCTTTTATCTTGCAGTATGAAGTCGGACAAGCTTTCCTCATTGAATTCTGCATCTAACAATGTGATAGATGGGAATTGGGTGTCTTGACATAGATATTTAAGTATGGACTTTAAACCCATCTCTATGGCTGATTTATTCAAAGATCTCTCCTATAAAAGGAATTGGGTGTCCATGAGTTCTCGGCATGTTGGATCCAACCGGAATCCCCAGATATATAAAAGGAAGCTTTCCGAGTCTGCATACCTAAACTACATCAAAACATTCAACATTTGGAAATCGAACCACTCAATGCGTGTTTTAGGTTACAATATGCCAAAATCTCAAACTTAAAAGAGAAATCGCCATACAATATCATAACTAAAATGTAATTGTTTTATATTTATTTGTATTTTTTTAACCTGGCCGATCAAAACCAATTCAGTTTTGGTCAACAGACTCAAAGGCTGATAAACCAAAGGCGTTTCGGACCGGACCGGTTTGAATCAAAATAACCTGAACCGGTAGGAACTAGTTGGGATCGGATTGGAACCAAACCGGTTTGAAAAAATTCTGTTATTTTTAATTTACTTTTTGATTTTGGAAATTAATAGTAGAGAAGAACGAGTTTTGGTTCTAAAGAACATATTTGAATTTTGAGAGATTAGAGAGTGTTTTGGAGTTATTTGATTAAACTAACACATGTAATACCTATATATACTAATAAATAAGGGGCAAAGGGGTCATCTGAAAAAAGGGGCTATAAACGTATCTATGACCTATTGAAAATAAAATAAAATAAATCAAAACGACTAGTTTTTTAAAGCAGATCCAAACCGGTTTTAACGCTATGATCCCAAACCGATGATTCAGGTTTGAAATTGGACCGGGTTTCATCTTAAGTAGTTATACTACCGGTTCAGGTCAGTTTTTTTACTGGTTTTAAATTATGAACCTTTTTTTCACCTAGCCCATGAGCCAAATTTAGACAACTTAACTTAGATTTGTGCCATGACAAAATCCTAAAATTTCCAACTTCGGAGTGTTCATATCTTGGTTTGGTTGATGCAGCAAAAATGCTGAAGCCAAAAGAGCATGCTTTGATTTTCAGTTTTTTATCATCTAACTATGAATAAGTATGGTTGATGCTGGAGCATATATTTTGATTATTTAAGTTTTAAATTTCGTTTATATATTATTTTTATTGAGTTTATTGTATCTAATCTCTTAGTATGTAGGAATTACAACTTTTATATCCGTTTTGGGTTTTGGGATTTTAGAACGATATTTTTTTAAGATTAAATTTAGTTTATTAAAAACCTTAGGTTTTGAATCATTTGAGTAATTCTGGTCATTTGATTGCTTTTGTTAATCCACACCATTTGGTATTAGAGCTCTTGGCAATCAAATGGCTACTCACGAAAGAGATCATTATTCCATTCGTGGAACCGCCAACTGAGGCAGTGATGAAGTCTATTCTAACCCATGGGATCTTAAGATCAAGCGGCTTCATCAAAGAATTCGAAAACTTAAACAGGATCTTAAGATCAAACAACTTCGACAAAGGATTTGATATCTTTAGTTCTAATAGGAAATGCGCAAAAGGAAACTGAATCAAGTATCGTCACTTCGGACGAAGGTGATTACGAAGATCAGCATCATTCCTACCATCCCTGAATCGTCAAACTGCTCTATGATGACGAATCTTGTCATATGTTTTTATTGGAAGATGAACCCAAATTCAATGAAGACGACATTAAACCGACTAGAAAGAATATTTATTTGTGAAAACGATTTTTCGGGGAGTTACGGTCCAACAGGACAAACAAGTGAAGATAAAAATGATACCGATTGTAATGTTAGGCTTGAAATGCTGGAATATTCATTGGTTTCTTCAGATTTTAACGAAGACGGTTTTCCAAAATTCCCATCAAATTTAGAGCAACTTTTTTATTCTAATCTCATATTCATTTCCCAAGTTCTCAAGATGAGTCGGGTGTCTTACGAAGACAGGGTAGAAGTAGGTGAAAAGATCCGACAACCTTATAGAGTTAGGACAAAATGAAACACGTGGTAACGACCCAAAATCAAATGAGACGAACCATGGAACTAAACTATTTGGGCTTATCAAATCAATAGTGAACAAGGAGCATATTTTTTTTTATTTATTTTTTTTATTGAGTTTATTGTTATCTTATATCCTAAAATGTAGGAATTTTTACCCTTATATATGTACTGGGTTTTGGGGGTTTATAAACAACAGATTTTGAAGTTTGAATATATTTTTATCAAGAAATTATAGGGTTTAAATCTTTTGAATTCTTTGAGTATATAGCTAACTAGTTTTTGTCCCATCCACGTTGCGAGGTAATAAGTCGAATATTTTTCTCTCATAATACGTATGTTTGTGTTTTGGTTATTTGTACATACAACATGATCTCAAAAAAAATTATATCGAGTCAACAAATTAAAACAAAACAGTACCATACTTTTACTAAAAAAACTAAAACGATGAGAAGACTATAAGTTTAAACTAGGAGCAAAATTATAATTTTTAAGTACAAATGAGCATGTGTCAGGCATGCCTGAACGAAACAAAATTTACACTTATGCCCGCCCGCCCGCGTTGCGGGGCGTTAAATCGAATATTTCTTAGTTTCATAACATGTATGCATGTCTTTAGGTTAGTTGTACATACTACTTATAACACGATATAAAAAAATACATCTAGACAACCATTAAACAAAAACACTATCATAGTTTTGCTAAAAAAATTAAAACGATAACAGGTCTGTAATTTTGAGCCGCGAGTAAAATACTAATTTGTCAGGACCAATGAGCGAGTGGTAGACAACTGCTTGACATAATAAAAGTTACATTTGGTCAACCAAGTAAAATAACACGCTACTATAGTTTTGCAAAGTAAAAAAAAAAAAAACAATGGCAAGATCACAATTTTTAACTGGGGGAGAAATCGTAATTTTTCAAATGGGGGAAATCAGAATTTTGAACCGAGGGCAAAATCTTAATTTTAAGCTGGGGAAATCAGAATTTAATTTTGAACTGGGGGCGAAATCATATTTTGAACTGAGGGCAAAATCGTTATTCTGAGTCAAGGAGGAAAACGTAATTTTATTTTGAACTGGGGAAAAAAGTAATTTTGAGATGAGGGCGGCAAAATCGTAATTTTGAGTTAGGGGCAAAAACATAATTTTATTTTGAAGTGGGGGCAAACACGTAATTTTAAGTTGTGGGCAAAACCGTAATTTTAAACTGAGTATAAAATCATAAATTGGTTGGTCCAATAGGGAAGTGCCAGGAAAGCTGCCAGGAACTATTCCCCCAAGCTTGTAAATTTATATGTTGGAAATGGAAATTAGAGGTGCACAAAAAACTCATACCCAAAATTAGACCCAAGAAAAAACGATGGAACCGGTTGTATTTGTACCCGTCTATTTTATACCTATAACCGAACCTGACCCAACCCGACCCGTAGGGTACAGATAGGGTATATTTTGAGCTCAATACCAATACCCAAATTATAGCCCATTTACCCGAACCTGATTATACCCTATACCTGATACCGGTTTTTGTTAATACCCAATAGAATACTCCAATTTTAAAAGTATATTTCTATGTTTACTTTACAACATTTATATTTAAGTTTTTAAATATATATATTATATTTAAGTTTTTTAAATATGTATATTACAAAGCAAATTAACTTATACTTGAATGAATTTATGTTATTGTAATTTATTTTAGTTATTTATTATAAATCAAAAACCAAAATTAATTTTTAAACGAATTTGTTTTTGTGTAAAACAATAAAAAAAACTTATCATTTAAAATCGGGTGATAATACCCGGACCCAAACCCAGTTTCAAACCTGGTTATACCTGAACCTGACGATGCCTTACCCGAGTACATAGAGTATGGTTTTTCTCCTCAATACATGTACCCGAACTCTATCCAGTTTCTCTCAATACACGATTTTCAAATACTCAATCATATCCGAAACCATCCCATGCCCTAAATCGGTATTAAAAAAAACCCAGTTTATGCACCTCTATTTCTAATTATTTGATTGGTTTTGTAAATATACATCAACTAGTAAGATTACCCGCGCTACGCTGCGCGGTTTCGGTCGATAACTATTTTGGTTCACTATAACAACCGTATGCTCAAAAGAATATCGATACATGTTCTATATCAACCGAAAACATAAAAATAAATTAAAATTGGACAGCAAGGTGATTTTTTTTAAAATTAACTATAAATAGAAACGTAAATGTTATCTTAAATATAACTTTAATGAAAATGAACGCACAACTAAAACTCTAAACATAAAGAAAACTAAAAAATAAAAATAATAAAGTCCAGAAAAAAATCAGAAAGAAACAAAAAAGCCAATTGGATAAAAACAGTATCCACACAACTTCCTAATTGTAATTTACGTTAAAACGTAGACCAACTGAAAACGTACATAAAAATAAGCAGGAAAACGAATTATATTTGACACATATTTCTGAAGAAAATTAAAGTAGAAACGTAAGAAAATAATTACGGCGTGTTGTGGCGGTGTCGAAACGTAAAGTGACTCGAATTTATAGCCTTCAATGAAAATGCATTGTATTTGACTAGACGTGGTTCCGAACCAAATTTTCGTCAAAACATAGACCATTTAAACACGTACATAAAAATAAGCTTGATAACGTATTATGTTTTACCCGACTCATTTATAGAAAAAATAAAATAAAATTTACATGAAAACGTAGATAAACCGAAAACGTACATAATAATAAGCATAAGAAATATATTATATTTGACCCAACTTATTATCTAGAAAAATTTACGTCTAAACGTAAACAAACTTAAATTTATACGAACATGTACATAAAAATAAACACGTAAAACTTAATTATAAAATTTTTAAAAAGTGAAGAGATTAGAATTGTTTAAAGGATAAAGATATAAAAATAATAAAGACAAAAGAAAGAAAAGTAAAAAAAAAAGAAGAAGAAGACAAAGCACAAATAAAAGTTAAAGGATAAAGATATAAAAATAATAAAGACAAAAGAAAGAAAAGTAAAAAAAAAAAAAAAAAAGAAGACAAAGCACAAAAGACAAAAAAGGAAAGAAAAAAAAGCTACTGTTGATCCAACTTATAAATCTGAGCATGTATAATTACAAATGTTGAGCATGTATAATTACAAATGTTAGTATGTATAACATAATATAATGGGCCTAATTGTTTATTGGTTGACCCAGTGGATATGGTTGGGTGGCCCATTTAATATTTCATTGTGAGATTTGTTTAATGATATTTTAGACCCACCTACCCCGCATAGACTACTTACGTCAAGAACAAAAAATCTTCCACTTTAAGACTTAACAGTTTATATAGTAGACAAATGAATATCCATCATGCACCACAACTATAAATACTAAAATCTTCCTCTTAACAGTTTATATAGTAGACAAATGAGTATGCATTAGGCACCACAACTATAAATATACTAAAAAATAAATAAAATAATAAGATCCCAGACAAATAAATACTAAAATAAATAAAATAATAAGATCCCAGACAAATAAAATGATAAAGTAATGTATACATGTAATAAGACAATATAGTTTTTTTAACTAAATAAGTAAGAAGTTCTAAAAATAATAACAAAAAATAACTTCATATATTTTGTTAGGGGCTAAGTTTTATTAAGTTTGGATCATTTATCCTGAGACCTGGTCTGGATCACTTATCCTTAGCGGATAGTGACAATTGTTCTTTATGCTGCTAATGTTTATATGCAGGTCATGAACGAGTGGGACTTGGTCAAGCTGGAATCTCGCTGAGTATGCTCTAAATAAGGGACGTGCAGGAGATGAGTTAGTCGTTATGAAAAACCGTGAGAGCTCCCCTATTTCTCGTTTAGTTAGTTACATGATATTTTACGAAATATATGAGGGGATATTGGGCTTGACTAGAGGCGCTTTGCACATTTTTTACTATTCTCGCTAACTACTCCCAACCACACATACTAGAACTTAGTTGTAACGGCTCAATATCATCTGAAGTTGTAATTCCCATCGTGTTACCACCACAAATATAGCAGCTGAACAAGTTTTGATGCATTTTCTTTCAAAATGACTGATTTCAAGGTGGGCGACTTTTGGTTAGAACTTGCTTTGATCCAAACGAAATTGACACTTTCTAATAATGAATCCGAACTATTTTTCCAAGCTTAGTGAAACCGGTAAAAAGAGTTCTATATCTTTATCGACGGGGGAGTGGGTTTGTTGACCTCATGTCGACCAAAATTTCCCTTAATAACTTAGAGCATTCACATCTCTTCCATCAAACATATGTGGGTGTGTTCTTTATATTATAAAAAGTGGTTGTAACTGTTTGTGAGTAGAGGAGACAGAAAAATGTTATTGTTCATCTGTATATTTGAGAGGACACTGTTCATCATCTATAAATTTTTAATAAATTTTGAAAGTGAAGGAGAGAAAAAAATAATGATAGAGGCATAAAATGTATTATTATTTAATTGAAAAAAAGAGAGAACGAATTTTATGGTAGAAATGGTGATACGGATGTGAATGCTCTTATATGATGTATTATTTCCTTGAAACCTAACCGTCAAATTGTTACCACTAGAGATGCCTAAAAACCTTCACTAAATATTTTTTTTTCGTCCAGAAGCAACGACCGCACACGATAGAAGACAGCGAGACATAGCCAAGAAAGAGAAAAAAACTGTATTTATACATCAAAACCAAAACAAACCGAATCGAACCATTCATATTTTTATATATTTCTAACTTTTATAGATCCACTTCTTGTACTTCATATTTTATACCTCCATTTCATGTATTTATATTTATACATCCATTTCATGTATTTATAACTCAACTTCATGTATTTCTAAGTAAAAGTTTTAACACCAATTTGGTTTTGGCTATTAAACAAAATTAAATGAACCAAACAAAAAACCGTCAACCTAACCAAGTGAACCAAACTAATTAACCGTAAACTAGTTGGTTAATAAAATAGACTAACTGATAACTTCGATTTCGGCTTCAGTTGAGGATAATAACTGAGAATGCACACAACAATGAAATGGACTAACCGATGGCTTCGTTGATGTATATCCACTGGTGGATGCTACAATAAATATTATACGAATAAGAAAACTATCAGAAACGAGTAAAAACAATGGAAGTGTTGCCCTGTCCTGAAATATAATTGATTGTGATAGTTTTCACTATCCAAGGTTTTTTATGTCGAAGATCTCACAAAGATAAAGGGTTTTTTCCTCGTATAAATTATCGTGTTCATTGTCCTCTACATTTCATTTTTATCATACAATTGTTCACAATTCAAGTACACTACCTCATAAAATCATATTTACTTACATTATCCTAAGGTTGATTTTTGACCAAAACATATTCTTTTATAGAATGAGGATTATTTCAAGTCATTAAAAACTTTAAAATTTTTTAGAACTCCTTACAACAAATAAATTTAATTATTTATTTTATATATTTAATATTATTTGAGGGTGGTTTTGATTATTTACTATATGTAAATATGTGATTACATATGTATATTGGTGTTTAAATATACGTTAATTAGTTATTACATATATATAATTTGGTTATTACACATATGTAAACTTGTAATTACATATATGTAATCACAAACTCACATATCATAAATAATAAAACTAACATTAAATAATATGATTAAATATATAAAATAAAATGACTGGTTGCGAGTTTTTTGAATTTATGTAGAAAACCAAACCCTTCTATTATATATACAGACTAGCAAGGTGTCCGTGAATGCGACGGGGACTGTAAGAGAGGGGTGATGGCGGTTATGGTGGAGGTGATGGTTGTAGGAGTGGCAAGGGCAGCGGAAAAGGGGCGGTGACGACGATGGTCTTGGCTGCAACGGTGAACGAGGAGGTAAGGGTGGCAGAGATAGGTTGAGCTTGCGATGGGGTGGTTGTGGGAGACAAGGCGATGGTGGTGGATGTTGCTTACCTATTTTAACCCATTTTTAGTTAGCAAGGTCTATAATAGTGATAAAAAGGTTTACGCATATATCTTGAATAGACACAAACTAGTTTGTTGTACAATTTAATTATACACAAATTGACCGTGATATAAGACTTAAAGGTTTATAACAACTTTAAAATTCCAAACTCTTTCTTCACATGGTGTTACTCTAGTATCAGAAATGTACAACATAAAAAGATAAAAATTATCATATCACATGACGTGATGTTTAAGAGATACTTTGAATATTGGTGTAAAAGGTAAACTCTTTCATCAAAAATCACAAGATGTCAACATCAAAATGATTTTAATGGTCAAATCATATTATTTATCATCAATGTGACCCACTTATGGAAATTGAAAAACAAAATCATCACAGCCGTCCATACATTATGTTGAGATATAAGAAACCAATTCTTTCAATTTTCCTATAGTATGGGTTATGGTTATACACATTAAATGCAAGTGTCTCTTTGATGACAAACTCTCAAAATAATATATTTTATTAAATTTTTAAATAAATTTATACCAGTTTGGGGCATATTGCCATATTGGTTCTTTCGGTTTGTATTTCTATATAAAACCAAACCATAATAACGAAATCCAACAATCCATTAGGTAAGGCTTCCGTTTAGCTTTCGGTAGTTTAGATTAGATACAACTGTGGCGACATTCACATGCATTATCTTACGACTTAATCCATGCCATCACCAACAGTCGGATTGTGTCGTCACTTAAATGAGACCCCACATAATTTGAATCGAGTAAAATGCCATTTTCGTTAACTATAGTTTTAAAAAAAACAAGTCAAATTGTTGGGTTGTTCCGTTCAGCCACCAGCCAAACCTTTAAACAGTTCAGTTTATCCTCAATTTTATACTTTTTTCAGTTATTAGCTTGCTTAAAACATTAAAATGGATAAAATGATTTACATACATAGTAAAGGTTAAACACATTCAAACCTTGAGCCATAAACCGAACTCAAACCAAACGTCTCACCGACGACCAAACCATTTGCGGTTCATACTAATGTTGCTCCACCATCAGATTGCATAAAATTACAATAAAACATGTAAGATGAGAATTATCACTCACCCAAACAGTCAAAAACTATTAAAATAATTTACAATATTTTTTTCATTTCTTTTAAACCCTTTTTTGATTTTTCATACTACAAGTTATTCATTAAACAAGTCCGTAAGTAGATAAATATATAAGAACTCTTAAACAACTAAACCAGATCTTCACTCAACCTGCTCTTCATCAATTTTTACAAACATGCTCCTTATTCAACCTCATACTCATAACTCGTAACTCATACTCGTACTCATAATTCATACTCTTGAACTATATCGGTTATACCTGCAGACTCTTTCAAAACTGGCAAGAAGTACCCAGCCTCTGTAGCTGCTTCTGCCCTACACTTACTGACTTGCGGTTTGCAAAAGCCGGGTACACGAGCTCTTGAAACTTCTCTAGAAAAACACACCATTCCTCTTCGTTCATGTCCGCAAACTTCACGAAACTGGCACTAGCGGGAAGCTGCTCATTTGCACTCCTATGACCAGATGATGAATTCACTCCTGTGTTCCCGTTCTCGTTCCCGTTTCTGTACCCGTACCCGAACCCATATCCATACCCATTGTTTTCAGTCTTTGTCTTCAGATTCTTCAGGTTATGAGCCGTAAACGAGTTGTTCTTCGGCAACATTGACGGGTTTGACACCAAACCGGACTTTCCTGGTGCATCAAATGCAATACCATCTTCTTCTTCTTCGTCCTCTTCTTCAATGGTTTCTTGAAGTTTGGAAAGCGGGTTTCGCCCAAATCCAAAGTGGGGCGGAGGAGTCGGGCACGTAAAGTCATCCATGAAGTCAAAACCAGAATCATCACAACCGTCCATTTCAAACTGGAACGAATCTTCATGTCCTTTGGATTTAGGAGATGATGATACGAACACCCCTGTATCACGTTCCATCTCAGCAACTAGCCTTCTTGCATCCATGCATATCAACTCTAGCTCACTGGGTTCTTCTTCACCACGACGAAATTCCCGACTCATCATCTCCCCGATTTCAGCAAGCGTAAGCCCGTAAGAAGCCGCTTCTTTCAGGAAAATTGTGCAGAGAATCAACACACGGAGAGAAGCCTCCCTGATCATCGGAAGCTCGGTTTTCAGCATGTCTGCATCGCGATACGGATTAAGATCTTGGATGTATTTGAGTTCTTCTTCAGTGAACGGGATCGACGCTTGTGGCCAATGGATCCATTCGAAATACGGGTCCTCTAAATTCTCAGGTAAGCAGAGACCATGATCGATGGGTATGAGTTCCACTTGACTAAACCTATCAGCCCCATCGTCATTGATCCTTTTAACAAGAAGATTCCCCGCATGCCTATCCGTGTTGAAAATTCTTATATCTAATATACCGATACGATGAACGGCAGAGACGGGGAAACTTGACGTTCCATGATCACTGGCATCGAAGTCGTGAGCGATGAACTGCTGAAGAGAAGCAAGCTTGCTAAAATGTTTCTTCGTCTTCAATGACTTGTTGTTCCCGCTTACATTATCGTTAATATTAAAAATAGAATGCGTAATTTTGACGAGTGCGGTGGGTGGCACATTGGCAAAGTGACCATAGTCAAGGAGGTATGCAGCAACCTCTCTGTAACCGGTTTCACCAACCCGAACAGACCGTTTCAGCCCTGGTTGACCTAAAGCTCTACCGACAAACCCTTTTGGGTTATTAGGTGCAAATGGCTCTTCATCCGTCGGTTTCACAATCGCAACACTCTCACTTCTACTGTTTCTAAAATAATAAGCGCCTCCAAGTCCACTCTGAACCGGGATCGGGTCAACACCAATCTTCATTGCCTTCACAATCTCCTTGACAAGCTGTTTTGTTTTCTTGAAGCTATTAGAATGCCCCAAGATTTCAATAGGACCGCTCCAATCTCTATGTTGTATATCCCTACCAGTTGGAGAAAGACAAGGAGTTGAAGAGCTTCTGTGCATGAGGTTACGTGTTAAAAGAAGAGGAGAATCGTTACGAACGGCACTCAGGTCATTTTTCAAGACTGTATCTCCAAAAGTCAGAGAACTTTCTTCAACCGGGACGTTAAGTGCAACCTGTAACCTCCTTTTAACCGTGTGAGCATTGTCGCTTCGATCTAACTCCATCCCTAACACGCAACCAGATTCAGTTTGAACAAAAACGCGTCTCCTGCCTGATGGTTTCGTCACTTCCATCCCATCGTTCGCATGGTATTCCCTCCCTAAGGGACTGCTGAAAACCGCTACAGCCATTTGAGTTTTGATTCGGCTGTCTAGGTTACTTGACATTAACAAAGGGAGGCGGCAGGGGATGATGGGTCGTATCCTCTTCACCCGATGACAATCAACTCCAAGATCTTCTCACAGTCCACTCAAAATGTATGGTCAAAAAACGATCATGAATCGCAAAACACGCTTCAAACTAATCTTGACACAGACAGATCGTGCGTCTAGAATACTAGATGATACATGGAGGCAGAGGAGAAAGCAGTGCGGTTGGTATCACACTATCAGTACATCAAGAGAGCCATCTGATTGATCCAAATCAGTCTCTGTATGACCAATCTGTTTCAAAAACATAAAACATACAGAAAAATCAGCTAACTTCATCAAACATTTATGATCATAAGAACAAACAGATGCTTCATCTTCTTCAAGATATGATCAAATCATGACAAATTTGAAGTCTAAATGTTTAGATTCTAGCATAAACTTAGTATCGTTATCAAACACCAGTAATTTACACTCTATAGGAATCAAAATCAACCATATGTATCAACAAGTATATGAGAAAATGTAGATCAAACTCTCAGAGATCCGGTACCAGAGAATACAAACGATTAGCATTCTCATTTAATAATCAACACATAATACACACATAATACAACATCAGATTTCATAAATCAATCCGTACAAGTTTATCATACGATCAAACAAATTCAAAACTGAAACGAATCTTAAATCGAATCAATAATCAAAATCATTTTACAAAACTCTCAGAGATCCAGTACCAAAAAGTACAAACGATTAACATTTTCATTTGATAATCAACACATAACACACACATATACGCCATTAGATTTCATAAATCAATCCATACAAGTTATCATACAATCAAACGAACCGTTAAATCAAATCAACAATGAAACGCATTCACAAATCTTACACTTAGAGATCCAGTACCAGAGAGTACAAACGATCATCATTTTCATTTGATAATCAACAATAACACACACATAACACGCCATTAAATTTCACAAATCAATCCGTACAAGTTTATCATACAATCAAACAGATTCAAAACCAAACAATCGAGCCAAAACACAAACGAGTCGTTAAATCGAATCAATAATCATACAATTCAAAACCTAATTAACAATAACTCGAATCGCTATCGACTAACAACAAATTAAACCGGAAAACTTACCAGATCCGTAAACAGTCAATCAAATCACACAATGCAGATCCGAGAAACAACACGAACAAAATATCCGAAAAACAGTATCACCACACCAAATCGAACAATTTCTTCACCAAATTTCAAACTAAAAACCACAAATTCACAATCACAAAACCTAATTCTGTTGTTCGTTCGTCTTCCTCGTATCAATTGTGCACTTTTTGGCTCGCTCTCTCTCTCTAGAAAAGCTCACTTTCTCTCTCTAGCTCTGTCTTTGTCTCTGCTGAGGGTGTATTGTATGTATATGTGAATAAAATCATTTTTAACTGCGGTTAATCTGCAGTAAAGAACGCGTTATGTGCATGGTTGGATAACTAACCCTGGTTATATTGAGAACTTATGGCTTTCGAAGTGTCTGGAAGATGGGCAATCGGCCGTTGATTGGAGTGCTGTGATGTGATCTGGACCGTTGGATTAGTGTAGGGTACGTGTAAGTAGATGCTTGACTGGTGACGTGGCAGATGGTCAGAGGTATCTGCACTTTAATTTTGGGTCTTTTTATAGGTTCGGTGCCTACAAATGAAACAACCAAAATAAATGGTATTTATTTACGAATAAAATTTAAAAAACGAATTTTAATAATTTCAAAATAAAATAAAAATAATTGTAATAATCTCAAACTTTGATTGTTGCCTGAGATTAATACTAACTCAAGAAAGCAATCTCAACTTTAAACATCATGTTAGTTTTTACTTGAGGTGTACCGTCACATAAATAGTTTACGTCATCAAAAAAGTGTTATATAAGTAGTATATGTCATCAAAATTTTGACTTATCTGCTACATAAGTAGTCCGTTTCATAAAAAAATGTTTAACTTTCAGTTAGTATAAAATTACTGAAGAAAAATATGTTTAAAGTTAGGATCATCTATAAATATTTTTTAGTTATATATGATTACCCGGCCAACAGGGTTGGGATTGTTAAAATCTGATTCTCATTATTTTGAACATTTCATCAACTATAATACATATACGAAAAGAGATCTGGTACAAATGAAGGTTAACATGTGAAGCGTAGCGATAACTAGAGTAATTTTGTTTATTGTAGCCTAATAATAATTATTGTAGCTCAAGCATACTCTAGTTATTCATATGCTTTACACGTTAAAAACTATTTGTATTTGATCTTTTATATACTAATAAAAATTGTAGAAATATAAGGTATATCTTGTACATACAAATAGATATAAATAAAATTGTAGAAATAAAAAAAGGAATGTCAATAACTTTATCATTTTATAGGTCTGAGCTTTGCATATGACATAATGTAAATAATCATACCAACTTTATGAAAGTTAGGGATTAAAACGATAAAATCGTTGTTTTGGACCAAAACATACAAAACGGTTCTAAATAAACTAGACATGATGGATGGTGAAATGTTCCCAACAAAAGAGTTTAAATTTCACTTTCACATTTGTTGCTTACATATACATTATTTAGTAAAAGTTTAGAAAAAAAGGAATTGGATTTTAATAATCCGAAGTTCAACCGTTGGCCACTAATAATCCTAACTTTAAAAATTCTCTGTAACAATTCTAACTTGTAAGATTTTGGCCAACAATGATCCTTTGCTAACTAGGTTATAACCCAGTTAGTTTTTTGCTGACGTGGCTGTTGACGTGGACACCAAAGCTAGTTATTTGCTGACTTGGCTGCTTATGTGGCACCATCACCACCACCTCCTCCTCCACTGCCACCACCATGGCCACCATTCACCATATCCACCAAGCACCCCACCCTTCCAACCTCCGGCCACCACATTAAAGTTCTATCCACAACTCCGACCGTCTCACCGGAAAAACATGAGACCTAGAGATGATTTTGAAGTTTTGAGCAGCGGAGAAGGTTACTAGAGGTTGGAGATGACCAGTGATGCTCTCCTTTGGTGGTTTCAGGGGTAAAGAGGGTCGCCGGAATAAGTTGCAGGTCATCAGATTTGCGTAGATGGGGGAAATTTTGAACTTTTGAGCAGCTAAGAAGATTACAGGAGGTCGGATGACTGGTAATGGTCTAGTTTGGCACTTTCAGGGGTAAAAAAGGTCTCCGGAATAAGTTGCAGGTCACCGGATTTGCGTAGATGGTGGAAACTTTGAAGTTTTAAGCGGTCGGGAATGTCAAAGGAGGTCGGAGATGACCGGTGGTGGTCTCGTTTTGTGGTTTCAGGAGTAAAAAGGGTCGCCGGAATAAGTTGCAGGTCACCGGAGTTGCGTAGATGGTGGAAATTTCGAACTTTTGAGCAGCGGAGACGATTATAGGAGTTTAGAGATGACTGGATGTGGTCTCGTTTGGTGGTTTCAGGGGTAAAAGTGGTCGCCGGAATAAGTTGCAGGTCACCGGAGTTGCGAAGATGGTGGAAACTTTGAAGTTTTAAGCGGCCGGGAATGTCAAAGGGGGTCAAAGATGATCGGGTTGCTGGAACAAGTTGGTGACGCCGGGAGGTGGTGGTAGACGGTGGTTGTAGGTGGTGGTGATGGTGATTGTACCACATAAGCTTCCACGTCAGCAGATAACTAGGTTTGGTGTCCACGTCAGCAGCCATGTCAGCAAAAAACTAACTGAGTTATAACCCAGTTAGCAAAGGATCATTGGGGGCCAAAATCTTACAAGTTGAGATTGTTACAGTGATTTTTAAAGTTGAGATTATTAGTGGCTAACGGGTGAAACTTTGGATTATTAAAATCCAATTCCCCTAGAAAAAAAAAGGAAATTTTGATTTACGAGATTAACCATCTGTATAATTTACTTTAATAACTTTAATTCAAATATTTTCTTGAGCGTAAGAAAGAAATTTTGGCTTTGGTCACTTCCTCTCTTCTACATCGAAACCTTTATCTCTTGTGGATTTTTGCCTAATGTTTAAATAGGAGTTAATAATACATTGAATTCTAGAGAAAAAAAAATACACTAGGCCCACTGCGTTTGGTGCATGGTTCGACCATAGTGGTCGTTACGAGGTTTTTGTTATTTTCTCTTGGATTTGTTTAAAGATCATTATTTTGTCACTTTGACTTACCTTTTGGGAACACAGAACACTTGGAATGCATTCTTTTCTGATTATACGTAATCAAGATTTTATAGCAAGAGAGAAAGCATACCGGCTCAAATGATCAAACAGTTGTAAGCTTTATAGATTGGTGATCCATTCTAATTTGCGATAAGTAAAAGTATTTATGATCTCTACCTTTGAATAAAAGTCATTGGTAATCACGATCACAATTAGTGAGAAGTTGTAAGTGAATGTCTCCATCCCTTATCTAATTAATGTTTTTTTAGCAGCAAAAAACTTTATATATATATATATATATATATATATATATATAAAGCCCCAGCAAGAAGCTGGGAAAGAAACAGAAGATCAATAATATCAAAATTCATCCAGTTGACCCATGTAGGACCTGGACATTTGGCACTGTAGCTAAGCCAGACAAACGTATCTTCTTTCACCAAGTCGACGACACGTCCAACCGGAATGAATTGATCCTCAAAAACTTTTGTGTTCCGCGCAAACCATATCCTCTAGACTTGGCCATAGCAACCGTGTTTGACTATCTAATTAATGTATTTGCAAGTTTCACTTAAGTTACACAAGTTTTATGAAACGCAAAAGAATCTATCCACCCCTCTTAATTCTTACACGACCTATAACATGATGTTATGTTATAAAATGGTATCACCATTCAGACAAGTAAAGTAACTCAATGTTCAAAGAAAGTTCATTGTATCATATGATAACAAAGTAAGAACAAGAAGTAACATACACAAGGTTTTTTTTTTTAATCAATGTCATCATATTTCGGTATTTAGATACAATCAACTCAAATTATAGATTTGTTAAGTTTAAATAAATGGTTTTCTTTGAACTTTTGTAAAAGAAACTATCTTTTCTAAATTAAGTACTTAAAGAATAAACAGATCACTTAAATAATACTTGATCATTTTAATAAACTATTTGACTAATCAAATGCCAAAATAGACATCATCTAGGTCAAACCATTGGGTGGCGGAACCAACTAGCGCTCCAAGTGGCACACACCAAGTGAAGTTGGGCATCAGGCTCACTCTCGTGTGAGCTTACAATACCGGTTCAATTGAAAAATAATAATATTATTTGATGGCAAAAGAGTAATTAATATTTAGTTTGAAAGTAACTTTGGTTTTTTTATACAATATATAATAAGAGAAAACTTTGCCTGTGGTCATCATTTATGCCGGCCACAAAGGAACCAACATCACTTGCATGCTTAATAAAAGTATAGATTCTATAATACCTTTTCTTCTAACAAAATACCAATATATTTCTTTTATAGATACTTTTTTGAGTTTGATTTTTTCAAACCATGTTAAACTTGAGTTTGCATCATGAGTAATTTTTTAAGCTTATAGTTAACTCAACTCAACTTTTTTAATATATATAAATTTTATATGTTTATGTATAATCATGTGTATATTTTTTTATTATACTTTTTGATGTGTAACATAATATATATTATTTGGTATTTTTATAATATATATGTATAATTACTATTCTATACAGTAATAAAATATATAGTAGTATCTATTATTTTATAATTAATATAAATTCACTAACTGGATATATATAATATATATATATATATATATATATAATATACACATATATATGGGAGTTTCTGTAAAAATGACATTTTCGTAAGAAGTGTGAGAAAGCATATGAATTGACATGCATATGCTATGTTTTGGACTTAGACATAATATTTTAGGTTGCTTTGGCAAGAAAAACACCATATATAACAATTTAAAATACAATGCAATCAATTCTAGGCATGAAATTTAAAACACAACAAAACCCCTGTTACTTAAAAACACTATTTAATGTTCTTAGCATGATGTTTTAAGTTTTAAGCCTATAAGTCACTGCACTGTGTCTTAAATTGTTATGTTTGGTGTTTTTCTTGACAAAACATCATGCCTAAGTCCAAAACATGATGCATACATGTCAATTTCCAAGTCTTCTCACACTTCTCACGAAAAATGTCTTTTTTACATAAACCTAAACCTGTATATAATGTGTGTGTGTGTGTTATATATATATTATGTATATTAGAGGGGTACATGCACGACGGTGAGAAACGTACACCGGTAATGTAACACACCAAAAACATCAAAATACAAAAGTGTGTGTGTGTATATATATAAAATTATATATATAGAAACAAAATTGACCAAGGTTAACTAACCTAGTTAAAAACTACAACATGGAGTAATTTGAAGATGAAATTAAGCCTTTATAAATAAAAGCAAAACTTCTAGGACCAAAATGGTCAATATGATTACTAATGTTCTATAAGTAAAACAATTAAAATAAAAACAGACACTAGGTGTGTGTTGGTGAACGACCAGGAGAAAGGGGAAGAACACCTCTTCACCCTAAAATCATATAATCCATGAAATTGAAAGGCAAAATCGGATTAAAATCTCGTTATAAATCAAATATATTGATACCTATTGTCACACCCCAACCGATGGCGGAAACATCGGGTGCGCACTAGGCGAATCAGTTGATCAAGAGATTCCATAACAATTTTTAAAGACAAAATAATCAAGATTCAATATCCCATACTATCAAACTCATAAAATCTTCAAACAATCATTACATAATTCGAAATAATCTCTTAAACATAACATCCGATCCGATCTCCCTAGATTTATTACAAGATATTCTAAGGCAAAACCTAACAATAAACATCCAAGCTAAAGTCCTCAACCTGCCACATATGTTAAAATAAAACGTCAATACAATTAGTAAAGGTGAACATACGAGTTTGCATACAATATAGATATAAAAGCGTTTAGCATACACCGCATGACATACGTAATAGTTGTGAATGATGTAACTACTTAGATTCATGCAAACAACAAACTGCGATTGATCGAGGCATGTGAACAAGCGTTCACATCCTAAAAGAGAAAATAAATGCGAAATAAAAATGCGAGCCTTAACAACCCCGGGCCTCCGGGTGGCGGGTCAACCTCTAGTATACTATCATGTTAAGGGTGGCGTACAAGCAATCAAGCAATACATACAATTCAGCAGATTTCACGTATAGTCATGTAATACAGCGGGTTGCGAATAAGCGTTTGAGAGTTGTGTGATGTGTTTTGATATACGAACATATGTGATACCCAAAAGTGCATTTTAAGCGAAAAGGGTTCAAGTATATCATAGTGGGTGCTTTTAGGAGAGACGAGGGATCCAAGATAGTCGGGGAGAGCGTCGATCAGCCTGTAAGTGAACAGAAGTGCATCAGTCTTCCGAAATGCTGAAACGGTTAAGTCTGGATTGGGCAGATTCGGGCGAGTTGTATGTTTCCATACAAGTTCGGGCGAACTTGTGAAAACTGTTGAGTTATAGGCAAGTTCGGGCGAACTTGACTAATTTCCAAAGAAATTATACAAATTCGGGCGAACTTGTAAGGTTTGCTAACTATGGAACACAAGTTCGGGCGAACTTGTCTAATTCTCTTGAGAATTGGACAGAGTTCGAGCGAACTTGTGCCATTTTTTGCAGATTTGACGTGGGAGACCAAGTTCGGGCGAACTTAGTCATCAACCTGGTGACAAGTTCGAGCGAACTTGGTGTATTCCGAGCGAACTTGATGGTTTCGGCATCCAAATCGTGCGTTTTTGCGACGTTTGCTGAGGAAATCGAGTGTTCATCCCTTCAACCTTAAGCCACTGAGTAAAACTTAGGCTGGAGAGGTCTTTGGAGCGAGTTTAGTCATTTTACAGAAATTTCGGGCTAATCCGGGCGAACTTGATGGTTCGTACGGGTTAGTCCAGCTTGTGTAAAGTGACGATTTCGTCCTTGTGCTTCCGGATCTGAGATCTTGATTGACAACGCCTCGTTCCACTCAAAAGTGAACGAAACATACGTCATTAGTCCGAATATTGTGTAGAAATCAATGTTTTTAAAGGTTTTACTCAGATCTAAACATAGATCTGAGTGAAAAACAAAGTTTTGTAGAAAAAGATGAAGATTTTCGTAAACAGAAGAGATTTGTTGAAAACGAAGTCAAAGCCTTGTGCAAAATCGTTGTAAAACGTTGTTTGTAGTTGTAAATGGGTTGAATCTTACTTAGAAAACAAAGGGTTTCGGTTTTGGGGAGCTTCGGGCGAACTTGCAGCAAGTTCAAATGAGAGAATGGAGCTGAGTATTTATAGGTGGAGGTGAGAATGTGAAGGCAGACATCAAGTTCGGGCGAACTTGTATCAAGTTCTGGCAAACTTGTTACAAGTTCGAGCGAACTTGTTGATTTTCTTGAGTTTTGAATACAAGTCGGCGGACTTGTTGAATGGTTTGATTATTATGGCTTAGACAAGTTCGGGCGAACTTGTGATGCATAAGTTCGGCCGAACTTGCCTAACGGCCAAGTTTTGTTTGATTATTTCGCTTTAGGAGTTCGTTTGGCGATTCGGTTTCATATTAGATAGATATATTAAGCGTTGTAATTGATATAATAATGCGATTTAGCGATTCGAGCGTGTGAGAGCGTTGCGATAACGATTATAACCATAACATAAACATACATAACACATCATAAAACATAATTCCACATAATTAACTCTGCGTGTTTGCGATGCGATAGAAAATAAGCGATGCGATGGCACAAGTGTTTATTAAACAATAACACACTTGGCTCATACAGTAGCATAATTAGTTGTGATTGCGATTAGATTAGCGATGCGTTTAATAATCGATTAGATGCGATATAACTGTAATTCAACATAATTTAATTAACATAACTTTCTTATAAACGAATCTCGGGATTACAAATGATAGATCAACAGTAAATAAAAGAAAAAGATAACAACGAATTTTGAGTTGTTACACCTACTCCAGGAGATCACAAGGTATGTCGAAATTTCTTATTTGATGAAGTAGAGAAATTTTGATGAACTCCTTGTATTTTAATTCTTGGATGGATTGTTGAGATATAGTAAAATTAATGTTATATAAATGCTTTGAATCATGAAAACTTCATAGAATCAAGAAGAAATTAACATGAACAATGTATTAGATTGATTACTCATGTGTATGAAAGGTTAGAACCCATGAATCTAGTTAGTTGAACCTTATGTCAACACATTATGAATTGAAGATATGGTGCTATATTAAAATTTTGATGAAGAAACCTAAAGGACAAGTTGAAAATCTTATGGTTAAAAACTCCCTAGTCGGGTTAATTTGAAGCAAAAGATCATGCCCATAAGGTTGTTTGAGAAAATGACTAAATGAAAGTTAAATACTTGAAAACCATGATAAAATTTTTGCGATAAATTAATGGCAAGTTTATATGTTATGAAATGAACTACGAAATTTTAATGATAAATAGGTTGTACTATTTAGGCAACTCAAGTGAGAATCGGGGGCTCAAGCTGTACGGACACACGCTTAAAAGGAAACTCTAAGGTACGTGGCCTTATACTTCGTATGACTTTTATTAATAGTTTGTATTGATTAAATGTTGGATAATGAAGTAATAGTCATGAAGTTCGGTTCATTCATAAGTGGTGGACTTCGCACAAATGAACCGAATTAATAAATAGCGGATAACAATGGTTTTGGTTAGTTCATAGGGGATGGGATTCACTTGAACAATCTAAACTAAGCGAACGCGTAAACCAAGAAAGGGAACACAGTTATGAACTATTAATTCAAGTTATGGATGAAAATAAGCTTCTTGTTTGGTTAAAGTAACCATACGGGTCATAAACATAGTAAAAACGCTAGCCGGGTAATGGAAGCGTGAACGCTAGTCTAGTAAACTTGGATAAGGGTTAAAATATGTAAGGAATTGATCCTTATTTTGAGAATGTGGGTAATATAGCTAAATATGATAACAAGTCAAAATAATTGTATAAATTAATCTTACATCGACTATATAAAGTTAAGTGTTGGGGTTTTCACAAGTTTATCAAAGCCATTTTATCCATATAAAATGAAAAACGCAGCGGAATAATTATTTAAAACATGTTAGTTCGTTGATATAAAACTTATTTTATGTAAAATCCAAAACCCGGATCCATATAGGAACATGCATGCTATCAAAACACAACCATAGGGTGTTATAGAATACTACCTTTCAAAGAGCAAAAGACTTGTATAAGATGAGTATTCTTGAATGGTAATCTTCAAAGATGAAGACCTCAAGCTTGCATACCCCAAGCCTCCAACAAACACCTTAATGTTGCCAGGATTTTCACTTGTAAAACTCTCTTGGATTACCCTCTTGGCCGAAAATTTGAGAGCAAAACAAGAAGTTCTTACACTTGAATTTTTTTTGTGTGTATTCCCATGTGTGAGAGAATGAATCAAATCACATATAATCCTGTATGATCTCTTGTGATCTTGTAAGAGATTGCGTGAGATATTGCATGCAATTTTATTGGTGAAAATCCACCTTGGGAAGACCCAAGGGGGACAGCCACTCATGGCTTCTTTAAAAAAAATTCTTTAGTTTTAGTCTTGTATTTATATTTTATAACTTTTATAAATGTAACATCACATGTTACAAGACTTTACGCAACATCTCATAACTTTTAAAATTGTTATTTAACCCACTAAATAACAAAATAAAACATTCTCTCAAAATAAATTATCCATATAATTTATTAATTTCTCAAGTACAATTATTTAGAAAACCAATTTCTAAATATTCTAAGTGTTAATATTTATTTGTTTGATCATATCATAAATAAATATCATACGTGTTTGTCTAGCTTGTTATTGGGTATGACCCACTTGGATCATAAAGTACTAGCCACATCAGTTTAATATGTGTCTTGGGTATACCGATTCCAACAGTAAGAACTCATTATTTTGAATTATGGATTTTGAGTCAAAAATGTGGGTGATCTTTACGATCACATAGAAACAAATTTGAAGCAAAATGGACGTGTAATGAAGAAGTTATGGACGTTTTCATAAAAGGACAAAAGTGAAAAATCTGCGCTGGGCTGCAACGTATGCTACGGTCCCCAACCGTAGCTTACGGTTGGGACCTGCTATCTCGGACCAAGGGAGTGTACCGTAAGCTAAGGTAACCCAACCGTAGCTTATGGCGGGTTCGTAAACAAAATTTTTTGTTTGTTGTTTTGGGTATTTAGGTTCATCTAGATACGTTATATATATCTAACGATAATGATAAATTTTGATCCTCAGGTGGTTGTTAAGTGGTCACGGATGAAGGTCAAGTTCCTTGAAGAACCGAATACAAAGTTAGAAATCATGTTCCACGTTTTGTTTAGTCGTTTGTAAAACAAGATCACGCTAGTATGTACTAATGTTTGTAAGCACTATGAAGTTTTAAATAACCTAGGATTTTGAAAGATTATGCATATGCATTATCTTCTTATTTTAGTAACTCTTTTATAAAAGAATTGTTTATAAAAAAAATTTACAATGGATATTACAGGTAATCACAGAAGATATTATTTTTTTACAATTTAAAAAATTAGAGCAATACTCAAACTGGAAAAAAAAATTGCCTGCTTTTTAGATATATATATATTTTAAATATTAATGTATAAAAAAAGTTATAGTCATTTAATAATTTTGGGTAATTGGTTTAAAAGTCAATAATATATTTAAAAGCATTTACCATATGTTTTATATGGTTGTATTACTTAGACTTTTAAAATTGTGTAAAATTTCATTTTTATCCTCATTGTGTGTATTATAATATAGTGGATGTGTGCGTATGGAGAGGATCATGAGAAAACTCTTTCTTCGACATCATTTGAGGTAAATGGTGTTTTTGTTATCACTTATACTAATAGTTATGTGGTTTGCATGATTTTTCCCTAATGGTGTTTTTCTCACTTTCAATAATGGCATGCTTACTTTATGTTTATGTATTATAGGTTATGTACCGGAAGCTTGATTATACCAGTTTTTGTTCCTGCAGACGTTTTGAGTAGTTTAGTTTTTATGCAAACACATCTTTTATGTTTTGAGAAGCATGGACACGAGGGAATTTCCAAAACAATATAGTCACAATAGATGACGTAAAGATGATGTCCCAAACTATTCTACTAATTTTTCAATGAGCCATGATTTATATGTGATGTTGAAACCAGTTCAAGGGAATTTCCACAATCGTCGATATTTCCATTTTCTCATCATAACACCAACTTGCGATAGTTTATTCGACAAAATGACCTTCAACATTTTTTGGAAATTTTCTTCTTAATCTTCTTATGACGGTTTATGTTTTTTCACGCAAGTTATCAGTAGGAACCCAAGATCGAGTATTCCTTTTTGAACATCTTCAACCATATTCATTACATTTATGGTCCTGACTATTAATCTTCTTCTGTCATCAAATATGATTACGAATCTATCCCGATGCTTTGAACATCCATGAAACGATGTTTGCCATTACTGTTTGTTAAAGTGGGTATTTTCTGTATGGTGATTTCCTCTGCTATATGTGTCGAGTATGATTATGGAATGTTGTATGAGTTGTTCTTGTATAATGATTTTATAGGAGTGTTTTTTAATCACTTTTTGCGGGAAATAAACCATAATTGCAAAAGAATTCTGACAGTTCTTGCGTTTCAGAACCTTCAGCATTTATGTTTATTATTGTTTTTGGCGGTTTTTATAGTTTTCTGGCATTTTGTCTTTTTTATTATTAAAAGACTCTTTTACCCTTAAAATTGACCCCTTTTTTTTGGAAATTCCTAGATATTTATAAATACGTCACCACGTCAATCTTGTCCCTAGATTGGTTTGATCTAATGGCTTAAATTGTTTCTACAGTTTATAGAGTTTTGACCATTTTTAAAATATACTGCCCTACATATATTATAATCTATAGTTGACTTTTAGTATGAACATGACGATAAAGTTTGGATAGTTGAGAGCTTCGGGTGATGGCAGTGGCACTTGTGGAAGTTTAATCGGCGAGAGACTAGCATCCCATACTTCTTGTTATGTTTTCGTTTTTGTTTGAGATAACTAGACTATGGTTGTATTTGACTTGAATGTTTGGACTGTATGAATTTCAGCTGCGAATGATCTAGTTTATCAGTTTTAAGAGTATTCACTAAACAGTAAATCTAATAAATGAGATCCTCGAGTTTTCAAGCATTTCACTTAGGTTAGTGTTTGTTTTGGGTTATAAATGTGTTCGGGTTATTAATGAGATGTGCCACAATTGAAAACATGTCTAACTGGCTTAACCACACGCATAACACATGTAACTTGTCATATTTGATAAGTTAATACCTCACTGCTACATCTGTATGACCTATTGAACCCAACGATTTTACTCCCATATATTTTTTATAAATAGTTAAACATATTATAATTGAAAATATGTATCTTAGTTTTTGGTAACTTTTGTTTTAACATATTAACTTTGTCCTATATTTTCTTAATCATGTGTAGTGAGTCGTGTCAATAATGATGTTTAACATGTCATTTCAATTGTGTTATTGTACTTCTTAGTTGTGTTTAGCATGTCATGTACCTACTTATTAAACATGTCCATGTTAATATTTTTGAGAATGACAGTTTTAGTTACACGTGTCGTGTTCTGATTTAATAGTCATGTAAAAGGTGTCGTATCACGTGTCAATACAATATGTTCAATATGACATATTTTCTCAATTGTAACTTTACTTGAAATCAGGTTATGACACTAAAAAGATATTAAAAAGTGTTAAGAAAGATTTAAATCGCATACATGTATGAATACAGATGAAAATACATAACTAAACTTTCCCTCTTTTGATACCTAATAATTAACTAAATGTGGTGCCATGCCTCATAAATTTGTGAGGTAACATTGTGTTTTTTTCCTCTCTTATTTTCCTTCTCCTTTTTCCCCCTTCTCTTGTATCACTCATTCATTTCATAGGTCATGAATTTTTGTTACCATCTATTTTATATTTTATTTGATCAACTTGTGTCTAATCTATATGAATATATGACTATTATGTTGAATAAGTGAAGAAGTGATATTAGAGATGTAACACTAGGCGTACTTAAATGCTTATCGACCCAAATCATAAATAAATCTGATTCATAATAACAAAACTTCCTTATAATAATTAGTATCATTTTGATTCCACAAAAGTTTCTATATGCATAATGATTAAGATATTCCTACATAGCAAAAAAGTAATATTGTTCAATAGTTTCATGAGTTTTTTTGTTACCAATATATATCGGTACAATTTGCGTATCAAATACCTTATATCAACTTAATTTCGATAACCTAACTGGAGTTGATAGATTTCTGAATATTAGAACATGAGAACACTCGTAAAAGCTTTAGCGGGTCGTTATGGGTTCAAACAAATCGGGATACACAACCAAATTTTGATACTATAAATGCAAGGATGCGAATTGTGAAAAAGAAACAAAGTTAGATACGAAAAGTGCCACCTTCTTTACTTGTTTCGTAAATTTTAATACATCAAAAAGACAAAAAAAATGTAAGTAAGTCTATTCTATTTATAAGATGTAACTAAAAGTATCTTTTCTTTTTTAACATTATAAACGCCATGGAATGATGAGTCATGAAAGAAGCAAGGAAATGAGACAAAACTTTATCCATAATAACCGGCATTTAATGACAAATCCCCAAACCCATAACCTTATTTGGCCATTTTGCACGTAACCAATTATTCTCCATCCTTTCTTTAAATCAAAGATTCTATTATAAAATACTTTTCCAACCTTAACATATAAAAAAACACACACCCACACACATATATATAGAGAGAGAAAGTGTAAAATACATTACGGCTTAACGTAAGATTGTACGCAACCAAAATTACGCACGTTCATTTGAAAATCATGCACGTTAGAAACTCAAAAGACCTAATCACGCATGTAGGAAACAAAAATCACGCACGTTATCATGCATGCCCTACCTCCAAGTTCAAAAATCACATCCCCTGTTCTACAATCTGAAACCATTGTTACTGCCCTCTAACTCCAATCGAATCGAAACTTGGTCATGTTCCTGCATCCTCTGTTCTACGGTCTGAATTAAAGCTTGGTCATGTTCTTCATACTTTGTTCTACGTTTGAATTTGAGGGTCGATATTTTAATGAAACCTTTTCAAAATCAACGATGAATTCGAACCCAATTCAATGAAATTGACCGAACAATAGCCTATTTGAAGTGAAACGAAAAGAAATTTGAAACGAATTGGACGAAGTTGATCAAACCCAGGCAGTCTGAAAATTTTATTTAATCCGGCATGTTATAGGGAAAATCCCGCATGTTGTAATTTGGTCAGCGTACCAATCGTACATTAAACAAATTTGTATGTTAACCAACCCATATATATATATATAAAATATATATATATATATATATATATATATATATATATTTATAACTCTAAGAATATATTATCAGAAAACTCACGAGAGCCACTAGTATCATACTAACCAATAAGATAAGGTAATATGTAACTTGTGTTAAATACGAAAACCAGGGACAATGTATTTGAACATAAGATCTCTACTAGAGGGATCCAATCGTTTAATTATCAGTGCAACACCCCTTTGATAGTTAAAAGAAAATAATCAAAGGGTCCAGTTTTGAACTAGTGACCTATAGATTATGTCCGATGGCCAAAGCGACGGATCAAAGCCCTATATTGTTAAAGAAAGTGATTTTTTTGAAATTAAGAAAACTTGAAAAGAAACATCTCCTTGGTTTACACACGTATATACTAAAATAGTCAAATATTGAATTTTATAAAAGTTATAGTTTATTCCAATCACTCAGGATAATAATACCTTCTATTTTACTTAACATACATTAAATGTATCTTTAGATGTCATAAAACACTTTTTACTATGAATTTTAAGGAGTTATATTATCACTATAGATATATGTGACAATCACATAGGGTTGTTGGAATGTTCGCAATACGAGTTTTGGCATGATATTTGACCCGAGCTAGAAACTGAGCTCAAATTTTGCCCGCTCCCAACTCTAGTCAAATCATGCGCAACTAGTAGACTTGGTTTTTTAAGCTCAATACATAATTACAAAAGTACATTCAACGTTGTAGCCACTAGACAGGTCACGAGAGGATATGAATGAAGGGTTTCAGTAGTGTAACACTTTACCGCTTGACGGGAAGACACAAATCGTTAAGGCCTTCGTGTCACGAGAAGTTCAAATCCACACCATGGAATTAAAAACCTAGGAAAAGCCATTTTCAATATCTTGTAATACATAAGATGTTAAGTAAAATTTGAAAAGTCGATAAAAAACAACTATATGTTTTTAATAATCAAAATAAATATTAATTTAAAGGAGCACGTGAAGTAGCGAAGACGTTTATGAGGAAGATCCGATATAACATGGCCGCACGTGATGAGTAGTTGCCCACATCACGAGCTTTGAGATTATTCTTTCCCGAGCTTTATCTTGCCACGTCTCTTAGAACGTGGGTCTCTACTAACTTACAAGATTCCTTAGGTTTTTTTGATAAATAATAATAAATAAATTAAATTAAAACTAGGGGCTAACCAACTTCATTTGAAATCATAAATAAATATCTAGAGTAAGATTCAGATACTAATAAAATCATAGTGTAGTCTTCTAAACGTATAGCATCTTAAGTTTCATAATTCTTGAAATATATCGACATTATCCATATTTAAAGAGGAAATTATCAAAATAAGCAAGTGAACTTCAAAAAAAGAAAATAATAATAATAACAAAATAGACATTGACTTGTAGATTTGAGGAGAAGCAATCGTCAGAGAAACATTCCAGCTAGGCTATTAGACTAGTGGTTGACTAGTCAACTTAATTAATTAATTAATTATTCTTTATAAGGATTTGTAAGGGGTAGGGTGAGGCATGATGAATGTGTGAACTGTTGTCTGTTTCTCAACCCTTTCTCTGTAACAACTTCCTTTCCAATTATCAATCTATCCTCCTTTGCCCTAATTCTCTTTCTTACGTATGCATTTGATTTATAATCTTAATTAGATTATTCCATATTCTATAGGGCATATAGATCATTTTCAGCAATAGAGACTCATACTTATAATTATAATATATATATATATATATATATATATATCTAAGGGGCTGTTTGGTAATTCCTGAATGGTTAAGTGCTGAGCCAGTAAGAGATCTGAACCATTAAGTGCTGAATCAGTAAGAGGTCTGAACCATTAAGAGTCAGTATAATGTTTAACCGTTCAGAGGCAAATGTCTGACCAATTTAGATTAGAGGTCTTAACCATTCAGACTCAATATAATGCTTAACCATTCAGAGGCAAATGTCTGAACCATTCAGACATTTACTCGTAAACAAACAGTCTGAACTATTAAGTGCTGAACCAGTAAGAGGTCTGAACCATTAAGAACTCTATTAAGAGATAAATAAACAACACCTTAAGTGATTTCTGCTCCGGAAGGTATTAGAAGGGAATAGCTAACCTATTAATTAGATCCCAATGCCTTCGGTGAATTCCATATAATTATAGCAAAGCCTCTAATATCAACATCTATTGAAATGATTTGAGTTGATGAAACTACTAGTATTAGATAGTGGATTCATTCAACCAAGAGTTATCTATGAAGACAAAAAGATAGATCAATGAGGGTACGTACTAAATACTTGGCGAATTAAACAAACTCATAAGATAATACAAGTATCGCGTAAGAATAGACAATATGTTAGACCAACTACGTACAAGTAGCCTTCGGCTATGATCATCCCTAGTTTTACATACCCAAGACAACCTTGAGAACTTGATATGA
Organism: Scalesia atractyloides; assembly: GCA_947069175.1. Taxonomy (NCBI): domain Eukaryota; kingdom Viridiplantae; phylum Streptophyta; class Magnoliopsida; order Asterales; family Asteraceae; genus Scalesia; species Scalesia atractyloides. The sequence continues at coordinate 72,029,057 of CAMTDV010000019.1, forward strand.
TCATTATGAGTTTATGGACATATCTTTTTGTTTGACTAATGCTCAAACTACTTTCATCGACTTATTAAACATAGTCCGCAAACCTTATTTGGACAAATCTTCAAAAATTTACACATCGACTTATTAAATAAAGTCCGCAACCTTATTTGGATAAATCTTCAAACATTTACACAAAGATGAAATTCTAATTTATTCCAAAACTAAAACAGAAGCATGTCTAATATCTAAGCTTGATATGGGATTGCTGAATGAAAGATAAATCTAAGACAACTAGTTTTAGAACTATATATTTTAATTTGTCTACACTTAACAAGTATAATTTTTGCCATATAATAAGCCATGAAGGTATCAAAGTAGATCCAAGAGTGATGAATGCATAGCAAAATGGGGAAAATCTCAAATTCTAACTGAATTTCTTAATAATTAATAGTGAGTAAATTGCTAAAATGGTTCATGTGGTTTGGGCAGTTTAGCCAGTATAGTCTAAAGGTTTCATTTATCCTCTGTTTGTTCAAAAATGTTTCACCTTTGCCATTTTGGTCCAACTGACTTAACCCCATCCAGTTTTTTCTGTTAACTAGAAGGGCAGTTCGGTCATTTTATATTCCTTATGTTAAGAATAAAAAATGGCTGAACTACCTTTCTAGTTAATAGAAAAACTGGACGGGGTTAAGTCTGTTAAATGACAATAGTAAAATCTTTTTGGACCCATAGGGGATAAATGAAATCTTTGAACTATACTGACAAAACTGCCCAAACCACATGGACCATTTTAGCAATTTACTCATTAATAATAGAAAAGGTTTATCCAAAGCATTCTCTAAAGGGCCCTCAACATTCAAACCCCTAGTAAGAAAATCTAGCGAGTATGAGTAGAATGTGTCAAAAAATAGCATTTCAAACTTTTAAATAAAAACATATTGCTACACCAAAATTGTCTCTATCCCCAGGAAATGGATGGTCCATACTTCATAGATATACGTAGTGACACATTGGTGAATGGAACGTATTGCATGATAATGCAAAATGACAAAGTGATTTGCTTACTCATCATGATAGTTGATAAATTATATACCTATCACATTATATAGATTTGGAAATCCGTATCGTTGGTGATAACACTACGATGTTACAACGTAACCATCCAGAGAAAAGTAAGAAATCTAGACAAATCATAAAGGTTTTATGTTCATTTTCATTCTAAAGGAGCTGCATATATATGAGACGAGAAGATGGCCAATAAAAAGTCTTAAAACACGACGGTTGTGAGATACTATATGTCTGTATCAGATTATCATCCAAGAAAATCCAATGTAGGTATGTCTTAAGTTGAAAAACAAAGTTTGAGAAAAGGACCAGGAAAACATCGATTAAAGGAAGGATCGATGATTAGTTTCATTGCGCCAACATGGAGTAACTATATCTATAAATGTATATGATTGTAACAAGTTTAGGAAAGTTTCGACTAGAAATAGGCATAAAAGGCAACACGAATACTTCTTACCTCCAGAAACTATGTGTGTGTATATATATATATATGGATTCGGTTCAAGAGAGAACCAATCCCAATTGTGAGAACCATGAGAATTCCTATCATCCAATAGCATATTTACACATCACCCATAACCAAATTAAATCAAAAGGGTATTTTAGTCTTTAACTTCCCATGTCACATCTTTTCTCTCTTTTCTATTTAAAAGTCAACATGTCACATATTTTCTCTCTTGTCTATTTAAAATTCAACATGAGACATCTATTGAGTCGTGATTTTTGGTGAGTTCGTCTGGTAAGATCCACAATTTCGTAAAACCGAAATCGGGGTGTCGGGGACGTAAAAAGATGTTTGGCGTAAACAAAATTGTAAAAATAAAATATTTTGTTTGGCGTAAAATATTTTTTGTTTTTTATAAAAAAGTTTAAACCCGTAAAAAAATGTTTTTTTTATAAAAAAATTGTTTTAAATTTTAAAACCACAACGTAAAAAAAGTTTAAACACGCGCGTAAAAAATTTTAAAACCGGCGCGTAAAAAAGTTTAAAACTGCCGTAAAAAACTTTTATACCGGCGCGTAAAAAAAATAAAACCGCGCGTAAAAAAAGTTTAAAACCGACGCGTAAAAAAGTTTAAAACCGATGCGTAAATAAAGTTTAAAACCGCGCGTAAAAAAGTTTCTAAAACGGCGCGTAAAAAGTTTGAACCCGCACGTAACAAAAGTTTAAAACCGGCGCTAAAAGAGAAGTTCTAAACCGACGTATAAAAACAGTTCTAAACCGGCGCGTAAAAAAAATATTTAAAACCGCGCGTAAAAAAAGTTTAAAACCGGCGCGTAAAAAAAGTTTAAAACCGCGCGTAAAAAAACTTTAAAACCGGCGTGTAAAAGAAGTTTAAAATCGGGCGTAAAAAAAGTGTGGACCCGCCCGTAAAAAATGTCTGAACCCGCGCGTAAAAAAAGTCTGAACCCGCGCGTAAAAATGTTTAAAACCGACGTGCAAAAAAGTTTGAACCCCTACATAAAATAATTTTCTTACTGCATGATTCAAAATAACATTAATTAAATCACATTACATAAATCACAAATATTAATTAAAGCACAATTATTAAAACTTTAACTGTCAATAATTAAAGAGGTTAGTAAAAATACCAATTTACCCTTATCCCACTAAAAACAAAAACTCTTTAATTAAAGCATAATAATTACAACTACTATATTGTCTTTTACTCTCATCCATTAAAACATTTTTGATCAATGACTTATATTGGTTCCTACCGTTCTCAAAACTCAAGTTGGTTCTAATTTTTCCCATCCCCATATATATATATATATATATATATAACTGTATAAATCTTCATTTAATAAGTAAATAATTGTAATAAACTAAATAAAAGAACTTCATAAAATTAATAATAAAACGTACAATAAATATAAAATGAAAATACATCAATTATTCATGTTATACTTTTGCAAGTTCTCATTTTTCATCGCCAACGTCATTGTCAATGTTTCGCCTGAAAGGTGATCGACGTTCGTGACAAGAAACTCCGCAAGTTTTTGCTTCTCAAAAACCTTGGGGTTGGCTGCGGTTGGGTATTTGGGTCGGGCTAGGTGACGGGCTCTCTTGGAAAGCATAGGAGTTGGTCGGGTCGAATGGTCGGTTGTATGGGTTCATTATAAAAATATGGAGATTAGAAGGTGAATGGTAGAGATGTGGTAAAATTTTAAAAAAGATGGTTAGTATTTATAGGGTAATTTTTTTTAAACTAGCCGTTGGGGTAATGGCTACCCCCAACGGATATATCTAGCCAGCCAATGCTAGCCAGCCACATCATCCCCCAAGACTGCCCCATGCCAGGCCGATATCCCACGCCAACGGGGCAACGCCTCTGGCCACGTTGGCTTGGTGTGGCTGCAGCGGCGTTGCTTGGCTAGCCACGCCCCAAACCGCCGCCCATACCCAAAGGTCTAAACTCTATTTAAATCACCACCACCAACACTTGGCTATTCCCAACTGTAGAGTAAGTACTATATGAATGAAAATACTGAACAATGCCATGATGACTTAAGAATCATGAAGATAGGAAACAATTAAGCCCAAACTGACCCAGACAATCTCTTATAAAGAGAATAAATAATTGAATGCTTGGAAAATTACCAAAGACTTCGAAAGAGATCGGCTATCGTTTCAACCAACTGATTGCGTTTTGTTGGTAGCATCTACTTTTAAAGGTATATGATGAGGTTTAAAAGGATATAAAAATTGATTCCGTAGTTCATCACACTTTTTCATTATAAGTTACAGGGCCAACAAGTAGCGTCACATATACTCATGCTAGGAAGCAAGTAATGTTGCGTATTCATTAGTTAACACCGGAGCTAGGAAATCTAACTATACATGAAGTATCAAATCTTCGGAGCTAGGAAATCTAAACGATACATTTCATGTATCAAATCTTAGCGAATGTCTCTTTGATGACATCAAGAAAGTCACATACCCAAGCCTGGCTCATAACTTTGAAATATAAGCAAGGACTTTAGACCTTATGGCTGAAAGTTTAAAGCCCAAATTTATATTAATTTAATATCTAGAGTAGCGGCCCATCACAATTCTCCAATTCCAATTACTTGTTCCCACATCTCATTATTGATTTAATATGAATTAATTTCTTTGAATCTTCGTGTTACTTACTACTTTGATTGGAAGATTATTTAAGATTATAAATCTTGTTTAATTTCTTTGAATCTTCGTGTTACTTACTCTTTACCTTTTCAATTTATTTTTATCTTAAAATTATCAAATAGGAGGGTCATGATAATCGTGGTTTAATCCATGAGAACCACTATCAATCAAGGAGGAATGTGGTGTACCATTTAATTAATGGTTATGTGGAAATAATGAGTTCAACAAATACTCTTAAATAAAACAAATATCCACATTATAATAGACTACACATATACCATATTTTCTTTTTTTTGTTTTTTATAGACTACACATATACCATATTCTGATCTTAAAAAAAATATATCTATAATTATTATTATTTTTATAGACTACACATATACCATATTCTGATTTTAAATAAAACAAATATCTACAATTATATTATTATATTATATAATATACTACATTTACCATGTTTAGTAGAGGATGCAATAATAACTCACTTTTAAGTTTTTCTAAAAAATAATTTTTATTATAATAATGGTATTAGTTTTAATCATATTTTGTTTTTCTCCTTTAACTTTTATAATAGGAATTTTTATAAAATTACGAACATGCCCTTGCGACGTCACACACTTTTATCTACATCTTTATATGAATTTTACAAAAAACCGAATTGTGAATAGTAATGTACATCTGATCGAGCACAAATTTACAAGCTATCAAAGCTGCCCCAATGTATAGTTATTTTTTTTATTTTTTAGAGAGAGTGAGGGGCACACACTATTTTGTTATTTTAATAATGTAATATAATGCTTTATAAATTTCTGAATATACCGTTACGACGTGCTTATTTATTTACATTCCCATAAAAGTTGATTTGTCTTGTTTTTTTTAACCATGACAAACCAACGACCGATTTTCGTAATGTGCCGTGATGAGAATATAATCAGTTTCAACTAAACAACATCAGTCTCGATATCGGTATTATCTGAACCAATACAATATTTATTTTTATGGATTTTGATTGATGTAAAACATGTGCCAATATCTTCTAAAGGATATCTCTTTTGGTTGCTATGCTAAGTGTCGTTATCTTATAGGTACTGTAATGAGTCGATGCCGACATAATGCCGCCACTATGCGTGGGGAATTTCATAATTACCCGACAAAACTTACAAAAACAACCACACCTGGTAAATCGCGCAAAGAGCAAAGCTACATGTATGGTTTGTGAAGGGTGTGATGTAGACAAACCTTACCTCTATCCGACAGACTGCTTTCCAAGACACCACTGACTCCAAAACAAAGATCATACAAACAAGCAGAACTAAAAAGCGTAGAAATAGAAAGCTATCAATAACCAAAGAAGTGGTGAGAGAGTATACACTACAATTATAAACATGTTTAACATCATACAACAAAATATAGGCCTAAATACACAAAGATAATCACCTTAAAGTCCTCCTAAAGTGTAGGAAAGTTTAAGTCCCCGAGACATAACTAAGGCCTTACTACACCCACTCAAGAAATCCTTATGCTTAATTCTACGTCTCCATAAAATCCTATCATGAACCATGTCCTAAAAAGGTACAACTCAAATTAGTAATTGGTTATTTGCTCAACATCACCTGATTCGTAGCCAATATTTGTTCTTTTATCTTTTTCAATAATGAGTTTAAGCAATAACAAGTTGACATGCATTTTCACTCTATGAACTTGGATTACTCTGATGAGTTTTTTTGATAATTCTTGAACTACTTGAGCTCATCTCCATCAGTTATTTGGATAATAATGAAGCCTTAATTTTTATTGAAACATTGCGAATGATCTGCAGAGTATGACTTTGTTGAAATAAGGTTGTTAATGATAGGATTTTGGTCCATAAAAAATGAAAGTGCAACTTTGCAACTTATTCATAGCCCGATAGCATTGAAGGACTAATCTTGAAATTAAATAAAATTAACGGTTTGTTTTGACTATCATATTCAAAGTTTGGTTTATTTTTTAGTAATATTAAATTGTATTTTGGGAATAAACTGTTTATTTCGTAATACGTTAGAATAGTCTTATAAAGAGGGTGGAATGTTACATAATCTCTTGTACTTTCGTTTGATTTAATACACAGAAAAGAGTCACCGGTTGTCTCATATATCCCTGTGTTTATTTGTTTGATTCAATTGTTTGACCACCTAGACCAACATACATTCAAGAGTATGAGACTCAAATTATAAATTTCCGTACGATGAATTTTCTGATTCATGTAAGTTCAACAATATTGTGAGCATTCATGATTCATGTAAAGTACTTAAGAAGTATTACTTGATTATTGCATCAGAACGACCATGCTTTATTGATTTACTAAGATAATAAGCAAAATAACAAATTTTTGAAAAGCCTTAATATTAATTCGTTTTATACTCTAAAAAAAGTCGGACCATAAGTCTTACATGCATACACAATAGTACAATTGAATGAGAAATTAGCATATGTCAAAGATCCTCTACAAAACATGGAAACAATGATTGTCACTTAAAGCTTATAAATGAAACATCATAGCTAGTTAGGGCTGTAATCGAACTGAATGAACACGAACAAAGCCATGTTCGTGTTCGTTCGTTAAGGAAATTAACATGTTCGCGAACGCATACCGAACAAAAGTTTATGTTCGTGTTCGTTCGTTAAAGAAATTCAGTTGTTCACAAACAGTTCATGGACACTGATCTCGATTCTCGAACACAAACGAACGCATATGAATAAAAACTAGCGTAAAAGAACATTTAACTTGAAAATAAAAAAACAAAAACATTGTTAACCTTAAACATTGGACATTAGTAGTTAAATACAACTATCAAATGATAAATCAAAATAAAAGAAGTCTACTACAACTACCAAACGAGGAATCAAGTTTAACTAACTTAGACGTAATTATTCAGAGTTTAAGTAACTTAAACATATTCATCCCCAAAAAAGTCTTGAATGTTTAAATTTTAGCTAACTTAGAAAAAAAATAGGTGTTCAAAGTTTTCGGTATGTTTAGGTAAATGTTTATTATTTATTATTTTTTAATATAATCAAACGAACATGAACAAACGTAAACAAAAGAAAATGAACGAATGTAACCGAACATATTACCGAACGTTCACGAACGCAGTCGAACGAATGAGACCTTTGTTCGTGTTCGTTTGCTAAGCTAACCGAACAAAAGTTTTTGTTCGTGTTCGGTCATTAAGCTAATTGAACGAACACAAACGAACTTTCCACTGAATAATGATTCACAAACTGTTCGTTAAACGTTTGATTCGTTTACATCACTATAGCTAGTTGATATGAAACACTTAAAAGCAAGAGATACAAATGATAAGCGTCTAGGAATGCCTAAAACCTTTTCCACTTAAACCGGCTCTTCAATAATAAATAAACCATAACTCATAACGTAGAGTTTGGTATAACTCATTTATCAAGGAACATGAATAACTTCTATTACAATTCAAAATCAAACATGTTTAGACCAAGTCATTTTCATAAAAAAGAGTTCAAATTAATTTGAATTTGAAAACATGATATACCCTCCTCCTCTTGTGCCACCTTGCTATTGACGAATACTTACAAGCCACTTTATTCCAAACAACACACCTGAAGAAATATTTAAATCATTTAACATTATTACATAAAATGAGGTTATGCTGGACAAAGCATGTTTTTGTAACTTGTGAGAACACATATCGAAATATTGGGTTTGAGTTTTCTATTTGACTGTATACTTTAATATCAAAAGGTTATATCTTTTACCTATATAAAATGTTATTTTTATGTCTTTCAATGTAAGTGAGATATATTATTTCCGGACTAAATAAGAGTTTGTTTTGAGGATGAAACGGAAAAATCTATATTCTCTCGATGCAAATTTTATAGGTGAAACTGAAAAAAATCAACTACATTTTCAGTCTCCATACATATGCCTTTTTTATTCGAAGAAATATAAGTATGCTTAAATAATAGAGGTTTGTATGAGCACTGACGGAGTCAAATTTTCTTTTTTGTGGTGTCAGAAGAAATATGAGTATGCTTAAATAACATATGTTTAAGTTAAAATTTCTTTTTATATAGTCAGTTTTTCTAATGCTTGTATTTTGTAACATCTCGGCGTTAAATTTTTTTGGGTTGATCAGGTCGGGTCAGGTTAGTCTGGCTGAATAATAAAAGACGACACCATAATAAAAATAGACTGTCAATGGAAAACACACACTAAAATACAAATACAAAGTCATTTATTATATAAAAATGCATTTAATACTTGTTACCTACGTACGAGTTTTCATTCATGGCATACTCAATAACACTAAATCGACCGTTCGGTGACTATTTTTCATGTTTCAAAATGATTCATAGCATACTCAATCACACTAAATTGACTGCTCAGTGACTATTTTTCATGTTTCGAAATGATTCATAGCATACTCAATCATACTAAATTGACCGCTCGGTGACTATTTCAATAGTCCATTAGTTAGTTTTTTCTATTTTAATTTTTGTTAACAATTACATAATGGGTTAATAACAAAATGAGCCTTTATTAATAGGTAAACATGAGATATATTTGAAATGGTGGATGAAATCTTGTGGTTTTTTCCACCCGATAATAGCGACGAGTCGTCCGATAGTAGCATTCTTTTTTCGAAATCTACTCGAAGAAGCCGAGCTACAAGGCATGGGTGCATCAAACCGAAGGAGATATATAGAACGTCAACGGGAGGTTGGGCACGGGACACTCATAGCGGATTATTTTGTCGAGCTAATGGATGAAGATACGCATTGGAGACTTAAACACGATCTCACGGTTCATCTCGCAAGTCAAGATTTACCCCACCTATTGGTCGATTCTGACGAGGACTAGTTTATTTTAATTGTTTTAGTTTAGTGTAATTTTTTTTAATTTAATGTAATTTTTATTACTTCTACATTTTTTTTTGTTAAAATACATGTTTATTATTAAATATGCTATGTTTTTTTTTAAAAAAAGTTTACCAATTCATTAAGTGTCTAACCATTGCCAACACTTTTCAGCATAGCTTAAACTTTTTTGATGGAATGACATGGCACCCCCTGATTGGTTGATTTTAAAATTTGCCACTTTCAAGTGTCTAACCACTCCCTTCACCCTAAATAACTTGTTATGACCTAAACCAATTCACTTACATAAAGCAACCCATTAAGGGCCATTAGTATTTGTACTATTCATCTTATACATGTATATAACACCAAATGATTCATCTTATACATGTATATAACACCAAATGAATTTGTATAACCTAATCAACTCACTAACATATCTAAAGACCTATTCATGTACTAATCTTCATCTACATGTCTTTAACACCAAAATAACTTGTTTTGACCTAATGTGACTTTGTATAACCTAAACCAATAAGAGGACCTATTAAGACCTATTACTGTACTAATAATCATTCACATGTCTTTAACACCAAAAAAACCTAACCCATCTCACTAACACATGCCAAGACCATTAGTATACTAGTCATTATACAAATGTCTTTACACAAACTTGACTTGTTATGAGTTATGACCTACCTATGTGACATTGTGCAACCAAAACCAACTCACTAAAACATACGTATCGTTCAAACCATTGAATTAAGAGGTTACTTAATGGTGCAATTTCAAACCATTTCTAAAAACTGGTCAGACCATTGCCAAACGATTTTCTAGTCATATTCAAATCACTGACTTTGCAGGTCCCGTTCTAAACTTTAAAAAGGAATTTACGAAAATAGCCACGTTAACAAAGAAATTTCTCAAAATAAACAATAAAATATATAGCTTAATTAGCTGGCAATTAGAGCCAACGTTTTCAAGTGTTTAGCCAAAGTCTAACTTAACTATTTTAGAATAAAAAAACTTTTTAGTCTAATCACTAAGTTTGGTAATTTTCTCATTTTTAAAACCAAACATAGTTTCTCATAACCTAAATATCTCTTATTTGACAATATATTTTCAATTTTATATAAAAATTTCGCTTGAAAAGTCAAACACCACACTAAGTAATAAACATATTTAGTTTATTCAAAAGGAAACAAAGAGAATGTATATACATAAAAAAAACCACACTTAGGTCTTTGTTCGTGACAAAGCATAAGGTTTTGCTCACCCTTATGTCGGCCATTACAAAGCTCCAAGACAAAAAAATCCGCATATTCTTTCCCCTATAAACTAAATGACTTATTCTATATATAGAAATAATTCCTACATGTTTTTTTTCTTATAATTTTGAAAGCCTTTTTTTCATGGAGAATCAATGGCGATACGACTTGTTATGGATGGGCCGTCGTCTTCTCACGTGTGAGTAGTCCATTGTAAAGAACTCATGAGTCGGGTCGGATCCTTCTATCCATTCCTGCCTTGTCCCTTTTGCTGCATGCATCATCACCTTTAGTTCTTCCTTGTGTGATTCACCTATATACACACAAATGTCATAATCAGAATTAAGAAGCAATAGAGACAAACATTAGTGCGTAATGAATTATGCAATGATGTCAATGTACACTAGTTTTATAACTAGTGAAATGTGTGTGTTTTTTTTAAATGGGCAAATTTGGATCACTAACAGACCATTGGAGTATTATCGTGTCATCAGCGTAACCACCCGATCATATCCATCTCCACTAGGCATAATGCCTATACACCAATTCAGGGGAAAACCTAATAAATATGAGAAAAACCCCATTGTGGGAATCAAACCTAAGACCTATTGTTCTCAAAGCCTTATCCCACCACCAAGATGCCACTAGGCTATAACGCCATGAGCTAGGGAAGGGCTATATATATATTTTTTTCAAAAGAGTTTTAATTTTAGCTGGATTCAAAAGCACGGTTTAAGCCTTAGCTACATCAAATAGGGTTTAAGCCTCCAAAAAGAAGTGGGGGCTATATGTTAGTTGCCACACCTGGCAAAGTACTTCTTTAATTAGTAGAAGGTGATTGACTCCAAAAGCTGAAAATAAATGACCATTTTCATAAAAAAAATGCTTGGTCAACTCGATAGTTTAACGATTTTTTTTCATTTCTTATTGTGTCATCATAAGACAAATAAATATTATTTGCTATAATTTCTTTTTACAAGAATTAAGGCTGAATCTTTATGGTTCTAGAACTATTACATAGGTTGCAATTAACACATCCTAATGAAACAACTAAACATTCTAGACAACTTGTATGACCTTAGATGGGAGAAGGGATTTCTCTTACTTTTTAAAATTGTCTTTTATGTAGTACTGTATAGCAGGGTGAGCATCTTGGAGTGAATGTTGTAAATGCTTGTTCTAGCTACTTGATAGGGAAGTGTTGTATATATCAGGTGTGGAATGAAATTTGTCGTTAAAAAAACTTGTATTAGACCAATTTCTAAAAATCTATCATAATTATTTGAGTTTCAGCTTTGACATAATTACCATACATGTTTTAGGGTCCAAATCATACACCACATAAGTCTATATATTACAGTTGAATGGATTAACTACCTGTTGCAGCTTCATTCTGCCCATTGTAGGACACCAAATCCTTGACTTCAAAGCCTGAAATCTGATTGATTCATAAAAGAAAAACCAAACTTCAGCCCAAAACTTTATGGTGTACCTAAACTCCTTATGATGGTAATCATGTTGAATAAGGATTTAAAAACCCAATACCTTATTATTGAACATTAACTTTCTTGGCAGTGCTGGTTGACCAAGCTGGTCACTAGCTGCACAAATTGTTAATAGTTAACATCTACCATGGATAGTATTATGCAGAACACTAAATATTACTAGAACAAGTAATAACACAATGATTCATTCATTTTTTCAATCCTAAAAACCTAGAATGTAAATGAAAATGTTACAAATGTAATATTTATTGTTTCTCACACTAAAATTCAAAACAAAATATGAAATATTTTCAGTTTTATATAACTTACATATATGTAGGTTATGTGTAGGTTAAATTACCTGCATGTATACGTGTAGGTAAAAATATTTGTTTTTTTATGTATATGTAAGACACATATGGATGTAAGAAACATAAAATTTAAAAAAAATGAAACTCAAATCCCACCAAATTTAGTGATTTAGAGTTGTTCTTTTTCGTTTTTGCAATAATTAGTGTTCTGTATGTATGTATATATATATATAAAATATGGATCGGTTCAAGAGAGAACCAAGCCGAGTTGCGAGAACTGCGAGAACCACTATCCACCAATAAGATAATGACAACCAAATGGGTATTATAGTCATTTAATCAAAACCATCAAATCATCTATCTCTCCTCATTAAGGTCACATTTTAAAATCTTTTCAATTTCTCTCTCTTAACATTTCTCTCTCCTCTTTTTATTATTTTGTAAAAAAAAACTTGTAAAAAACATTTTGTAAAAAAAAGGTTTAAAAACGGGGCGGAAAAAACGGGTGATAAAATCGGGCGTAAAAAACGAGGCGTAAAAACCGGCGTAAAAAAAGTTTAAAATGCACGCGTAAAAACGGCGTAAAAAAGTTTTAAAATGCACGCGTAAAAACGGCGTAAAAAAGTTTTAAAACCGGCGCGTAAAAAAGTTTATAACCTGCTTGTAAATAAAGTTTAAAAGGCACGCGTAAAACCACGCGTAAAAAATGTTTTATACCGACACGTAAAAAAAATTTAAAACTGCTCGTAAAAAAGTTTAAACCCGTGCGTAAAAAAAGTTTCAAACCGGCGCGTAAAAAAAGATTTAAACGCGCTTAAAAAGGTTAACCGCGCGTAAAAAATTGTAAACCGACGCGTAAAAAAAGTTTAAATCGCGCGTAAAAAAAGTTTTAAACCGGCGCGTAAAAAAAGTTTAAAACCGCGCGTAAAAAAAGTTTATATATCGGCGTGTAAAAAAAGTTTAAACTAGCGTGTAAAAAAAGTTTTAAACCGGGGCGTAAAATAGGTTATAACCGACTTGTAAAAAAAGTTTTTTGAACCGGCACGTAAAAAGTTTTTAAACTGGCGCGTAAAAAAAGTTTAAAACCGCGCGTAAAAAGGTTTATATACCGGCGTGTAAAAAAAGTTTAAACCTGCGCGTAAAAAACGAGGCGTAAAAAACAGCGCGAAAAAATGAGGCGTAAAAAATGAGGTGTAAAAAAGGCGCATAAAAATGGGGCGTAAAAAACGGCGTGTAAAAAAATCGGGCGCGTAATAAACGGCGCATAAAAAAACTGAACGTAAAAAAAACGGCTCTTAAAAATGTTTTTTTGTTAAAAAAAATCTTGAGAAACATCGTTTTTTTGTTAAAAAAACTGATTTCAAAATGTTTTTTAATAAAAAAATCCGATTTTAATAAAAAACAATAAATATAATAAAACAAAAAAGTAATAAAAAACAATAAATACAATAAAAAAACAAATTTACCAAACTATTCTTTTGGCATTAAAATATAAAAAACATAATAAGACAAAAGAATTTAATATTACTATTAATCACTTTTAATCTTATCCATCCATCATCTAAGATCCAATGGTTAGAAAGTGGTTCTTACGGTTCTCCCAACTGGAGGTGGTTCTCATTTTACCCATCCCCTATATATATATATATGTGTTGTGTGTGTGTGTGTTTTTTTTTTAAATGAGAACGCTAAATATCGCGAGAACTCTGAGAACGAAAGAAAAAAACACGAAAACTTGGTCAAAAACATTTCAGATTCAAAATTTCTTTTTACACTTATCATTATTATTCAAATACAATGTTAGAAATTTAATTTAGACGTTTAAATTTACGTGAATTCTTAAATAACTTTTTTTACATACGTGTAAGTTTGTCATTTACACATGTGTAAAAAATCTAATAAGAGCGATTTTGAGGGTATAAATGAATTATTTAATGTTGTAAATTTTTATTTTGATGTTGTATTTTAATTACACTGAGGTTTGTATTAAAAAAAATGGTTTTGATTGGTTTTTTCATTCGTTCTCACGGTTCTCACAATATTTAGCGTTCTCAAGATAACCCTCCCCTATATATATAATACATGCACATTTCCTTAAGCTTTTCGTAATATACACATGTATAGTTTAAAATTAACTATATGCATATTGTATATTGTTAAATCTTGAATTATACATATATGTATATCGTCAATTTTAAACTATACATATGTGTATATTATGAAAAACTTAAGGATAATGTGTTGTTCAGAATGCTTCTCAAGTTTCTTAATTAGTCTAGTGCTTCTCACACGATTCTAACCATATATATATATATATATATAGAGAGAGAGAGGAGTTCTAAACATATACCTAATTCATGGGAAGCATGGATCTGATGATCAATGTGGAGAGAAGCAGCATCAATGGTTAAAAGTGAGAGAGTAACACACAACATGGTAACTATAACCACCATGATCTCCTTGAGTGGCAATATACCTTACAGATCAGAGCTATATATCTTATGTATATTAGTACTGTATAGTTTGAAGAGGATATACTTTTCTCGGTTCTCTTAGCAATTTATATTAGTAGAGTTAGACAAGATTCACGGTTATATATGTACATACACGCAAGCGCGCGCATACACACGCACACCATTAATATTAATAAAATAAAAATAGAGTACACAAAGCACAAAGTAGAGAGTTCCAAAACGAAAGTAGTGCATAAAATCCGTATGATGGGGCCCTTTTTAGGGAGAGGAGGCTTCAATTCACAATGGAGGCATTTGGGCTATCTTGTCACGAATTTGTTGGTAGGACTGCTGTCTATTTTTTTAATATCAAATTAGAACACACATATCGATCTCCATCGAGAACAAAATGTTAAACAATTCAATAGTTATTAAAATGGCCAACACCATGAAGTTTTTGTGTTACTTTTGTTTCCTTCCATATTTGTTCATGTTTTCGTTTGTCTATGTGTTAGACTATTTCTTCTATTTTATTAATTGTTGGTGGTTTTAGTCTCATCATACTATTTTGGGTAATTGAGATTTACCTAAAGAATAAATGAGAGATTACAATATGTAGTAGGTGTAGAGAGGAACTAAGGAACCATGGTTCAAGGGGGTAGGCCCCTTTGGCATGGGTTCCAAGGGGCAACATCCCCTGGTGAGGGTATTGAGGTCGTTTTATTGAAAATGTATGAGACTTGCATGGACCCATAAAAGTTTCATGAAGAATGATCTTCAAAGTTATTAAAAATAAGTAGCAAGTTGTTATTGCTGAGTAATAACTTGGTCATTGAAGATCAGTAGTAAGTTGCTACTACTCGGTAACATCTGTTAAGTACTTTAGTAGTGACAGTTATTAACTAGCACATAGGGATATAATTTTTTTTCAGCAAGAAACTGCAAGGCTAAATAAGAGTTATAGGAATGTTTATGAAATTGAGATTACAAAATTCTATCCAAAGTTGAAGAGAATGCCTTTGTTTCTTAAACTATTTCGTAAATGGAAGATATTTTGTTTTCAAAGAGCACCTCGTCTCTTGATCGCTATATCAACTGCATCATTCTCTAGTCTAGAGTATTGCTGTATGGCCTTTCTGTGTAAGGGAGGCATTAGGTAGCTTACCCCAAATAAAGGTTTGAGACCAAATGTATGCAGCTAGTTCGCATTGAACCGATAGATGTTCAGTTGATTATACTTTTTTTTATCCATAATGGGGGTATGTATATAAGATGATATCTATACCTTTGTTTGCAATAGCCATTTTGGCTGGATTTTTGTCTAGAAGAGCTCCCAAATGAAACAGTTTATCTTTTATGGGATTAATTTTATCACAAGTTTAGAGGTTTCTCTAATTCTCCGGGCTGTTCGTACCCAAAATCCTTATCTTTATTGAAGAGACCAAGAATTCCTCAGATGGGTCACCTTTTCATATCCACTAGGGTATTTGACCGCTCGTTGCGGTTGTATGGTACTACGAGCACTGGATCGGTATTGCTTTGGTTCGTTATAGAAGCACTATGATACACGCACTAAGTATAGAAATCAACATGTGTTTTACATCGATCAGAAACGATAGAAGCGAACACAGGTACCGGCTTGTTCGGACGGTATCGATCGCTTCAGATCGTCACGGAACCGATATTTATTCACCATCATGGATAGGGTTGTATAAATGAAAATTTATCCAAACCGAAAACAATAAAATGAGTACAGGTCCTGGTACCAATGTTGTTCGCTACGACAGGGTGTACGTTTATTGAAAGCAAACAATAAAATATATATTGGTACCCAAACTGATGTTGTTCCTTCGGTTTTGGTAGCGTAGCGGCACGGTATCCGGTATTAAACATGAAGCCATAAAAATGGATAAAAGTACCGTTACTGATCTTGTTCGGTACGGTATGGTAGCGATACGGTGTCAATTATTGAAAGTAAAAAACAATAAAACTAATGCCTGCATCGATACGGATGTTGCTCAATTTGGTACGATAGCGGCACAATATCCGTTTATAATAAAAGTTATAACACAAAGTTATTGAAAAAAAACTAAACATAGAACAGATAATAAATTACCATCCATCGCCCATTTCCGTTAGGTTCAGTTTGGTATGACTACGACACGGTATCCATTTTCAATAAAACTTATATAGCAATGCTGAAAAGATAAATGAATATAGTTATGGAGTAAGAATTTTTAAAAAGGTTAACAAACACAACTTATTGGAAAAAAATTAAATTAAATAATGAATAAAATGCATTAAATAAATAAAGGGTGATTCTCTTCCCACACCCCCTAAATCTTATTCCCACATCCTTTTCACTCTATCTCTCTCTATATATATCTATGTATGGACAGTTGGCGGTTGTCACATTTCGAGTTGGTTAAGCTATTTGTAACAAATAAGGTAACGTTGAATAAAGTTCATGACTTGTTAACGGTCTTGAATGGGACATCTTAAATGTGTAAATCAGAGTTTATGGATGAAGAAAGTCGGCAACTTGATCAGTTTTTAAGTCTGAATCTACAAACACCAATAAAGCTCAGATTAAGGTTTTGGAAAAGAATATGTATGATTGCGCTTTTACCTTGCACGCGAGCAAAGGCTACTTTGTGCCTAACTTTGTGTGATGCACTTGCCTGCTTTGAGCTCTACCTAAGGGACTACATGCTTACATCTAGATTGCGCATAGTAGTAGTAACCATAGGTAGCAGTAGCAACAGTGGTAGTAGTTTATGCTTTGTCCCTAAGCAAAACTATGCTTCAATTCACGCGCCCCTTGAGTTTGCATGTGGGCAAGAGATTACGCTTGGGCATGGCTTGCGCACGGTTTAGTTTGCATAAATTAGGGTTTGCGCATGGACATTGGAATGCAATGCTGACATTGTGCTTGTATGTTGACCAGATTTGACTTAGGACTTCGAGTGTCGAGATCCTTCTAATTAAGATATTTTACAACATGGTTTGCTGGCGAGTATCTAGACCCTTCTTTACGTTACTTTTTTGGGGCGGTGTGCATACTTTTTATATGTTTTCAAAGCAAAGCATGTGTTTAAAGAATGCTAACGTTTACTAAAGTGAAGTATGATTTTATAAAGAAAGTTATGGTAAGACTAGTAGATCTAGATGTGTCGAGACGTTATGAAAGGACCTACGGGTCAACATTCCATAACTTACAATCCTGACACGCTCATAGATTCTGAAGGTAAGATATAGTAATATGAGGTATGAAATTGTAATATGATAAAGTATTAAAGGGTTATAGCATAAAGTGTTTAATTACGAACCTAAAGAAAGTTAACAATTTTAACGGGTAATGTCTAGAATGGATTAATGTTATGGGATGGATGAATGTTAGCAATGCCTAATGGTATGGGTATGTAAAAGGTTGGGACATACATTAGAATTAACTAACGTTATGAGTATAGGTATGTGTTATACATGGGGTGTTAGCTATGACTAACAATATGATACGTTAGCTATGACGAACGGTATGTTATAGGATATTAACTACGACTAACAGTATGCTATAGGACGTTAACTACGACTAACAATACGTTATGACACGGTACCTACAACTAACAACATGTCTTGGTACCGATGGCTACCTGAATGGTAGGGGCAATGTCTTTGTAGCTTTCTAGCAATTGTTCAATTACATATAGTGTGGTGTGTACGTACTGCTTATAGTAAAGTGTGACAATTTACGTCAAAAGTGATGCGTATTACATATTGTACGCTTATCTTGTAACATCCGCCAAAAAAAACCGGAATTACCAAACCCGCTTCGTTTATCAACCGAACAATCAGTTAAAAATTCTGTCGCGTATTTAATGCCCAAATTAATTTTAAACGATACATAATTAATAAGTATATTAGAATATAAAATTTATTTTTGAAAATGTATTAAAAATAGCGAATTAAAAATAAAATTCTGCTGCCGGGTTTCGAACCCGGGTCAGCCAGGTTGTAACTCCAAAGACTTAACACTCACACGCTTAACCACTCCGCCACTTGTTTGTTTTCTGTCATCTATAGGAAACAAATAAATCTTATAGACGAATGTAAATCAATCTGTTACGCCAACTGTAACTGAAATCGGTTATCAAACGCGCAAAGGCGATCTGAATACTCACGGTTCAATGAGTATAACCGATATACCGACGTTTTTAATCAAGTTGCCTTGAATGAACTTAAATTCTAGAAGTGGATCGGTTTTTATAACCGAAAATCTTCAATTCCAGTTTTACTTCCATCTTTGTACTCCTTCACGACTCAGAAACATTCCACAAACCTCCAATTACATTTCCGCACACTTTACAGTCCACCGGAGAAGTTTATTTTATTCGCCGGAAATTTCTGCAAGTTCGCCGGAAAAACCGTATTCTTCATCAAAACGATAAGTCCTTCAATACCGTCGTAGTCTAACAATTGTTAAGCTATTTCTAACTAAAACCTTTCACTTGAAATCGAATTCAGACGCCGTTATCGGATAATTCCAGTTCGCCGGAAAATTTCTGGAAATGTTTATTTTCGTCTGTGAAACGGTAAGGACCTTCAAACACACTGTTAACGTTTGTTTAGCACTTCAATTCCATGATTAGCTAATCAAAACGATTAATTGATTTGCTCAGTTGAAGTTCATAAAAACAGAGACCGACGCCTTGCCGGAATTCTGTAATAAATCGTTCACCGGTATGTTTACTTCTAATTATCATCTCTGCTATCTCATATTAGTCTGTGCAATGTTTAACAATCGAATTAACAAGATATAATGGTGTAATCTGCGGTCTGTAAAAACCAACGAAGAAGATGAACTGCGCTAACAATATAAGAATAATTAAAATTGGTATTTTGAACGGGTTAGACACGCAGTCCAGCGGTGGACTGTGTGCGAACAAAAACACGCATACGTCCCGACTTCGATCCCTGATACACGCACCCTATATGTAATAAAAACGTTTTATTTTTCTAACTGAACCGGGTTAATTCCCGTTAGTTGTTAAGTATAATAAAAATTGGTATATTAACCAAGTTAGACACACAGTCCAGCGGTGGATTGTGTGTAACGTTAAAGCACAGGTCCCGGGTTCGAGACCTGTTAGTGGCACCGGTTCGACGAATTAAAATGTTTTTGAAAATAAAAGGATTTTGGATAAATTGAGTTAATATATAAGTATAATTAAAAACAGAATTATTTCGGGTTAGGCACGTAGCTCAGTTGGTAGAGCTGCGTGCACGCGTACGGGAGGTCACGAGTTCGAGGCTCACCCAGCGCATTTCAGTCACACAATAAACCGGTCAGACAGTCAAAGTCAAAAAGTCAACGGTCAACCCAAAAAAGTCAACATATTTTTATATTTTTAATTATTTAATTTAATTTAAAAATCAAATAAAAATACTTAAAAATAATGTTTTAAAGATAGGAAATAGCCTTAAACTCGTAAAAATATATCTAAAAATTCTATTAAAATCCTTAATAAAATCCATTCATTTACTATATTTTCCGTTATTATTTAGGTTAGTTAATTCTCGTTGTTCCGCTCTTACAACTCGTGTGCATCTCACCATCTCCAATCAAACGCACCCAATGTGAGTGAATCTTTACAAATTCCCCGTTTTAATCACGTTTTGGGGTGTATCATGTGTCTTGCTGTAACATCCGTCAAAAACAGATTTACCAAACCCGCTCCGTTTATCAACCGAACAGTCAGTCAAAAATTTCGTTGCGAATTAAATGCCCAAAATAATTTTAAACGATACATAATCAATTATTATACAAGAATATATAATTAGTTTTTAAAAAACTGTCAAAAATCGCAAAATAAAAATATAATACCTCTGCCGGGTTTCGAACCCGGGTCAGTGAGCGGTCCGGAACAAGACTTATCACCTACACACACAAACCACTGCGCCACGGATGCTTCTTGTGAAATAATAGAATCATTTAATTGATATAATAACGTTACGAATTCAAAACCGGCGCCCAATAGTTCAGTCGTCAGAATCCCGGTAAACTCGCGAGCTTTTAACGACAATTTACGTTATAACGTAAACCATTAACAAGACATCGGTTATAACCGACGTCTGAGTCCGCGACCAAAATTATAACCGCCGGAAAATTTAAATCAATGAATCCAGTCGGAAATCATACCAAATACATCTCGATTTTCCCCTATAAATTCACCCTCAACCCGTTGAAAACCTTTTCGCTCAAAACCACACTCTTTCTCGGCGAAAACTCCCTCGCCGGAACTTTTCTGTTCGTCGCCGGAAAACCGATTTCCTTATTTCTGAACCTCACTAAACCTTTTAAACTTATACCGAAGTCACCCATACCTTCTTCAAACCTTCTGGGGACTCGCTGCTGCAAGACACCTGACGCCGGAGCTTATTACTGTCGCCGGAGTTCTGCCGGAAAACAGAGGGTCCAGTCGGTATACCTCTTCGCTTATTTTCTTTATCTTTTCACCCTTATCTTACCTTAATGGACTGTAAAACACTAATGAAACTTGAATAAAAAAACTCGAACCAGTCAGACCTTATATCTGGTTAACACTTGATGAAGAAGACGATGTATCCGGATCATATAAGTATAATATAAATCAGGATATTACTCGGGTTAGACACACAGTCCAGCGGTGGACTGTGTGCGCACATAACGCAAAGGTCTCGAGTTCGAATCCCGTTTCACACACGCTGCCTTAATAAAAATCATTTTTTTGTTAAACTGAACCGGAGTCGCCACAGTTATATGTTAAGTATATTAATAATCGGAATAATAACCAAGTTAGACACACAGTCCAGCGGTGGACTGTGTGTTTGTTTATATCACAGGTCACGAGTTCGAGTCCGGTCTACTGCACCGACTCGAACAATTATCTATTCTTTTTAATAAGGCAGAAAAGGAAATAACTAAATTGTATTTAAGTATAATAAAAATCAAATTATATAACATGTTAAACACACAGTCTAGCGGTGGACTGTGTGTTAGATTAAAAACCACAGGTCCCGGGTTCGAGACCTGTGGAGTGCACGTCCGGTTCGCTTAAAACTGTTTTTAAAATAAAATGATTTTCAGTTTAAACTAATTAATATATATATATAATTAAAATCAGATTTATAACGGGTTAGACACGTAGCTCAGTTGGTAGAGCTGCGTGCACGCGTACGGGAGGTCTCGGGTTCGAGCCTCACTCAGCGCACTTGTGTTCCGCATTCGAACCGGTCAATGGTCAGGTCAACGGTCAGGTCAACGGTCAGAAAAATAAATTTTTTTATTTATTTTTATTTAATTATTTTTATTAAAAATCAATTAAAAATACTTAAAAATAACATTTTTAAGGTTAGAAAATAGCCTCAAACTCACAAAAATACACCCAACAATCCTATTAAAATAGATTAATAAAATCCGTTTACTTACCAAACCATAATGCGATTTATCTAGGTTAATCTCACTCGTGGTTAAAACCACTTCGCGTACATTCAACATCATCAACCGAACGCACCCACGGTGAGTGAATCTTACAACTCCCCCTTTTAAATTACACGTTTTGGGGTGTGTCATGTGTTATGAAAATAATTAATTTATTTATTTAAACTTGTGCCATACCACATCATGACCTAAACTTAGATTGTTTTTATTGTTGTGATTTACTTATTTCCTTTTGTCAAATTATATGAAACTCCTACATTAAGCCCATCAGTTCCTCGTGGGAGACGAGTAGAACATCGCGTGCTTCAAATCAAATTCATTATTGTTCATGTGTGTATCATTGAGTTTATATTGTTTGTAGTTGTGTCATTCATATTATCATGTTTATGCAATTTATTCATCAGGCCCCTCAGTTCCTCGTGAGAGACGAGTTGAGCATCGCGTGCCTCTAATTGTTCCATTATTGTTCATGAGTGTTTCAATTAATATCTTATGATTATTGATTAAGTTACATCTAACTTTACTCATGTTTGGTGGTGCACATATTTCATAATCAATTTAAATAAATTTGTTCAAATGTTTTCCATAGGATTCACTCGCCAACATTATGTTGATCCAAAAACCCTTTTACACATGATACAGGTGAACAGGTTGAAGCAAGGAAAACATAGGATATGCCTTAGAAGAGAACAAAGAAGTTTAGATTGTTAGTTAGATCATGTTGTAACATTTATTGTAAATTTCCATTTAATTTGTATTAATGAATATGAAACGCTTAATAAATGTCATGAGCTTTGATGATAACCCAATCATGCCCCGATCACCTTTTCCGCTGCGGGTCGGGGTGTGACAGATTGGTATCAGAGCCATGACTATAGGGATATAGGATAGGTTATTAGACCCTTAGAGCCTATACTATAGTCTGCCTAAATTTTAATTGATTAGGTGGTTACATACAAACTTGTGATATTTATTTGTTTCATATTTGTTTACATTTCAGTCAAACATACATTCTTATATACATATTCATTATACATATATACATATTCATTATACATATATCGATGTTCATGTATTCAATTTATTTTCATACTCTCATTATCCAAAGATTTTATGCAATTTTCAAATCTCATCAAAGTAAGTTCTGCGACGGGCATGTAGTAACTGGAAGGGTACAAGTACCGGTAGTTGGAACGTCCTGTCTAGGCTGGCATTCATATAAATCCAATATAACGGACCAGTTTGCCTACCTGGGGACCAACGATGAGAGTACGAAGGACCTATTAGGCCAAAGCATGCCACACCAAACGTCGTTCGAACTAACCCTACTTTGAGTTGTCACCGTGTCTACACCTGGACACATTCCGAATATCACACGTTGTATACACATTTCTCGATTTTCTCCGGGTTTTTGTGTACGCAACCTGGCAAAACCCGTGCGAACCATATGAAAAACCGGTATTCATGGGGGCCCACATGATTACACAGGTAAAGTATGGCGGCATGCAGGGCCTAACAGCGAGCAAAACCCAAGACATCCAATGGATGTAGTAATTTATTTATCTATAATTATTTTATGAATGTTCATTCCTAATGCGACCCATGAACCCAAAAGCATCCAACTCATACTCTTGTCATGTATTCCTTGTAGATGTCTTCTAACCTCGCCCGTAGGAAGACGAGAGCAAGAAAAGCCCGCGAGCGCATGGCTGCCTTAATCACTCAACAAATGGCTGCCGTAATACCCAACATTGTAATCCAAGTTCAGCAAGCACTCACCGCAAATCTTGTCCATCAAGCAAACCAAAACATTTTCAACTCTTCCCCAAATACCACTAAATGCACCTACAAGCACTTCAAATCATGCGACCCTCCGAAATACAAAGGGACTGAAGGCGTCACCGCACTCCTCCATTGGTTTGAGGAGATGGAGAACACTTTTCTAAATTGCGATTGCACTGACGATCGCAAAGTGCGATATACTACCGGTCGATTATATGGGATAGCACTTACTTGGTGGAACACAGAGAAGGCCAAACGAGGTGTGGAAGATGCTATGTCCTTAACTTGGAACGAATTGAAGGAAATCATGACCAGACGATTTTGCCCAAAGAGCGAAATCAAGAAGTTAGAAGATGAATTTTACTCATTAAAGCAAGTGGAAGGAGACCACATCACCTACAACAAAAGATTCCTCGAGTTACATCAAATGGTTCCCAACATGTTCACTCCCCTCTACCGTTTGATCGAGCACTACATTCGTGGTCTTCCGTCAAAGATTCAAGACCCTGTAATAAGTACCAAGCCTGCAAATTTGGAAGCAGCAATGGGGCTAGCAACAGAGCTCACCGAGAACCAAATTCGAAACAAAGACTTCAAGGAGGAGAAGAAGAAGGATAAAGAACCGATTGAAACTTCCGACTCCACCCAAACCGAATCCCCTTCTCAACCCAATCCTAAGAGAAGAAGAGTCGGGCGACTTTTCGCTGCTACCCAACGAAATCAACCAGTTCTACATGCCATACCCATTCGAGCTATCCCAATCACCCAAGTGGCACCCAACTCAGTTTACCCAAATAAGAAACCATATCTTGGACCTTACCCTCGATGCAACAACTGTTTTTATCACCATCCCCTTACCTTACCTTGCCGGCTATGTACAACTTGTGGACGCTATGGTCATTTGAGCAATGTTTGTCGCACCTTTCAAGACCAAACCTTTTCCCCTACTCAAAACATGGCCCAAGCCTATCAACAACCTCAATACCCCATGTTCCCATATGCTCGAGCTTGTTTCAATTGTGGCGATCCTACCCACTTTAGAAACACATGCCCTCAATTGGTTAACGTTATCAACACTCAAGCCCAATCAAACCCAGTTAACCAAGTAAACCAAGAAAACCCAACCACCATGCCACCAGCAAGAGAAAGAGTCTTCAATATCAACGCAAATCCTGTCGAAGATAATGACGGCCCAAGTGAAGATACTCAACTAGTCCTCTTCGCCGAAGATCCAGATTCAACTCCTATCGTTTAGTTTTATGTTTTTCTTTATCACATGTGTAGACTGTTAGAGTAATTATGGTATATTATATATTAAATATTGTTTTCAGTATATGCTTTTGCCGAGGCCGCAGCTCCCCATCCATCGAGGTTGAGTTTGATCCCCATTTTATTATGCGGTTGATCAGGGCGTGCCCGCACGATCGGCTCCGTTTGAATGAGCCTTGATCGGTTATTTCATTTTACATTTCAATACATGCAATACGTTTGGCTCCGTTCGATTGAGCATTGAGCGCATATTTCAATTTACATTTCCAGTTCATGCAATACGTTCGGCTCCGTTTGATTGAGCCTTGAGCGCACAGACAATTTAATTATCAGTATCTTGTGGTTGTGGTGTTTGTAGTAGAGTTGCATCGAACTAACCATAACTTGCGGATAAAGTCAATGAAAATTTGACAAGGATATGGTGGATACGCCGATGGTACTTCCTATATATAAGTATTCTTGTCAAATGATCGGAGGCATTATCAGGCGGTTATGAGAGGTTCCATGCATAGGCTGATTGTGTGATGGTTGTTTAGATTAAGTTGTTCAATTTCAGTACATTCAATACGTTCGGCTCCGTTTGATTGAGCCTTGAGCGCACATACAATTTCATTCAATACGTTCGGCTCCGTTTGATTGAGCCTTGAGCGCACAGACAATTTCATTATCAGTATCTTGTGGTTGTGGTGTTTGTAGTAGAGTCGCATCGAACTAACCATAACTTGCGGATAAAGTCAATGAAAATTTGACAAGGATATGGTGGATACGCCGATGGTACTTCCTATATATAAGTATTCTTGTCAAATGATCGGAGGCATTATCAGGCGGTTATGAGAGGTTCCATGCATAGGCTGTTGTGTGGTTAAGTTATTCATTTTCAGTACATGCAATACGCTCGGCTCCGTTTGATTGAGCCTTGAGCACACAATTTCAATTTCCGTACATTCAATACGTTCGGCTCCGTTTGATTGAGCCTTGAGCGCACATCCATTTCATTTTCAGTACATGCAATACGATCGGCTCCGTTCGATTGAGCCTTGATCGCACAGATATATTTCATTTCAGTATTTTATGTTTGTTGCATTGGATGTAGAGTTATAGGACTAATCATAATTCACTGATAAAACCAATGAAAATTTGACAAGAATATGGTGGATACGCCGCTGGTACTTCCTATATATAAGTATTCTTGTCAAAGGATCAGAGGCATTATCGGACGGTTATGAGAAGTTCTATGTAGGATTTATTAGTTTCTTGGTAACCAATCATAACTTGTGGATAAAACTAATGAAAATTTGGCAAGAATATGGTGGATACGCCGCTGGTACTTCCTATATATAAGTATTCTTGCCAAAGGATCAGAGGCATTATCAGGCGGTTATGAGAAGTTCCATGTAGGATTTAGTATTGCCTTGGTTGGAATTTGTGTTACATTTATATCATCATGTTATTTAAAGAGATTGGATTGTGTTCCATTTCTACATAAACTAACCTCTCCATCATAATAAACGAGAGAGGAACTTCCACCATTCAAACATATATGCTATCAGAATGTGGATTCAAATATTTGCTGTTGTGTTTATTCATGTTCAAATATTTGCTGTTGTGTTTATTCATGTTCAAATATTTGCTGTTGTGTTTATTCATGTTCGAATATCAGCTGTTGTGTTTTAATTATGTTCCATATAGGATGTAGTGTTAGAAGTTTTGCCTTAGGATATAACCATACTTTCCCAAACGTATCTAAACTCTTATGCATGATATCATTTTTAGCAAATCATTTCTGCTTATCAATACTTATACAGTAGGCAACAAAAAGCGATTCCTGAATAGGGTACTTAACCCTTACAAGGAACGTTACCGCCTCGAACAAAAACTTAAACCCTTATTTTTCTAAGCATACAACTGTCAAACTAAACATCATCATCCTTTTTAGTCAAAATATATCATTATTTAAATTTCGGGACGAAATTTCTAAAAAGCAGGGGATACTGTAACATCCGTCAAAAACGGATTTACCAAACCCGCTCCGTTTATCAACCGAACAGTCAGTCAAAAATTTCGTTGCGAATTAAATGCCCAAAATAATTTTAAACGATACATAATCAATTATTATACAAGAATATATAATTAGTTTTTGAAAAACTGTCAAAAATCGCAAAATAAAAATATAATACCTCTGCCGGGTTTCGAACCCGGGTCAGTGAGCGGTCCGGAACAAGACTTATCACCTCACACACAAACCACTGCGCCACGGATGCTTCTTGTGAAATAATAGAATCATTTAATTGATATAATAACATTACGAATTCAAAACCGGCGCCCAATAGTTCAGTCGTCGGAATCCCGGTAAACTCGCGAGCTTTTAACGACAATTTACGTTATAACGTAAACCATTAACAAGACATCGGTTATAACCGACGTCTGAGTCCGCGACCAAAATTATAACCGCCGGAAAATTTAAATCAATGAATCCAGTCGGAAATCAGACCAAATACATCTCGATTTTCCCCTATAAATTCACCCTCAACCCGTTGAAAACCTTTTCGCTCAAAACCACACTCTTTCTCGGCGAAAACTCCCTCGCCGGAACTTTTCTGTTCGTCGCCGGAAAACTGATTTCCTTATTTCTGAACCTCACTAAACCTTTTAAACTTATACCGAAGTCACCCATACCTTCTTCAAACCTTCTGGGGACTCGCTGCTGCAAGACACCTGACGCCGGAGCTTATTACTGTCGCCGGAGTTCTGACGGAAAACAGAGGGTCCAGTCGGTATACCTCTTCGCTTATTTTCTTTATCTTTCCACCCTTATCTTACCTTAATGGACTGTAAAACACTAATGAAACTTGAATAAAAAAACTCGAACCAGTCAGACCTTATATCTGGTTAACACTTGATGAAGAAGACGATGTATCCGGATCATATAAGTATAATATAAATCAGGATATTACTCGGGTTAGACACACAGTCCAGCGGTGGACTGTGTGCGCACATAACGCAAAGGTCTCGAGTTCGAATCCCGTTTCACACACGCTGCCTTAATAAAAATCATTTTTTTGTTAAACTGAACCGGAGTCGCCACAGTTATATGTTAAGTATATTAATAATCGGAATAATAACCAAGTTAGACACACAGTCCAGCGGTGGACTGTGTGTTTGTTTATATCACAGGTCACGAGTTCGAGTCCGGTCTACTGCACCGACTCGAACAATTATCTATTCTTTTTAATAAGGCAGAAAAGGAAATAACTAAATTGTATTTAAGTATAATAAAAATCAAATTATATAACATGTTAAACACACAGTCCAGCGGTGGACTGTGTGTTAGATTAAACCACAGGTCCCGGGTTCGAGACCTGTGGAGTGCACGTCCGGTTCGCTTAAAACTGTTTTTAAAATAAATGATTTTCGGTTTAAACTAATTAATATATATATATAATTAAAATCAGATTTATAACGGGTTAGACACGTAGCTCAGTTGGTAGAGCTGCGTGCACGCGTACGGGAGGTCTCGGGTTCGAGCCTCACTCAGCGCACTTGTGTTCCGCATTCGAACCGGTCAACGGTCAGGTCAACGGTCAGAAAAATAAATTTTTTTATTTATTTTTATTTAATTATTTTTATTAAAAATCAATTAAAAATACTTAAAAATAACATTTTTAAGGTTAGAAAATAGCCTCAAACTCACAAAAATACACCCAACAATCCTATTAAAATAGATTAATAAAATCCGTTTACTTACCAAACCATAATGCGATTTATCTAGGTTAATCTCACTCGTGGTTAAAACCACTTCGCGTACATTCAACATCATCAACCGAACGCACCCACGGTGAGTGAATCTTACAACTCCCCCTTTTAAATTACACGTTTTGGGGTGTGTCATGTGTTATGAAAATAATTAATTTATTTATTTAAACTTGTGCCATACCACATCATGACCTAAACTTAGATTGTTTTTATTGTTGTGATTTACTTATTTCCTTTTGTCAAATTATATGAAACTCCTACATTAAGCCCATCAGTTCCTCGTGGGAGACGAGTAGAACATCGCGTGCTTCAAATCAAATTCATTATTGTTCATGTGTGTATCATTGAGTTTATATTGTTTGTAGTTGTGTCATTCATATTATCATGTTTATGCAATTTATTCATCAGGCCCCTCAGTTCCTCGTGAGAGACGAGTTGAGCATCGCGTGCCTCTAATTGTTCCATTATTGTTCATGAGTGTTTCAATTAATATCTTATGATTATTGATTAAGTTACATCTAACTTTACTCATGTTTGGTGGTGCACATATTTCATAATCAATTTAAATAAATTTGTTCAAATGTTTTCCATAGGATTCACTCGCCAACATTATGTTGATCCAAAAACCCTTTTACACATGATACAGGTGAACAGGTTGAAGCAAGGAAAACATAGGATATGCCTTAGAAGAGAACAAAGAAGTTTAGATTGTTAGTTAGATCATGTTGTAACATTTATTGTAAATTTCCATTTAATTTGTATTAATGAATATGAAACGCTTAATAAATGTCATGAGCTTTGATGATAACCCAATCATGCCCCGATCACCTTTTCCGCTGCGGGTTGGGGTGTGACACTTGCTATATATTATATTTAAATCATTGTGCATACATCATATTATGAACATGTGTATTCAGCTTGTTTCAACTGTTTGTGTGGTTATTGTTAGATTCAATTTATTATTTTCAGTACATGCAATTTCATAGGCCGCCGCTCCCCATTACATTATGAGCGTTGAGCAAGTTCCCCATTACATTATGAGCGTGAACCTGGCGTGCCAACATATGATCGGCTCCATTTGATTGAGCCTTGATCGCACAGACATTTATCATTTTCAGTACATGCAATACGATCGGCTCCGTTTGATTGAGCCTTGATCACACAAACATTTATCATTTTCAGTACATGCAATACGATCGGCTCCGTTTGATTGAGCCTTGATCGCACAGTTTCATTCATGTTATTTATCGTATGATGCTGGTATGTTAATGTATGTTATCATATATTATTGTATGTTATAGTTGTGATTGCTATTGCTACTGCTTGATTATTTACATTTGCTCATTTATGATTATGCACAATTTTTTCATTGATAAACTAACAAGTAAATCAATAATAAATGTTTATCTAACAAGGTTCACTCGCCAACTTATGTTGACCCAAAAACCCTCATTTTTACACATGATACAGGTAAACCCGCTGCAGCCAGAAACACATAGGATTGGACTAGAAGAATAAAATGATTTAGAGCTTGGAATTATTTTGTTTGGTTATTTTCTTTGTATTGTATGGACATGTTTGGATAATTTGAAATGTAATTTTGACTTTAATAAATATGAAACATATTAGTAAATATTATGAGCTTTGGTGATAACCCAATTATGCCCCGACTTTTATTCCGCTGCGGGTCGGGGTGTGACAGATTGGTATCAGAGCCATGACTATAGGGATATAGGATAGGTTATTAGACCCTTAGAGCCTATACTATAGTTGACTAGATTTTAATTGTTTATGTGGTTACATGCAAACTTATGATATTTATTTGTTTCATATTCATTACATACACAAATGCATGCAAACATTTCCAATATTACATTTTGTGATACATAGTGAATTATACTTGCAGTCCAACATACATATTTACATACATATTCATCATACATGTTACAATATTCACATATTCAAATCATCTTCATACTTCCGTTATCAAGATTTTGTCGCATATTTTTCATTTTTCAAATCTCATCAGAGTGAGTTCTGCGACGGGCATGTAGTAACTGTAAGGGTACAAGTACCGGTAGTCGGAACGTCCTGTCTAGGTTGGCATTCGTATAAATCCAATATAACGGACCAGTTTGCCTACCTGGGGACTAACGATGAGAGTACGAAGGACCTATTAGGCCAAAGCATGCCACACCAAACGTCTTTCGAACTAACCCCACTTTGAGGTGTCACCGTGTCCACACCTGGACACATTCCGAATATCATACGTTACATATTTCTCGATTTTCTTCGGGTTTTAGTGTACGTAACCAGGCTAACACATGCGAACCATATGAAAAACCCGGTAATCATGGGGGCCCACGTGATTACGAAGGTGAAGTATGGCGGCATGCAAGGCCCAATTACGAGCAAAGCCCAAGCCATCCTATGGATGTAGTAGATTTATTTTGCTATGTTTATTTTATGAATGTCCATTCCTAAATACGACACATGATCCCAAAAGCATCCAACTCATACTCTTGATATGTGTTCCTTGTAGATGTCTTCTAGCCTCGCTCGTAGGAAGATGAGATCAAGAAAAGCTCGCGAGCGCATGGCTGCCCTAATCGCTCAACAAATGGCTGCCGTAATACCGAACATTATAGTCCAAGTCCAACAAGCCCTTACCGCTAATCCCGTCACTCAAGAAGTTCAAAATGTTGTCAACCCTTCCCCAAATACCACAAAATGCACCTACAAGCATTTCAAATCCTGCGACCCTGCAAAATACGAAGGGACTGAAGGTGTCACCGCTCTTCTCTATTGGTTTGAAGAAATGGAAAACATTTTTCTAACTTGCGATTGCCCCGATGATCGCAAAGTGCGATATGCTACTGGTCGTTTATTTAGAATAGCACTTACTTGGTGGAATACAGAGAAGGCCAAACGGGGTGTTGAAGATACTATGACTTTGACTTGGGAAGAGTTGAAAGAAATCATGATAAGACGGTTTTGCCCAAGGAGCGAAATCAAGAAATTAGAGGATGAGTTCTATTCGTTGAAACAAAAGGAAGGCGACCACACCACGTACAACAAAAGATTCCTTGAGTTAAATCAAATGGTTCCCAACTTGTTCACTCCCCACTACCGTTTGATCGAGCACTACATTCAAGGTCTTCCTTCAAAGATTCAAGACTCTGTAATAAGTACCACACCTGCAACCTTGGAAGCAGCAATGGAGTTAGCTACAGAACTCACCGAGAACCGAATCCGGAACAAAGACTTCAAGGAGGAGAAGAAGAAGGATAAAGCATCGACGGAAACCTCCAACTACACCCAAATCGAATCCCCTTCTCAACCCATTTCTAAGAGAAAACGAGACGAGCAACTTTTCGCTGTCACCCAACGCAACCAACCAGCCTTACAAGCCATACCCCTCCAAGCTATCCCAATCACTCAAGTGTCACCCAACCCAACCTACCCAAATAAGAAACCTTACCTTGGACCTCACCCTCGATGTAACACCTGTTTTTATCACCATCCATCTACCGTACTTTGTCGACTATGTGCGAATTGTGGACGCTATGGTCATTTGAGCAAAGTTTGCCGCACCTCTCAAAACCAAACCTCACCCCCTACTCAAAACATGATCCAAACATATCAACAACCCCAATACCCCATGTTCCCATATGTTCGAGCTTGTTTCAATTGTGGCGACCAAACCCACTTTAGAAACACGTGCCCTCAATTGGTTAACATCATAAACGCCCAAGCTCAAGCAAACCCAGTTAACCAAGCAAATCAAGGAAACCCAATCACTAGGCCACCAGCAAGAGGAAGAGTTTTCAACATCAACGCCAATCCGGCTGAAGATAATGACAGCCCAAACGAAAACACCCAACTAGTCCCCTTCACCAACAATCAAGATTCAACTCCAACTGCTTAGTTTTATGCTTTCTTTATGTTATCTCAATTCTCACGTGTCTCAATTTTAAATTGGAAATTTATCCAAGGATTTTAATGCAAATTATTGTTTCAGTTTTGTTTTATACTCATTGATTCAACATTCATACCATCATACATCTCAACGTATTTCAATCTCATTATTTAAAGAAGTTGGGCTGTGTCTCACTTCTACATAGACTAACCTCTCCATCATAACAAACGAGAGAGGGACTGTCATCATTCAAACATGTATACTATCAGGATTATGACTCAGGCATTGTTTGTTGTGTTTATTTATGTTTTAGAGTCACATAGGACTAATCATAGCTTACTGATAAAACCAATGAGAATTTGACGAGGATATGGTGGATACGCCGCTGGTACTTCCTATATATAAGTATTCTTGTCAAAGGATCAGAGGCATTATCAGGCGGTTATGAGAAGTTCCATGTAGGATTTCGTAATGTTATGATTGAAATTTATTTTACACTCACTGGTTCAACATTCATATCAACTCGTCATTTAAAGAAATTGGATTGTGTTCAATTTCTACATAGACTAACCTCTCCATCATAACAAACGAGAGAGGTATTGTCATCATTCAAGGACTCAAGCTCTGGTTGTTGTATTTGTGTATGTTTTAGAGTCACATAGGACTAATCATAACTTACCGATAAAACCAATGAAAATTTGACAAGAATATGGTGGATACGCCGCTGGTACTTCCTATATATAAGTATTCTTGTCAAAGGATCAGAGGCATTATCAGGCGGTTATGAGAAGTTCCATGTAGGATTTGTTATTGTCTTGATTGAAGTTTGTGTTATACTCACTGATTTAGCATTTATATCATCTCATCCTTTAAAGGAATTGGATTGTGTCATCAATCCAACATGTATGCTATCAGAATTAGGACTCAGATATTGGTTGTTATGTTTATTTATGTTCTAGAGTCTCATCATAGAACCAATCATAACTAACTGATAAAACCAATGAAAATTTGACAAGAATATGGTGGATACGCCGCTGGTACTTCCTATATATAAGTATTCTTGCCAGAGGATCAGAGGCATTGTCAGGCGGTTATGAGAAGTTCCATGTAGGTTTTAGTATTAGAAGTTTATTTTAGGATATAATCTAATCTTTCAAATGTACCCAAACTCATATGCATAACATCATACTTAGTCAATCAACTCTGTGTATCCATGTTCCGTATTCATACACTTTAGGCAACAAAAAGCGATTCCTGTAGCAGGGTATTCAACCCTTACAAGGAACGTTACCGCCTCAAACAAAATTTAAACTCTTACTCTCTTCTAAGTATGTAATTGTCAAGTTAAAACACCATTCTTTTTAGACAAATATGCCACTACTTAAATTTCGGGACGAAATTTCTAAAAGTAGGGGATACTGTAACATCCGCCAAAAAAAACCGGAATTACCAAACCCGCTTCGTTTATCAACCGAACAATCAGTTAAAAATTCTGTCGCGTATTTAATGCCCAAATTAATTTTAAACGATACATAATTAATAAGTATATTAGAATATAAAATTTATTTTTGAAAATATATTAAAAATAGCGAATTAAAAATAAAATTCTGCTGCCGGGTTTCGAAACCGGGTCAGCCAGGTTGTAACTCCAAAGACTTAACACTCACACGCTTAACCACTCCGCCACTTGTTTGTTTTCTGTCATCTATAGGAAACAAATAAATCTTATAGACGAATGTATATCAATCGGTTACGCCAATTGTAACTGAAATCGGTTATCAAACGCGCAAAGGCGATCTGAATACTCACGGTTCAATGAGTATAACCGATATACCGACGTTTTTAATCAAGTTGCCTTGAATGAACTTAAATTCTAGAAGTGGATCGGTTTTTATAACCAAAAATCTTCAATTCCAGTTTTACTTCCATCTTTGTACTCCTTCACGACTCAGAAACATTTCACAAACCTCCAATTACATTTCCGCACACTTTACAGTCCACCGGAGAAGTTTATTTTATTCGCCGGAAATTTCTGCAAGTTCGCCGGAAAACCGTATTCTTCATCAAAACGGTAAGTCCTTCAATACCGTCGTAGTCTAACAATTGTTAAGCTATTTCTAACTAAAACCTTTCACTTGAAATCGAATTCAGACGCCGTTATCGGATAATTCCAGTTCGCCGGAAAATTTCTGGAAATGTTTATTTTCGTCTGTGAAACGGTAAGGACCTTCAAACACACTGTTAACGTTTGTTTAGCACTTCAATTCCATGATTAGCTAATCAAAACGATTAATTGATTTGCTCAGTTGAAGTTCATAAAAACAGAGACCGACGCCTTGCCGGAATTCTGTAATAAATCGTTCACCGGTATGTTTACTTCTAATTATCATCTCTGCTATCTCATATTAGTCTGTGCAATGTTTAACAATCGAATTAACAAGATATAATGGTGTAATCTGCGGTCTGTAAAAACCAACGAAGAAGATGAACTGCGCTAACAATATAATAATAATTAAAATTGGTATTTTGAACGGGTTATACACACAGTCCAGCGGTGGACTGTGTGCGAACAAAAACACGCATACGTCCCGAGTTCGATCCCTGATACACGCACCCTATATGTAATAAAAATGTTTTATTTTTCTAACTGAACCGGGTTAATTCCCGTTAGTTGTTAAGTATAATAAAAATTGGTACACAGTCCAGCGGTGGACTGTGTGTAACTTAAAGCACAGGTCCCGGGTTCAAGACCTGTTAGTGGCACCGGTTCGACGAATTAAAATGTTTTTGAAAATAAAAGGATTTTGGATAAATTGAGTTAATATATAAGTATAATTAAAAACAGAATTATTTCGGGTTAGACACGTAGCTCAGTTGGTAGAGCTGCGTGCACGCGTACGGGAGGTCACGAGTTCGAGCCTCACCCAGCACATTTCAGTCACACAATAAACCGGTCAAACAGTCAAAGTCAAAAAGTCAATGGTCAACCCAAAAAGTCAACATATTTTTATATTTTTAATTATTTAATTTAATTTAAAAATCAATAAAAAATACTTAAAAATAATGTTTTAAAGATAGGAAATAGCCTTAAACTCGTAAAAATATATCTAAAAATTCTATTAAAATTAAAATCCATTCATTTACTATATTTTCCATTATTATTTAGGTTAGTTAATTCTCGTTGTTCCGCTCTTACAACTCGTGCGCATCTCACCATCTCCAATCAAACGCACCCAATGTGAGTGAATCTTTACAAATTCCCCGTTTTAATCACGTTTTGGGGTGTATCATGTGTCTTGCTATATATTATATTTAAATCATTGTGCATACATCATATCATGAACATGTGTATTCAGCTTGTTTCAACTGTTTGTGTGGTTATTGTTAGATTCAATTTATTATTTTCAGTACATGCAATTTCATAGGCCGCCGCTCCCCATTACATTATGAGCGTTGAGCAAGTTCCCCATTACATTATGAGCGTGAACCTGGCGTGCCAACATACGATCGGCTCTGTTTGATTGAGCCTTGATCGCACAGACATTTATCATTTTCAGTACATGCAATACGATCGGCTCCGTTTGATTGAGCCTTGATCGCACAGTTTCATTCATGTTATTTATCGTATGATGTTGGTATGTTAATGTATGCTATCATATGTTATTGTATGTTATAGTTGTGATTGCTATTGCTACTGCTTGATTATTTACATTTGCTCATTTATGATTATGCACAATTTTTTCATTGATAAACTAACAAGTAAATCAATAATAAATGTTTATCTAACAAGGTTCACTCGCCAACTTATGTTGACCCAAAAACCCCATTTTTACACATGATACAGGTGAACCCGCTGCAGCCAGAAACACATAGGATTGGACTAGAAGAATACAATGATTTAGAGCTTGGAATTATTTTGTTTGGTTATTTTCTTTATATTGTATGGACATGTTTGGATTATTTGGAATGTAATTTTGACTTTAATAAATATGAAACATATTAGTAAATATCTTGAGCTTTGGTGATAACCCAATTATGCCCCGACTTTTATTCCGCTGCGGGTCGGGGTGTGACATATCTTATATACTGACGTGTCTTAATTGCTTAATGTGTTGAATGTTTGTTAAGTATATAGTTCCTTAATTAAAATAGAACTCACTTAGCTAGTTTTAGTATGTATATGAGGTTGATTGGACAGGATGACAACTAGCTCGTGAGAAGGCTCCCATTGGACGATTGGCATCCCATCAACATTACAACTTTCTAGTTAAAGACAATATATGGTTTACTTTTGTACTTGATTGACTGGTTACGTTTGTATTTCCGCTTTGTATTTTAATGAAATGTTTTGTTTTAAAAACTATTTTCGGGTGAGTAAAACCAATAGTTGAGACCCATGGGTTTAGGGAGTTTCACATGTTAAATATCCAAACCGAACAAAAGAACCATGTTTGGATAAAATGTGTTGTACCCATAATCATACAATACAATACCCTAGATTAGATTCTTTCTAATAGCCAGTAAAAATAAAACACTATCTAAGTTTAACAATTTTCAGAGGTAAACTAAAGCTTCACATTCCGAGGGCCTTTGATTAGTTTGGTAGAAACATACACCATGTTTGATCCATCCGCTATTGGTTTAACATAATTAAACCAACATGGATCTTTTCATACATGACTTGTTACTCCCGAATCAACCGACCACACCACATGGTTCATAAAAGATGCATCAAATATTATTCACACGGAATATTGAACACAATTATGATTTTGAGATTCTGACGGTGGATTTCATCTTTTTACCTACTTAGACCAGCCTCATGTCTATACAAACCAACCGTGTAATTCTTTTGGAAATGTCAAGGTTTGCAACATTTCCAGCAAGCCAGTTTTGGCTTCTTTTTGGAAGTCTCGTTGGTTTGTTTAGATATCATTTTATTAAACTCATATCCCTTGGAACGAGCACCATCCTCAACCATTTTAACAGTTAATGGTCTAGAGACTCTTCTATTCGAAGGTGGCTGCTTAATTAAACTAAGTACAATTTTTTTTTCTTTTTGGGTATTTCAAGGTGTGCTTAAAGTGCTTCCAACATGGGGCGGCTTTTCAATTATACTAGACCCATAAATGGATATGTCCATTTGCAATTTATGTTATGTAAATTGCCCCAATACATAGTAGTTCATTATACTTGTCCATAACAGGCAGTTACTTAACCATTTTAGGCATTGAATCAACCATTTTGTAATTGTTAAAATTACTAACAAGGAACTTTTTACTAGAAGTTTGGCTAACCATGTATAATGTATATTGATTCAGGGGAATCCCACCGATCATTTGAAGATTTAGCATTTTAAAACACCAAACAAGGAGCTAAACATACCCTTTAAGATGTAGCCTCAACATATATGTAATCATAGTTCTTCCTCTTGGATCTCATTTTGGTGTGTTCCAACGTTTCATCCTCCATTACTTCTAGGCTTCTAGCACAAGCGTGCTCCGAAGATACACCACCTTTGAAGTGGTAAAAAAGAGACCGCATCTGATATTGCCAATACTTGAAGTCATTCCCTCCATTTGTTTCTTTTTTTAGACATTTGGTGGTAATGTCTCTAATAGATTCTCGACTCATCATGTTTAGACATAATACTTTAATTGTTGTAGGTTTTAGGTTTTCATTTATGACTTGCATAGCTGTTTTATTCGTGTTATATCAATTTTATAGTGAACTATTTAGTTGGTATACGGAACCAACAATCATGTAAGCCAGAAAGTAAATTACCAAGAATGAGAAGTTCTTATCCTGAGATTTCGAAGAATGAATTCAATCAGGTAATTTAAACCATATATAAATGGGTTGAACCATCACAATGTTACTATTGGTGGTTATACGATTAAGGGTATAACCACAAGCACTTATATCAGTTGCATTAATGGATATGGAAGATATTTGAGAAAAAAGACAAATGAATATATATACGAAGGAAGTTGAAATTTAGGTCAAGATTTTGCATATTGACTTTCTTTACATTTCATTTCATTTCAGTAAACACAATAAGGCTTATGGCATATAAATGGTTCATCAAATCAAATCATGAATATGTAAAAAGTACTATGTCAAATCCAGAAACATGACCATGGACAGAAACTGAAACCAAAATAAAATACATTTAATTTCCAAGTCTATGCAAAAGGTGAAACACATCTCATTTCCACTTCTATTCAATCCCCAAATCAAACTCACAAGAGGGAGTAAATGCCTCAAAAAACTTGACATATGAAGGTATGTATGAACCTGCACTACTGGAAATTAAATCTCTCATTCTGTGCAACATGACTTCAAAATTTACAGCAGAGAAGGCCCTTCCTCCATCTTCCTTGCTTTTGTAATCTTTTCTTCTCTACTTTTCCCATTCTTACAGGGCTGCTAGCATATTCAGTTTCTAGTCTGCATAGCGAAATTTTTTTTTTAGGTACAATAAATAGAGAGTCAAGCCATGGCTCCAGATAAAGATAATTTACAGTTGTTTACTAGTATTGTGCATGAAAATAAATGACCTACTAGTATGCATGTTAATAGAGGTACATTTTGACTAGTTTATGTAAGAAATCGGACGATTTGAGTTTTGTTATATCTTAAATATATTTGGGGCGTTTTTACGAATCGTTTTGAATTACTCGAGTTAATCGAATCAGGTTTTCTGATTTTTGAAATTTTGAAGTGGAATTTGAATTTGAATTAGATTCGAAAAAACCAATTTGAATTCAAATTCGAAATTTCATTCGATTCTGTTCAAATTAATTGATTCAATTTGAATTAATAAGCAAATATAATTCGTACTAAAAGCCTATATTTCATATACGTATACATAAAAATAAAAATAAAAGTAAAAAATATAATTCAAAGTCGAACTCCAAATCGAATAGAAAATCACAAACTCAAATATGATTTGAAATTCAAAATCTAAATTCAAACCGGGTTGCTGATTCGATTAAAAATTTTCAAAAAATGAAATCTGAGTTCGGATCCAATTTCAATTTCATTGAAGTCTGATTCGAATATTGACCACCCTATATATATTATTTAAAAAATTGATTAAGCTGTGACACCAAAGGGTTGGAACTAGTCCAAAATCTGTTGTTAATGCATATACTTTCTGTTTTATTAAAAATTAAGATTAAGATTAGTATTTACTTCAATAATCATAACTCAATTACTGTTTTGTATAAATAATAAAATAAAGAATTGGAAGAAAAGTTTTTAGCCGGTCAACTCAAACTGATTCGGTCCATACTTTTGACATTTTCAACCCAAACATGTTACCCACCCCATTTTGTCACCCCTACATGTTATTATCTAAGCGTCTTTTTCTTTAGCTCTTAATATGACGAGATTCTTAATGGTTCAGACCTCTACATGTTATTATCTAAGTAAAGTGAAGTTCTTACGTGGGGAAGGCGAACGATCTGGTGCTAGTTGCACTGCTGTCTGATCTGGTAGAGATTCCAACTGCCAATGGCATAGGCCTGGAGCAGGAGATAAGTTCTGAAATGACACCTGCCATGGAGAAACTTGACTCTCCTTCAACATATCTTGTTTCATGATTATTCACGCGCAGTTTATAATCTGAAGTGGCGTCTTGTTGATTACCAACACTTTCTGTTTCCGATGTAAGTTCATGTGTGGATTTAGGATTAATGGATCCACAAGGATTACTATCCTCTCTATTTTCCCTTGTGTCAAAATGAAAAGTGACACCTTTCTCTATCTTGCTTTCATCAAAAATATTCTTTTGTATTTTGGCTGCAGATCCAACACTAGCTCTTTTTCCTTGCTTGTCTTTAGAACCCTGTGATTCAAACAATTGTGATAGTTTATTAAAGATAACACATCATAGTAACCGATCTAAGGGTTGATGTTTCAACTCAAGTACCAATGAATATGTCAATTTCATTTATCTCTAACGGGTTAAACGTGTAAATTAACCAGTTATAAAAAGGGTCAGATACGTTGAACGGGCGAAAGTCACACGTACAAAGTATAACGCTTCCCAAGTCATTTTATTCTGAAATATTAGATAACTACAAAAATAATCTAATTTAAGAGCATCCACAATGCTCATTTTTAGGGACGCTTTTGAGCCTATGTGTAGGAAATGGTGGCCGATTTGGAGGAGAAAGGGATGAAGGCATCCGTGGAGACAAATGCACATGAATGGAGTTTTTGAGAGGAGGGGAGGGGGTTTTGTTCGTGGAAAACGCGGATAAATCTTTAGGTAGGATGTGCGGCACATCAACATGGAGGAGAGGGGGCGTCTTGAGGCCCCATTAATGATGCTCTAATAGTATCAGACACCAAGTATTTGGAGAAGATAATTAGGATAGAACAAACATTTCACATATACCCTAGTTCACCATTTTAACTCAAAATATTTTACATGGTTTACCTATAAACAATGTAAGGCCCTAATTTCCCAATCTTTAAACTAAACTACGCAACAATTAGGTAGTACGCACCTGAAACGGATGCTGATTGATATCATCATCACAACGGTTAGAGGACACTGGGAATTCCAGGGTTTTTTGTGACCAAACTTGTTGCAATGATAACTTGGAATTTGAAGCTAATTGATGTGTATAGAGATCATCTTGTAAACTAGTACTTAAATTCAACTTTTCTTCACAAATGTTTGTTAAATCATCATCCATGTAACAGCATGACATGGTTGAAGATCTCAACCATTCATTGTTTGGAAACTCGGTGACAAGACTTGCTTCAATCATGTCATCACCTCCATTCACAAGACCAGAATTGTATAAAGACTCGTGATTATAATCCTTATGAACTGAAATAGTATCCTCATCAGATATTCCTTCATCATCATTAATGCAAATATCCTTAACACGAAAATCACTCTCTTTATAACAAACCATCAACTCCGGCAAGTCACATTCTACCGAATGCTTATGAATGCGAAATCCAGTGGTTTTCGCTAACGCTGAAGGCCTTCTAAACGGCACATCTTTATGATTATTGGTAAATTGGTTCCCAAAAGTTGAAATTTCAAGTTCTGGACCATTAGTCCAGAAGTTAACTTGGTTGTCCTCTTTGTTAGATAAAAAAGGATTTGTACACCTAGAATCCGTATATGTGTTTGCTTCTAGTTCATTGGTGTTGAAATCACTGTTGAGTTCAAATAAAATCTGATTTAGAACCGTGCATATAATACAAGTTAATCTATATAGTCTAGTTTGAGATAAAATAACACATTGAAAGATGAATAACACATCACTACGTATGCAAGAAATAAAACAAACAAATGTACCAGTAATATCCCGATCTTAGAATAGGATTTGGGGAGGGTGAGGTGAGGGCAAACCTTATCTCATATTTTTTTTTCGGTTTTGGTAGTTTGGAGTTTTTAATAGGGTTTGTAGTCATGTTTTGAAACATGTTGGCTTCTAGGTGATTCGTTAGTTAAACTAACGGATTTGAACAATGTTTATGAGGATCTGCTAGTTGAACTAGCATATGTGTATAGTATTTTTGTTGAAAAGGCATACATGTCTGCCAGCTCATCACGAACTCAGAGAAACTACTGGATATCCTCATAAACAGTATTTATATCCACTAGTTTAAATAATGGATGTCCTAGTAGCCAAACATGTTTCAAAACTTAATTACAAACCATGTTTAAAACTTGTCCAAACTATCTAAACAAAAAAATTCCCTTACCAACCTATATCCAAAGGATAGATAGGTTGCTCTGAATGAGACCCAGCTCGATATACAAGGAATATGGAAACATATTGGGAAGGAACCAAAAAAGCTTTACCCGATTTCACTATCATCCTCAGCACATGTCGGAAGGGTTTGGAGAATCCGCAAGAGCTGTGTGGCAGACATGATTACTATCTTGAAGCGAGATGGCGCGCACCTACAAAGACGATGAACATGTACCACTGTATCTAAGCTTCCTGAGACAAATCAAGTTACTTAATGTGCGGTTAGAACTATCAGAACTTGATTGTGCGGTTTTTCTTTCCTAAAGACAGTCAATTCGGAAACAAAAGCAAGCAGGATGACATCTAATCGTATTTGACTTGTGTGTATGTGGGAATATTTATACGTGTTTGTGGGAGAAAGAGGATGTAACGTTGAACTCCACCAACTGGTGAAAGGTCAACTCTATAAAACCTAATCATTTCAAATCATCATAATATATAATTATGGACATGCATTTAATATATACAAATACACAACATATAATATGTATGATGAGGCAGAGAGCTCCACCACTAAGTAACATTAATATTAATTATGAACACATAGTGTTCGTGACTAATGGCTATACTTGAAGAACAACCGGAAATTACAATATACATTGGTGCAAGTAAGTAGATGTGAAGTACAAAACGCGTAGTTATACCCCTAATCACATAACTACGAACAAAAATGTTGTGTTGGTTCCACATATAAATAGAAGTCACCCGATATGCAATGCGCATTTTAAAATCTCACAAAAAGGAACCTCTCGTTCTTAAAGAAAACTTTATATGTTATTCGATTATTGATTTCTAGTGTAAGCGAATACTTTAATCTAAACTTGATCCCTACCCGATTTAGAAATTATCCAAGTCTGATTGAAATGAAATCTCAAAATCAACACATATAGTTAAAAAAAGCACATAGTAAACACAACAAAGTTAATAGCGCCTCCTATTCGTCATAACCTCGAAACTAGGCCGATAAATAAACAATGGCTCACCTGTAAACTACCTGAGTCGATCGTCACGTTCAGATTATTCGGTCATAATCATCACCGGTGACAAGTGTGAAGATATGTATGAAGTCAGCCAATAGGGCAATAATGTCGCTGGAGGGCAGTGGAAAAACTGCCGGAAACCAAGAAAGACAGAAGGAGGTGAATCTGCGGAGGGAGAAAATAAATGTCAACAATAACTCCTCATGCAGCATTTAGCTGTCTCTTAGCTTTTTGGCGACATGGGAATCTATCTATTTTTATACATTATCTAAGAATGTAGAAATGTTTTTTTTATATCACGATTTGAGAATCATTTCTTTTATTTACTATTTTATTTTTTTATTGAGTTAAATGTCATTTTAGTCCTTGTACTTTAGGCCATTTTACTACTTCAGTCCAAATGTTTCATTTTTCGCATCATGATCCAAAAAGGCTTTATCGTTGCCATTTTAGTCCAACTGATTTAACCCCATCCATGAACCTCTCTTAAGCTAGGGGCAACTTGGTCTTTTCCTTTTTATTTTATTTAAAGGTTTTATTAAATACCCCCTATTTAAAAAAATTATATAAATATCTTACCCCTCTCTCGGTATCTCTCTATCTCTCTCTCTGCTCCTACCAGCCACCAACGCCCCCTCCCCCAACCAGTCACCAACACCAATCCAATCAACAACACAGCCGACGAGCCGTTTTCCGGTGAAACCTGCAACTACGACCACCATACCATACCACTTCAGATCTGAACACCTTCAAAAACCCATAAATCCACAATGGAGATTTTAATTTTGATCTAGTGAACCTGCAATTCCAAAGATCGAGAACCTGCAACTCCGACGATTGTTGATTCAACTCGCTGACGGAACCA
Organism: Scalesia atractyloides; assembly: GCA_947069175.1. Classification (NCBI taxonomy): domain Eukaryota; kingdom Viridiplantae; phylum Streptophyta; class Magnoliopsida; order Asterales; family Asteraceae; genus Scalesia; species Scalesia atractyloides. The sequence goes on from CAMTDV010000019.1 coordinate 72,073,455, forward strand.
GATCCACCGCCGCCCACTGTGGGAACTCCGATGAACCCTCTGGTGTCCGATCCGACACCATTAACGGTAATTATTTCCACCATTCCAATCGTTTTTCGATTCCTAACAAAACTCGTCTGTAATTTGCCATGACAGAGGATATTCAACAATCAATTTAGTGGATTTGAAATCTAGGGTGCTTGAGGATTTGGGGTTAGTTTCAGTCACCAATCCAGGTGATCGTGATGGTGGTGGTGGTCGGGTGCAGGTGATGGTGATGGTTAAGCGGGTGGTGGTGATGGTTGTGGTGAGGCGGTGGTGAGGTAGTAGTGATGATGGTTGTGGTGGTGAGGCTGTGGTGGTGATGGTGGTAGTGGTGGTGGTGGCGGCGACAGTGGTGGTGATGGTGGTAGTGGGGTGGTGAGGCTTTGGTGAAGATGGAGGGTGATGCTACTGATGGAGGAGGTGTGTGTATGCTACTGATGCAGGGACTAAAATGGGAGGGTAATATTAAAGGGTTAATTAATAGGGAGAGTAATATTAATTAATAGGGAGGGAGAGTAATATTAAAGGGTTAATTAAAATAGTTAGGGAAATGACTAAAATGCCCTTGAGTTAACAGAGGTGAATGGATGGGGTTAAGTCAGTTGGACCAAAATAGCAACGATGAAACCTTTTTGGATCCAAATGCGAAAAATGAAACCTTTGGACTAAAGTGACAAAATAGCCTAAACCACAGGGACTAAAATGACATTTAACTCTTTTTTAATTTACAAATTATATTCATTCATATTCATACACTTCAAAGAGAACATTGATGAATAGTTCTTTTGTTTTTTTTGGTTGAGTGTGGCGGCGGTTTGCTATGATTGATAGAGCGGTGTGGTGGAAAGTACACATATGGAAACCTATGTTAAAACATGGTGTGTTAGGCTATTGGGTATCGTTCGTTTTTATCAGTAGTTTCTTCTGTGTGACACATCAGTTTTTTCCAGTTTTTCCTAGATTGCGTGGTGTCGTCTTAGATTTCCGCAAATATAAATTATTTTAATTATACATATATTAAAAAGAGAAGTCAATGAATAGTGTTTATAATACTATTATAATATATATTGTTTTTTAATACTTTTATATTATAGTAATAGTTATTTTCTTTACCTTTGGATAAGCTTGGTATCAACCGGTACTGGTATCGAAAATACATGTACGGTCCGGTTCCTTATCGGTACATGAAGGTAAAAACCTACATCAGCCTGGTATAGAAAATGCCAAAAAGTCGGTACCGAAATGATTTTGACAATCTTTTAGTCGGGAATTTCGGTACTTCTACCCGGTACCATTTGCTCATCGCTAATCACGGGTACCGTACGAATAACAACGGTTTTCTTCTAACTTTTAATGATTTCTTTTTTTAGTTTCAGGGATAGGGAGAGCTCGGTGCCAACCGATACCGAATCGGTATTGGAACCGAATATACCAGTTACGGTAGCGGTATATGAAGGTAGAAACCGGTAAAAGCGCCAAAAGCCGGTACCGAATTTGTACTTAAGATCTTTCGGTTTGGGAAATTCGGTACTGGTACCCAGTACCATTTGCTTATCTTTGACCACATGTTTCATACGAACATCATTACCAAACAACTTTTTCGGTTGATTTTCTTTGGGTATCTTTTATTTATTTTTTATATATATTTTATTTTTATTCTTGTCGGTGGTTCGTGCGCAACGCGCTCTTAGTGATTTCAAGCACATATAAACACAAACTAAATAATAAAAGAAGTTCGCCGCAACGCGGCAATTGTGAAAAAAAACCTAGTTTAATTAAAACTGTAAAAGAAATTATGTGTTTAAAAAAACAGGGAATACTAATTATACACACAAAACTTATAAAACAAATTATATAAATATTACACAAACTTCGTTACAATATAACACACTCCTGACATCACACAAACCTAATTATAATATTACACACTCCTGATATTACACAAACCTAATTATAATATTACACACTCCTAATTAAACACATAAAAGCCCCTAGTACATTACATAAATATTTCACAAACCTAATACATCAAATCCCAATCAAATAGGCCTGTCTTCGGAGATGACATGCTACGATCGCTATCACAACTGTTCGACCTTGCGTCTTGAGGACAACGTCCGAAGTCAGGAGATAGAAGGGATGGTTCATCTTACAATCGAGGTTCGTATTCCTCGCCCAGGTCAGTTTGGTACCTTTCATCCCAGCTGGGTACGACTTATGTACAACGTAGGTTTATGGGTGGAGGGTTTGTGTTGAAGTTGATTCCCCCTAAGTCGTAAACCATCAACACAGATTTAAGCCATGGTGTAGTCATACATCCAGTTCAACTCCTCATATATTAGAGGATTTGGATCATCAAACCTAGTAACCATTTGAAAAAAATTATCCGTTAGAATAGTAACCCTTTAACAAAATTAGCCATTTGAACAATAACCTTTAAAAAAAGTCGTTAGAATGGTAACCGTTTGAAAACATAGCCATTGGAGCAGTAACCTGAAAAAATATATATTAATATTTAGATAATTTTATAGATGGAAAGTTAATATTCAGATAATTAAAAAAATCTTTTATCAAGTATTTAAAATTAAAAAAAACAATAAATGTATAAATAATGGTTGACTAGGTTCGACACAACCATGGTTGTAGCCTAATATCACCAACAATATTAGACTCGTTCTTTGGGGCTTAAAACTAATGCACTCTGTTGTCATGAGTCTACTATTTATTTTGTATTGTGATATTGATTGCATGTTCTTGTTCGGTGTTTATGTGTATGTTGACTATGTTAATATTTTGAGAGAGTCACAATACTAACATTGAAATGTATGTTAAAATTATTTATTTTTAAAATTTAAATATAAAATTGTTATCAATAAAATGAGGAAATTATTTACCAACATATTTCTTGACCCAAAATATATTTTTCTAACTTGGTGCAGGTAATCAAGGTCGATGATTCGAGTGAAGAGGTCACGTAGCATGGGCCTTATGAAAATTGGAAAATTTATGTCCTGTTTTGTTTTTGAACGTTGTATCAACAAGACATCCAATTAATTGGATGTACTTTAAATATTGTAACTTTAAATAGTGTTATGAGCTATACATGTGTTCGTCATGGTGAGTGGTGAGGGTTTCGACGAGGGATCGGAACAACTCTGATACCTTTGATAGGGCAGAAGAAGAAAACTTGAAAGACTGAAGGAAAGCTAATTTCTGAATGAATCAGAAGTTTGCGGTGTTACGAGGTTAAAAACCAAACCATAATTCCAAGTTTACACAAGACATCCAATTAAATACCAAAAGGCCACAATGGTCTCTCAAACATGCAAACAAATAATAAACAAAAATAAAAGTAAATGAGACCAGTTTGTTTGTATCATACTTCTTGTCACACCCCAACCAATGGCGAAAACATCGAGGCGGGACGAAATAGATTGCTCATTACTCACAACGCTAATGGTGACAATATTTAATTAAATCCGAATTTCATTTCATACATAAATTGTCATTACAATACAAGAACTTCAAATAACATACAACAATAAGGCAAATTTGATACAACATGAATAAACCTAAAACGTCTATGTGTGTATCTAGTCTCAACGCTACTTTGATTTCAGAGCATCATCTTCATCAAGCTGTAACATGTTTTTAAAATAGAGTTCAATGCAAAAGCAAAGGCGAGTACACAAGTTTAAGCAATAGCATACGTATATGAATAAAGTTAAAACGAATCCACATGATACTAAGTTTATACGAGAGCATTATACATGGCATGCAATAATTCTAGTCAAACCCCTTGTTAACGCGAATCACGATATTTTAACATGGCCTCTAGATTTCACGAGTGAGGTGGTGCGTTACTCCTATAGCGCTATACATGTCAAATGAAGGCTTAAGATAAGCTAATGACTATGGTATTACATAAGAATGGTCCAAGATATAAGCAATGAGTAAACGTATCAAGCATTCATGTATAACGGATTGTTTCGTGCATTTCATAAAGTTTAATTTTAGTGATTTTGTATATGGTAAACATGTTACACCCAAAAAGTGATAAACAAAAAGTGGGTCGAGTGTACTCACGGTTTTGCAAGCTTTCCAACTTGACGATTTCGTGAAGAGTTGTTTAGTTGATGGGGGAACACCGAGTTATCCTACAAGAGGAAAACGTAAGTGTGAGTATTTGGACGATTATGGAAGATTCGGGATTTTGGAATAAAGCATAACAAAGTATGTATACGAAAGTATCCACTAAGGTCTAGCACTCGTTTTGACACTACAAGAGCCCATTAGGGTTTATGTGATTTCATAGGTTATGACACCTATTAGAATCATAACGAGGAACTAAACTCTTTTAGTGATTAAACTTAGCAACTTGACCTATGATTATATAGTCATTATCAAGGTTTCGGTTTTTAGGTATATATTATATAGTTATATATATACATTATATCATAAGTCCTTCAAGGATATCATATAAGTCATGTAGGAGGTAGGTAGTATAACCATCCATTTAGGAACCTCTTATGAGTTCACCACTACACAAGTTGTCATAGACAACAAGGAGGGTCAAGAACAAGATACAATAATAGAAATGAAATATATGGTGTCACTATACCAAGTAGCCAAGTAAACTACAACCCGGTGAGCCGGCGTCAACACACATCGAAGGCTAGACGGGGTTGTGTTACTTTCAACTAGTAAACTAGCTTGGGATAATGATGAGAAATCATCAAGTGATGTGTGGACTTAGAGGTAGGATAGCCCAAGCTAACCTTGTAGTCACAACTTCAACAAGTTCTTGACTTGGCATCACTTTTGAGCTTTAAGCTCTTCAAAAATAGAAAGTTTAGAGTGCCAAAACACTCTTATTACATGTATAACAACCTAGGATAGGCTCACTAATCATAAAGTTGATTAGAAGCTCAAGAACACAAGGTTGAATGAAGAAAACATAAGTTTTGAAAGAGTTTTAATCACATCAGAAAGTTTCAGCCTACTTTGGAGTCTTTTTGGTGAATACCCAGGTCTGGAAATGCCATGGCAAGTCTGTGGGATCAAACGTAAGACTTATCCAAGGAGGTAGGAAGAAGAATCAAGTGATTTCATTAAGAAATAAGCAAGTTATGCTCATTTTAGGGGAAGAGGTTGAATCTGCTCGAACTTGTGTTTATCAATTGATTTGGGAGTGATTTAGGAGAGATTAGGGAGTTGTTAAAGTGGAAAAATGTGTGGAGGAGGTGCGGTATTTATAGGGGAAGGATTATGGTTTCAATGGGTTGGGCTTTGGACAAGGTTAGTGGGCATTAATGTAACGCCCCGCGTTTCTATACTTTCTATATTTGGAAATCTTGTATCGTACTTCTTTTTTTAGTAAGCGTTGTATCTTGTATTCGTCTTTCGTTGTAAACGTTGTACACCGAGACTTGGATCGTAATGAGAAACTCGTATTTTATCCATATTATGTTAATCATAGTCATGCTACAATTTTACTTGTTCATACTTTAAACATATAAACGTATTCGTGGTACTCTCAATCGTAAACGTGTGATAACTTGCAAACATGGTATGTATGCGTAATCGAGACTTAAACGTGAAACTTGTAATCGTTAAACTAAATTCGTTACGAAAATATAATTACCTATTCATTTATTAAGTTAATTAATTAAATTAAATTAATTAATTAATTAAATTAATTAATTAAATTAGTTAATAAAATTAATTAATTTCTTTTTACAAAAAAAAATTAAAATGATATTTAGTTTATATATTTATATATATTAACATTTAGTTTTTAGATGTTAATATATACCTCTTTTTAATAAGTCCAAGGTTTAAAGTGTAATTCTTGGATTCTCAAACTACAGGGGCTATTCTTGTCATTTATGAAACCTGATTTAATGATTTTTAAATGAAAAAAAATAAATCAACAAAACCGGATCCGCGGGACTCGAACCCGGGACCTCCAGTTCAACAAACAACAACACACAGCCACTCCACCAGCGGGCCACTTGTGTTAGAACCCAGAAACACAAAGCTGTTAAGCTTTGATTCCGGGTAAGGCTGGTCGCAAAGGGAGGGCGGACAGCAGCCCTTTTGGGCGGGTTTTTTTATATTTTTTTGTATTTTTAACACTTAATAACCCACCTAAACTTCGCCTAACTAACTCTAATCCTTTGCTTATAAACCCAAGTGTTTTTCAAGCCTTTTTCCACTTTCACAACTCCATAATCTCTCGAAAATCATCTCAAGAACACTTGAAACTTCAGATTGTATATCTTGCTCATTTCTTAACCAAATCATCTCATTCTTCTTCCTACTTGCTTGGATAAACTTTGGGTTGAATTCCTAGGGCTCTCCATGGAGAATCCAGACCTGGAAATGCCCCAAAATGTCCGAGAACTTTCTGTTATGATTTAACTTTTCAAAAACTTGTTAAATCTCATACTTTTCTCATTCATCCTAGTGTTCTTGAACTCCTAATCACATATATGAGTATGGGGACTAACCTAGGTTGTTAAACTTGTAAATAGGAGTGTTTAATCACTCCAAACTTTCTGTTTTTGAAGAGCATTGAGCTCACAAGTGATGCAAGTTCTTAAACTTGTTCATGTGTGTCCACCAAGGAAGCTTGGGCTATCCTAACTTGAGACCACACATCACTTGATGATTTTCATCAAGATCCCAAGATAGTTTGCTAGACTTAAAGTGTCACAACCCCACAAAGCCGTTGACGATTGTCCTCGTGTGCTCGTCGGGTTATTGAATACTTGGCTACTTGGTATCTAGATGACACCTTATCATTCTTGTATAGTATATAGTTCTTGTACCCTCCTTGTTACCAATGGTAACTTGTGTAGTGGTGAACATAATCCGAGGTTCAAAGTGGATGGTTTAGCCTCCCACCTCATACTTGACATACATGACACTAGAGGTTACAAAGTGGATGGTTCATCCTCCCACCTCCTACATGATTATAATGATATATATAAATATATTATAATTCTAAAACCGAAACCTTGATAATGAACTTATAATCACCTATCAAGTTATTAAGTTTAACACTAAAGTATGTAATTCCTTGTCACGATTCTAATAGGTCGCGAACCTATGAAATCACATCCAACTCGTAAGAGTTACTATAGTGTCAAGAACGAGTGTTACATCTTAGTGAATACTTTGTATCATAATACTTTATCAACTTATTTTAATCATGCACGAATACTCCTAATCTCCCGTTGAAACTCTATACTCATACGCCTTGTTTCCTCTTGTAGGATAATTCGGCGTCATCCTCGAACCAACGTCTTCACGGATTGTCAAGTGTAGAAAAGACTTAGCAAAACCGTGAGTACACTCGACCCACTTTTGTTTATAACACTCTTCGGGTGTAACATGTTTCCATATACAAAATCACGAACACTTAAACTTATGAAACATACAAACGATCCCATATACATGAAAACTTGAATCTTATACTTGATGCTTGTCTTGGATATTCGTTATGCCATACTTTAGTCATTAACTATTTTTAGCCTTCGTTTGACATGCTTAGCGCTATAGGAATTCACGCATCCACCTCCATCGTGTTATTCGTGAGGTCATGTTAAAACATCGTGATTGCGTTAAGGTTTGATTATTAGTATTGCATGCCTTGATATTGCTCTTGTATAGATTTGGTTGCCATGAGGATTGTTTAAACTTATTCGTATACGTATGCTATGCCTAAACTTGTGTACTCGTCTTTGCTTTCGCATTGACATTATTTTAAGACATGTTACAGGTTGAAGGAGATGATGCTATGAAAACAATATAGCAAGGACTAGATACACACAAATTAGACGTTAGGTTTAATGTCGATGTATCAATTTTGTTATGACTTTGCAAATGTTATGTTGTTTCTTTGTTTTGTTACATTAATGTATTTGACAATTCTTATGAAATGAAATATGGTTTAATTAATTATTGTCACTTAATAATGTTGTGAGCAATGAGCAATCTCATTTTCGTCTCATCCCGATGTTACCGCAATCGGTTGGGGTGTTACAATTAAGGCTTGAAACAAGCCCAAACACACCCTTGAAATTGGGCTGCCTTTTTTTAATTTTTATTTTTTTTGCTAATAAAGGTTATTAATTGGTTAATTTGTTACCTTCTAATGGGTTATGAACTTGTAATAAGGTGTGGCATGATATTCCTAATGTTTGGTTATCATAACCTAAGGTTTTATAAGCAAAAATAACATGTTTTGAAAAGATTAATCTAGACTAACACTTAACAAATTTGTAACACATAACGAAGTGTCAAATAAGTGTAACTCTCGCGATTGAATGATTATAATTTCCGCGATTGAATAACCAAGTATCTTGTATGAATGAAATGCTTTAAGAATTTCGATTACACGAGAATTGTTTACGAGTTAATTTATGATACGAAGTATGTTAATAAACGTATGTATGAATCGATGTATAAACATGTATAAGTAATGTATATTCCACATAAAGATTAATTTCATTACGATTGAAGTCTCGGATTTACAACGATTCAAGATGAGATACGATTACAAAGGAAATAGTTTCCTAAAATAGAAATATGATGCAATCTTTCTAAAAACGGAAAGCTGCGAAAAGCGAGGCGTTACACTTCTAACACACCCATGCTTTTGAAAATACATGTCAATGTCAATGCAACCATACCATGCCTGGGGGGGGGCTTGTTTTGAGACCATATCATGCCTTGTGAAGTAGGTACACCTTACTTTCTTGTCCTTTTAATTCCAACCACGGAGGTTGTTTCACATACACCTCTTCCTGCGATGGACTATTTAAAAAAATGGATTTAACATCAAATTGGTAAACTAACCAACCTTTAAAGCACAACCCGTATAGTTTCAAATCTTGCCACCGAGGAAATGTACCCTCAAAGTCGATCCCATGTTCTTGAGTATAATCCTTTGCCACAAGACCGGATTTGTATTTGTTAACCTGCCCATCGGAGTGAAGTTTAGTTTTGAAAACCCACTTCAAACCGATTGTTTTTTGTCACTAGGTAAGTTGGTGATCATCCACGTATTGTGTTTCACCAAGGCATGAATCTTCCTTTACAATTGCCTCTTCAAATGTGCTTGGCCCGGTAACACTCAAAGTGAACTGTCACGAATCAAGTAACTCAGTTGTATTTTCATAGAGATCAATTAATGTTCCCACAGGTGTTGTACGACTTTCTAGGGAACTTGGTTCTGATGTTGTTTGCGAGTCCGATGGTGTCACTAGACTAACATTCTTACATTCATATCATACATAATTTGTTTACTTGTTTCTTGATCACCTTTGGGTTCTGGATCTTCCCATTTAGCTAACTCTAGACATTTGATATCTCTACATGTAATAATCTTTTCTGTGACAAATTATAAAGACGGTAACCGAAGTCGTTAGGAGAATAACCAATAAGAATAAAATTTTACGATTTAGCATCTAATTTCTTTCTAAAGTGTTTAGGTTAAAGTGCATATGCCACACACACGAAAACCTGTAAACGACTTACGTCAGGCTTTCGATCATAACAAAGTTCAAAGGGTGTCTTGTCTTGGACTGCTTGATGACTGTCGTCAGTGTCATGCAAAAACCAAAATAAACTATGTAGATAGAGTAAGTCGGGTATCGAACTAGAGGAGGATTGTGGATTAACTATTAGTTAATTATTTGTGAAAATGTGAACTCGGTTTGTTTGGTTGTTTGATTAACTAGAAATTACTAAGAAAACAAGGTTATAATCAATGGGAGTTCCTCCGGATTTTAGATTCAAAGCCAATTCATTTCGTATTTGATTGTTTACAATTACATAGTCATAATTCTATAACCTGATTAATTGATTGTGATAAAAGAGGACTAAGTACTCTGATTGATTAACAACGAGAGGTTATGACACGATTATCAATTGAGATTACCAAACCCAATCCCTATCTAATATATCACAATTACTAGAACTCTCGGGAATTGAAAGAATCAAAACTAGGTTTAAAGCAAAACCAACCATTTACAAATCAATCACGTCAAATCAACCGGTAACAAGCATCGAATGCTTAGATTATCGGATTTAAACAATAATCCAAACACATAAATCGAGTTGCTTATAAGAATCCTCCACCCGGAGGAAACCACTAAGGTTCTAGCCGCTCATCTCAGTTGTATGATCTTCACACGCTTGAAAGATGATTGAAACCATGATCTTGATCTTTGATTTGGTGATAGGAATGATGATTATGGTGAAAGACTGCTCCAAAAAAGTGTGTTTTGATCCCCTAAAATCGTCCCCAAAGTGTTGGATTCAATCTGGGGTTTAAACCCTTTAAATATCTTCAAAAAACAATTAGTTGCGCATTTTTGCGTCACCCCGACCGCCAGTGACGGTCCTGGACTGTCAGTGACGGTCTAGACTTTCTGGTCACGTGCCAGATTCGTGCAAAAACTGTTTTTATCATAACTTCTTCGTTATAGCTTCGTTTTACGCACGGTTTTCGCCTACGCGCTCGTAATTCAACCCTCTATCATTTTATATCTTAATATCTTTAATTCCACTACATTTATTTTCCTCAAAACACGTCCAATCTTCATATTTAACCCATTGGACTTCATTCTTTCGTATAATTTGCAACCTTCTGGAGCTCAAGCAACCTTCAAGCCTATTCAAATTTCATGCTAGGACCTTTGTAAGTGTCCTTGATCCTCCTTGTTATTTCTATCGTGTTTTCAAGCCAAAAGTCAAGCTTGTCGTAAAAACGGTTTGACTTGCGGTTAAATCTTAATCAGTCCAATCATGATCTGATCTAAACATGGTCACGTGATCATAATAAGGTAGGTAACACCCCCCCCATAAGGGCACCTCCTGATTACCACGTTTGCATGTCCGATTGACGAGTCAAACTTATTCATAAAAAGTCAAATTGGGTCAACTTTGGTATCAAACGCATAATTAATAACATGCATGCTATAAAATCAGTTTTGACACTCTAAATACTCGGTAATAATCATAAGAACATGTGAGAACATGTTCGGCTCGTCAAATCCAGGTCTAAAGGTCGGTTCGCAACCGAAAGTCGGAAGGTTTGACTTCTGCTTTGACTTTCAGTTCTGACCCTATTTGGTATCTTTCAAGGCCGATTCTAAGATGCATTATTATCCTTATATAATGTAGTATAACCCTCTGAGGTCATACTACATGGTCATAATCATAATCCGAGTTTATGCGCAAGTTTCGTTAATGTGTCAAATTTGACTACTTTGTCCTTTTTGCTTAAATTGAGATTTAAACTAAAAATGAACACGCAACAAGTTACCTACGGATATGTTAACTTGTTTGGCTTCCATACATGTCAATAATTTGGTCATAATCTGAGTTTTTCCTAAATATCGCAAATCAAGCTTTTAAAGGACCAAAATGCCTTTTTCGGAAAATAAAATGTTTTAAACACAACTCCTACAATAAAATACTTTACCTACTGATGTTATAATATATTTAGAATTAACTGGGATATTAAATCAGTGTATAAACTGAGTTTATGAAAAGGCTCTTGCATGGCATCGAAAAATGACGATAATACCCTTACGGTGCATAAAATGAGTTTTAAAGACATTTTCATAACCAAACCTTTTACAAATTGATTTTTATATGTTAAATAAATATTTTGAATGTATAAACTTGATCAAAACTATAATTTTCCTTAAACATCGATTAAATCGTCATTTAGCGACTTTATCGCCTTTTTGATGCATAATATGGATTAAAACCATATCTAAGCATCAAGACTTATTACCTACTTATTATAAAACTTATTTTAAACATTTTTACAGTAGGTATAAGTTATAAACTCAGATTCCCAAATAGGTCGTCAAATCTATGTGTGAAATGACCAAAATACCCTTTCGGGGCATAGTTTGGTCTTTAAATTTTAAACCACACATATATTTACTATCTTACTGATGTAACATCATAAAAATAAATATTTTTATAAATAAATTATGACCATGACATCAGATTAATCACCAACTCATTTTTATGAATCGTAAAATGACCAAATTACCCTTTTTAAAGCTGAAATCGATTTTAAAACTATAACGGGCATGCATGTTAATATCTTACTAATATTATAACATGTTTTAAGTGTAATGGCATATGAAACTTGTATATGACTCATCCGGTTACTCGGTATCACTTATATGCGTACGGTTAAGTCTACGTGACTAGTTTACATAAATTCACTGAAACGGGTCTCACCTTATCATTTTTATATCAAAATCCAGAATGTTATATGTTTACCCAAAATATACAAGTCCTAGTACTTGTTGGGTCTAAACAACATTCTTCCCGGTCATCGCTTAATCTAGCGTATCGTTCCGTTACGTATCCTTAAAGCTAGCCGGTTCGAGTCAACGACTCAACCTAAACCCGTTAGCATTCTAATTGGTTATTAATACCATCATTCCAGACTAGAAGCCTCCTAGTAAATCAAAACCTTGCATTTTCTTCTTGATTATCAGCTGAGTTACTGCTCGTTAGAAGAACTAGCTCAGGTAAATACTTTAACTTATTTTCTCTATACGGGCTTGGGATACGATATTATATTACCGCTTGGTCGGGTATGAGATCATGTTTATCGGATTGTGATTTACTAAATCTTATAACCCGTTTTATTATGTATTGTCTGATAACTTAAACATTGGGGGTTAACTCGACCGTGTCCTGGATATCCTTGGCTCATTTAAATTACTAATGGCCACGACCTAAGCGCGGGGTGTAGGCATACACCTGACAGACGCTAATGCTAAACAAAATTTTTTTATACTCCTCCGTGGGTTTTATTAAGTGGTATGTCGATTAATCAGGTTATTCGGTTTCTACACCGGACCCCATATGTATTGACAGACCTGTAAAACTGTAAACAAGATCATTTTGAATTGTCCCAGGTTATAAAAGATTTTTGTGCTCAATGCACCTAAATATATATTTTTTTAAATGTTTTCAAATGAGTCGGTTAAATGTATTTACCAGTGAAAACTGACGTATTTTCCAAAAAGGTTAAGTGACAGGTTTCGTCACGGAATAGGCTAGGAGCTGTTGGTAATGACGTAGGGAATTTTGCAAGTTCTTAGTCAAGCCTAAAGTCTGTCAGAGATATCATTCTCGTACTTTCGATCCGCCTGTGGATCTTATATTGCAAACCGTGTTTTTTATAGACTTTTAAACTCAAAGGTTTGTAATAATATTTAATATTCAAGTCTTCCATTGTGTTGTATATGTTTGACCATGATGATACCAATCTTACGTCACAATACTCCCCACCCGGGCCCACCGGGAATGTGTTGGATATTTCGGGGTGTGACACTAAGGGATCCCCATGCTGAACCCCCATGGAAGACCAAATATTACCATTCCCCACATAAAGCCTAGCTGGTTGCCCATATAAAAAATCAACCCTAGTAGAGATGGATGGACACGTTTTCCTTACCTCATTTAAAAGAGCAGTTCTATCCACAAGGTTAAAGGCATTCGCAAAATCAACGGTAAGCATAGCCAATGACCCGTCTCGGTGGTGAGAATTTAAGAACCTGTTCGCACTATGAAGAACCGCCTCAGCCCCGTTTGGAATCCCGACCCCCAACTAAAAGCCGCCAAGATATTTGACCATATCCTTCCCCACCCTCTTCATCGCTACCTTGGGACCACTCTCCTCCATATCGAACCCACTGCAATAGGCCTAATTCCATCATCGGGCTTGAGAAGGGGCGTAAGTGGAGTAGATGCAACAAGCTCCGCCAAACTCCTCGTACATCCCCCACGCAACCATATGTTAACCACAGCTGAAATCTCCCTGAACAGACTAACCGCAATCATGGACCCTTCCCCACAGAGGACGTCCAAAAGATGTTGAGCCCTCAAACCATAATTTATTAATATAAGTTAGGTAATTAATAGAGATCACTTATCCTCTTTTTGCATAATTCGTTTTTCATGGAACATCAAATTTCTTTAATTCTATGGAACGTGAGATTTAAACCTAAGGCCATCAAACCTAAAAATTTTTAAAGGTTTTGTCTTTGTCAATAATCATCAATATCATTGATGCATAATTATTAATACTCCCCAAACGCCATTAGTTTTATCTACTTTTCTATTATTTTTATTTTTTTAGTTAGCATTATTTGCACTTTTACTAATACATGATAGCTATTTGGGAACCCACCATCTTCCACCGAATTTTTTCATGATCAAAATCGTAAGCAAAAATCAAGAAGTATGTCGAATTTATTTATAATTAGGTTTAGTTTGGAAAATTAGTTAGAAAAAGTGAGTTTTTAAATTTAAATAATTAATAACTTTATGAGTTTGTATTCATTGTGATAAGAGATTCGTAAAATATACTATATGTGCTCAAAATGAATTGAAGGCAATATTGTATTTGAAGACAGAAATGAGAAAAAAAAAATGTCATAGGTTGGTGCATACTATGTATAGCCTTGAGTGTTAGAAGTAGGCTTTGTTTAAAAGAACAGGGTGTATTAAAGTGAGTTCTTTATGTGTGTGTTAGTCAAGTCAGGTGTATTAAGGTGAGTTCTTTGTGTGTGTGTGTTAGTCAAGTCCTGAACCAACATACTACTCATGTATTTATATCACTCGAAAATTCATCCATGTTTCAAGAAGTCTAACTAGACGGCTAATATGACCAGAGCGTAAAACTAAAACTCGTTAATTGATGGAACTCGATTCGTAATTAGATAGCCATGTCTTACACTAAACCAGCTAGAAACAACATTTAGACTGAGAGCAATGGAACACGGATCTTTATATATAACCACCCTTCATATTATTTAAATTTTTTCAAACTTTTTAGACCATAAGTAATAAGCATTATATGGGCGTTAAGGGACTTGATAACGCCCCCTGAGCGTTTTAGGGGCATGAAAAGGGAGAGACGTTTCTAGTATAATGCTATGTGATGGAAAAATAAAAGAAAGTAACGATTGAAAGAGCAATAGAGGTATTAACTATTACAGATTTTTTAAACGGCGTTATGATACTGATGTGTCAAAAAATGCCTCTTAGAAGACATTAACGGATGTCTTTAGTATATAGGACCACTATCAATCGGATTTTGTGTTTTTAATTTTACAAATAAGGTAGTCATTTCCTAGAGTAAAAATATTTCCTTAGCTTAATAGCGAAATAGATAGTGCGTAGCCCTCACAAATTTGACTCATAAATTTATGTTTATGAGGAAGTATAATCTCTTTATATCCGGTCATTTTGTATTTAGGGTATGTTTGGCAATGAGCTTTTAGTAGTTTCTAGTTTTAAGCTTTTGAGAAAAAACTCCTATAATCAATAAAAAATCTTGTTTGATTGAAGTAGCTTGAAGCTTTTAGGTTAGAAGTTTGAAGCTTTTGGTTAAATGCTAATAACGTTAAAGGAGCTACAAGCTTTTAGAGAAAAAATGATCATTTTAACCTCTAAAGATAATAAACTTTTAATGTACCAACTTTTTAATGTCCATTTTGGTCATTTTATACATTTTATTAAAAGCTTCAGTTACTCTGCCAAACACCTAAATATTCTAAAAAACTACAGCTACAAGCTTCCAGCCCCCAGCAACCAGCTTACAGTCACCAGCCACCAGCTACTTTTGCCAAACATACCTTTAGTGTTGAATATGGATACAGGATTAGAGAGAAGAGCATGAACGAGATTTATAAATTCTTCTATTACTTTTGTGTGAATTATTTTTTGTGAATTAATAAAACCATAAGACTTAATGAATATAAATACTGGGAAAAATCTAATTCTACTAAGACTTCTATTCTTACTTATACTTATCTCTAAACAGTTAAACCAAATAAAACTAATACTTAGGATAATTCAAATAATAATTAAATACATTTAATTATTAGTTTACTTGTTCAGTCCTTCGACTTTAGATCTTCACCGAACCGTCCCTTGAGATCTACCGAATCTCCCTAGTTGATGTTTTAATTTTATCACTCTCTCTCAATATCAACTTTCATAAGTCTCCCTCTTAATCTTGACTCATCCAGTCTCGATCTGTCGCACCATCTTCGGTAAACACATGACGTCCACTAATATCTTCAGCAGACACACTGCCATTGATGTACTTGGTTGCAGCATCAATGTCGGTACTAACATCACTTCTTTCGGTTGTTACAATGCCACCTCATCCTAAAAAACTAAGCAACACACATAGGCTTGTAAATAAACCGAACGTTTATGAACTGTTCATGAACTTGTTCGGCGGGAAGTTCGTTTATGTTGGTTTATTTAATAAACGAACGAACACGAACAAAAAAATTTGTTCGTAAACACACCTTGTGTTCGTCCATTTATGTTCGTGAACGTTAGTTTATGCTCGTTTATTTACGTTCGTTTATGTTTATTTAAATTTTAGTAAATTCCTAAATAGTTATATTTATATAAATATTAGGTTTTCTTACTCCTTATATAAATATTACTAATTAGTAATTAAGTTTTCTAGTAATAAAAAATGAAAAATATTTCTTAGATCCTAACTGAGCAGTATTTACTTAGTATTTATATAAAAAAAACCAAATTTTGTATCTGTGAACCCTAATTTAGATGTCTTTTCGGATGAACTATAATATATTAGACTTGTCTGTTTATGTTCACTAATGTTAAATTGTGTTTATTTATATTTGTTCAGTTACGTTCATTTGTGTTAGTTTATGTTTATTCAATCATGTTAATTTATGTTTTTTTATGTTTATTCAAATATATCCGGTTAATTTTTTGGTTATGTTCGCTTGTGTTCGTGAACTGTTCGTTTAGGCTTTAACGAACGAACATAAACAAACACGAACATGCCAGATTTATAAATGAATGAACACGAACAAAAAATTGTGTTCGATTATATGTTTAAGTTCGTGTTCGTGTTCAGTTAAAGTTAAATGAGTATCGTTTCGTTTCGTTCGGTTTATTTACAAGCCTAAACACACACTTCGCCTTGCTCGAAAAAATGTCTTTTCATCTAGATTCGATCGGCAGTCACAGACTATGTGACCTTTGTCACACCCCGACCCGCAGCGGAAAAGGTGATCGGGGCATGATTGGGTTATCATCAAAGCTCATGACATTTATTATAACGTTTCATATTCATTAATACAATTTAATGGGAAATATACAATCATAATTACATCATGTCCTAAACATCATTCTAGACTTCATTGTTTTCTTCTAAGGCATTTCCTATGTTTTCCTTGCTTCATCCTGTTCACCTGTATCATGTGTAAAAATGGTTTTTGGATCAACAAAAAGTTGGCGAGTGAATCCTATGAAAAACATTTGAACAAGTTTATTGAATTGATTATAAAATAAAGTGCACAACCACACATGAGTAAAAGTAGATGTAAACTTATTCACCAATCATTTAATATTAAATAATGCACACACGAACAATAATGGATCGTTTTGAGGCACGCGTTGCTCAACTCGTCTCCCACGAGGAACTGATGGGCCTAATGAATGCTTTGCATATAACTTGACAATATGAAATACATAACTACAAACAATATATACAAATCTAAGTTTAGATCACAATATGGTATGGCACAAGTTTAAATAAACGAGTTAATTTTAGTGACACATGACACACCCCAAAACGTGTAATTAAAAAGGGGAGTTGTAAGATTCACTCACATTGGGTGCGTTCGGTTGATGATGTTGAATGCGCACGAAGTTGGTTTTAACCACGAGTGAAACTAACCTAGATAATGGCATAATGGTTCGGTAAGTAAGCGGATTTTATTAATCAATTTTAGTAGGATTGTTGGATATATTTTTGTGAGTTTAAGGCTATTTTCTAACCTAAAAAATGTTATTTTTAAGTATTTTTAATGTAAATAAATAAATAAAAGAAATAAAAAAAATGTTGATTTTTGACTGTGACCTGTTGACTGTTGACTTTGTTGACCGTTTTATTGTATAATTGTGTGCGCCGGGTGAGGCTCGAACTCGAGACCTCCCGTTCGCGTGCACGCAGCTCTACCAACTGAGCTACGTGTCTAACCCGAAATATTTATGTTTTTAATTATATTTATCTACTAATTGAATTAATCCGAAAATCATTTATTTCAAAACAATTTTAATGACTCGCTCGGTGCTCTCCACAGGTCTCGAACCCGGGACCTGTGGCTTGGGTTAACACACAGTCCACCGCTGGACTGTGTGTCTAACTTGGTAAATAATCTAATTTTTATTATACATATATACTAACTAATAATTTCATTTCTGCTTTATATAAAAAGTTTGATAATTGCCAGAACCGGTGCGGTAGTCCGGACTCGAACTCGTGACGTGTGATTTAAACGTTCACACAGTCCACCACTGGACTGTGTGTCTATCTTGGTTATTATTCTCGGTTTTTATTAAACTTAACATCTATTGCAGTGAATCCGGTTCGGTTAAAAAAAGGAACATTTTTATTAAAGCGAGTGTGCGTGGGACAAGAATCGAACTCGGAACGTATGCGTGTTTATTTGACACAGTCCACCGCTGGACTGTGTGTTAACCCGAGATATATCTTGATTTTAATTAAACATATACAATACTGAAACTTCATCTTCTTCGTTGGACTCAACCAGAAACGGAGTCTGACTGGTTCGACGACTTAATCATGTTCTTTAGTGTGTTGTGAGTAATTACATGTGAGATAAATAAAAAGAATGAGAGATTAAGTGTTAGATATACCGAACAGTGGCTCCTCTGTTTCGCCGGCGAAACTCCGGTGACAACAATTATTCCGACGACGTGTGTCCTGCGGTAGAGGGTCTTCAGGGAGCTTGAGATGAGTGTGGGTGGCTTCTGTATGAGCTCTGGGTGTTCAGTAAGGCTCAGAGGTGAAAGGCTCGGTTTTCCGGCGAGTTGCAGAAATTCTCCGGTGAGTGAATTTACGTCGGGAAAGAGTGTGATTGTGAGCGAAAAAGCTAACAGAGGTTAGAGGGGGTATTTATAGGGCAGGACATCGACGAATTTAGTCTGTTTTCCGTCTTGATTTGTCGGTCAATAAGTTTTCCGGCGTTATGACTTGCGTCGCGGGTTCAGACGTCGGTTATAACCGATGTAGTAGTTAAGGCTTCGGTTAAAACAGAAGAAACCGTCCAATCTCGGCGAAATCGTCGGGATTTCCGACGACTGTGTTTGGGCGCGTCGGTTTTGAATTCGAGATTTATGTTATGTATTAATTATTTCTAATAATGAACAAGAAACACAAGTGGCGCAGTGGTTGGATGGTTGGAAGTTAAGGCTTTGCTGAATCCGGTTGACCCGGGTTCGAAACCCGGCTACGCCCTTTTATTTTTATTTCATTATTTTAAATACCTTTTCAAATATAACTTATATATTTCAATATACTTATTAATTATGTATCGTTTAAAATTAATTTGGGCATTAAATACGCAACGAAATTTTTAACTGATTGTTCAGTTAATAAACGGAGCGGGTTTGGTAAATCCAGTTTTTGCCGGATGTTACAGTATCCCCTGCTTTTTAGAAATTTCGTCTCGAAATTTAAGTAGTGACATATTTGTCTAAAAAGGATGGTGTTTAGTTTGACAGTTACATACTTAGAAAAAAGAGTAAGGGTTTAAATTTTGTTTGAGGCGGTAACGTTCCTTGTAAGGGTTGAGTACCCTGCTACAGGAATCGCTTTTTGTTGCCTACGGTAAAAATATTGATAAGCAGAGTTTATTCACTAAGTATAATTTCTTGCGTAAGAGTTTTGATATGTTTGGAAAGATAAGGTTATATCCTAAAACAAAATTTCTAATACTACAACCTACATGGAACTTCTCATAACCGCCTGACAATGCCTCTGATCCTTTGACAAGAATACTTATATATAGGAAGTACCAGCGGCGTATCCACCATATTCTTGTCAAATTTTCATTGGTTTTATCAGTAAGTTATGATTGGTTCTATGATGTGGCTCTAGAACATAAATAAACACCACAACCAATGTACCAAGAAATTACTAAATCCTACATAGAACTTCTCATAACCGCCTGACAATGCCTCTGATCCTTTGACAAGAATACTTATATATAGGAAGTACCAGCGGCGTATCCACCATATTCTTGTCAAATTTTCATTGGTTTTATCAGTAAGTTATGATTGGTTCTATGATGTAACTCTAGAACATAAATAAACACAACAACCAATATCTGAGTCAAAGTTCTGATAGCATACATGTTTGAATGGTGACAATTCCTCTCTCGTTTGTTATGATGGAGAGGTTTAGTTTATGTAGAAATAGGACACAATCCAATTTCTTTAAATGATAAGATGATATGAATGTTAAAATCAGTGAAGGTAACACAAATTTTCAACCAAGACAATATTAAATCCTACATGGAACTTCTCATAACCGCCTGATAATGCCTCTGATCCTTTGGCAAGAATACTTATATATAGGAAGTACCAGCGGCGTATCCACCATATTCTCGTCAAATTTTCATTGGTTTTATCAGTAAATTATGATTAGTCCTATGTGACTCTAAAACATAAACAAATACAACAACCAAAGCTTGAGTCTAAATTCTGATAGTATACATGTTTGAATGATGACAGTACCTCTCTCGTTTGTTATGATGGAGAGGTTAGTCTATGTAGAAAATGGAAACACAATCCAATTTCTTTAAATAATGAGATGATATGAATGCTAAATCAGGGAGTATAACACAAACTTCAACCAAACAATACTAAATCCTACATGGAACCTCTCATAACCGCCTGATAATGCCTCTGATCCTTTGGCAAGAATACTTATATATAGGAAGTACCAGCGGCGTATCCACCATATTCTTGTCAAATTTTCATTGACTTTATCCGCAAGTTATGATTAGTTCTATGTGACTCTACAACAAACACAACAACCAAAACTTGAGTCTTAATTCTGATAGTATCCATGTTTGAATGATGACAATACCTTCCTCGTTTGTTGTGATGGAGAGGTTAGTCATTGTGGAAGTGAGACATAGCTCAACTTCTTTAAATGATGAAATTGAAATAAGCTGAAATGTATGATGAACAAACTTTGACCAAAACATACTAAATCCTACATGGAACCTCTCATAACCGCCTGATAATGCCTCTGATCCTTTGGCAAGAATACTTATATATAGGAAGTACCAGCGGCGTATCCACCATATTCTTGTCAAATTTTCATTGACTTTATCCGCAAGTTATGATTAGTTCTATGTGACTCTAAAACAACCACAACAACCAAAACTTGAGTCTTAATTCTGATAGTATACATGTTTGAATGATGACAATACCTCTCTCGTTTGTTGTGATGGAGAGGTTAGTCATTGTGGAAGTGAGACATAGCTCAACTTCTTTAAATGATGAAATTGAAATACGCTGAAATGTATGATGAACAAACTTTGACCAAAACATACTAAATCTTACATGGAACCTCTCATAACCGCCTGATAATGCCTCTGATCCTTTGACAAGAATACTTATATATAGGAAGTACCAGCGGCGTATCCACCATATTCTTGTCAAATTTTCATTGACTTTATCCGCAAGTTATGATTAGTTCTATGTGACTCTAAAACAACCACAACAACCAAAACTTGAGTCTTAATTCTGATAGTATACATGTTTGAATGATGACAATACCTCTCTCGTTTGTTGTGATGGAGAGGTTAGTCATTGTGGAAGTGAGACATAGCTCAACTTCTTTAAATGATGAAATTGAAATACGCTGAAATGTATGATGAACAAACTTTGACCAAAACATACTAAATCCTACATGGAACCTCTCATAACCGCCTGATAATGCCTCTGATCCTTTGACAAGAATACTTATATATAGGAAGTACCAGCGGCGTATCCACCATATTCTTGTCAAATTTTCATTGACTTTATCCGCAAGTTATGATTAATTCTATGTGACTCTAAAACAACCACAACAACCAAAACTTGAGTCTTAATTCTGATAGTATACATGTTTGAATGATGACAATACCTCTCTCGTTTGTTGTGATGGAGAGGTTAGTCATTGTGGAAGTGAGACATAGCTCAACTTCTTTAAATGATGATATTGAAATACGCTGAAATGTATGATGAACAAACTTTGACCAAAACATACTAAATCCTACATGGAACTTCTCATAACCGCCTGATAATGCCTCTGATCCTTTGACAAGAATACTTATATATAGGAAGTACCAGCGGCGTATCCACCATATTCTTGTCAAATTTTCATTGACTTTATCCGCAAGTTATGATTAGTTCTATGTGACTCTAAAACAACCACAACAACCAAAACTTGAGTCTTAATTCTGATAGTATACATGTTTGAATGATGACAATACCTCTCTCGTTTGTTGTGATGGAGAGGTTAGTCATTGTGGAAGTGAGACATAGCTCAACTTCTTTAAATGATGAAATTGAAATACGCTGAAATGTATGATGAACAAACTTTGACCAAAACATACTAAATCCTACATGGAACTTCTCATAACCGCCTGATAATGCCTCTGATCCTTGACAAGAATACTTATATATAGGAAGTACCAGCGGCGTATCCACCATATTCTTGTCAAATTTTCATTGACTTTATCCGCAAGTTATGATTAGTTCTATGTGACTCTAAAACAACCACAACAACCAAAACTTGAGTCTTAATTCTGATAGTATACATGTTTGAATGATGACAATACCTCTCTCGTTTGTTGTGATGGAGAGGCTAGTCTATGTAGAAATGGAATACAATCCAATTTCTTTAAATGATAAGATGCCATAAATGCTAAATCAGTAAGTACAAAACAATCTTTAATCAAGACAATACTAAATTCTACATGGAACTTCTCATAACCGCCAGATAATGCCTCTGATCCTTTGGCAAGAATACTTATATATAGGAAGTACCAGCGGCGTATCCACCATATTCTTGTCAAATTTTCATTGGCTTTATCCGTAAGTTATGATTATTCTATGTGACTTTAAACATAAACAAACTGAAATAGTAATTCGCATTAATATCCTTGGATAAGATTCCCATTTATAACTAGGATACGGGAAAAATTGAGACAACATAAAGAAAAACATAAAAACTAAGCGGTTGGAGTTGAATCTTGATTTTCGGTGAAGGGGACTAGTTGGGTGGTTTCGTTTGGGCCGTCATTATCCTCAACAGGATTGGCGTTGATGTTGAAAACTCTTCCTCTTGCTGGTGGCCTAGTGATTGGGTTTTCTTGATTTACTTGGTTAACTGGGTTTGATTGAGCTTGAGCGTTTATGATGTTAACCAATCGAGGGCACGTGTTTCTAAAGTGGGTAGGGTCGCCACAATTAAAACAAGCTCGAACATATGGGAACATGGGGTATTGGGGTTGTTGATAGGTTTGGATCATGTTTTGAGGAGGGGTGAGATTTGGTTTTGAGGGCTGCGGCAAACCTTGCTCAAATGACCATAGCGTCCACAATTCGCACATAGTCGACAAGGTAAGGTAGGGGGATGGTGATAAAAACAGGTGTTACATTGAGGGTGAGGTCCAAGGTATGGTTTCTTATTTGGGTAAGTTGAGTTGGGTGCTACTTGAGTGATTGGAATAGCTTGGATGGGTATGGCTTGTGAAATTGGTTGATTACGTTGTGTGACAGCGAAAAGTTGCCCATCTCGTTTTCTCTTAAAAGTGGGTTGAGAAGGGGATTCGGTTCGGGTGGAGTTTGAAGTTTCAGTCGATGCCTTATCCTTCTTCTTCTCCTCCTTGAAGTCTTTGTTCCGGATTTGGTTTTCGGTGAGCTCTGTAGCTAACTCCATTGCTGCTTCCAAAGTTGCAGGCGTGGTACTTATTACAGAGTCTTGAATTTTTTATGGAAGACCTCGAATGTAGTGCTCGATCAAACGGTAGAGGGGAGTGAACAAGTTGGGAACCATTTGATTTAACTCGAGGAATCTTTTGTGTATGTAGTGTGGTCGCCTTCCTTTTGCTTCAACGAATAGAACTCATCTTCTAATTTCTTGATTTCGCTCCTTGGGCAAAACCGTCTTGTCATGATTTCCTTCAACTCTTCCCAAGTCAAAGTCATAGCATCTTCAACGCCTCGTTTGGCCTTCTCTGTATTCCACCAAGTAAGTGCTATTCCATATAAACGACCGGTAGCATATCGCACTTTGCGATCCTCGGGGCAATCGCAATTTAGAAAAGTGTTCTCCATTTCTTCAAACCAATGAAGGAGAGCGGTGACACCTTCAGTCCCTTCGTATTTTGGAGGGTCGCAGGATTTGAAATGCTTGTAGGTGCATTTTAAATGGTATTTGGGGGAGGGTTGATAACGTTTTGATTTTCTTGGTTGATAGGATTAGCGGTAAGTGCTTGTTGGACTTGGATTACAATGTTGGGTATTACGGCAGCCATTTGTTGAGCGATTAGGGCAGCCATGCGCTCGCGAGCTTTTCCTGCTCTCATCTTCCTACGGGCGAGGCTAGAAGACATCTTCAAAGAATACATATCAAGAGTATGAGTTGGATGTTTTTGGGATCATGGGTCGTACTTAGGAATGAACATTCATAAAATAAATATAGAAAAATAAATCTACTACATCCATAGGATGTCTTGGGCTTTGCTCGTCATTGGGCCTTGCATGCCGCCATACTTCACCTTCGTAATCATGTGGGCCCCCATGAATACCGGGTTTTTCATATGGTTCGCATGTGTTAGCCTGGTTACGTACACTAAAACCCGGAGAAAATCGAGAAATATGTAACGTATGATATTCGGAATGTGCCCAGGTATGGACACGGTGACACCTCAAAGTGGGGTTAGTTCGAACGACGTTTGGTGTGGCATGCTTTGGCCTAATAGGTCCTTCGTACTCTCATCGTTAGTCCCCAGGTAGGCAAACTGGTCCGTTATATTGGATTTATACGAATGCCAACCTAGACAGGACGTTCCGACTACCGGTACTTGTACCCTTCCAGTTACTACATGCCCGTCGTAGAACTTACTTTGATGATATTTGAAAATTGCGACAAAATCTTTGAATAATAAAAGTATGAAGATGATTTGAATATATGAACATTGAAATATGTATGATGAATGTGTATGTAAGTATGTATGTTTGACTGTAAGTATAAACAAATATGAAACAAATAAATATCATAAGTTTGCATGTAACCACACAAACAATTAAAATCTAGTCAACTATAGTATAGGCTCTAAGGGTCTAATAACCTATCCTATATCCCTATAGTCATGGCTCTGATACCAATCTGTCACACCCCGACCCGCAGCGGAAAAGGTGATCGGGGCATGATTGGGTTATCATCAAAGCTCATGACATTTATTATAACGTTTCATATTCATTAATACAATTTAATGGGAAATATACAATCATAATTACATCATGTCCTAAACATCATTCTAGACTTCATTGTTTTCTTCTAAGGCATTTCCTATGTTTTCCTTGCTTCATCCTGTTCACCTGTATCATGTGTAAAAATGGTTTTTGGATCAACAAAAAGTTGGCGAGTGAATCCTATGAAAAACATTTGAACAAGTTTATTGAATTGATTATAAAATAAAGTGCACAACCACACATGAGTAAAAATAGATGTAAACTTATTCACCAATCATTTAATATTAAATAATGCACACACGAACAATAATGGATCGTTTTGAGGCACGCGTTGCTCAACTCGTCTCCCACGAGGAACTGATGGGCCTAATGAATGATTTGCATATAACTTGACAATATGAAATACATAACTACAAACAATATATACAAATCTAAGTTTAGATCACAATATGGTATGGCACAAGTTTAAATAAACGAGTTAATTTTAGTGACACATGACACACCCCAAAACGTGTAATTAAAAAGGGGAGTTGTAAGATTCACTCACATTGGGTGCGTTCGGTTGATGATGTTGAATGCGCACGAAGTTGGTTTTAACCACGAGTGAAACTAACCTAGATAATGGCATAATGGTTCGGTAAGTAAGCGGATTTTATTAATCAATTTTAGTAGGAATGTTGGATATATTTTTGTGAGTTTAAGGCTATTTTCTAACCTAAAAAATGTTATTTTAAGTATTTTTAATGTAAATAAATAAATAAATAAAAGAAATAAAAAAATGTTGATTTTTGACTGTTGACCTGTTGACTGTTGACTTTGTTGACCGGTTTTATTGTATAATTGTGTGCGCCGGGTGAGGCTCGAACTCGAGACCTCCCGTTCGCGTGCACGCAGCTCGACCAACTGAGCTACGTGTCTAACCCGAAATATTTCTGTTTTTAATTATATTTATATACTAATTGAATTAATCCGAAAATCATTTATTCAAAACAATTTTAATGACTCGCTCGGTGCTCTCCACAGGTCTCGAACCCGGGACCTGTGGCTTGGGTTAACACACAGTCCACCGCTGGACTGTGTGTCTAACTTGGTAAATAATCTGATTTTTATTATACATATATACTAACTAAATAATTTCATTTCTGCTTTATATAAAAAGTTTGATAATTGCCCGAACCGGTGCGGTAGTCCGGACTCGAACTCGTGACGTGTGATTTAAACGTTCACACAGTCCACCACTGGACTGTGTGTCTATCTTGGTTATTATTCCGGTTTTTATTAAACTTAACATCTATTGCAGTGAATCCGGTTGGGTTAAAAAAAGGAACATTTTTATTAAAGCGAGTGTGCGTGGGACAAGAATCGAACTCGGAACGTATGCGTGTTTATTTGCACACAGTCCACCGCTGGACTGTGTGTCTAACCCGAGATATATCTTGATTTTAATTAAACATATACAATACTGAAACTTCATCTTCTTCGTTGGACTCAACCAGAAACGGAGTCTGACTGGTTCGACGACTTAATCATGTTCTTTAGTGTGTTGTGAGTAATTACATGTGAGATAAATAAAAAGAATGAGCGATTAAGTGTTAGATATACCGAACAGTGGCTCCTCTGTTTCGCCGGCGAAACTCCGGTGACAGCAGATTATTCCGGCGACGTGTGTCCTGCGGCAGAGGGTCTTCAGGGAGCTTGAGATGAGTGTGGGTGGCTTCGGTATGAGCTCTGGGTGTTCTGTAAGGCTCAGAGGTGAAAGGCTCGGTTTTCCGGCGAGTTGCAGAAATTCTCCGGCGAGTGAATTTACGTCGGGAAAGAGTGTGATTGTGAGCGAAAAAGCTAACAGAGGTTAGAGGGGGTATTTATGGGGCAGGACATCGACGAATTTAGTCCGTTTTCCGTCTTGATTCGTAGGTCAATAAGTTTTCCGGCGGTTATGACTTGCGTCGCGTGTTCATACGTCGGTTATAACCGATGTAGTAGTTAAGGCTTCGGTTAAAACAGAAGAAACCGTCCAATCTCGGCGAAATCGTCGGAATTTCCGACGACTGTGTTTGGGCGCGTCGGTTTTGAATTCGAGATTTATGTTATGTATTAATTATTTCTAATAATGAACAAGAAACACAAGTGGCGCAGTGGTTGGATGGTTGGAAGTTAAGGCTTTGCTGAATCCGGTTGACCCGGGTTCGAAACCCGGCTACGCCCTTTTATTTATTTTTTCATTATTTTAAATACTTTTTCAAATATAACTTATATATTTCAATATACTTATTAATTATGTATCGTTTAAAATTAATTTGGGCATTAAATACGCAACGAAATTTTTAACTGATTGTTCGGTTAATAAACGGAGCGGGTTTGGTAAATCCGGTTTTTGCCGGATGTTACAACCTTTTTAGTAGGACTTCAAGAGGCCCTCGAACGCCTTTCAAGTAGCACTCCAACTATCCTTCAAACCCACTTCAATCGAAACTTTAGAACTTGACCAATTACAGAACTCGATCAACTGTAAGAAGGGATTACTTTCCAACTGCTTTCAACCAAATTGAATCAAAGGGTACACCAAGATCTAATCGGAATCTTTTACCACTGCCTTTCAACTAGTCTTCTTCCTTTTGTTTAGCCTACTAAACTACCCAGAGACACATAAATTTTCACCATACCGACATATGGTCTTGGCACTTCATCACTAAAACCTTTAACTTCAAACATAAGTTTGAGATAAGATCAAACTAACCTATCTTGATAAGAGAGAGAGAGAGCCTTAACCGAACCAAGAGAAGGGTAAACACTTCCAACAGCCTTCAACTCGATGAGCACTGAAACTAAGTTGATTCGTCTTTCGACATGTTGGTTTGTCTTTCAGCCGCCAAACGAATTCTTTAGCTTCCCGCTCTTTCGTTTCTTCTGCAACACCAAGTGCTTTCTTCAATTAATTCCACATACCCGTGTGAAACATCGACCATTTATTTGCACTGATTTGCTTGTCCGTAGTGTTGGATCGTTTGCAAGAAAAAACATAAAAACTAAAATAATGTTTCCTTTTTTTTCTTTGGTGTACGTGTCCATCAAGCTTATTATATCTCACAAGCCTGCAAAACTATTGATGGGATTTACTGATGATGATGTGTTTAGTAATTGATTAGGAGAAAAAGAAAAGACATGATCGAGGTGAAGTATTTAACAAACTTTAAATGAAAAGTCAATTACCAATCTCAACAATAAACATGAAAGCTAAATAAAATGGTTTTAAAAAATGGTGATTTATTGGCAATTCCAAAGAAAGCTAAATAAAATACAATAAAAATGGCGTATATTAGTTACGATATTTATAATTTTGCATTAACCCCTTGGTCCTTGTAAAATTCAATAAAATACAGGTCACCAACTCGGTTATGCCCGGATCCAGAACCGAAAAACATAAAATAAAACCCGGAACATAAACCGAAAAACCATCACTTTCTCATCAATACTCGGATCCGTACCCTAACCAGTCAATGTAATACCAGGTTTTTGACCCTTTTGACAATACCCGGAACCAGTTTTGAAAACAAAAACCTGATTTTTGACTCTATTCACAATAACTGGAACCAGTTTTGAAAACAAAAACCCGATTTGTGCACATGTACATAGACCCATGCTTAGAGTACTTTTGGGTATGAATTTTTGCAACTATTTTGAATGACAACAAATCAGATATTCTATGAGAATTACATGTAAACATTGGAATATTATCAAATGAAACTTCAATGATGAGAGACTTTTTTTATTTCACTAGTTAAGTGATGAAATAATACATTCTTCATAGGTTATGGTATCAAGTCTGATTCAATACACGTTGTTAATGAGATTACCATTGATGAAAAGTTTTTCTACAACATCTCTTGACTCTTAATTAGGGATGACAATTAAATCCGAACCTGATGGGTAAACTCAAAACCCGACTCATTGGGACGAGTTTGGGGTCGGATAATTGGGTTTGGAACGGGTTTGGGATTAGTTTTTATATTTTTCGCGGGTTTGGAACGGGTTTGGGATTTGATGATACACCCATTTACCCGACCTGATAAAGTGTACCCGTTTCCCCGATTATATACCCGTCATAATTTCTTTTATATTTTTAAATATGTATATATATGATACACCCATTTTTTTTATACATATAGGTATTTTATTTCGTATACAATGTAATTATTTCATATATTTTTATAGTTATAATATTAAATGTAACTGATTAATAGTTACCCGATAGATACCCGGTGGGTTTTGGGTCAAGTATACTTGACGAGTAATTTTTTTTAAATTAACCGGTTTACCCGAAACCCGGGAGTATACACGATACCCGATGAGTATTTACCTGTGAGAAATCTGGGGGGTTTTAGAATGGATTTGGAACAAGCTTATCTAACCAGGTTTGGGTTTAGAATTACCTAAACCCGTCCCAAACCCGACCCATTTTGTCATCCTACTCTTAATGAATTTCTTGATGATAAAAGTATCATCTTTTTAAAACTTTTAAGGGTTCACTAACCATTATGTTTTATTACAATTGATGAAAAAAATCGAATGCGTAACAATACTTCACAAATGGAATATGACAATGACATGATACCAAAACATCACCAAATACCATAAGAGTATGATATATTGTTCACAGTATTAGGGATGATGTTTATTTTACTATTGATTTATCTTAGAAATAATAAAATGCATATTAATATATATATATATATATATGATTCGGTTCGAGTGAGAATCACCCCCAGTTGCGAGAACCGTGAGAACCAATATTAACCAATCAAATTGAGGGGTATAGTTGTAAATTAACCCAAGTGACATATATGGAATTTCGAGGTATATGTTCGATCTCTTTTTTCTCTCTCTCTCTATCACAAAAGTCACAGATCTATTTTCTCTCTCTCTCTCTCTCTCTCTTGCTCACTTACCGGAACCATAGGTGAGCAAGAGGTGGGTGACAGTGTTGGTGGTGCCGGCGACCGGGGGAGGGGGTGGTTTTGTGACTGGTAGTAGTGGTATAGGGCGGAGGTGGGTGAAGGTGTTGGTGGTGCCGGCGACCTGAGGTGACTCACTTGATGAGTCCGGCGACCTTATCTTGGTCACCCTATCTCTCTCGCACCTTCTCTATGACAGGGGGGGTGGTTTTTTGTGACCGGTAGTGGTGGTATGGGACACACGACCTTTTTCAATAGGATTACCTGTCACCCACTGACCCACCCTCACTCTCTTCGACGCGCCGCCGGTGGTGGCGGTGTTTTTTATATGGTTGCAACAGGGATAGGGGCGGTGGTGATGGTGGGGGATTTGGTCACTAGGTTGGCGGCAGGGGACGGTGGGCTTGAACGACGGTGTGGCGGCGGTGGATGTTGACTCTCACAAAATAGAGCTGCGTACGATGGCGGTTGGAAGTGGTGAGAGGACGACTGCAATGGTGGGGGCGCGGTGGATCTTGAATCTCATTGAACAGATCAGTGGATCTCGAAAACTTGTTGAACAGATTGGTGGGTTTTGATTTTGTGAAGAAGGTGAGAAAAGAAGTGGGAAGTTGGATATGGTTGCAAGACCACAAGTAGTTGATTGGATATTAAAGGTACGTTCATGTATATCATGTTAGTTATTTGTGTTTTTATTTTTTTGATGTTAAGGTAATTAGGGATTTTTTTATGATCTGGGTTTGAAGTATCTGTCGAAATTTGTAGAAAAGGTTGTTGATTTTTGGAAAATCTTTGAAGATGCTTATACATTTGCTTATATTGGTTAAAAAGGTTTGATTTGGCAGCTACTTGTTGTGGGGTTGTTGTGTTGGGAAGCAGGGGTGTTATGGCTAATGTAGAGGTTTTAAATGGAGGGAGTTTTCTGACTTTGGAGCAGATTAAAGGGTTTATGGTGATTTATTTTTGCCAAAAGTGTTGATGGTTCTTAAGGTTTTGAAGGAACATGGGTTAATTTTGACTGCATTTTTTTATGGCTGACAATTCAATATCGCTCTCTGGCCTTGGAAGGTATTAATTTATGTTTTTTAAATTGGTTAATATGATAAAACTATTATAACTTTCTAAGTTTTTTGTGCATTTTAATTGATGGTTACAGGTTAGAGAGTTGGCTTAGAAAGAGTCTGAGAATGGTGTGTTTAAAATGCTCTACAACGATGTTACTCGGTTCTTGACAACCATTATTATTAGCACAACGTAAGGGGCGATGATGATGAATGCCTAGTTTGTCTGAGTGAATCGGTGGCTGGGATATACCAAATCTTGGCGGGGCGATTTTCTGGCGGTGGATACATTAGATGCCGCAGTGATTATTGCAGCCTTACAGGTTTTATCCCCTTTTCTACCGGTCATTTTTACAGTTCTGAGTCCATTTAAATTAGGTGTCAGTGGTCTTTTTTGCATTGGCAGTGATAGTACGAAACATTTTTTCCGACAATTGATGATCATGGCGTGGCAAGGATGGTGGAGGGTAGGTTTTTGACCCGCAACCCCGCTTTTACAGTCATGATTTCTTGAAACTTTGAGCCAAACTGTGTTTTTTTCAAGATCTACACTTCGTTTTGATTTTTGTTTTTTTTATATTGTTTTTTCAGTCAATGATGATAAGTACCTATATGAGACATCCATTTGAGTCCTAATTTTTGGGTATAAAAGTTTAAAACCGGCACGTAAAAAAAGTTTTATACCGGCGCGTAAAAAAAGTTTCAAACCGCGCGTAAAAAAGTTCTAAATCGGTGCGTAAAAAAGTTCTAAACCGGTGCGCAACAAAAGTTCTGAACCGGCGCGCAAAAAAGTTTAAAACCGGCACACAAAATGAGTTTAAAACCGGTGCGCAAAAAAAGTTTTAAACCGCGCGCAAAAAAGTTTAAAACCGGCATGCAAAAAAAGTTTAAAACCAGCGCGCAAAAAAGTTTAAATTCGCGCGTAAAAAAAGTTTAAAACCGGCGCGCAAAAAAGTTCTAAACCCGCGCGTAAAAAAAGCTTAAACAGGTGACGTTTACTTAAACAGGTGACGCTTTACGTAATTTTTTTGCAAAACCTACATACATACGCCTAGTTAAACAATCGCGGCTTAAAAAAAGTTTACAACCGGGGACGTAAAAAAGGTTTAATTTTTTTAACAGGTGCATAAAAAATTTACAAACGGAGGTGTAAAAGTTTGTTGCAAATCTTTTACGCCACCCGTAAAAACTTTGTTTGCAAACCTTTTTTACGCCACCTGTAAAAAATTAACAACGGGGGTGTAAAAAGTTTACATCCGTAGAAAGTTCACACGCGACACCGTGCGCAAAAACTTGTTGCAAACCACATGTAAATTCCGGATTGTTACGCTTGTTAATGTCTTTTACACCCGTAAAAAAATTCTGGATTTTTACACTTGAAAATTATTTTTACGTTCTTGCAAAACAAATCTTTGTTTTTACACCTGTGAATATTTTTTTGCACGACACCGTGCGTAATATTATTTTTTAGATGGTTCACATAGAAAAACTTTGATGAAAACCTAAAAAACCTGTAAAAAACTTTTTTAAAACTTTACTTAAAAACTTTACGTTACCCGTAAAAACAATACATGTTAAAAAATGTGTATGAAAACTTAAATTTTTTTTAAAACTTTATTTAAAAATTTTACGCGACCCGTAAAAAACTATACACGAAAAAACTGTGTATGAAAATTTTACAACCGTTGTGTAAAGAAAGGTTTAATTTTTTTTAACAGGGGCGTAAAAAATTTACAACCGGGGTGCGTAAGAAAAGTTTACAACCGCGGTTTAAAAAAAATTACAACCGTGGTGTAAAATAGGTTTAAATATTTTTTTAACACGGGTGTAAACAAATTTTTGCAACCGGGGCGTAAAAAAATATTTTTTTACTTTTTTTAATAGTTTGCAATTTTTACAAGTTTTGTGTAAAAAGTTTGTTGCAAACCTTTTACGCCACCCGTAAAAACTTTGTTGTAAACCTTTTACGCTACCTGTAAAAAATTAACAACGGGGTGAAATAAGTTTACATCCGTAAAAAGTTCACACGCGAAACCGTGCGTAAAAACTTGTTGCAAACCACATGTAAATTCGGGATTGTTACACTAGTGAATGTTTTTTACACCCATAAAAAATTCTGGATTTTTACACTTGTAAATGGTTTTACGTCATTGCAAAAAAAATCTGTATTTTTACACCTGTGAATGTTTTTTTACACGACACCGTGCGTAAAATTATTTTTTAGATGGTTCACATACGAAAAAAACAGTGATGAAAAGCTAAAAACTGTAAAAAGGTTTTTCGTAAAGAGGTTTTCGTAAAAAAAAATCTTTTGTAAAAACGGAGCGTAAAAAACAACGGGTAAAAACGAGGCGTAAAAAAAGCGGGGCGTAAAAGTTTTTCGTAAAGAGGTTTTCGTAAAAATAGTCTTTTGTTACATAAGGTTTTTTTACGTCCCATTATCACAAAAAACCGGCTCGTAAAAAACGAGGCGTGAAAATGGGTCGTAAAAAATGAGGGCGAAAAAAAGATGTTTTGCCGTAAAGTTTTTTTTTAATTTTGTAAAAAAGTTTTTGTAAAGCCGTAAAAAAACGAGGCGTAAAAACGGCTCGTAAAAACGGGGCGTAAAAACGGGGGTAAAAACGGCTCGTAAAAACGGGGTGTAAAAAAACGTGCGTAAAACCGGGCGTTAAAAAAGCGCATAAAATCAGGCGTAAAAACGGCGCGTAAAAATGGGTCGTAAAAAACGACATGTAAAAAAGGGGTGTAAAAATGGCGCATAAAACCGAGCGTAAAAAAACGCGCGTAAAACCGGGAGTAAAAATGGCGCGTAAAACCAGGCGTAAAAACGGAGCGTAAAACCGGAAGTAAGAATGGCGCGAAAAATCGGGCGTAAAAACGGCGCGTAAAAGGGAGCGTAAAAACGGCGTATAAAACGGACGTAAAAAAACGGCGCGTAAAAAAACGCGCGTAAAACTGGGCGTAAGAATGGCGCGTAAAATCGGGCGTAAAAAAGGCGCGTAAAAATGGGTCGTAAAAAACGGCGCGTAAAAAGGGGTGTAAAAAACGGTGCATAAAACCGAACGTAAAAAAAACGAGCGTAAATTCGGGCGTAAAAAAAAACGTGCGTAAAATCGGGCGTAAAAACGGCGCATAAAAATGTGTCGTAAAAAACGACACGTAAATAGGGGGTGAAAAAAACGGCATATAAAATCGGGTGTAAAAAATGCGCGTAAAACCGAGAGTAAAAACGGCGTGTAAAAACGGGCGTAAGAACGACGCGTGAAATCGGGTGTAAGAACGACGCGTAAAATCGGGCCTAAAAACGGCGCATAAAAACGAGTCGTAAAAAACGACGCGTAAAAAACAGCTCGTAAAAAACCGGCTTGTTAAAAAATTTTTTTTGTAAAAATCCTTACAAAAAATGTTTTTTTGCGAAAATAATCAAATTTTAAAAAGTTTTTTAATTAGTAAATCTAATTTTAATAAAAACAATTAATTTAATAAGATAAAAAAGTAATAAAAAACAATACATATAATAAGACAAAACAAGCAAATTTACTAAACTGCCCTTTTGGTATTAAAATATTAAAAATAATAAGACAAAAAGAATATAATATTGTTTTTATAACTTTTAATCTCATTCATCCATCTCCAAGATCTAATGGTTAGAAAGTGGTTCTTACGGTTCTCACAACTGGAGTTGGTTCTCATTTTACCCATCTCCTATATATATATATATATATATATATATATATATATATTAATTTTTAACATCTTGATGAATAGATATATGTTTGTCTTTTGTGGTTTTGTTTTGTTTTTTTTACTTTAGGTTTTTTATTTATTTTTTTGTTTTACAAGTTAGATTTTTATTTTTAAAATTTTGCCATAGAAAGTTAAACAAGTTTAGTTTTTTTATTAGTTTTGTTGTACGTTTTTTTTTCAGGATTTGGTCGTCGTTCGGTTGCTATTTAGCACGATATTTGGTAGTTTTTACGTCACGTATGTCACTTGGTGTTAAAAATTTCATGTTTTTGTATTATGTTTCCCCCCTTTTTTATTGTAATTTAGTTGTTACTTAGCACGGTTTACGCCCCCAGCCCGACAACGCTGATAACACAGTTTTACGCCCCCCCCGCCCGCAACGCGGAGGGCTTAAGACTAGTTTATATAAAATTTCAAAAGGAAAATAACATTAATACCATTACATGAGTCATAACGAAAACAAACCATCTATTTATTAAACATACATGGGTTGTTGTATAAGAAAGAATTAATTACGTTTTTCGTCCCTATAGTTTGTTAAAAATCACTATTTCAGTCCATTAGTTTAAAAATTGTGAAAACAGTCCTTGTGGTTTCACTTTCGTAACTATTACTGTCCACCCACACTAACACCATCCAGTTATTCCATTAGTAAACTTGAAATGGCCATAATGCCCTTGTTATTAATGTTAAAAGTAAAATAAATAAAGGGTTAGTTAAGTTTTTCATCCTTGTGGTTTGTTAAAAATAATCATTACAGTCCATTAGTTCTAATAATTGCCAAAACAGTACATGTATCATTTATTTTACTTTTCACTCTCCCCATTTCTTTCGGCCACCTAATTTTCCCATCACAATCGACGTCAGTAGGAAAACTTGAGGCATACTAACGTCGATTGTGATGGAGAAAATTTGGTGGCCGTAAGAAATGAGGAGTGGAAAGTAAATTGAAGGATACCGGTACTGTTTTGACAAATTTTTAGAACTAATGAATGTGATGCTTATTTTAACAAACCACAAGGACAAAAAACGTAACTAACTCTTTATTTATTTTAATTTTAATATTAATAACAGGGGCATTATGGTCATTTCAAGTAAACTAACGGAAAAACTAGATGACGTTAGTGTGGTTGGACTGTAATAGTTACGAAAGTGAAACAATAGGGACTGTTTTCGCAATTTTTAAACTAACTGACTAAAATAGTGATTTTTGACAAACCACAAGGACTGAAAACGTAATTAACTCTATAAGAAAATACCAATGGGGTGGTGGTCCATTGGCAAAGGAAAAACCTTTAAACACCTTGGGAGATTGAGGTCTTGGGTTCAAGTCTCATAAACGACATGAATAAACGAAATTTGCTGTTAAAAAAAGTATAAGAAAATAAATTAAATTACATGCAAATAATAAAATATGATCAAATGAAACTTCATTGATGATTTTTTTTCTTTACTAGTCAAATGATGAAGTAACGTATTCTTTTTAGGCTATGGAGTCGAGTCAGAATTAATACAAGTTGTAAATGAGATTATTGCTGATATGATGAGTTTTTCTACAACATCCCACAATGAATTTCTCCATTATACAAATATCATTTTGGCAATGACATGTTACCAAACATCACCGAATACCGGAAGTTTATGATATATTGTTTACAATAATTAGCAATCTTTTAAATACTGGTATAAATCAGTCGATTTTACCAATAACATCAACATGGAATATCAAATACGGACTCGGTACGTCTTATGTATCTGTGGTAAATCTGGTTCTACCGGTTAAATTGTTGAACCAGTTTGCATTATCTTAAATTTAATTTTAAATTTTAGTAAAATACGATCTTAATGTAATATCGACCTTCCATATTTTAAGTAATTAATCTAATGCCTCGAATCTAGTATTTCATCATTGTTGGAACTCTTACCTACCTTGTTCAATGTGATATTGTTTATAAGTAATAAAAATGCTCTTAAAAAGCTTAATATTTTACAAGAAAATAGTTTTTTTTAGATAAAATCATGATTCGTTACATAAATCCTTGAGATTGGATCTTTTTAGATGTATGTGTGTTTTATGAAAATATAGGGTTAACTAGTAATCCGGTTGAACCGTCTGGTACAACCCCGTTTAACCATTTTTGAGGTCAAGTCGATATGGTTTAAAAACCTGGTCTTGATACATTGATAATTAGTGATGATGTTGAGATGATGTTTATTGTACCATTGATTTATATATAAAAAATAGCTCAACGTATATCTATATATAAATTAGATGCGTTTGGGACACGTGGCGTGTAATGGATGAGCCTAAGGCTGATTTTGGGAGGAAAGCAATATTAGCAAGTCTCTTTTTATGTGGGATCCAAATGTAAGTTGGTGTCACCTCATTTCGGGTCAACCATTGTACACAAAACGAATCCACTATATATCTCTTATGTTAAGGCATCCTTCCCTCGCAAGCCTCACTTTTTCACAAACCCTAAACACAGATGCTCTTCATTTGCTTCATTCTTCTTTGCCGCTCTCCCCCTCAATTCGAAGACGATGACAAGCTTGAATATTGATGTCAACTCCCTGACGATTTAATCTCCAATCAACTTTTCTTCTTGAATTTGATGGGTTTTTTTAGTATGGTTACGATTTCTTGAATCTGATTTCTCAAACCTGACGATGGCAACAAAGTCTCCAGTATGTGGGAAGCCGTAATCGACGATGGTGATGGTGGCGTTGAGTGTTGACGCCACTGAACCCTAAATCACAAGCAATACTATATTTCTTCAATTGGTAAGATTAATTAGTTTTTAATTTTATGCTTTGGTTTGATATCCAATGTCATTCTTCCTTCTTATTTATCAGATTACAAGAAATCACACACATAATTCTTTGTAAATTCTACACTCATCTACGTGTTTGGCTTACGCCCCGCTTGCGGTATGCGCATATAATATATATATGTGTGGGCCCTTGGGGGGCAAAAGTGAAAGTGCACTAATTTTAACGTTATTTTACTAATTTCATGAAAATAACGTTAAAACGGGTGACGGTTAATCATGCATCATGTGTGGCATTGATAGCCGAAAGACAAGGGGGTACATGCACTTATCAACTTTTGTCCCAATTGCTGAGTGTTATGTACCTTATGTCCATGGCTTGATGCAAAACTACTATCGAGCTTGGGGTCTCACTGGAAGCATCCTCTCTATTCTTATGGGGTAGAGGTAATTAAGGTTGTCTACATCTTACCCTCCTTAGACCTTACCATAGCTTTGCAATTTGTGGGATTTACTGAGTATGATAATGATGATCTACGTGTTTGATTAAAAGAAATTGTAAATTCACCCATTTTGATTCGATTTAGGGTTAAAATTATTATCTAACAGGTAGCATGAAGTTTGGATATTGTTATAGGTTATGATATTATTGTGTTTTATTAATTTATGTGATGTTGTGGACTACTAATTAGTTACTTGTGATAATGATTTATTAGGTTTTGAGGTGTAATTAGGGTATGGTGAGGTGTGGCTTGAAATTTTTGTTTGTGCTGTTACAGAATGGTGAATCTAAAAGTAGTATATCACAATGCAGTTATCATTTGCTGAGTTATTCAGTGTCGCTTCCCCAAGTTGACCGATTCTTTCTTCTTCTTTTTTTTGCAGATCTGAGTTGGGTTATACACGAGTAGCATATAAGATCGAATACATTTATGAGACTGATGTTGCGTCGTTGGCGTTGGTAGGGTGGATTGGTTCTTTAGTAGGTTGTTTGGATTGATGCTTGATGGCGTTGTTGGGATGCATTCGGATTGAAAAAGTTAGATATGTTAAAAGGTTGTTAATATATGCTTTGTTCCATCAAATGAGGCTTCATATCCCATGAGGTTTTGTAAATAATATCATGTTCTTATCTTTAATTTGTCAAAGATTTGAATAAATTTATGTTTTTCTTTTGTTTATGTGGTACCTATGATCTTTTGTGTTTATATTTTTCTTCCGACTTCTGGATAAATTTTTGACTTTTATAGATGAAGATCGAATTCTGGTAAATGCTTCAAAATGTTATATTTTTCGGTTAGCGTTTTTTATTCGGACTCTTTATTGAAGCAATGAAGGTCAATTTGTCTCTTCATCTGAATCTTTGTTATCGTAAATGCTTTGACGATATTCATTAACCTCCAACATAGTACCGTATTGTATAGTGTAGTATAGTATAGTACAGTGTAGCAGAGTGTAGTATTGTAAGTATAAGATAGTATGGTATAGAAAATATAGTATAATATCGTATACTATATTGTATAGTATAGTATCATATAGTATAGTATAGTATACTACATTACAGTACAGTAACGTATAGTACCATGCAGTATGGAAAGTATAGTACAATACAGTACAATATAGTATAGTATGGTATCTTATAGTAAAGTATCGTATAGTGTAGTTTTGTATATTATAATATTGTATAATGTAGTTTAGTATCACATAGTGTAATGTTGTACAGTTAAGATAGTATTGTACCGTATCGTACAAAATAGTATGGTATCGTATACTATATCGTAAAGTATAGTGCAGTGTAGT
Organism: Scalesia atractyloides; assembly: GCA_947069175.1. Lineage (NCBI taxonomy): Eukaryota > Viridiplantae > Streptophyta > Magnoliopsida > Asterales > Asteraceae > Scalesia > Scalesia atractyloides. Next base: position 72,113,202 of record CAMTDV010000019.1, read on the forward strand.
GTTGTATAGAATAGTTTGTATATTGTGTAGTATAGTAGAGTATAGTGTAGTGTAGCGCACAATATCATATAGTGATGTAGTGTATGTTTAGTAGTATAGTAATATCAATATCGTATAAGTGTAGTATAGTACATATGATAGTATAGTAGTATGTATAGTATAGTATAGTATAGAAGTAAGTAAATAGTAATATAGTATAGTATAGTATGAATCATATAGTAGTGTTGTATAGGTAGTATTCGTACAATATCGTATAGTGTGTGTAGTGTAGTACAATGTAGTATAGTGCAGTATAGTACAATATATTACAGTACAGTGGTGTTGGTGTGCGTTAAGCGTACTATATTTTTGTTGTCATTTTAGGTTCATTTTACGCATTAGTCAAGTTTTAAATTTATAAAACACGATATTCTACTAACACTAAACACACACTTGGGCAAGTGCACCCATCGTGAGCGTAGTATAGCGTTGGTAAGATACCGAGATCGTCCAAGGACACAAGAGCTTTTAATGCCGGTTCATCGTCAACGTCTAATCAATCTAATTTTTTGATAAAGATTTTTAAAACATAAAGATAAAATAAAATACAAATAGACAAGATAAAATCACTTGGATCCAACTTCTCTTTTATGTATCCTTTGATAGTTTTTGCACTTTCGGACCCTCTTTTGAAGGTGACGTTACCCTCAACCCAGTGGTTTGAGTCAGCAGGCTACAATCCCAAAATGTCTAGAATATTGGAAGACAATTAAGTAAGTTATTAATGCGAAAAGTGGTAGGCCCCTCTTTTGAAGGTGACGTTACCCTCGGCTAAGTGGTATGAGTCAGCAGGGATACAATCCCAAGTAGCCGGTTTAAAGTATTAATAGTAGTTTACATATGAGGGGTTCAAGCCATTCGCGCCCCCGCCATCCAATACCCATAGAGTATTGAAGGAAGCCCTAGTAAGCTTGAACCAAGTCTCGCAGGATCTACACACTGAACGAGACAAGAACTTTACCAAACCACCCTTCTAACCCCTTCCAAGTAGTTAACGCGCTTTATATAGGCCGTAAAGACACGAATGAGCAAATCAATGACATCATGAAGAAATGGTTAGGAAAATTCACTTTCAACATAAGAAACTAATTATTAAAGTCATTAATACATACCCAAATAAAAAGTGTCGAAAGATTAAAAATTAAAAGTAATACATAAAATATTAGTCTTCACCAAGTGATGTAAGAAATTTAGCCAAGCATAGCCTTTGTTTGACAAGAACCCTTACAATCTATCTTGGATCCCAAGACTACTACACACTCTAAAGATGATTGATGGATGATGGTGGTGGGTGTTGGTGTTGTAGTGGTGGTGGAGTGGTGGCAAAGTGAGAGAGAAGTGGTTTGCCAATGGATGCCTTTGAAGGGAACCAATCACCCCTATTTATAGTCAAAACAGAGGCCCGGCCACAGCCCTGTGTCCAGTGGGCACGACCCGTGGCCATCATTCTTCTCTTTCTTCATTAACTGCATCTGTCAGCAGAGGGCCCCACACGACCCCGTGTCCTCTGGGCACAGCCCGTGGTCAATATGTTCACTGTACTATCTGAATTCTGCAAATCCTACAGTTGACCACGCCCCATGTTGGCCTGGGCACGGCCCCGTGATGGCGTAAAAGCTTCTGCAGGTTTTGTCTTGAAGTGTGAGGTTTGACCATGCCTCGTGTTGGATAGACACGGCCCGTGGTCGTCTTCTGTGACTTTGTTTTTGTCTTTTTTTGGGGTGTTGCTGAGGGGTCGGGCATGGTTTTTTATTCCTTCTTTTCGTTTTTATGTTGGATTTGCTGTTTATTTGCTTATTTCATTCTTTTATGCTCTTTTAATCCTGAAAATACAAAAGGAACAAATAAAGTGTTTTTCCAACATTAGTACTAAAAAGGATTAGTTTTATGCCTCAATTGATGTGATTTATATGTTGCATTTTGCACACATCAGGTGTGTTGTGGTGTGTGGTATCCTATAGTATCGTATTGTATTGTGTAGTGTAGGACAGTACCGTACATTATATTGTATAGTGTAGTGTAGTGTAGTTTAGTATAGTACAGTATAGCGTAGTGTAGTATTGTACAATATCGGATAGTATAGTATCGTACCGTATAATATCGTATAGTATATGTAGTGTAGTGTGTTGATAGTTAGTTGTATAGTATAGTATAGTATAGTATAGTATAGTATAGTATAGTATAGTTAGTATAGTATAGTATAGTATAGTATAAAAGTATAGTGTATATATGTTATTGTATATGTGTGATAGTAAGTATAGTATAGTATAGTATAGTATAGTATAGTATAGTTAGTATAGTATAGTATAGTATAGTATAGTAGTATAGTATAGTATAGTATAGTATAGTATAGTATAGTATAGTATAGAGTAGTATAGTATAGTATAGTATAGTATAGTTAGTATAGTATATAGTGTTAGTTAGTATAGTGTAGTATATGTATAGTATAGTATAGTGTATAGTATAGTATAGTAGTATAGTATAGTTAGTATAGTATAGTATAGTTTAGTATAGTATAGTATAGTATAGTATAGTATAGTATAGTATAGTATAGTGTAGTTAGTGTAGTGTATTAGTATAGTATAGTATAGTGTAGTGTAGTGTAGTGTAGTGTAGTATTAGTATAGTGTAGTGTAGTGTAGTGTAGTGTAGTATAGTATATATAGTATATGTAGTATAGTATAGTGTAGTGTAGTGTAGTGTAGTGTAGTGTAGTGTAGTTGTATAGTGTAGGTAGTGTAGTGCAGTGCAGTGCAGTGCAGTGCAGTGTAGTGTAGTGTAGTGTTGTATAGTGTAGCGCTAGTATAGCTAGTGTAGTATGTAGTGTAGTGTAGTGTATAGTAGCATAGCTAGCATAGTCTAGTGTAGTAAGTAGGTATAGAATAGTGTAGTGTTGTACGTTATAGGATAGAACCATATCATACAATATAGTATAGTATCGTATACTATATCGTATCGTATAATGTAGTGACTGTATAGTATAGTGTAATGTAGTTTAGTGTAGTGAAGTGTAGTATAGTGTAGTGTAGTGTAGCGTATTGTAGTGTAGTGTAGTGTAGTACAGTGTATAGTATAGTGTAGTGTAGTGTAGTGTAGTATAGTACAATATATAGTATAGTGTAGTTTAGTATAGTACAATATCGTATAGTGTAGTATAGTATAGTACAATATAGGATAGTGTGGTGTTGTACAATAAAGGATAGTATCGTATTGTACAATACAATATAGTATCATATATTTGAATACACTAAATTATACATGTTTTAGTCCCACATTTACTCCTGCTTTACGCGTTTTTGGCTAAAAGTTTCGATGTTTAGATACTTAATTATGTACTTTTGGGTTTTCAAGTCTTAAACGGCAAGCCAAGACAAAGTTGGAGAAAAAGGGGAGTTTCCGGGCATTTTGGATGAAAACTGCATAATCTGCTGAAGATACAGGTCATGCACGAGCGTGCGATCTATGTGCATGACCGTGCAGACTCTCGACGCCGGAAGTGCACAATCCATTGCAGTTGGTTTCCAAGACACTCACGACCATGCATGTCACCTGCACCACGTGCTCCCTCTGATCCTCGGAAGCACACCCTGTGCGACCTGCCGTGCATCCATTATGCACGGTCGTGCGCGAGATTTGACTTTGCCGCCCAATCAACCACTTGCCTGACCCATACCTTGTAGCTGGCGTCATGATTCTAATCAAACACATTCTGATCAGTTTTGGATATTTTTGCTAACTTCTGGCGATTTATGGGCTCTGAAAACTACCTGCTTTGGTCGAATTCAAGCTTTGGAGTTGCAAAGAAGCATAATCATCATCCATTCCATCATATCATTGCTTGCTTATGGTTTGGATCTTTTTTCTTTCCATGATTTTGGTCACATTTCAAGCATTGAGCTGATGTATTATGTATTATTGTAGCCTTAGGGCAAAAATACTAGTTACTTGTTTTATGAACAATCATTAGTATGTTGATTTTGTTATATGCAACTTGGTACCTTTTGATGTTTAAATATTGATGATCATATGGCAACTATGTTTCAATGATGTTGGATTCTTAATTATAGTTGGTTATCTTGGATAATTAATGAATGTTTAGTTGGAAGAATCAAGCAATCACCTTTTCACTTCTTGTATGGTGGCGAGTAGAGTTTGGCATCACATCTCGAGATGGTGCATAATCGCACCTTTTATAATACAAACGGTGATCATGTCGGTTTACAATGAGTTGCTAAAGAGATTTTTCAAGGGATTGTTTTGATTAGTTGTTGGAGCATAAGGCGGGCGAAAAACGGTGTCAAATTCTCTATAGTCAAGTTCGGGTCGAAGACATCATTAATGAAATTAAATCGATCGGAAGGGTGAAAGCTAGGTCCTTATCTTGGGCTGAGTGATGTAACTTTGTAATTATATAGTGTTCTCGTTTGGCTGCCCCGTTTCATGGGTTGGTGTTTTCTAATGAAGTTTACCTTTTAAAAAAAATAGCTAAATACACAGTCCTTTCATAATATTACCATTGAATCTTCTTCCTCTTAGAAATCGAAAGGCTTGTAAAAAAAAAGCAAAAGTCTAGAACTTATTTAAATGATCAAGGCTGGATAATGGGTGCTATTCTGTTCTTGATGAGATGATATAATTAGATTATCTTTTAAATCTAGTCATTCGAATATTTGGTAATTGATTAGGGAAGAAAAGAGGACAAGTTGAATAATTAAAAAAACTAAAACGAAAAGTGCATTTCTAAATTGTCCATAAAAAGGTTAGTTGCTAAGTAAAATACAATTAATATTGACTTTGTATTAGTTGTAATTTTTCGGTCTGAAAATATAATATAAAGTAGAAAAAAAGTTTTTAACTTGAATATAGTGCTATAATACTTTTTCAAAGAAAAAACACATTTCTTTTTAAATAATGCTCTAACATTTACAATTGTGGGTGTCTATAATCCCATTTACAGAGTGTATTATATACATCTCTCTCTCTCTTTAAATATATATGGGTTAAGTGTTGATCAATGCATACACAATAAACGGATTTTTATGGAGACATCCCACCTCCCTACCCCTAAGCCAACATATTTGGAAGAAGATGAAGTGAGTCAAGAATGCAAGACCCTACTTTCCACTTCCCCACTGAAAGAGAATGGATAGATATGACTATACAATTATCAAGGTTCCTGGCATTATGCTAAACAATTGCAAGGTGTCCTTTCATGCCAACAACACTTTCAAGCTCAGGACAACGATATCCTTCTTGTTACCTCTCCTAAATCCGGAACTACCTGGTTAAAAGCCATCTTGTTCAGTTTAGTAAACCGTACCCATTTCCAACAAACCCAAGACGTCCACCCATTATTATCAAACAACCCCCATACGCTTGTGCCATTCTTGGAGCTTAAGCTCTACTTTGAGAATGAGAACCCTGATCTTTCATCCTTCACGTCTCCAAGACTTTTTGCCACTCATTTACCGTATCTATCTTTACCTAAATCCGTCCAGGATTCAAAATGTAAGCTTGTTTATCTTTGTAGAAACCCTAAAGATATTGTCGTATCTTTGTGGGCTTATGCAAACAAGTTGAGGCTCCGGAAATGGGTGCTAAATCAATTGAGGAAGTTTTTGAGAAATTTTGTGAAGGGGTAAGCTTGTATGGACCGTTTTGGGATCACATGTTAGGTTATTGGCATGAAAGCTTAAAGAATCCAGAAAGGATTTATTTTTTGAGGTATGAGGAGATGAAAGAGCAACCGGATCTTCATTTGAGGAAACTTGCTGATTTTTTAGGGTGCCCATTTTCGCCAAAAGAAGAGGAAGAAAACATGGTTAGGGCAATTTTGGAAATGTGTAGCTTTGATATTTTAAGTAATCTAAAGGTGAACAGGGAAGGGAAGACTCCATCTGGCATAAATCACACTGCATTTTTTAGAAATGGTAAAGTTGGTGACTGGAAAAACTATCTGGCCACAGAAATGGTCAAGCGTCTTGACATAATTTGTGAAGAAAAGTTGGAAGGTTCAGGTTTAAAGTTGTAGTTTCCTTTTGTGTGTTCATATTTGTTCAACTACATGCATGTGTGATCTTGGATGCTAAATCTATGTTGTGTAATCTTGACTGCTAAATCTATGTTGTGTGATCTTGGATGCTAAATCTATGTTGTGTGATCTTGGATGCTAAATCTATTTCAAAATTGTTTAATATGATATCTATGGAATATTGTATATTTTTTTTCCAAAACACAAATATCTTGAGAACCAGATTAAAACTTTTTTTTGAAAAATGGAATTTATACGTATGAGGTTCTTGATCAGTTAGTGCTACTAGTCACAACAAAGCAAAGGGATTTTAATGATCGATACATCCGTCAATGATAGGGAAAATTGTTTGTGAGAGTACGTCGGAAAACGTTACCGAAGGGTTACTAAACAAGAAATCATCAAAATCTGGTGGAGTTGATTTTTAAAGATTAGTGAAAAACTCCCATGATTTATTGAAGCATGATTTAATTAGGCCAAAGTTCAATTTCCTTCTTTTACATACATGTTATTAAGGCTGTTCATTCATGAGCTGGGGCAAGCTCGGGTTCAGCTCGATTTTAAACGGAGCTAGCTCGGTTGACTCGACTTGAATTTGAAACCGAGTTGACAATCAAAGCTCGGACTTGGCTTGATTTTAAACAGAGCTAGCTTAGCACGGCTTTGTTTGGCTCGATTTAAAAAAGAAAATTTAATACATGTCCCTCAAAATTTAGTAGTCTAAAATATTATTCAACTAGCATATAAACCCGTGTATCACACGGATTAAATATAAAAAAAACTTAGATTGAATAATATTTTAATTTATAAGTGCTACAAACTCGTGTATTATACACGTAAAATATTAAAAAAAAATGTAAATATACTTCTATTTAATCATGATCACATTAGTTAAAAAAAGTGTAATAATAGTATAATCTAATTATTGTGTTATTCCGATTAGTACTAAAATAAGGATGGTTTAGTAAAAAAGATCTAATTATTGTATTTTTATTTTATGATAATATTTAATAAATACATTATATTTATCTAATAATATTAATTAAATAGTGAATTCTAATATGGTTATTAGTATATCTAAATTAAATTTATTATATTAGTAAGGATAAGAACTAAAAAATATTTTAAAATTATATGTAAGTCTAAATTATAAGGTTGAAGGAGAGAGTAACATGTGACAATAATCCTATAGCAAACTTAAATTAGATTTGATATTTTGTTTGTTACTTTACCATTTTTTATCAATAAATAATAGTTTAAATCATTTGGTTTAAGAAATATATATGGTTAATCTTAATGAGGTGTTACATTAACAGATAAAGTTATTATAATAATGCATAAGTAACAATAATAATAATAATAATAATAATAGTTTTGTTATGATAAAAATAAACTAAGGATTAAAAGGCTTTTGATTTTTAAAGGATATTCATATTAAAAACAAACATTTAAAAAAATACAATTACCCTTTATCTTATGTCATAGAGTCGAAGATAATCTTGATCTCTAATCCGTAAAATCGGTATATTCAAGAGATAAAGTAATTCTTATATTGTTATCTCTATATGGTATAGTATAATTTATTAACTCAAGCATCATGACATATCAATTTCTTTTGAGGAAGAAGAAGTTTATTTAAAATTATTTATTAAGGTGGATAAGGTTCTTATATTATTTAATTGTTATTATTATTTGTTATGGTTGAGATAGTATAAGAAATTGCCACATGTCATTTTAATGACAATATTATTACTAAAAATCATGGGGAAAATGTCATGTGGCATTAAATGGATTTTTTATTAGTATTAGATATTTCGAAAGAACAAATTCAAAATAAGTTCAACTTAATATATTAAAAGTTAAAATCAAGTAACAAAAAATAAGTTTTAAATTTCAACAAGTAGAATATTAGTTCATTAACAAGGCAATTAATCTTCAAATGTGTCATAAATATCAAATTACACTTCTAAATACATGTAGATAATAATAATTTTTTTGTAATGTATTATAACTTATATAAAAATAAAATACATTACAAGTAAAACCATCCAAACTAAGCCGAGCCATGCTAACAAGAGAGCTAAACCGAGCTAATCTGGCTCGTTACGTTACGAGCCGAGCCGAGGTAGGTTCACCTTCTAACCGAGTCAACCGGCTCGGCTACGTTTCAAACCGAGCCATATCGAGCGAGTTTTTCCGAGATAAATCCGATCAACCTCCGAGCGCGACCTTTTTGGATAGCCATACATGTTTTTTCATAAACGTTCATCGTCGGGTCCATTGTCATCATCATCATCAATTAATTTCACCAAAAGGGTACCTTTGTATCAGTCAGTAAGCCACTTACCCATTAAGTTTTAAAATAATACTTAATAAAAATTTTACCCCTTTGTCCCGTCACATGTGTTCATAACCTTCACCCGACGACTCACGCACTACCTCCTTAGGGCTTGCAAACTGCTCGGCGCTCGAAGATCGTTCGAAGATCGTTCGAAAAAGCTCGGAAATTTGCTCGTTCGATTCTTTGCTCGGTTAAAACCGAGCCGAGCAGCTCGGTTCGGTTTAAAAACGAACCAAGCACGAGCATAGGTACGCTCGCTCGTCGCTCGTTCGGTTTCGATCGAATTTATTTTTATTATTATTATATATTATAAATATATTAAAAAGTATTAAAAAAGTTGAAATCTTATATTCCTGCTATTGTTTTAGACTTTATATAGTAAAGTAACCCTAATTTCCCTAAATCTCTAATTCCCTATTTCCCTTATTCTTCTCAAGACTCAAGTTCACCATTTCAGTATTTCACCAAAACTAGCCCTAGTCTCTCCTCTCTCTCTCTCTCGGACTGAATCTTTCATTGCCTTCTCTCGTATCATCCTTCTGACCTTCTCACGTAGCATTTTAGATGTTCTTAAACATTAAATATTTGGATGACATTTTGCCGTTATTTTTGTGGGAATTTTTTATGTTTGTATTTTGTTAATTGTTAAGTGTGTGTAGACATATAAGTTGGTGAAAATGTAGGAATGCTAAATAAAACTGAGCAAAAGCGAACCGAATCGAGGGGTTCTAAACCGAACCGAGCACGAGCATAAGATTTCGCTCGATTTCCTAAATCCGAACCGAACCGAGCGGCTCGGTTTCAAACCGAACCGAGCACGAGCATACCTCCGTCGGTTTGGCTCATGAACACCCTATACCTCCTTGACCCAGTATCAACTACCACCACATTGACATACTCTACTGGTTCGAAATCTTACCTGACAGACCTATTACTGCCTAACACTTAATGGTCATTTATATTGTTATATTTTTACAAATTTTAGTATAATGATTATGATAAAGTTATTCTAAAGGGCTAAAATAACTAAGAAGAATAAGAAGCCACCATAGAATAAGCAAGTGTCTAATAAGAAATCAAGTGGAAATTAAGGGTAGTTCCGTCCAAGAGAAAAAATCAATATGCACATGTGATGTATAAGAATTTATACATCTTTAAAACGCCAAATATACCTGTTTATGGAGAACGTGTTGTATTTGCAGTGATTGGTACTTTATTTGAGTTATTTGTGAAAATACAGGTCCGGGCTTCGGCTCGGTGTTGAAACGGAGGCTTTTGGTGCAAAATGGAGCAAAAACGGAGATTTTCAGCAAACTGTCAGATACTGCACGACCTAGCCAACCTAGCCAACCAACAACCCAAACTACTCTCATCAGCACTACCATCTGTCAACGCAAACAGGAAAATCTAAGACTGGGACAAACATGCCAGCCCCCAGCACGATCGTGCGTGATCCCAAATCAGCCTCTGATCAGCTCGTTCCCGGGATCATTTCATTCATCGTCGGATACGTCATCGATAAGCACAGACCGTGCCACATGTTGGCATGATCGTGCCACCTCGGAAAGTTTGAGCGAGATTTTTCCTAAAATGGCTAACAAACAAGATCGACTAGAAGAAAAGCTACTTTGACACTTGCCACACACGAGCGTGCCAAAAGGTGGCATGGTTGTGCCAAACTCCCAACATCTTAAATACGGGTTTCAATTTCATTTGGAGGGGAGTTGGAGCATTTTGGTGAAGTTTTCTCTCAAGAATCTGGTCTTGGAAGCTTGTTGGAGCCAAGAAGGAGCCTTGAAGGAGACTTAATCACTTGAAGATCTACTCATTTACTATTTTAACTTGTCTTTAAACTTGGTTAGCCACTTGTTATATTATGAACAATTTATGCTTTCTTGTACTTGATTTAGTTGCTAGAGCCTTAGGGCTTAACATTTTTGTTGCTTAAACTTGTTGAAGCTAATGAACAGTGATGATATGGAAGTAGATGTGGTGATTGTTCTTGTTAATTTTCATAGTAATGTTTAAATCTTGTTCTTGGAGTTCATGTCATGTTTAAAGTCCTTGATCTTGAATGTTTGGTTGTAAGTATTTACATGTTGTGTTGGAAAGCCCATGTAGAGATTATGATTGTTGAATCTTGTTAACTTGTTAGTATGATTCATAGTATGAAACTAGGAATGGTAATTGCTAACATGATTAGAATGATGATTTGAACATGTGTATGGATTCTTGCATTTAGATTTGGAAAGATCAAAAGAATGTATATATGAATTCTATAGTTTTGTTTATGTTGGCATGATGATTTTTGGCCAAGATTGTTGTCTAGCATGACCATGCTTGTGGTTCATATCAAGAACATGATGAAGATGTTACTTACTTGAAAGAAAGTTAGTGTGATTATTGTGTTGTTCATAGTGGTTTTCCCTAGTTTGTAGAGTTAGGAGTTTTAACAAACAAAATAACTCTTGTTTAAAGATTAACATTAACTTAGCAAGTGAGCTTAAAGATAATAATTTTTAGGTGATCAGAATGTTATTTCATTTTAGTTTTCCTAAGAATTATAAACAAGGAAGCCTTGATTGGGGACTTAGTTAAACTTAGATCTTACATCATCACTAGTTACTTCCCTTTAGTTATCACATCTTTGTTAGTGGATACTTTGTTTAGACAACATTTCTTAGACATTGTTATTTTTTTAGAATATTTGTTTGCTTAATATTTTTGCATGCTAAATTAGAAAAACCAAACCAACTCATTGAAAAGGCTTCAAAGTAACAAAAAGTTAGTATCGAGACACCGCGTCCATGGATTGATATCCGGTTCCTACCGATAAACCATATTACCATACGATGGGTACACTTGCCCTTTGTGTGTGTAGTTTAGTTCTTGGTTGAAACCATTTTAAAACTAAATTTGTGTGAAGGAAAATTCATTTATAAAAATATACATAATTCACGCACATCAACTGTAACATTCGTCGCTTCGTTTAATAATCAAACATTCGGTTAAAAGTCCGTTGCGTATTTATCGTGTCGGTTATTTAAAATAATACATAATTAATAAATATTTTAGAGTTTAAAAACCACAATTAATAAATAATAATAATAAAAATTAATGAAAATTAAATAAGGAAACAAAATGGGGTCGCCGGGTCTCGAACCCGGGTCTCCCGTTTGCACCCACAACAAACACACCACTGGACCACACACACTTTGTGTTCCAATTTAGATAACATATAACACTTATAAAGAAACCAGTAACTCTCCCTGCAATACCAAATCTGTAACCGCCAAAACTGATTCAAAATAATCATCAAATTCGGCGGTTGACTCCGAAAAAATGAGTATAATTGATGATTAACGTCAGTTATAACCGAAACCTTAAAGCTTTTCATTCATAATCATAGAGATAGTAACCGAAAAATTCAAATCAAGATGGAGATCGCATCTGCCTATAAATACTATCTACATATCATTCCAAGCTCACACTTCCAATCGTTCACAAAATCACTCTGCTCAAAACCTTTGTTCTGTTCGCCGGAATTCCTTTCAGTCGCCGGAGTTTCTGCACATTACCGGAATTTCAACCGGAGAACCGTAGCATTTCGCCAAACGTTACAACTCTCTAAATCTTTTCGATATCTGTTGTTTAGTGTTTAAGATGTTTTAAAACAACTCAACAAAACTATAGGAATGGGTTAAGCAGTCGGGTAATCTTTGAATCAGTGGGTACATTGAGAAGATGAAGCTGGTTAATGGTTAAAAGAAATAAAAATTGGAATATAGCCGGGTTAGACACACAGTACAGTGGTGGACTGTGTGCACACACGACGCGTAAATCTCCAGTTCAAACCTTGAACCACATCGATCCACTGAAATAAAATCCATTTTTTTGAAACCAAAACAGATTGTCCCACAGTATGTTGTTAAATATAATACAAGAACTATATAATACGGGTTAGACACCCAGCCCAGTTGGTTGGGCTGGGTGCAACACAACACGGGAAACGCGGGTTCGAGTCCAGGCTCTCACACCGGTTCGACAGTTTAAATCCTTTTAAAAAATTGAATAATTTCTGAATAATCTAAATAGTATATAAATATAATTAAAATCAGAAATATTTCGGGTTAGACACGTAGCTCAGTTGGTAGAGCTGCGTGCACGTATACGAGAGGTCCCGAGTTCGAACCTTACTCAGCGCATATAAAAACACAGTCCGACCGGTCAACGGTCAACGGTAAAAAAAAAGTCAACCTTTTTATTTCTTTTTATTTATTTATTTAATTGGAAAATTATTTAAAAATAAGATTATTAAAGTTAGAAAATTTCCTTAAACTCACAAAAATAAATCTAACAATCCCATTAAGAGCACTAATTAAAAATATTAATTATTTATTTACCGAATCTTTTCGTTATTATTTAGGTTAGTTTTTCCCTCGTCGGTTGAATCATAATATTCGTGCGCATTCATCGTCATCAAGGAACGCACCCACTGTGAGTGAATCCTTACAAATTCCCCTTTTTATTCATGTTTTGGGGTGTATCATGTGTCGCTTTACCTATTTCATTTATTCAAACTTGTGCTATTACTATTATATGACCTAAACTTGTGATGTAAATATTGTTTGTTGTGATGTGTGTTTACATTCTTGTCAAGTTGCGTGCAAATCATTCATTAGGCCCATCAGTTCCTCGTGGGAGACGAGTTGAGCATCAGGTGCCTCATTAGATCGGCTCCATTTGATTGAGCCTTGATCTCATTGTTCATCATTTGGTGTGTGTGCTTGTGCATTAATTGATATTATATGTTTTGTGATTAAATTTACATTTACGTTTACTCATATGTGGTTATGCACCTTTTTATAACCAAAATAACAAATTCGCTTAAATGTTTTCATAAGATTCACTCGCCAACTTTTGTTGACCCAAAAACCCTATTTTTACACATGATACAGGTGATCCAGTTGAGAAAAGATACACGTAGGATGGCCTAAAAGAATAAACAAGTGAATACTTTGGAATGGACATTTAGTTTTGTTTTCCTTTGTAATTGTACTTTAGTTTGTAATTTGAATGAAAATGTATTTGAACATGTTGTGTTTGTATGTTTATTGTAACTTCTTCTTTAAAGAGAAATAATAAATATGAAACTTTATAGTAAATGTCATGAGCTTTGATGAAAACCCAATCATGCCCCGACTAACATTTCCGCTGCGGGTCAGGGTGTGACAGATTGGTATCAGAGCTTTTGACTATAGGAATATAGGATAGGTTATTAGACCCTTAGAGCCTATACTATAGTTGATTAGATTTTAATTGTTTATGTGGTTACATGCAAACTCATGACGTTTATTTTTTCGTATTTATTACACACACAAATGCATGCAAACACTTCCACTATCATAATGTGTGATATTTAATGAGTTATACTTATTGTCAAACATAACATGCTTACATATACATTCATCACGCATATTTCCATGTTCACATTTTCAAATCATCCTCATATTTCCTTTATTCAAGATTTTGTCGCAATTTTCGTTTTTCAATCTCATCAAAGTGAGTTCTATGATGGGCATGTAGTAACTGTAAGGGTACAAGTACCGGTAGTCGGAACGTCCTGTCTAGGTTGGCATTCGTATAAATCCAATATAACGGACCAGTTTGCCTACCTGGGGACTAACGATGAGAGTACGAAGGACCTATTAGGTCAAAGCATGCTACCCCAAACGTCGTTCGAACTAACCATACTTTGAGTTGTCATTGTGTCCACACCAGGACACCCTCCGACCTTATACTTTGCTGTCATATTTTACGATTTTCATTCGGGTGGCGCAAGTGTTAACAGGCTAACACCAATATGAACCCTACCAGAGCCCAGTAGTCATGGGGGCCCACATGACTACCAAGGCCAAGTAAGGGGACATATGGAAGCCCAAACATGAGCAAAGCCCAAGACATCCTATGGATGTAGTAGGTTTATTTTATTCATTTGTTTTTGTGAATGTTCATTTCTAAATACGACACATGACACCTAAAACGTCAAACTCATACTCTCGATACGTATTCCTTGTAGATGTCTTCTAGTCTCTCTCGTAGAAGTATGAGATCAGGAAAATCCCGCGAACGCATAGCTGCCCAAATCGCTCAACAAATGGCTGCCGTAAACCCCAACATCGTAGTTCAAGTACAACAAGCCCTTACCGCTAATCCCGTCAACCCAATCAACCAAGAAGATCAAAACATTGTCAATCCTCCCCCAAAAGCCACTAAATGCACCTTCAAGCATTTCAGATCCTGCGATCCTCCAAAATACGAAGGGACTGAAGGTGTCACCGCTCTCCTCCATTGGTTCAAGGAAATGGAAAACACTTTTCTCAATTGTGACTGCCCCGATGATCGCAAGGTGCGATATGCTACCGGTCGTTTGTTTGGAGTAGCACTTACATAGTGGAATACAGAGAAGGCTAAGCGAGGTGCTGAAAATGCTATGACTTTGACTTGGGAAGAATTGAGGGAAATCATGACAAGACGTTTCTGTCCAAGAAGCGAAATCAAGAAATTGGAAGATGAATTCTATTCTTTGAAACAAAAGGAGGGCGACCACACCATATACAACAAGAGATTCCTAGAGTTAAATCAGATGATCCCCAACTTGTTCACTCTCCTCTACCGTCTGATCGAACACTACATACGAGGTCTTCCTTCAAAAATTCAAGACCCTGTAATAAGTATCACACCTACAACTTTGGAAGCAGCAATGGAGTTAGCTGCAGAGCTCACCGAAAACCACATACGGAATAAAGACTTCAAGGAGGAGAAGAAGAAGGATAAAGCATCAACCGAAACCTCAAACTCCACTCAAACCGAATCCCCTCCTCAAACCACTCCTAAGAGAAAACGAGATGGGCAAAATTTCGCTATCACCCAAGGCAATCAACCAGCTCCGCAAGCCGTACCCCATCAAGCTATCCCAATCACTCAAGTAGCACCCAACTCTACTTACACAAATAAGAAACCTTACATTGGACCTCACCCTCAATGCAACACTTGTTTTTATCACCATCCATCTACCGTACCTTGTCGACTGTGTGCAAATTGTGGGCGTTATGGTCATTGGAGCAAAACTTGTCGTGCCCCTCAAAACCAAGCCTCACCCCCTACTCAAAACATGATCCAAACATATCAACAACCCCAATACCCCATGTTCCCATATGTTCGAGCTTGTTTTAATTGTGGCGACCCTACCCACTTTAGAAACACGTGCCCTCGATTGGTTAACATCACAAACGCCCAAGCTCAAGCAAACCCAGTCAACCAAGCAAATCAAGCAAACCCAGATCCACCACCAGCAAGAGGAAGAGCTTACAACATCAACGCCAATCCTGTTGAAGATAATAACGGCCCAAACGAATCACCCAACTAGTTTTCCCTCACCAAGAATCAAAACTCAACTCCAATCGTCTAGTTTTAATGTTTTCTTTATGTTATCTCAATCTTTACGTATCCCAGTTATAAATTGGGAATTTATGTATCTAAGAATTTTAATGTCAATTGATATTACGGTTTTGTTTTATACCTTTACACATTGATTTAACTCTCATATCATCATACATCTCGACGTACCTCGATCTCATCATTTAAAGAAGTTGGGTTGTGTCTCACTTTTACATAGACTAACCCCTTCATCATAACAAACGAGAGAGGTATTGTCATCATTCGATCATGTATCCTTTCAGATTTGAGACTCAAGCTTTGGTTGTTGTGTTTGTTTATGTTTTAGAGTCACATAGAACTAATCATAATTTACTGATAAAGCCAATGAAAATTTGACAAGAATATGGTGGATACGCCGCTGGTACTTCCTATATATAAGTATTCTTGGCAAAGGATCAAAAGCATTACCAGGAGATTATGAGAAGTTCCGTGTAGGTTTTAGTATCGTCATGGTTGAAGTTTTGTTTTATGATATAACCTTATCTTTCCAAATGTATCAATTCTCTCAAAACTCTTATGCATGAGATCATACCTAGTCAATCAACTTTGTTTATCAATATTCCTTATCTTAGGCATCAAAAAGCGATTCCTGTAGCAGGGTATTCAACCCTTACTGGGAACGTTACCGCCTCAAATAAAATTCAAACTCTCACCCCCTTTTAAGTATGTAATTGTCAAAACCACCCACCCTTCGAGTCAGACATACCACTACTACTTAAATTTCGGGACGAAATTTCTAAAAGTAGGGGATACTGTAACATTCGTCGTAAAACCAAAAACCAAACCAACTCATTGAAAAGGCTTCAAAGTAACAAAGAGTTAGTATCGAGACACCGAGGTTCTTACCGATAAACTATATTACCATACGATTGGTACACTTGCCCTTTGTGTGTGTAGTTTAGTTCTTGGTTGAAACCATTTTAAAACTAAATTTGTGTGAAGGAAAATTCATTTATAAAAATATACATAATTCACGCACATCAACTGTAACATTCGTCGTAAACGGGTTTCAAAACCCGCTTCGTTTAATAATCAAACATACGTATTTATCGTGTCGGTTATTTAAAATAATACATAATTAATAAATATTTTAGAGTATAAAAACCACAATTAATAAATAATAATAATAAAAATTAATGAAAATTAAATAAGGAAACAAAATGGGGTCGCCGGGTCTCGAACCCGGGTCTCCCGTTTGCACCCACAACAAACACACCACTGGACCACACACACTTTGTGTTCCAATTTAGATAACATATAACACTTATAAAGAAACCAGTAACTCTCCCTACAATACCAAATCTGTAACCGCCAAAACTGATTCAAAATAATCATCAAATTCGGCGGTTGACTCCGAAATCAAATGAGTATAATTGATGATTAACGTCAGTTATAACCGAAACCTTAAAGCTTTTCATTCATAATCATAGAGATAGTAACCGAAAAATTCAAATCAAGATGGAGACCGCCTCTGCCTATAAATACTATCTACAAATCATTCCAAGCTCACACTTCCAATCGTTCACAAAATCACTCTGCTCAAAACCTTTGTTCTGTTCGCCGGAATTCCTTTCAGTCGCCGGAGTTTCTGCACATTACCGGAATTTCAACCGGAGAACCGTAGCATTTCGCCAAACGGTACAACTCTCTAAATCTTTTCGATATCTGTTGTTTAGTGTTTAAGATGTTTTAAAACAACTCAACAAAACTATAGGAATGGGTTAAGCAGTCGGGTAATCTTTGAATCAGTGGGTACATTGAGAAGATGAAGCTGGTTAATGGTTAAAAGAAATAAAAATTGGAATATAGCCGGGTTAGACACACAGTCCAGTGGTGGACTGTGTGCACACACGACGCGTAAATCTCCAGTTCGAACCTTGAACCACATCGATCCACTGAAATAAAATCCATTTTTTTGAAACCAAAACAGATTGTCCCACAGTATGTTGTTAAATATAATACAAGAACTATATAATACGGGTTAGACACCCAGCCCAGTTGGTTGGGCTGGGTGCAACACAACACGGGAAACGCGGGTTCGAGTCCAGGCTCTCACACCGGTTCGACAGTTTAAATCCTTTTTAAAAATTGAATAATTTCTGAATAATCTAAATAGTATATAAATATAATTAAAATCAGAAATATTTCGGGTTAGACACGTAGCTCAGTTGGTAGAGCTGCGTACACGTATACGAGAGATCCCGAGTTCGAACCTCACTCAGCGTATATAAAAACACAGTCCGACCGGTCAACGGTCAACGGTAAAAAAAAAAGTCAACCTTTTTATTTCTTTTTATTTATTTATTTAATTGGAAAATTATTTAAAAATAAGATTATTAAAGTTAGAAAATTTCCTTAAACTCACAAAAATAAATCTAACAATCCCATTAAGAGCACTAATTAAAAATATTAATTATTTATTTACCGAATCATTTCGTTATTATTTAGGTTAGTTTTTCCCTCGTCGGTTGAATCATAATATTCGTGCGCATTCATCGTCATCAAGGAACGCACCCACTGTAAGTGAATCCTTACAAATTCCCATTTTTATTCATGTTTTGGGGTGTATCATGTGTCGCTTTACCTATTTCGTTTATTCAAACTTGTGCTATTACCATTATATGACCTAAACTTGTGATGTAAATATTGTTTGTTGTGATGTGTGTTTACATTCTTGTCAAGTTGCGTGCAAATCATTCATTAGGCCCATCAGTTCCTCGTGGTAGACGAGTTGAGCATCAGGTGCCTCATTAGATCGGCTCCGTTTGATTGAGCCTTGATCTCATTGTTCATCATTTGGTGTGTGTGCTTGTGCATTAATTGATATTATGTGTTTTGTGATTAAATTTACATTTACGTTTACTCATATGTGGTTATGCACCTTTTTATAACCAAAATAACAAATTCGTTTAAATGTTTTCATAAGATTCACTCGCCAACTTTTGTTGACCCAAAAACCCTATTTTTACACATGATACAGGTGATCCAGTTGAGAAAAGATACACGTAGGATGGCCTAGAAGAATAAACAAGTGAATACTTTGGAATGGACATTTAGTTTTGTTTTCCTTTGTAATTGTACTTTAGTTTGTAATTTGAATGAAAATGTATTTGAACATGTTGTGTTTGTATGTTTATTGTAACTTCTTCTTTAAAGAGAAATAACAAATATGAAACTTTATAGTAAATGTCATGAGCTTTGATGAAAACCCAATCATGCCCCGACTACCATTTCCGCTGCGGGTCAGGGTGTGACATCAACATGCCGCTTACATGTTAGCAAAAAAGCACATGCAAGTCAAATGTTATCCCCTTCTATTTTTTAAACATTCGTAACTTTTTTAAACGCCAGTTATTTAAAATACACTATAAATAGAGTGTATTTTTATCTTTAAAATAGGTTTCCTATTGTTATACTTTTTAAAAAATAACTAAAACTCGGTTGCATAAAACACAATGATCATAAAATAAAACATAATAAGTATCAAACAAAAAACGCAATGGAAAGTAGACAAAAAGAACAAGTATTAGCAGATAAAACACCGAAATAGACAACATAATAAAACACGATGGACAACAGACTAGAACACAATGGACAACATATTAAAGTACCATGGATAGCAGACAAAAACACAGTGGACAACAAACTAAAACACAATGATTAAAAGACTAAACAAAATGACAAGACGTTAACAATGCATAAAAAAACTCACTCAGTTGAAAAATATAATAATTATCTATGTATTAAAAAAAGCAAGCCAATGAATAGTGTTTGGTCCAATAAGAAGTTACCATTTGTCAACTTTTTTTTATTGTTTTTTCCGGTACGATCCTGTTCAATATTGGTACATGAAGGAAAAAAACGACACTACCACCATTAAACCATATGCCCTTGCTGCCGTTCATGATCACCCTCTCCTTCATCGCCATTCTCCAGAGCAACATCACCACTCACCACAACCGGCGTTACCCTCTTCTCCATTCACTGCCATCAATCTTGCCAACACCCATCGCCGCTTCTCAACCACAACATCCCTCATCTTCTGGTTACTTACTTATCTTCCCATTGCAGACCCTCTTCAAGATTGATCAAGTTCGCCAATAACTATGGGTGACGAACTTGTAATTGATGGATGTGTGTGCCGTTTGGAGAGAGGAGGGGTGTATTGAGGATGTCGTTATTGGTACCGGTAACAACTCGTAAATTCGTTGTTATCTTTTTCCTTTATGTTGTATCTTTCATTGTAATTCCGGGATTTGATTATGAAAAGTTTTGTCACAACTGTATCACGTTTAATCGGTTATTCATCGCTAATTCAACGCAATCACATCTAGTTATGCTACTTTAAGAGCCGAGTGTGTTATTTTTTAATAAACACTTGTGCCATCGCATCGCTTATCTCATCGCATCGCAAAACGCAGTTAATTATGTTTTATATGTGTTATGTTTGTTTATGTTAATAGTTTATTATCACTAAAACGTTCGCACGCTCACGTAACTCACTCTCTCTCAATTCAATGATAATACAACGCTTAACGCTTTGTTAAAACGCTTAATATAGCTATTTAATATGAACCGAATCGCCAAACGAACATCTAACGTAAAAATAGCGAACAAAACTTAGCCAATTGGCCAAGTTCGGCCGAACTTGTGCATCACAAGTTTGCCCGAACTTGATCAGGCTCTCAAAATCTTTCCCATCTAATAAGTTCGCTCGAACTTACATCTTTCAAGCAGAACTGGCCAAGTTCGCTTGAAATGATGTCAAGTTCGGGCGAACTTGACCTAATTCAGCCCAACTTCACCTCACCTATAAATACTCAGTTCCTCTCCTCATTTGAACTTGCTGCAAGTTCACCCGAAACCTCCCAAAACCGAAAACCTTTGATTTTCAAGTAAGAATCAATCCGTTTTCATGCAGCAACAACGTTATACAACGATTTTGGACAAGGTTTTACCTTCGATTTCATCAAAACTCTTCTGTTTACGAAAATCTTCATCTTTTTCTATAAAACTTCTGTTTTTCACTTAGATCTATACTTATAAGTAAAACCTTTTAAACATCGATTTTCACACAAAATACAGACTAAAGACGTGTGTTTCGTTCACTTTGAAGTGGAACGAGGCGTTGTCAAGTAAAATCTCATATCCGGAAGCACAAGGACGAAATCGTCACTTTGCACAAACTAGACTAACCCGTTCGAACCTTCAAATTCGCCCGAATTAGTCTGAGTTTCTGTAAAATGGGTAAAACTCGCTCCAAAAGACCTCTCTAGCCTAGGTTTTGCTCAGTAGCTTAAGGTTGGAGGAATGGACACACGATTTCCTCAGCAGACGACGTGAAAACGCACGATTTGGATCCCAAAACAGTCAAGTTCGCTCGAACTTGTCACCAGATTGGTGACCAAGTTCGCCCGAACTTGATCAACGTTTGTCAGAAAGCACACAAGTTCGCCCGAACTTGTATCATACCTCAACAAAAAGGGCAAGTTTGCCCGAACTTGTCCAGTTCTCAGGAAACCAGACAAGTTCGCCCGAACTTGTGCCTCCAGTAAGCCCAAACAGTCAAATTCGCCCGAACTTGTACCAATTCCAAGGAATTGGTACAACTTCGCCCGAACTTGTCTACTGTTCCTTCAACCGTTAACCGTTTCAGCATTTCGGAAGACTGATGCACTTCTGTTCGCTTACAGGCTGATTCGGCGCTCTTCTCAACTCACGTCAGATCCCGTATCTCTCTCAAATCGCACCAACTGTTAGTATACTTGAACCCCTTTATGCTTAAACACACTTTTGGGTGTCACATATGTTCTATATCAAATCACATCACACAACTCAAACTCTTATTCGCAATCCGCTATACATGACTATACGTGAAATCTGTTGAATTGTATGTGTTACTTGATTGCTAGTACGCCACCCTTAACATGATACCTAGCTAGAGGTTGACCCGCCACCCGGAGGCCCGGGGTTGTTAAGGCTTGTATTTTTATTTCGCATTTATTTTCTCTTTAGGATGTGGACACTTGTTCGCATGCCTCGATCAATCGCGGTTTGTTGGTTTACTTGAATCTAGTAGATACATAGTTCACAACTCTTACGTATGTCATGCGGTGTATGCTAAACGCTTTTATATCTATATTGTACGCAAACATGTATGCTCACCTTTACTTAATTGTATTGACGTTTTACTTTAACATATGTGGCAGGTTGAGGATATTTGCTATTGCTGCTTTGGTTTAGGATTACCTTTAGAACTCATGTAATAAATCTACGGAAGATCGAACTTGATATGTTTAAGAGATTGTTGAAATTGTAATAATTATTTGGGATTTTATTGTTTAGTAGTATGGGATGTTGAACACTTAAATATTATCGCTTAATAGTTGTTATGATGTCTCTTGAGCAATCTGGTTCGCCTAGTGCCACGCCCCGATGTTTCCGCCATTGGTTGGGGTGTGACAGTACCACCTTTAGATCCGGTGTTGATTAAGGGTTTCAGGTGGGTCGAGTTCATCGGTGACGGCTATCTGGCGATTGAGGTATGATTTAACACCCCTTTGTTTTTCGGTTACATTGGCTAAAATCGATAACTTTGATAGTGTTTACAGGTGACAGTGACGATTGTTGATGGCGGTGGTTACAGTAGTGACGGTGGTAGAATGTCATGGTGGCTGTTGAGAGAGAGATACCGACTTCTTTGTTAATGTGTATGTGTAAACATTATTTTTTTGTTAAAACATTTTTAATAATGGGTAAAAAGACAAAATTACCCTTGGGTAACTAGATTTAACAGAAAAATTTAACTAGGTTAGCGATAAATGACGTAAAATGCAAGATTTTGTAACATAAAGTGTCACGGCCCCGACTCCTACCCTGGGAGCAGTTGCCGCGAAGCAGTCAAGTGGTACCGGTGTTTATTAATTTGGCAGCGGAAAATATCATCAGGTACGATGTTTGGAAAAAAATTCAGAGTTTGTCAAACACCAAAGTTTTAATATTAAAATCAAATGGGATAAACCCATATTCCATTAAAATGTTTTATAGGGATAAACCCAAATTAACCTTCAGTTATTCAGGTAATCATAGCCACTTTATTTAAGCCTTCAGTGCTCCATAGCTGGCTTCTTGACTTTCACAGTAAGTTATCTGAAACGCGTTAAAAACATTTTGGTCAGTTAAAAATACTAGTGAGTTCATTCAATTTTATAAAATGACACATTGTTATATTTTACAGTATCAAGGGTGATTACATTGTTTTTATCTAACAACAACTCATTCAGTATTTGTCATGATGGCAGTTTCAATGACGGTGGTCATATTACTATTGGCTATCTCGTTGTCCAATAGTAACGCTGGACTCAGTAATGTATACAAAACCCCACATACCGGCAGTAATTGCAGATTACAAAAACTTAATCACTGTAAATACAACTTTAAAACATTTAGGGTTTTGTAAAACAATTTGGTAAAAAGAGAGAATGACTCACTTTGTGGATTTAGGTTTTTAACTTTAGAGCTTCCTGGTGCTATTCCTGGTTTCCTAATAAAATTATAATGCAACACGTGTTAGTGCAATAACCCATTTAAACTTTAATGATACCTTGCGAGACAAAACCCCAACGTAGTTAACAAAGCATAGCCTTATAAACAGGCAACACTTTGGCATCCGTTGTTGGGTTTTAGATCAATCGGACAGGGTATCGAATCAGTGATTAGGGTTAAAACACTTTCAACGGGCAATGCTACGCAGGTTTAGGGGTTTAGGGGGTATTGTTTAAGAGAATGGAGGTTACAGAGAGTATACGATCGAAATTTTCGTTCGAAAGTGAGCACAGACTTCAGTCCCATGCCTGCCTTCTTATAGGTCAAATGGGCTTCTCCCGCGCGTCGCGCCAGGATCTGGGGACTCCCACGCGACGCGCCTGAGCAGCATATTTGGCCTAGACAGGCTACATTGCATGTATAGACCCGCCGGATGTCACGATCTGAATCCACGTGTCTGTTACTCTCCCGCGTCGCGGGAGATGCCAGGGATTCTGGCGCATGGCGCCGGGGACGCCCAGATCAGTTTTTTTTGTTTTTCGGGCTTGTTCGCGCCGTATGAGTGTGGGGATACGATCGGGGGTCCTTATAAGGTGTTTTTTTAGTAATGTTACATTCTCCCTACCTTGTTTTGAATCTCGTCCTCGAGATTTACTGAAACAAATGAGGATACTTTCGCTTCATCTCTGATTCCAGTTCCCATGTATATTCTGATCCTCTTCTTGAATCCCATTTTACTTTGACCAGTATTAGCCTTTTTTTCTTGAGGTTCTTAATCTTTCTATCTTCAATTTGTATAGGCTTTTCAACAAATTTCAGTTTCTCATTTACCTCTACATCTTGAAGTGGTACTATTAATGATTCATCGGCTAGACATTTCTTTAGGTTACATATATGAAATACATCATGTACTCCTGCCATTTCTTCAGGTAGCTGTAGCTGATAAGCTACTGGTCCAATGCGTTTGATGATTTTGAAAGGTCCAACATACCTTGGGCTTAACTTTCCTCGTTTACCAAATCTGACCATTCCTTTCCAAGGTGAAATTTTTAGCAATACTTTATCTCCGACTTGAAATTCCAATGGCTTTTGACGATTATCTGCATAACTCTTTTGACGATCTCGAGCCGTTTTCAGTCTTTCCTTGACTTGCATTATCTTGTCAGTTGTTTCTTGTACAATCTCTGGTCCTGACAATTGTTTTTCTCCTATTTCCGCCCAACATACAGGTGTTCGGCATTTTCGTCTGTAGAGTGCTTCAAATGGTGCATCATTAATGCTTGTATGATAACTGTGCTGTAAGAACATTCAATTAATGGTAAATGATCGTCCCAACTTCCTCCAAAGTCTATCACACAGGCTCTAAGCATGTCTTCTAATGTCTGAATCATCCTTTCACTTTGTCCGTCTGTTTGCGGATGATAAGTTGAACTTAAATTTAATCGAGTTCCCATAGCTTTTTGAAAACTTGTCAAAAATGAGAAGTAAATCGACTATCTCTGTCGGACACAATAGATAAAGGGATTGTAAGACCCTTATTTAGAAAATCGAAATTATAAGAAAATTACGCATATAAAAGAGTTTATATGCAAATACACATTCGTTAATGTGATCCGAGTCTTATAAAACTTTTCAAATAGTTAAAAGTTTTCAATATATTATTGTTATTTAGTTTCTAATAACTAAACAACTTGCGGAAGCTCGAATTTCTTGTGTTCGGTTCACTTTGGAGCTTGATCTTCACCCATCCGAAGTTTAAACACACCTACATTACAAATTTATCATAAACGTTAGTAATTGAGACCTAGAACCCGTCTGATGGACCCGAAAGCTCAAAATAGTCAACAAACGAATCAATATATTTGTTTGAAAACTCGCCGTAGGTTACGGTTGCCTACGGTAGGTCTAAATACCCAAAAACAGCCTTTCCGGACCGTAAGCTACGGTCTAAACCATAACTTACGGTTCTCCCAGCTCCAAAACATAATGCTGGACCGTAAGTTGCGGTTCAGAACCGTAACTTACAGTTTGCCCAGCTGCAGCTTTCTTAATTTTTTTTGTTTTTCGCTAAAAATGCTCATAACTTTTCGTTACAAGTCCGTTTTCCTTCATTTTCGATTCCACGCGATCGTAATTCAATTTCCTATGATATGATTTGAAATTAATCCAATTTCTTGTCTATTCTGTGTATACTCCCGTTACATGGCATGCGCATCATTATTTTTGACCCGTTAAAGGTTTAAAACGCTTTTAAACTTAAATCTCGCCCTTTCTTTCCTTACCTCCTATTCCCACACTAAGATTCTATTTATCTTCCACCACAATTATATTTGTGATGGATTTTCTATAGTAAAATCATTTGTTCCAAAATCCACCCTTCGGTTTGGCAATTTACAAAAAAGACCCATTACAGGCATTAGACCAAAAAGGCTTATGCCTTTCGCTTTTACACCAACAAAAAGGTCTAATCAATTATTAAAATCATTTTTAAACTACCCATAAGGTTCGTTTGTCCGGTTTGCCATTCAAGGGCGTTTTGGTCAACGTTAGTCCCTTCTTTTACGACGAAGGACTTTCAAAACATGTTTTGACCAAATTTGCATATTTTAACCGTATTCTTATTTAAAAATCATTATGTTTCTAATAACATAATGTCAACATTTATATTATAAAATTTACCTTTCTTAGTTAACCCAATGTTTATTCATGACTTCGTTTAACTCTGTCGAGCCTGAGTCCTCAATGAGAGTTTGATCAATTACACATACTTGGCTCGGGTCATAGCATAGACCCGTTAAATACCTTGAACTAATAATTACTAATTAGTAGCAACACGAACCATATGCTATATCCCTGTGAGCACAAACTCGACAATCGATCATTATTATTGTTGTCAAATGGTGACGACATCACCATTTGACCCGTTTAGCCTAATAACCATTTATTCATTATGAGATAGTATTTATTTACCATTCACCATTTGAACGGTTTCGGTTTACACCGTATAATCACATTACTTAAAGTTCGTTACTTTATTCTTTCGACCCATCATAGCTTACGCCATAAAGTGTCTTTTTTCAAAACTAAATTTTTCCGTCAACTGGTGACCAAAATTACCATTTCACTCTTGTTACCCATTTTAGTTTACACCATAAGGTAACTTCCCAAACTCTTTGTTTATTCGATCATCACACGATGTGATGATTGAATTACCGTTTTACCCCTTTTACCATTTTCACTTATTCTAACCCGTATCATTTCGTGTTGGAATGTTATGTTTAAATTACCGATTTACTTTGTTCATAACAATTACAACAAGTAAGTATTCTACTAGAAAGGTGTAAGCTTTACTTACCTTAGAATCCGATTATGCCTTTTTCCGGTGTACTTGATCCGCTTGACCGCTTCTTCCCAAGCTTCCACCAAGCTTGTCAAGCGTCAAACTATCATTTGTCTTTCGCAAGATGGTCAGATTAGTCATCGTTTAACACGATTATTCCACCTTACGCATTTTATATCAAAATTACCATTTGATCTTATTATAGGTCAGTTTTGACTTTTAAAAGTCAACTGCCTATTAACATTTGCAAATGCTCAATTAAGTTCAACTATCTCATTTAGGCATTCATCAATTACCCGATAGACGTTATTTCTAGGCCACATTTTAACTACATTCCTCTACCAAGTTCATGGAATTGTTAACATCAAGTTAACATCGATTCAATCATTGTACCCTAATCTATCAATCATTTTACAAGAACTTGGAATTGCTTCATCACCATGAAACAACCCGTTGTACCATGTGTATGATATTTACTCAAACATTAATCTTATCTAGAGACTTTAAACATTCACACACACATGATGATTTCAAGCATCAATTAACATAAAGATAGCATCAATTTCATCATATCATATAAAACCCATTTCATGGTAGATATGAACATGTATTCAAATCCTAATTTATTCAAGTATCTTCTCACTACTATCATGCATGATGAATCTAAACATCAATACATCATCAACTTCATCATATTATCAAAACCCACTTAACTAAGTGTAGTAATTCATCCCAAACACCCAAACCATAGCAATATATTCAAATTTCCACTTAGGGTTTGTTCCTAAGCAAGTATCCATCTCTTATCTTACTTTAATTTCATAAATTCATTCATGGATTGAAATCCATGAATTCTTTCAACAACCATAATGTTCACCAAATCTAGATTTTGACATACCTTATGATCCCCTAGCTTGGGTGATCGTTAATATGCGTTCATGCACTGATTTAGAGCTCGAATTGCCTTCCAATTTGATGAATTTAGGTTGAACAAGGGTTTTGTTCCCTTGTTCTTCTTCCTGGCCGTACACACTCACAAAACACACCTAGTGTGTATTGTGTTTTGTTTTATTTATGTTATACAAATTTCCATCTTTCCCTTTTTGGTCCCTCTTGTTTAAGATTTTAATTAAAAAAAAGAAGTTATCCAATATTTCCACTAACAATTCTAATAATCAACTAGGTTAATTATTCCCCATTATTTGCTTCTCGTTTATTATCACGAACACGTTAATCTTATTCCTAAGTTTGGAATGCTATAACCTGTCTTAGATTACATATCGATAGCCCGACCTTTAAGAACTTTAATCTTTCTAACAAAAACATGTATTCCCCTTATATATGACTTCGGGTTTATTTATTTAAATCTTAATGTGACGAGTTAACTTGTACCACTAACGGTACTTTACCCACTCATCTTCGGTTAACTTGGTTTAACTTACCGACCCGTTTTGGGGTGTTACAAATCTACCCCCTTAAAGTGGTTTCGTCCCCGAAACCTTTCTTACGTAGTTCATTATATTAGACCTTCAACGATTATTTGAGCATTGCTCATATTTTATAATTCAATAATCTTACCAGGAAAACATGGAGGTTCCTTTCGGGCTTTAAGGTTGCCCGACACCCTTTTTGCTTTTTTCTCGAATAACTTTTGTCTCTAAGGCGTTGAATCGTTCGGTCAAAGGTTTCGACAAGCTTTGCCGTATACGCCTTTCACGTATAAGCCTAACGGGTCATTGCCTTCATCTAGTACTCCATCTCTTTTCATCTATAGATCGAGTCTACCATTTGGTCGCTCGATCCTATAAATCTTTCGTCATAAGTACTCCACGCAAATCTTATTAAACACGCATAGTGGCAAGTTTATATATACTATTTGATAGTTCTTTACTATCGTCATTTTGTCATTATCAACTAAAACCATGTTTTAGTTTAACATTTTCTTTTTAACTTTTGTCGATTAAGAAATCGACAACAATTACTTTCTTATTACCGATTTTGTTTTACGTGAGGAATACACACTCAGTTTCCACGTAGTAACCTGGTTGACCATGTTGTCCTTTATAATTTTCCATGTGCGTCGTTTCTTAGGCACCCCCTTTTTATTTGTGACCTGAAGGTCACACTGTCTCGTAGACCATTATCACTTATTTACGATCCAAAGGCCGTGATGACCCCGTAGATCATTTCTTTGTCTCATTGCTTACTGTGTCTATTAATTGTTTTATCTCATTTAGCTGATGGTTACTTAAAGCTAATTCTGGCGCAAGGGTCAAATAACACTGACCACTTGTCACCACCGAGTCAAAACTACCATCTTTAGTAGCAACTACCGCATTCTGTGTGTGTTGCCTAAAATACCATTTCATACACAGATGAGACATCGTCTGATAGTATTCGCGCGTGAGCCCGCGTGATCATAGTTTATGTCTAGATTATTTTGAGTTCGTATAATTCTTTCGACTCTATGACTTCATATGTCATTTATGCATCAATTTGTCTCACTTTTACCGTTATTCGGTTTACGCCTATATTTCTTTACAACCCTTTAGCCGGTTCTTTGTCTTAATGTTTTAACGCTCCCGTTATTCGGTTTGTGATTTCTTTTACATTTCATCATTATATTTCTTTTGATTCGTTCTGTGAAATATATTACTTATAAATAACAAAACCTTATTCTTTATTTAATCTGTTTGACATATTCATGTGAATTCCATCACCTAAGAACAGTCAAACTTTAAATTTATTCTTTATTTAACCCATTTGATTTTTCATATGAAATCCATCACTTAAGAACAAGTTCAAACTGTATTCTTTATTCAACCATCCTTGATGGCCTTATAGACCATGAATGATGATTATCATCATCATTTCTTTCCTTTCTCTTTTTATCTTTTCTACGACCATAGTCAACGACTTTGATCGTTTTCCATGTGGGCAATACCTCCATTTCTATGACCCCGCAGGTCATTTATACTTTGGTTTTATGTGCCCTTTTGTCAAACATGGCTCTTTCGTCCATAATAACTTATTTCACGAATTTCCTTGGGTCATTTATTTCTGTGTGCACCATATATCGTTTTTCTTATGGTTCCCGTGAAAACCATTTATCCGAGTACGCCTGTCAGATTTGTTGACCCAGAGGATCTTTTAACTCTTCACAATCACCTCGTCTTTACCACATCGGATGTATATGTGCTGATTATAAGAAGTTCATGCTATCATGTGTTTACTACTTACTTGGCCAGAGTAAGTGATCAACACATGGTACGTGTGACCTTATTATAACTATCACATTACTCCCCATGTAAGTAAATGCTCGGTTCATGTCCAATTTCTGATTTTATTTGGTAAAACTTTGTATAATTCTTATTTAACAATTATTAGTTTTTACCCTTTTTCATCTCAAAACATATAAAATTTTTCCTTTTTATAAAACTTTTATGTAATCACATTCGTTAATGTGATCGTTAACAAAAAAAATTTTCTCTATAGAATCTTATTGAAATTTCTACTTGAATGGTCACCCCATTCGAGTTTCTAAATCTGAACTCCTTTATTCTTTTGTTATTCACGATCATGAATAACACTTATTTCCCATCCAAATTTCTCTTGGGAACTTCATCCGGGATAGGTATCCTATTCCGGTTTCCCAAGTACTATATTTCCGAATATAACCGCCATCATTTCTTGAATGTGGCACAATAACATTCATACATTAATTAAAGTGTGCACCTGGGTAATGCTCGTCATGTTGGGCCTTTATTGCCGTTCGACCTTTATCTCGCATCATTACTTGATTTAGCTCCTTGGTGAGTGTGCCCTACTTGTCATACTCCAAACTATTCCGTCATCACATCAATAGTTTATTGGACCCTCTTCATCTTTAAGTGCGAGCGTCCTTCAATCTAAAACGTTTACAAAGCATTAGTAACATTGAAATGGATAAGGATTCGTATTATAATGCAAAAAATCCAACAATACTTGTTAACACAAGTAATGTTAACCATACCGGTCTTTTACCAATTCATTTGGGATTAACGTGCGCTCACACGATAGCCCTATGTGTTATTTACAACATTTTAACATGCTAGACCGTTAATATTTATAATAACTTACCCGATCGTGCGATCAAGTCTAGAACCGAACACATTTGATCATTAACCTTAAGCTCTGATTACCAACTTGTAAGACCTTACTTAGAAAATCGAAATTATAAGAAAATTTCGCATATAAAAGAGTTTATATGAAAATACACATTCGTTAATGTGATCCGAGTCTTATAAAATCTTCTCAAATAGTTAAAAGTTTTCAATATATTGTTGTTATTTAGTTTCGTAATAACTAAACTACTTGCGGAAGCTCAATTTCTTGTGTTCGGTTCACTTTGTAGCTTGATCTTCACCCATCCGAAGTTTAAATACACCTACATGACAAATTTATCATAAACGTTAGTAATTGAGACCTTAGAACCCATCTAGACGGACCCGAAAGCTCAAAATAGTCAACAAACAAATCAATATATTTGTTTGAAAACTCGCCGTAGGTTACGGTTGCCTACCGTACTACGGTAGGTCTAAATACCCAAAAACAGCCTTTCCGGACCGTAAGCTACGGGCTAACCGTGACTTACGATTCTCCCAGCTCCAAAACAAAAATACTGGAACCGTAACTTACGGTTTGCCCAGCTGCAGCTTTCTTTATTTTTTTTGTTTTCGCTAAAATGCTCATAACTTTTTCGTTACAAGTCCGTTTTCCTTCATTTTCGATTCCACGCGATCGTAATTCAATATCCTACGATATTAATTTGAAATATTAATCCAATTTCTTGTCTATTCTTGTTTATACTCCCGTTACAGGCTAGCGCATCATTATTTTTGACCCGTTAAAGGTTTAAAACGCTTTTAAACTTAAATCTCGCCCTTTCTTTCCTTACCTCCTATTCCCACACTAAAACTTCTATTTATCTTCCACCACAATTATATTTGTGATGCATTTTCTATAGTAAATCATTTATTCCAAAATCTACCCTTCGGTTTGGCAATTTATGAAAAAGACCCATTACGAGGCATTAGACCAAAAAGGCTTATGCCTTTCGCTTTTACACCAACAAAAAGGTCTACTCAATTATAAAAATCATTTTTAAACTACCCATAAGGGTCGTTTGTCCGGTTTGCCATTCAAGGGCGTTTCGGTCAACGTTAGTCCCTTCTTTTACGACGAAGGATTTTCATAACATGTTTTGACCAAATTTGCACATTTTAACCGTATTCTTATTTAAAAATCATTATGTTTCTAAGAACATAATGTCCACATTTATATTATAAAATTACCTTTCTTTAGTTAACCCAATGTTTATTCATGACTTCGTTTAACTCTCGTCGAGCGTTAAGTCCTCAATTAGAGTTTGATCAATTACACATACTTGGCTCGGGTCATAGCATAGACCCGTTAAATACCTTGCACTAATAATTATAATTAGTAGCAACACGAACCATACGCTATATCCCTGTGAGAACAAACTCGACAATCGATCATTAGTTATTGTTGTCAAATGGTGAAGACATCACCATAAAACCGTTTAGCCTAAGTAACCATTTATTCATTATGAGATAGTATTTATTTACCATCTCACCATTTGAACAGTTTCGGTTTACACTGTATAATTACATTACTTAAAGTCCGTTACTTTATTCTTTGACCCATCATAGCTTACGCCATAAAGTGTCTTTTTTCAAAACTAAAATTTTTCCGTCAACTGGTGACCAAAATTACCATTTCACTCTTGTTACCCATTTTAGTTTACACCATAAGGTAACTTTCCCAAACTCTTTGTTTATTCGATCATCACTACGATGTGATGATTGAATTACCGTTTTACCCCTTTTACCATTTTCACTTATTCTAACCCGTATCATTTCGTGTTGGAATGTATGTTTAAATTACCGATTTACTTTGTTCATAACAATTACAACAAGTAAGTATTCTACTAGAAAGGTGTAAGCTTTACTTACCTTAGAATCCGATTATGCCTTTTTCCGGTGTACTTGATCCGCTTGACCCGCTTCTTCCCAAGCTTCCACCTAGCTTGTCAAGCGTCAAACTATCATTTGTCATTCGCAAGATGGTCAGACTAGTCATTGTTTAACACGATTATTCCACCTTACGCATTTTATATCAAAATTACCATTTGATCTTATTATAGGTCAGTTTTGACTTTTAAAAGTCAACTGCCTATTAACATTTGCAAATGCTCAATTAAGTTCAACTATCTCATTTAGGCATTCTATCAATTACCCGATAGACGTTATTTCGAGGTTACCATTTTAACTACATTCCTCTACCAAGTTCATGGAATTGTTAACATCAAGTTAACATCGATTCAATCGTTGTACGCTAATCTATCAATCATTTTACAAGAACTTGGAATTGCTTCATCACCATGAAACAACCCGTTGCATCATGTGTATGATATTTACTCAAACCTTAATCTTATCTAGTGACTTTAAACATTCACACACACATGATGATTTCAAGCATCAATTAACATAAAGATAGCATCAATTTCATCATATCATATAAAACCCATTTCATGGTAGATATGAACATGTATTCAAACTCCTAACTTATTCAAGTATCTTCTCATTACTATCATGCATGATGAATCTAAACATCAACACATCATCAACTTCATCATATTATCAAAACCCACTTAACTAAGTGTAGTAATTCATCCCAAACACCCAAACCATAGCAATATATTCAAATTTCCACTTAGGGTATGTTCCTAAGCAAGTATCCATCTCTTATCTTACTTTAATTTCATAAATTTATTCATGGATTGAAATCCATGAATTCTTTCAACAACCATAATGTTCACCAAATCAAGATTTTTGACATACCTTATGATCCCCTGGCTTGGGTGATCGTTAACATGCGTTCATGCACTGATTTAGAGCTCGAATTGCCTTCCAATTTGATGAATTTAGGTTGAACAAGGGTTTTGTTCCATTGTTCTTCTTCCTGGCCGTACACACTCACAAACACACATAGTGTGTATTGTGTTTTGTTTTATTTATGTTATACAAGTTTCCATCTTTCCCTTTTTGGTCCCTCCTGTTTAAGATTTTAATTAAAAAAAAGTTATCCAATATTGCCACTAACAATTCTAATAATTAACTAGGTTAATTATTCCCCATTATTTGATTCTCGTTTATTATCACGAACACGATAATCTTAATTCCTAAGTTCGGGAATGCTATAACCTGGCTTAGATTACATATTGATAGCCCGACCTTTAAGAACTTTAATCTTTCTAACAAAAACATGTATTCCCCTTATATATGACTTCGGGTTTATTTAGTGAAACACGGATTCCATGTAGTGAAACTATTTCATCTACATATAGCTTAGCTAATTGTTCCATACTGTGGGTTTCCTTCATGGGTAAGAAATGTGCAGATTTCGTTAGTCTGTCCATAATCCCAGATTGTGTCGTTACCTTTTCGCATCTTGGGTAGTTTGGTAACAAAATCCATTGATATCAATTCCCATTTCCAAACTGGCATTTCTAATTGCTGGAGTAAGCCTGAAGGTTTCTGATGTTCAGCTTTAACCTGTGAGCAAGTTAAACACTTAGAAACATAACTTGCAATGTCCTTTATCATTCCTATCCACCAATAACTTTTCTTTAAATCTTGATACATCTTGTTGCTTCCAGGATGGATCGTATACGTGGATTTATGAGCTTCTTCTAAAATTTTGTCTCTTAAATTTCCTTGGATAGGTACCTAAATTCTTTTCTTATGAAATCTCCATATTCCATCTGTTCCTTGTTCTGATCTTTTATCATTCCCTTCATTCCTTCAGAATCATCCGTGATAGCTATCTCCTGGGACTTCTTTAATTGTCCCATTAAATCTATCTGCAGATTTAATCTGAGAGCACGTACTCTTTTTAGGTTCTCATGATACTTTCGACTTAGAGCATCAGCTAAGACATTAGCCTTTCCTTCGTGGTATTCAATATCACAATCGTAATCACTGAGGATTTCCATCCAACATCTTTGCCTCATGTTTAATTCCTTTTGCCCAAAAATATATCTTAAACTTTTTTGATCGGCAAAGATAGTAAACGTACTACCGTAAAGATAATGTCTCCAAATCTTGAGGGCAAATATTATCGCTCCCAATTCTAGATCATGGGTTGTATAGTTTTCTTCATGCTTCTTGAGTTGTCTTGAGGCATAAGCAATCACTTTCTGGCATTGCATCAGTACACCTCCAAATCCTAATTTCGATGCATCACAGTATACTATAAAATCTTCAGTTCCTTCTGGCAAGGCAAGGATTGGTACATTAGTTAATCTTTGGTTTAGGATCTTGAAAGCTTCCAGGATGGATCGTATACGTGGATTTATGAGCTTCTTCTAAAATTTTGTCTCTTAAATTTCCTTGGATAGGTACCCAAATTCTTTTCTTATGAAATCTCCATATTCCATCTGTTCCTTGTTCTGATTCTTTTATCATTCCCTTCATTCCTTCAGAATCATCCGTGATAGCTATCTCCTGGGACTTCTTTAATTGTCCCATTAAATCTATCTGCAGATTTAATCTGAGAGCACGTACTCTTTTTAGGTTCTCATGATACTTTCGACTTAGAGCATCAGCTACGACATTAGCCTTTCCTTCGTGGTATTCAATATCACAATCGTAATCACTGAGGATTTCCATCCAACATCTTTGCCTCATGTTTAATTCCTTTTGCCCAAAAATATATCTTAAACTTTTATGATCGGTAAAGATAGTAAACGTACTACCGTAAAGATAATGTCTCCAAATCTTGAGGGCAAATATTATCGCTCCCAATTCTAGATCATGGGTTGTATAGTTTTCTTCATGCTTCTTGAGTTGTCTTGAGGCATAAGTAATCACTTTCTGGCGTTGCATCAGTACACCTCCAAATCCTAATTTCGATGCATCACAGTATACTATAAAATCTTCAGTTCCTTCTGGCAAGGCAAGGATTGGTACATTAGTTAATCTTTGCTTTAGGATCTTGAAAGCTTCCTCTTGCTTTGATACCCATTCAAACTTAACTGATTTGCAGGTTAAATTGGTTAATGGAATGGTTAACCTAGAAAAATCTTGAATAAAGCGTCTATAATATCCTGCTAGTCCAAGAAAACTTCTTACTTCGTTGGTGAATTAGGGACTTTCCATTTGGTAATAGCCTCGATCTTTGTAGGATCTACATGAATTCCTTCATGATTAACTATGTGTCCAAGAAATTGTACCTCTTGCAACCAGAATTCACATTTTGAGAATTTAGCGTAAAGCTTTTCCTTTCTCAACAGTGTCAGAAGTGTCTCTAAATGTTTAGCATGCTCTTCCTTACTTTTAGAATAAATAAGTATATCGTCTATGAAGACAATTACAAATTTATCCAGGTATGGTTTACATATTCGATTCATCATGTCCATGAATGCTGCTGGAGCATTTGTTAGACCAAATTGCATGAATGTAAACTCATAATGACCATATCTAGTTCTAAAAGCGGTCTTAGTAATATCTTCCTCTTGTACCTTCAATTGATGATATCCTGAACGTAAATCGATCTTGGAAAAGACTCGAGCTCCTTGAAGTTGATCGAATAAATCATCGATTCTTGGCAGCGGATACCGATTTTTAATCGTAACTTTATTCAATTCTCTATAGTCAATACACATTCGCATCGATCCATCTTTCTTCTTGACGAATAACACAGGCGCTCCCCAAGGTGATGAACTAGGTTGTATGAAAACTTTTTCCAGTAGTTCGTCTAGTTGTTTCTTCAATTCCAGCATCTCCGTTGGTGCTAGTCGATAGGGTGCTTTGGCAATTGGTGCATTTCCTGGTATTAGGTGAATTCTAAATTCAACCTCGCGGTCGGGTGGTAATCCTGGTAGTTCTTCTGGGAAAACATCTAAGAACTCCGATACTACAGAAATATCTTTTAATTCTTTTCCTTTAGTACTAATGATCGCAGAGATCATATATACTATTCCTCCTTTTCGTGCATAGCTTGCAGCTTTCATCACAGAGATAAATTTTGCAGATGTTGTTGGCTTATCACCCTGGATTGTGATTGTTTCTCCTGTTGGCGTACGAATCTCAACAGAATTTTGATCACACAAGATTCGTGCATGATTAGCTACTAACCAATCTATTCCTAATACAATATCGAATCGGCTAGATTCATTGGTAATAGGTTAGTTGTGAATTTATTACCTAAAAATTCTATCCATCCTTCCTGAAGGATTTCACTTATATTGACCGAATCTCCGTTTGTTGTTTCCATAATATACACTTCACGAAGTTTAGTTAAAGGTTGATTGAGAAATTTACAGAAAGTAGTATTTATGAAACTTTGGTTTGCGCCAGAGTCAAATAATACTTTAGCATAGACATCATGAACTAGGAACGTACCAGTAACCACATCGGGAATCAACTCGGCTTCTTTGTCTGTCAGTACGAAGGCTCTAGCGCTCTTCTTAGGTCCTTCAGTCGTCTTTGCCTTGTTGTTGGTTCTTGGGGCTAATTTCGGGCAGTTTGGTCGGATATGACCTGTTTCTACGCAATTGAAGCATACTTTAGTGTTCATTTTCCTTCTACATTCTTCTTCCCTATGTCCCGGTATCTTGCAGAAATTGCACTATGTCGTACATTTTCCTGAATGTTTCTTTTTACAGATCTTACAGAAAGGTGAAGAAGATGAACCTGCTCCTTTCTTTCGATAAGAATTACCAGAACGTAGTTCTTGGGCAATCTTCTGGGCTAAATCCCTTTTCTGATTTTCTTCCCTTGTGCGTATCAGTCCATCTGTCAGTGTGTTGGCAAGCTCTACTGCCTCTTCAATTGTTTGTGGTCTAGCTGCTTTGACTATGTCTCAAATTTCGCTAATCAATCCCCATATGTGACGAGAAATTAATACTTGTTTTGGTGATGCTAGGGTAGGTACTATTCTTGCATATTCAAAGAATTTGGTAGTAAATTCATGACAATTTACCCCAATCATTTTATGGTTTAGGAATTTGTTAGCTATCTGTTCCTTTTCGTGAGGAGGACAGAATTTCCTTTCAACTATATCCTTAAAATTATTCCATTCCATATTATAGACCTTCTTACTCCCTTTTGACTGAAGAATGGTATTCCACCATTCCAATGCTTCGTCTTTGAAAAGATTGGAAGCATACATTATCTTATCTTCTTCAGCACATTTACTAATAGTTAATATGGCTTCAGTCTTTTGTAGCCAGCGCAAAGCTGCAATGGCTCCTTCATTACTAGAGAATTCAATTGGTTTACAAGACAAGAATTCTTTATAAGAACAACCATAAATGATGGTTTTCTTTCGTTTAGGAGATGGAGCTTTGATAAGAATGTCGTTATCTCCATTGACGCTGTGACTAGGTTCATGGTGAGTACCTTTACTGCCTATAGTATTACTGTTGTTTTCAAGCGCAGGATTCTTAATAGCATTAATAATAAATGGCATGGCATCAATTATTCCTTGAGCTACTATATGTTTTATAGCACTTTTATCCATGTGATTTCCGTTATCATTATTATTCTGGACTTCCTGATTTACTTCATTCGACATCTGAATTGCAAACATTATCAAATATTAATATCACAGAAAGATAAAATATTCAAACACATTTGATCAAAATCGTCGAACATTGGGACTTTCTACTATTTTATATATATGCATCAGTACAAACTATCACAATTATATAGGTCGATATTTTACATTATGCGTTGTTATATATATAAGGTGATATTTATATTATGCATTATATGTGTTACATATTGGTTTTTTTTATATCAAAATATATATAATATATATATATTAAGTTGTTATATTAAGTTTGTTGTTTTTAGAAATGCCCATCCCTCTCGTCGTACTTCCAGACGAGGTTCTCTCCTATGGTGCGTATTCGGGTTCCTTCGTTTATAAGTTCTTTGCCATAGTGACGAAGTTCTGCTACGCGGTCAGGGTTCATTAGTGGGTACATCTCGGGTTCGAGTTCTATTGGTGGAAAATATGGATCATTTATTAAATTTTGGAATGCCCAATCATTTGACATCCACTGTTCCAGGGCATTTGGTGCTGGTGCAGGAAACCTAGGGATTTCCTCCGGGTTGAATGCGGGTATTGGCTGTTGGTTTACTAGGTTGGGTTCTGGCTACATTGGTATGGGTGCTATTGGTTGCTCTGGTTGAAATAGTGGAAATGGTGGTTCAGGGTTTGCTAGTAAGTTCAGGTTTAGCTGTCTCCTGCTGGTTGGAAAAGATCACAATTTGCTAGTCTCCGATCCAATTCTTCCCACAGTGGTGTGGTAACATTTATCTGAGCTGGTCCTTCTGGTAGGGTTATAGTTGCTTCTTGTTTTTCTTTTTCCTTCGTTTTTCCCTTTTCTCCTTATTAAACCATCCACGTTTCTTTGGGGGAAAAAGTTTCAACTGGTTTCGCTCGGAAAACAAAAGATCCTTCTGTTTCGGCTTCGTATCCTGAGGTGGCTCCAGATGGTCCATCCTCCATTTCCGAATCAACCATGTGGAGAAAAGCATTTGATACACTTTTATCACTCATGCTAGCAAACTTATAAATTGTTAAAATAACAAAGAAATTAAATTATATATTTTGAAGTTTATTTTTACAATATCACCCATAAGTTAATTACACAAAATTCCTAACATTAGTGTTTAAGTTTAGGTATTAGAGGAACACCTAAATAGCTTAAACCAGTGGCTCTGATACCACCTTCTGTCACGGCCCCCAACCCCTACCCTGGGAGCGGTTGCCGCGAAGCAGTTAAGTGGTTACGTGTTTATTAATTTGGCAGCGGAAAATATCATCAGGTACGATGTTAGGAAAATAAATTCAGAGTTTATCAAACACCAAAGTTTTAATATTAATCAAATGGGATAAACCCATATTCCATTAAAATGTTTTATAGGGATAAACCCAAATTAACAAAAACATAAGTTCTTCGTTATTCAGGTAATCATAGCCACTTTATTTAAGCCTTCAGTGCTCCATAGCTGGCTTCTATGACTTTCACGTAAATTACCTGAAACGCGTTTAAAAACATTTTGGTCAGTTAAAAATACTGGTGAGTTCATTCATTTTCATAAAATGACACATTGTTATATTTACAGTGTCAATGGTGATTACATTGTTTTATCTAACAACAACTCTGTCACTATTTGTCATGATGGCAGTTTCAATGACGGTGGTCATATTACTATTGGCTATCTCGTTGTCCAATAGTAATCGTGGACTCAGTAATGTATACAAAACCCCACATACCGGCAGTAATTGCAGATTACAAAAACTTAATCACTGTAAATACAACTTGAAAACATTTAGGGTTTTGTAAAACAATTTGGTAAAAAGAGAGAATGACTCACTTTATGGATTTAGGTTTTTAACTTTAGAGCTTCCTGATGCTATTCCTGGTTTCCTAATAAAATTATAATGCAACACGTGTTAGTGCAATAACCCATTTTAAACTTTAATGATACCTTGCGAGACAAAACCCCAACGTAGTTAACAAAGCATAGCCTTATAAACAGGCAACACTTTGGCATCCGTTGTTGGGTTTTAGATCAATCAGGACAGGGTATCGAATTAGTGATTAGGGTTAAAACACTTACAATGGGGCAATGCTACGTAGGTTTAGGGGTTTAGGGGGTATTGTTTAAGAGAACGGAGGTTACAGAGAGTATACGATCGAAATTTTCGTTCGAAAGTGAGCACAGACTTCAGTCCCACGCCTCCCTTCTTATAGCTCAAATGGCTTCTCCCGCGCGTCGCGCCAGGATATGGGGTCTCCCACGCGACGCGCCTGGGCAGCCTATTTGGCCTAGACAGGCTACGTTGCATGTATAGAACCGCCAGACGTCGCGACCTGAATCCACGTGTCCTGGTACTCTCCCGTGCCTCGCGGGAGATGCCAGGGATTCTGGCGCATGGCGCCGGGGACGCCCAGATCAGTTTTCTTCGTTTTTCGTGCTGGTTCGCGCCGTACGAGTCTGGGGATACGATCGGGGGTCCTTATAAGGTGTTTTTGAGTATTGTTACATAAAGTACAAAACCCCATTAATTTTAAAGGAAAGGGACACCGCCTGCAATTTGGTATAAACATAAAGGACCGCAATTTACTCTTAGATAAACTAGGTTAAAATCCGGTGCCTATACGGGGTTGAATAAATACTTAGTAATAAAAAGAAATTATATTTTAAAAATCTTGTGTATATTACATGATTTGAATAGAACCATTAAATAAAATATAATGTCATTTGTTAATACATAAAGTATTCAGTATTCAAGATATGGTAGCTTCTAAATATAACCCTTAATGTGACATTTATAAAATTTTGTTAAGTTACTTTAAAATTTTAATTGTATATTAACTTTTTTATATAATTGATTAATGTTATTCAACTAAGATGCATTTCTTTAAATATCTTTTTAACACAATTAAGTTAACTTAAAATAAAAATAAGGACTAAAAATCAGATTTTTAATACCACCTGCTTTTTATTGTTATTTGATATTACTTTTCTATTCAAATCATCAAGCAACATTAAATATTTCAAACTTTTAGAAATTACTCATAAACACATTTGTTATCATTGTTCTTTATTTTTTATAATATTTTAATGAACATAGTTTTGAACTTGGTGATCTTATCTTGGTGACTTAATTGTAAGGTTTTAAATAAAGTAGATAAGTTTATCGAAAAAGTTTATAATGAATTTAGTTCACTTGTAAATGAATACAACAATTATAAATAACTAAATAATAATTATTCATAAATAAGTAGAAAAGAGAGATGAAAAACCTAAAAGGATAGCCTATAATGGTGATAAGTGCTCCCAAAAAAAATTTTATTATACAGTATATATATAGATAGATAAAAAGTGTGCAACCCTCGTAAATTTGACTCATATTTTTCTTTCGTTTAGAAATCAAGGCTCATTAATAGGCGCGACTTATATGTTTATGGGGAAGATATAATCTCTTTATAAGTCATTATATTTTTTTAATAACCGATTATGAAAAAAAATATAAAAAGACCATGAGGTGAAGAATATACACATATTAAGGTATTGTTGGTATGAAGGAATGAGAGCTAAAATAAATATGGAGACTATTGCGATTAAATGAAAAAAGATGTTTTTGGTTGGTCAAGATAATGGCATTACTCATTACATAAGGCATTTCACTCCCTCAAATTATTCTATCCACCCCCTTGTTTTTTTCATTCCATTCCCATTCCCACCCTTCTTCACCAACACGCCAACCACCACCACCTGCCACCACCGCCACTCGCCGCTGGCACCACCTGACACAACCGCCACCCTCCTCCGCCAGCTACCACCACTACAGCCACCACCACCGCTACTCGCCGCCACCCGTCGCCACCCTCCGCCACCACCACCAACCACTGCCACTCGCCGCCATCCTCCACCACCAGTCACCACCACCACCGACCGCCGCCACCCACCACCTTCCACCACCGTCAACGATGCTACCCACCACTACCACCCATCGTAGATTTTACTCCTTCATCTTTTCCTACGTATCAAACAAAACATGGTAATGATTCATTGTATTACCAAATGGTAACCAAACAAAACTATGGGGTAGTAATGATCCATTTCATTACCTCATCATTCCATTCTCACATATATTCCCTTACCTCGTACCAAACAAACCCTAAATGAAAAGTCAATTGCCAAGTCTCAACGAGTTAAATTTACCAAGTCTCAACAATTTAAATAAAAGCTAAGGAAATAAAAGGTCCTATATTAGCTATTATAATATGGTTTTATTTTTAAAACCATTCTGGGTATGATTTGAAACTAGTTCCAACCCGGTTATACAAGGATCCGGAATGAGAAAACCCATAATAAAATCCAAAACTAGAACCGAAAAAACCCGATCACTTTCTTTTCAAACCCCAGATCCGTTCCCTAACCGGTCATTGCAGTCAGTGGCGGACCCAGAAATTTTTTCCTAGGGTGCAATTTTTTTAAAGAATTTAGGCCCCTAGCTATATAAAAAATCGGTTTATAGCGGGTCAGATCGGTCGATCATGTAAAACAAGTAATATAAACAAACGAAGTTTCATAGCGGGTCAGATCAGATCAGGTCGGGTTGGGTCAATTTCAATTTTCAAACAATCAAACCCTACTTCGTAACTTCCTATCGCAATAACAAACAAAGTTTCAAGTAAAACTATAAACAACATAAAAATCCATCATAAGTAAGTAAAGTAACAACAAAAAACCATCGAAGTTCAAACCCTCCCTACTTTTATTTCTCCTAATCATTAAACAAAACAACAACAAAAAAAACTTATCTAAAACATAGCTTAGTCTTTAATTAGAAGAATCCG
Organism: Scalesia atractyloides; assembly: GCA_947069175.1. Classification (NCBI taxonomy): domain Eukaryota; kingdom Viridiplantae; phylum Streptophyta; class Magnoliopsida; order Asterales; family Asteraceae; genus Scalesia; species Scalesia atractyloides. The sequence continues at coordinate 72,156,448 of CAMTDV010000019.1, forward strand.
ACAAAAAAATTTGTTCAACCTTTTTCCTTTTTGAGAAATCATGTCATAACTTCCCTAATCATCGTTCTTATCACATATAAATCGCGCTCCATAAGTTCATAAAACAACAATAAACACTTAAACAAAGTAAATAATTATGTTCAACCAACACCATAGTCCATAATTTTCAACGGTAATAATTTAAACGAACAAAGCTTAAAAGAAAACAACAAAATCATTAACTACAAGTCTAAAACAACTAAAAAAAATCAAAAAACATAAAAGGATCAAACCCTTATCCATTTATATTTTCTCCTAATCACCACATAAAACAACAAAAATAATCAATAAAAAAAAGGATACCCATTCTAAGTCGGAATTCCGGCGTAATAATGTTTGGAACAGCCAGAATTTCGACTTTTCCGGCCAAAAAACTCGTCAGGTCGTGAGTCGCTGTAGACTGTAGTTGTTTGGCATCTTTTTGGAGTGGGATTTGGAATTCGAATGAGTCATAGTGGGTTGGTCTTGGTTATTTTATTTACTTCAAAATCTTTGGGCTTGTGTTTGGACTTGGGTAGTTGGGTTAATAAAATTAGATTGTAGATTGGGTTAAGTAAAGTAAATAAGTGGTTAAAAACTAATTATATAAATTGTGCTATATACTTATATATTCATAACAATCAGTGTTTATTTTTTATTTTTTTTATAAATTCAAAATATTATTTTTTAACGGGGCGGTTGAAAAAATCTAAGGGTTGCGGTTAGGATTTTCGACGAAAAATTAACATTAAAAACCTTTCTTTCAAGTGGTGCGGCCGCCCACCCACCATTATAGGTAGGTTCGCCCTGATTGCAGTAATGGGTTTTTGACTTTCTTGACAATAACCAGAACCGGTTTTGAAAATAAAAACCATGTTTGTGCACCTCCACATAGACCCCACATTTAGGGTATTTTTTGGTATCGTGAATATCAACAAATCAAATATTCTCATGTAAGTATTGGAATATGATAAAATGAAATTAAATGATAAAGAGTTCCTTTCGGCCTTGTCCTCATATGGGTGTGCGTTCATTTGGAACCGTGGCTTCCAAAATGGTAAATATATATATAGGTTGCGACTTGCTTGAACCATTTACAAACAAATTTTGCACTAGTAAGAATGCGTATACAAGTAAACTCTATAAGGTGTCCATGATGTGGGGAAGCTAAAGAATCTAACACCTCATGACTGCTTGTTATGTAGCATCAATTGTACGGCAATGAGTATTGTCTTTGTCACACCCCAATCGATAGTGAAAATATCAAGGCGAGACGTAATAATTGTTCAAAGACAATGTAGTACTAAAATTTCGATATATTACGATTTAAATTTTCATTGTCATATAATCAAATAAAACATTATATTGTTAAAAAAACAGAAATACATCAAATCAGAAATTTTTTTAACTAAGACATCATAATTGCATAAATAGATTAGGTGAGTATCTAAATTCACCCTATGTAGTTTCTTGTGATAGCATCTCAAACGTTTCCTACAACATGTATAGAATATCCGTCAACACATAAATATGTTGGTGAGCATACTAGTTTGGCTACATAGCATAGGTAAGTATAAATCTCAAATCCACATGTTTATAGCATACTAAATTATGTATCATACTAGCATGCAAAAACGAAAAATCAATCCAAAGTTTGGCACTAGCATATCCTTATCATCGAAGTAAATAAGGCCTTATAGAATAACTTAACAATGACCCACACAAACGGGTGGTGTGTTAATCCTGTAGTGCTATACATATTAAGGGAGGCTTGCAAGGTTAATGATCGATAGCTAAGCATAAGCATATTCTAGCATGTATGTTGATGCACTTTTGTGTGTCACTAATGATGATTCGTCGGTGACCGCTCGTTCGAGACCGTAGTCGAACGACTTCCTCTGTTGTTTGACACGAAGAACATGACAAGGTTCAAGTAACAAAGTTATACGATAAGGATATGTTTAATCATGGGTATTATAGAAGTCATGAAACCATCGAGTGTTATACGATATCTACCATCGTTCAGTTTATGTACAAGAAAACCTTTGTTCAACATGTGCTCAAGATACATGATAGACCAACGTTGAACATCCATGGACATACCATCGCTCAATATGCACATCATGACTATCGTTCAGCTTCAAGACCTACATGACCATCGCTTAGAATAGTTGAAGCTGGTTCACCTTCATTTGGAATTATTCAACACATGGCCCATCATGTGCACCGTTATATTATAGAAAATATAGTAAACATATATATATATCATGCCATCGGTTGGATATATATCATATGGACCATCGTTTGGTTTAATTCAACGGCTCACCATCATTTGGTCCATATATACCTCCGTTTGGTAGAAGTAACCATCGCATGGAATCATATTTGTATGATATATATGTGTTCATTGTCATTGAAATGTAGAGCTTGAATGAGCTAGAGAGAGAGAGAGAGAGTTTTGGAGAGCTCGTATGTGTATAACTTGTACCGAAACTCTGCTCGATTCAATACACGGACCATTAAACGTTAATATCTTTATTTATTGATTACATTTTCTTGCTCAATTGTGATGTAACTTGGATTCTGCACTCATTACACCATCCAAAACAAGAAATCACCGTGTTCGAGATTCGATATATGAACCTACAATGTATTAGCATAACTAATAAGTAAGTCTTAGGATTGAGTTCTTGAATGAGTTTGTTTGTATGTGTGTTTAGTACGAATACATGTCGCAACCCAAATAGTGTGTAAAACATAAATGGTCTAGTATGAACTCACGATTTTGCGAAGAAAATCCACAAGATGGAAGTGAATGGATTTGGTGGATGGAACACAAAGTCATCCTAAAATGGTAAACAAAGGTGTATGAGCATAAGTATTTTTAGATTGGAAAGTCATCAGAAATTTACGAGTACGAAAATACACATATCCCGCCTAGACACTTATTTAGACACTATTATCGGTGTATTTTTTTCATGAGTTTAAACATCCTTTAGAATTCCAAAATAAGGAATCTAAGACTATGATATTTCCACCTTAACACATAATATTCAATCATAGATTGGTTGATTTTATGGTTCGGTTTTGGGGAAATTGTTATACGTTCGGTTTTGAGGTAGGGTAATCTACAAACCTCAAGAGTTCCACCATTGCACAAAATCACCAATATAGTCGATGATTCAGATGGTCATGAATACAAGGAAAGAAATGTATAAGTAAACTAACTATTTTTGGAAGTAATCGAGTGAGGGATGGTGGAAGTTTTAGTTGTAGAACCAAGGTACTCAACATCACCATTTGTACCTTCACACAAGTCTTCCAACATTACTTGTTTGGAGACTTTGGTTTGGTTTCACTCACATAGTTGTTGTAGGTTACTTAGAGACTTAGTTGTTGTATGTTATTGTAACACCTTAGAAAAATCATGTCCAATAATGCATTGACACGTGTCCATGTTCCTATTAATGTCACACGTTGATTAGGAGGGACTAAAAGCATCAACATGTTAATTATACCTCTGAATGACCTTTTAACGAACCGGGGGCTTAACTATGTTCGGTTATATTCCCGAGTATGCCAAATATTTCCTTTGGAGGGCTAAATATACCTTACATGTTAATACTTTGGAGTTTTGAAGTCCAGGGGTCAAAAGTAGCAGGTTTTGAAAGATTCAGGAGGTCTCTCGCGGGCTGCGAGAGAGGCCTCTCTTTCTCTTACGCCCTGACGGAGGGCATCTATTGCAGATTTTGGCTTGGAGGCCACACAAAGCTCCAAAATGCCCCCACTTCGAAACCATGGGCTCCCAAACTGTTATGCCACGTTCTAAGACACTTGTCCTCACTCTTTAACCTCTGCTAACACCTGGAACCATCTCCTTAACCCTCCACAACTGTAAAATAGCAACTCAAGCTTCCTCCTTCTTTGCTCCTTCATCTCTTTTCTTCTCTATTACTCTTGGTGCTGCTTCCTGACTTAAGGAGGTCTCCCTCTGAGTTCTGAATATTCTAAGGATCACAAGTAAGTGCTCCTTTCATCTACATTTGGTTTATTAGGCTTTTAAAAGCCAAAAGTCAAGCATTTTCGATAAACGCTTTGACTTTCGGTTTAGAACTTTATGGTCCAGCCATTGTTCAAGACGAACATGGCTACGTGATTATAATTAGGTAGGTGTTAATCCCTCAGAAGGGCACCTCCTAAGAATCACGTTTGCTTGGTCAATTGACGGGTCAACATATTATGTTTTAAAAAGTCAAACGGGTCAGATTTGAAAATAATCACAATATGATAATGTAGGTGTTATAAAATATGTTTTAACACTTGAATAACTTGGCAATAATTATTAGAACATGTGTAAACATGTTCGGCTCGTCAATTCCAGTTCTTGGGGTCGGTTCGCAACCGAAAGTTGCGAAGTTTGACTTCTACTTTGACTTTCGATTATGACCCGATTTAGATTAGTTAGCTACTGATCTAAGATCCCATTATGATCATATTAATGTGTAGCACAACCCTCTGAGGTTATATTACATGATCAGAATAGTCATCTGAGTTTTATGCAAGTTTCCGTTAATATGCCATACTTTGACTATATTGCCCTTTATATTAAAAATAAGGTGTTAAACAAGAATGATCTTGCAAATGGATTTCCTACTGATATGTTAATTTAATTAACATATTATGATGTTATTATTCTGATCATAAACCGAGTTTTATTATAATATCGTAAATCATGCTTTTAAAGGACCAAAATGCCCTTTCGGCATCTAAAATGGTTTTAAACATAATTTCTGTCACACCCCGACCCGCAGCGGAAAAGGTGATCGGGGCATGATTGGGTTATCATCAAAGCTCATGACATTTATTATGCGTTTCATATTCATTAAATACAATTTATTGGAAATTTACAATAAATATTACAACAAGTTCTAACTATCAATCTAAGCTTCTTTGTTCTCTTCTAAGGCATATCCTATGTTTTCCTTGCTTCAACCTGTTCACCTGTATCATGTGTAAAAGGGTTTTTGGGTCAACATAATGTTGGCGAGTGAATCCTATAGAAAACATTTGAACAAGTTTATTTAAATTGATTATGAAATATGTAAACATGAGTAAAAATAGATGTAACTTGTTCAACAAACATAAGATATTAAAATAAGGCACACATGAACAAAAATGGAACATTTAGAGGCACGCGATGCTCAACTCGTCTCTCACGAGTAACTGAGGGGCCTAATGAATGAATTTGCATAAACATGATAATATGAATGACACAACTACAAACAATATAAACTCAATGATACACACATGAACAATAATGAATTTGATTTGAGGCACGCGTTGTTCAACCCGTCTCCCACGAGGAACTGATGGGCTTAATGAATGAATTTCATATAATTTGACAAATGAAATAAGGAATCACAACAATATAAACAATCTAAGTTTAGATCATGACATGGTATGGCACAAGTTTAAATAAACAAGTTTATTATTTTGTGACACATGACACACCCCAAAACGTGTAATTAAAAGGGGGAGTTGTAAGATTCACTCACAGTGGGTGCGTTCGGTTGATGATGTTGAATGCACGCGAAGTGGTTTTAACCACGAGTGAGATTAACCTAGATAAATCGCATTTTGGTTTGGTAAGTAAACGGATTTTATTAATCTATTTTAGTAGGACTGTTGGGTGTATTTTTGTGAGTTTAAGGCTATTTTCTAACCTTAAAAATGTTATTTTTAAGTATTTTAAATTGATTTTTAATTAAAATAATTAAATAAAAATAATAAAAAAATTTGACTTTTTCTGACCGTTGACCGTTGACCTGACCGTTGACCGGTTCGAGTCGGAATATAAGTGCGCTGAGTGAGGCTCGAACCCGAGACCTCCCGTACGCGTGCACGCAACTCTACCAACTGAGCTACGTGTCTAACCCGTTATATATCTGTTTTTAATTATATATATATATTAATTATGTTAAACCGAAAATCCTTTTATTTAAAAACGATTTAATTCGATTCGGACGGTGCGCTCCACAGGTCTCGAACCCGGGACCTGTGGCTTAAACTAACACACAGTCCACCGCTGGACTGTGTGTTTGACATGTTAACTAATCTGATTTTTATTTTACTTAAATACAAATTAAGCATCTTCATTTATGCCGTATTTAAAAAGTTTGAATAATGGTCCGAATCGATGCAGTAGACCGGACTCGAACTCGTGTCCTGTGATTAAACATACACACAGTCCACCGCTGGACTGTGTGTCTAACTTGGTTATTATTCCGGTTATTAATATACTTAACATACACCTGTGTGACTCCGGTTCGGTTTAACAAAAAAATCATTTTTATTAAGGCAGCGTGTGTGGAACAGGATTCGAACTCGAGACCTTTCTGTGTTTAATGTGCACACAGTCCACCGCTGGACTGTGTGTCTAACCCGAGTAATATCTTGATTTTAATTATACTTATACGTTTACCGCACTTCATCTTCTTCGTCTGATTTTTAACCAGAATCGATAATTGACTGGTTAAATGTTTTAATCGGTTTCCTTAGCGTTTTAGGTTAAATACCGATAAGAGAGAAGAAAAAAGAAAGGAAAATAAGCGTGAGGTATACCGACTAGTTTTCCTCTGTTTTCCGGCAGAACTCCGGCGACAGCAATCACCTCCGGCGACGTGTGTCTTGCAGCAGCGAGCCTTCAGAAAGTTTACAAAAGGTGTGGGTGACTTCGGTATAAGCTTAGGAGGTTCAATAAGGCTCGGCAATGGAGAACCCGGTTTTCCGGCGACAAACAGAAGAATTCCGGCGAGTGGATTTTCGCCGAGAAAAGGTGTGGTTTTGAGCGAAAAGGTTTGCAGAAGTTCGAAGGGGTATTTATAGGGCAAATCTTCGAAGAACTTGGTCTGATTTCCGACTGGATTCGTAAGTTATAAAAACTCCGGCGGTTATGGTTTGGTCGCGGACTCAGACGTCGGTTATAACCGATGTCTTAGTAATGGTTTACGTTATAACGGAAGATGTTGTTAAAAACTCGCGAGATTACCGGGATTTCCAACGACTGAACTATTGGGCGCCGGTTTTGAATTCGGAAAGACACTATATGAATTAAATGATCTTTATAATTAACAGACAATACAAGTGGCGCAGTGGTTTGTGTGTGGTGTGTTAAGGTTGATGTTGAACCGGTACTGACCCGGGTTCGAAACCCGGCAGAGACCTTTTATTTTTATTTTGCGATTTTCAACAATTTTTCAAAAACTAAATATATATTCCCGTATAATAATTGATTATGCATCGTTTAAAATTATTTTGGGCATTTAATTCGCAACGAAAATTTTAACTGACTGTTCGGTTGATAAACGGAGCGGGTTTGGTAAATCCGTTTTTGACGGATGTTACAGTATCCCCTGATTTTTAGAAATTTCGTCCCGAAATTTAAATTGTGATATATTTGACTAAAAGAATGATGGTGTTTAGTTTGACAGTTATATGCTTAGAAAAATAAGGGTTTAAGTTTTTGTTTGAGGCGGTAATGTTCCTTGTAAGGGCTAAGTACCCTATTACAGGAATCGCTTTTTGTTGCCTACTGTATAAGTATTGATAAACAGGAATGATTCGCTAAAAAAATGATATCATGCATAAGAGTTTAGATACGTTTGGAAAAGTATGGTTATCTCCTAAGGCAAAACTTCTAACACTACAACCTACATGGAAACATAAATAAAACACAACAGCTGATATTTGAACATAAATAAGCACAACAGTTAATATTTGAATCCACATTCTGATAGCATATATGTTGGAATGGTGGAAGTTCCTCTCTCGTTTGTTATGATGGAGAGGTTAGTTTATGTAGAAATGGAACACAATCAAATCTCTTTAAATAGCAAGATGATATAAATGTAACAAAAGTTCCAACCAAGGCAATACTAAATCCTACATGGAACTTCTCATAACCGCCTGATAATGCCACTGATTCTTTGGCAAGAATACTTATATATAGGAAGTACCAGCGGCGTATCCACCATATTCTTGCCAAATTTTCATTAGTTTTATCCACAAGTTATGATTAGTTACCAAGAAACTAATAAATCCTACATAGAACTTCTCATAACCGTCCGACAATGCCTCTGATCCTTTGACAAAAATACTTATATATAGGAAGTACCAGCGGCGTATCCACCATATTCTTGTCAAATTTTCATTGGTTTTATCAGTGAATTATGATTAGTCCTATAACTCTACAACCAAAACAACAAACATAAAATACTGAAATGAAATATATCTGTGCGATCAAGGCTCAATCAAACGGAGCCGATCGTATTGCATGTACTGAAAATGAAATGTCTGTGCGCTCAAGGCTCAATCAAACGGAGCCGAACGTATTGAATGTACTGAAAATGAAATTGTCTGTGTGCTCAAGGCTCAATCAAACGGAGCCGAGCGTATTGCATGTACTGAAAATGAATAACTTAATCACACAAACAGCCTATGCATGGAACATCTCATAACCGCCTGATAATGCCTCCGATCACTTGACAAGAATACTTATATATAGGAAGTACCAGCGGCGTATCCACCATATTCTTGTCAAATTCTCATTGACTTTATCCGTAAGTTATGATTAGTTCTATGCGACTCTACAACAAACACAACAACCACAAGATACTGATAATGAAATTGTCTGTGCGCTCAAGGCTCAATCAAACGGAGCCGAACGTATTGCATGTACTGAAAATGAAATTGTATGTGCGCTCAAGGCTCAATCAAACGGAGCCGAACGTATTGCATGTACTGAAAATGAACAACTTAATCTAAACAACAATCACACAAAGCCTATGCATGGAACCTCTCATAACCACCTGATAATGCCTCCGATCATTTGACAAGAATACTTATATATAGGAAGTACCAGCGGCGTATCCACCATATTCCTGTCAAATTCTCATTGACTTTATCCGCAAGTTATGATTAGTTCTATGCGACTCTACAACAAACACCACAACCACAAGATACTGATAATGAAATTGTATGTGCGCTCAAGGCTCAATCAAACGGAGCCGAACGTATTGCATGAACTGGAAATGTAAATTGAACTGTGCGATCAAGGCTCAATCAAACGGAGCCGATCGTATTGCATGTATTGAAATGTAAAATGAAATGACCGATCAAGGCTCAATCAAACGGAGCCGATCGTGCGGGCACGCCACAGATCAACCGTATAATAAAATGGGGATCAAACTCAACCTCATGGATGGGGAGCTGCGGCCTCGGCAAATGCATATACTAAAAACAATAAATAATAATTACTCTAACAATCTACACATGGAACCTCTCATAACCGCCAGATAATGCTTCTGATCCTTTGACAAGAATACTTATATATAGGAAGTACCAGCGGCGTATCCACCATATTCTCGTCAAAGTTTCATTGGCTTTATCCTTAAGTTATGTTTGGTTCTATGTGATAAAGAAAAACATAAAACTAAACGATAGGAGTTGAATCTGGATCTTCGGCGAAGAGGACTAGTTGGGTATCTTCGTTTGGGCCGTCATTATCTTCGACAGGATTGGCGTTGATATTGAAGACTCTTCCTCTTGCTGGTGGCCTAGTGGTTGGGTTTTCTTGGTTTACTTGGTTAACTGGGTTTGATTGGGCTTGAGTGTTGATGACGTTAACCAATTGAGGGCATGTGTTTCTAAAGTGGGTAGGGTCGCCACAATTGAAACAAGCTCGAGCATATGGGAACATGGGGTATTGGGGTTGTTGATAGGTTTGGTTTATGGTTTGAGTAGGGGAAAAGGTTTGGTCTTGAAAGGTGCGACAAACATTGCTCAAATGACCATAGCGTCCACAAGTTGCACATAGACGACAAGGTAGGGTATGGGGATGGTGATAAAAACAGTTGTTGCATCGAGGGTGAGGTCCAAGATATGGTTTCTTATTTGGGTAAGCTGAGTCGGGTGCCACTTGGGTGATTGGGATAGCTCGGATGGGTATAGCGTGTAAAACTGGTTGATTTCGTTGGGTAGCAGTGAAAAGTTGCCCGTCTCTTCTTCTCTTAGGATTGGGTTGAGAAGGGGATTCGGTTTGGGTGGAGTCGGAGGTTTCAGTCGATTCTTTATCCTTCTTCTTCTCCTCCTTGAAGTCTTTGATTCGGATTCGGTTTTCGGTGAGCTCTGTTGCTAGCTCCATTGCTGCTTTCAAAGTTGCAGGCTTGGTACTTATTACAGGGTCTTGGATCTTTGACGGAAGGCCACGAATGTAGTGCTCGATCAAACGGTAGAGGGGAGTGAACATGTTGGGAACCATTTGATGTAACTCGAGGAATCTTTTGTTGTATGTGATGTGGTCTCCTTCCATTTGCTTCAATGAGTAAAATTCATCTTCTAACTTCTTGATTTCGCTCCTTGGGCAAAATCGTCTGGTCATGATTTCCTTCAATTCGTTCCAAGTTAAGGTCATAGCATCGTCGACGCCTCGTTTGGCCTTCTCTGTATTCCACCAAGTAAGTGCTATCCCATATAGTCGACCGGTAGCATAACGCACTTTGCGATCTTCAGGGCAATCGCAATTTAGAAAAGTGTTCTCCATTTCTTCAAACCAATGGAGAAAAGCAGTGACGCCTTCAGTCCCTTTGTATTTCGGAGGGTCACATGATTTGAAATGCTTGTAGGTGCATTTAGTGGTATTTGGGGAAGAGTTGATAATGTTTTTGTTTGCTTGATTGACAGGATTAGCGGTAAGTGCTTGTTGGACTTGGATTACAATGTTGGGTATTACGGCAGCCATTTGTTGAGCGATTAAGGCAGCCATGCGTTCGCGGGCTTTTCTTGCTCTCGTCTTCCTACGGGCGAGGTTAGAAGACATCTACAAGGAATACATGACAAAAGTATGAGTTGGATGTTTTTGGGTTCATGGGTCGCATTAGGAATGAACATTCATAAAATAATTATAAAAAGAATAAATCTACTACATCCATAGGATGTCTTGGGTTTTGCTCGCCGTTAGGCCCTACATGCCGCCATACTTTACCTGTGTAATCATGTGGGTCCCCATGAATACCGGTTTTTCATATGGTTCGCACGGGTTTGCCAGGTTGCGTACACAAAAACCCGGAGAAAATCGAGAAATATGTATACACCGTGTGATGTTCGGAATGTGTCCAGGTGTAGACACGGTGACACCTCAAAGTAGGGTTAGTTCGAACGACGTTTGGTGTGGCATGCTTTGGCCTAATAGGTCCTTCGTACTCTCATCGTTGGTCCCCAGGTAGGCAAACTGGTCCGTTATATTGGATTTATACGAATGCCAACCTAGACAGGACGTTCCGACTACCGGTACTTGTACCCATCCAGTTACTACATGCCCGTCGCAGAACTTACTTTGATGAGATTTGAAAATTGCACAAAATCTTTGGATAATGAGAGTATGAAAATAAATTGAATAAATGAACATCGATATATGTATAATGAATATGTATATAAGCATGTATGTTTGACTGTAAATGTAAACAAATATGAAACAAATAAATATCACAAGTTTGTATGTAACCACCTAATCAATTTAAAATTTAGGCAGACTATAGTATAGGCTCTAAGGGTCTAATAACCTATCCTATATCCCTATAGTCATGGCTCTGATACCAATCTGTCACACCCCGACCCGCAGCGGAAAAGGTGATCGGGGCATGATTGGGTTATCATCAAAGCTCATGACATTTATTATGCGTTTCATATTCATTAAATACAATTTATTGGAAATTTACAATAAATATTACAACAAGTTCTAACTATCAATCTAAGCTTCTTTGTTCTCTTCTAAGGCATATCCTATGTTTTCCTTGCTTCAACCTGTTCACCTGTATCATGTGTAAAAGGGTTTTTGGGTCAACATAATGTTGGCGAGTGAATCCTATAGAAAACATTTGAACAAGTTTATTTAAATTGATTATGAAATATGTAAACATGAGTAAAAATAGATGTAACTTGTTCAACAAACATAAGATATTAAAATAAGGCACACATGAACAAAAATGGAACATTTAGAGGCACGCGATGCTCAACTCGTCTCTCACGAGTAACTGAGGGGCCTAATGAATGAATTTGCATAAACATGATAATATGAATGACACAACTACAAACAATATAAACTCAATGATACACACATGAACAATAATGAATTTGATTTGAGGCACGCGTTGTTCAACCCGTCTCCCACGAGGAACTGATGGGCTTAATGAATGAATTTCATATAATTTGACAAATGAAATAAGGAATCACAACAATATAAACAATCTAAGTTTAGATCATGACATGGTATGGCACAAGTTTAAATAAACAAGTTTATTATTTTGTGACACATGACACACCCCAAAACGTGTAATTAAAAGGGGGAGTTGTAAGATTCACTCACAGTGGGTGCGTTCGGTTGATGATGTTGAATGCACGCGAAGTGGTTTTAACCACGAGTGAGATTAACCTAGATAAATCGCATTTTGGTTTGGTAAGTAAACGGATTTTATTAATCTATTTTAGTAGGACTGTTGGGTGTATTTTTGTGAGTTTAAGGCTATTTTCTAACCTTAAAAATGTTATTTTTAAGTATTTTAAATTGATTTTTAATTAAAATAATTAAATAAAAATAATAAAAAAATTTGACTTTTTCTGACCGTTGACCGTTGACCTGACCGTTGACCGGTTCGAGTCGGAATATAAGTGCGCTGAGTGAGGCTCGAACCCGAGACCTCCCGTACGCGTGCACGCAACTCTACCAACTGAGCTACGTGTCTAACCCGTTATATATCTGTTTTTAATTATATATATATATTAATTATGTTAAACCGAAAATCCTTTTATTTAAAAACGATTTAATTCGATTCGGACGGTGCGCTCCACAGGTCTCGAACCCGGGACCTGTGGCTTAAACTAACACACAGTCCACCGCTGGACTGTGTGTTTGACATGTTAACTAATCTGATTTTTATTTTACTTAAATACAAATTAAGCATCTTCATTTATGCCGTATTTAAAAAGTTTGAATAATGGTCCGAATCGATGCAGTAGACCGGACTCGAACTCGTGTCCTGTGATTAAACATACACACAGTCCACCGCTGGACTGTGTGTCTAACTTGGTTATTATTCCGGTTATTAATATACTTAACATACACCTGTGTGACTCCGGTTCGGTTTAACAAAAAAATCATTTTTATTAAGGCAGCGTGTGTGGAACAGGATTCGAACTCGAGACCTTTCTGTGTTTAATGTGCACACAGTCCACCGCTGGACTGTGTGTCTAACCCGAGTAATATCTTGATTTTAATTATACTTATACGTTTACCGCACTTCATCTTCTTCGTCTGATTTTTAACCAGAATCGATAATTGACTGGTTAAATGTTTTAATCGGTTTCCTTAGCGTTTTAGGTTAAATACCGATAAGAGAGAAGAAAAAAGAAAGGAAAATAAGCGTGAGGTATACCGACTAGTTTTCCTCTGTTTTCCGGCAGAACTCCGGCGACAGCAATCACCTCCGGCGACGTGTGTCTTGCAGCAGCGAGCCTTCAGAAAGTTTACAAAAGGTGTGGGTGACTTCGGTATAAGCTTAGGAGGTTCAATAAGGCTCGGCAATGGAGAACCCGGTTTTCCGGCGACAAACAGAAGAATTCCGGCGAGTGGATTTTCGCCGAGAAAAGGTGTGGTTTTGAGCGAAAAGGTTTGCAGAAGTTCGAAGGGGTATTTATAGGGCAAATCTTCGAAGAACTTGGTCTGATTTCCGACTGGATTCGTAAGTTATAAAAACTCCGGCGGTTATGGTTTGGTCGCGGACTCAGACGTCGGTTATAACCGATGTCTTAGTAATGGTTTACGTTATAACGGAAGATGTTGTTAAAAACTCGCGAGATTACCGGGATTTCCAACGACTGAACTATTGGGCGCCGGTTTTGAATTCGGAAAGACACTATATGAATTAAATGATCTTTATAATTAACAGACAATACAAGTGGCGCAGTGGTTTGTGTGTGGTGTGTTAAGGTTGATGTTGAACCGGTACTGACCCGGGTTCGAAACCCGGCAGAGACCTTTTATTTTTATTTTGCGATTTTCAACAATTTTTCAAAAACTAAATATATATTCCCGTATAATAATTGATTATGCATCGTTTAAAATTATTTTGGGCATTTAATTCGCAACGAAAATTTTAACTGACTGTTCGGTTGATAAACGGAGCGGGTTTGGTAAATCCGTTTTTGACGGATGTTACAATTTCTATATAAAACTCATTACCTGCTGATGTAATATCATAAATGGAATTATTTGGGATGTCAAGTCAGTTTATATTTTGAGTTTAAGTACGAGTTCTTGTGTTATATCGTTAAATGACGATAGTGCCCTTGTGGCACCTAAATTGGTTTTAATCATACTTTTATTACAAAATCTTATACCTAATGAGATGTTATATTAAATAACATATTTTTTCATATAGACCTGATCATAACATCAGTTTTCATAACACATCGCATAAATCGTCATTGAACGACTTTAACGCCGTTTCGGCGCATAGTATGGTTTTAACCCATATTTATCAACCAAGACTTATTACTTACTGATTTTATAACGCATTTCTTTTTTTTTTACAGTAGGTACATGTTATAAACTCAGAATCCCAAATAAGTCCTCAAATTATGTGAGAAATGACCAAAATGCCCCCTACGGTGCATAGTTTGGTCTTAAACCATAAACCACACATATGTTTGTTATCATACTGATATTATATCACAAATTAAGTATTTTTTCAGAATGTTTATGATCATAACATCAGCATATATGTAAGTTCCTTTTATACGTCACTTAATGACTAAAACGTCCTTACGTGGCATAGTTTCATTTTAAAACCTTAACGGGCATACAAGTTGATATTCTACTGATACTATAACTTGATTAAAGTATAATGGTATATGGAATTTGATCATAACTAATCTGGTTACGATATCGCTTAAATGCGTACGATTAAGCTTATGTAGCCCATTTACGTAAATTAACCGAAACGGGCCAAACCTTATCATTTTTACTTCAAATTTCAAAATGTAAATTGTTTACCCATATTATGCAAGTCCTAGTACTTGTTGGGTTTAAATCACATTCTATTCCGGTCATAGCTTAATCTAGCGTATCGTACCGTTGTTGACTCTTTAAGCTAGCCGGTCTAAGTCTACAACTTAAATAGGACCCGTTAGCATTCTATTTGGTTATTTGTACATCATTCCAGACTAAAGCCTTCCAGTAAATTCTACCTACACTTATTTAATTTTGAATACGGCTGAGTTAATTAAACCATGCACTTGAATCGATTTTTAGCTCAGGTAAATACTTTTAACTTATTTTCCCTATACGGGCTTGGGATGCGGTAAATTATTACTGCTTGATCGGGTATGGGATCACTTAGCCGGATTGTGGCTATAAAATATGCATAACCCGTTTTAATATATTTTGTTTGATAACTTAAACATTGGGGGTTAACGCGACCGTGTCCTGGATATCCTCGGCTCATTTAAGTTATTAATGGCCACGACTAAAGCACGGGGTGTAGGCATACACCAGATAGATACGAATGATAAAATATTTTATTAACCACAAGTTGGGGATAACTCCTTTGTGGGTTTACAAGTGGTGTGTCGCTTAATCATGTATCAGTTTCTATATTGGGCCCCATATGTATTGACAAACATGTAAAACTGTATACAAGATTAAAATTCTTAATTGTCCCAAGTTATAAAAGATTTTCATGTGCCTTGTGCACTTAAATCAATTTTTGAATATTTTCAAAACGAGTCGGTTAATTGTATTTACAAGTGTAAACTGACGTATTTTCAAAAGACTAAGTTATAGGTACAACACATAATAGGCTGGAAGCTGCTCGGTATTGATATAAGAGGATCTTGCAAATCCTTAGAGATGCCTAAAGTCTGTTGATTCATTTTTGTACATTTTAAGATCCGCCTGTGGATTCTTTTATTACGAACCGACTGTATAATATTTTGAACTGTTGGACATTTGGTTTGTAGTAATATTTTAAACTCCAAGACTTCCATTGTGCTGTGTTGTTTAACTATGACAATACCAATCTTACGTCACGATACTCCCCACCCGGGCCCACCGAGATCTGTGCTGATAATCGGGGTGTGACAGTTACTTAGAGACTTAGGAAGATTTAAAATGTAGGCATTTAAACCTCAAAGTTTCTAGAATATAACCTTAACAAAAGTCCTTCAACATTCGTTGGTGACTTGGTTTGGTATGAAGAATTTTCAAAAACAAAGTAAAGAAAAACATGTTTATAAAGTTTAAGAAAAATCCAACTTAGACCTCAAAAATGGTGGCTTACCATCCTTATTTACCTTGATAAACAAGTAGTAATACTCCTAGAGGTGTTCCATGTACGGGGAAGAAGGAAAACAAGAAGAAAAGTGCAAGAAATAAGTTAAAACTAACTGTTTTTGGTGTTTGAGTTTTCTATCCAAAGTGGAAGAAATGAAAGATTTGAGAGAGATTTTGGAGTGGTGAAAGTGTTTAGGAGATGTTAGGGGTTGGTATTTATAAGTATGATTAGTGGTTGGGGCATTAAAGGAGTTGGTTGGGAGTTCGAATGAGAGAACAGAAATGAAAGATTTGAGAGAGATTTTGGAGTGGTGAAAGTGTTTAGGAGATGTTAGGGATTGGTATTTATAAGTATGATTAGTGGTTGGGGCATTAAAGGAGTTGGTTGGGAGTTCGAATGAGAGAACATTCCAAAATGCAAGCTGATTTGCGTATTTCGCTGCAGATGCACTCCTGGCGGACCGCAAGGGGATCAATACGATCCGCAAGGACCATCAGGATTTCAATAATAATCCATTTTAGTCCCTTGGGTTGTTTTGTGTGTTATTTTATGATATAAACTCATAGTTAGGCATGTTTTTTGTGTTTAAGTGTATGTTAGCTTGTAAATAGTATAATTACTTATGAAATAACATTCCAAAGAAAGTTAAATCACGATGTATTGCTTGGTTTTGAAGTAAAATGCGTTTTCGTGAATGTTTATGTATTATGCAAGGAATGGAACAAAGAGTACGAATTATATTAAAATGAAAAAGAAAGAAATATACGAAATGTTACAGTCTTGGTGTTGCATCCCGCAGATTTATGCTTTCTCTGTGTCGGATCTGCTTCAAAATACATGAAGGTGTGGAAGGGTCGTTGTTAAAAAGAAAATGATGCAGACAGTGATCCTATTATCATGTTGGATAACTTGCCTAATTAGGAATTGCATCATCTTTAACTCAAAACAGTTGAAGATTGACAATATCTTTGATGAGCTTCGCACATTGGGTTTTTTTGGGTAAAGAATAGTTCCAAGCTTCTATCCTTGGATTGGGAAAAGTGATATAAGTTTGATTTTTGTTGTTAAAATGTAAATTGTGGTCCTCATGTCTGTATATATAAGGCTAGCAAGTTGCTAGTGGTTTAATAACAATTTGTCTTTCAAAAAATAATGATGAAGGAATACATTCTTCTTAGGTTATGGTATCGAGATTGATTCAATCAATACACGTTGTTAATGAGATTACCATTGATATTAACTCTTTCTACAACTACAAAACATCTCTTAATGAATTTCTCAATGATACAACTATCATCTTTTTTTGTTTTATAATATTTGATTAAATAAAAGTCTAATGTGTAACAAACTTTACAAATGAGAACATGACAATGACATGATACTAAACATCACCAAATACCAAAAATTTATGAATATTGTTTACAACAATTAGTGATTGTGTTTGAGATTCAAGACAATGATGTTTATTGTACTGTTGATTATAGATACATAAGTATAAACCTTTTAAATAATTTAAACATACATGGGTTGTTTATGTAAAATCTTAACTAAAGCTTTAGTCTTAAACTCCTAAATTATTTTAAAAACAAGTATATGTGCATAATTTAAATTGATTGTAAAACTCTACTAATCAGCGTCCAAGTATATGAAAAGAAATTAAAGGAATATTGGATTTTAATAATCTCAAATATTCGTCGTTCCTCGCCAACAGTCCCAACTTCAAAAATAACCATTGGCAGTCCCAACTATTAACATATTGGCCTCCAATGGACCCTGACTAACAGAATTCTTAACGTCGTTAGTCTCCAGTCGTCGGAAAAACGTTTTTGGCTAGTAAAAGCCCTCTTAGAGAACTTTAGAAACATTTTCCTAGTAAAAGCCCCAATTATTGAAGTCGTCGGAAAACTCTTTTTTTCACCGGAAAAATGCCTTTTGGCTGGAAAACTCAACGTTTTGGCCAGAAAACTTAACATCCTTGTCCCAAACCTCTTTGTAATCTTAGATTGGACCTTTAGAAACCTTTTTTCTGGCCAAAAACGGTTTTCCGGCGACCGGAGGTTAACGGCGTTAGGGATCTGTTAGTTATGGTCCATTGGTGGCCAATATGTCAATAGTTGAGACTGACAGTGGTTATTTCTTATGTTAGAACTGTTGGCGATCAACGACGAATAGTTGAGATTATTAAAATCCAATATTCCTAAATTAAATTACATGCAATTCTTAAATATGATCAATTGAAACTTCATTGATATGATTTTTTTACTGGTCAAATGATAAATAATTTAAAGAGTAAATTGTGGTTTTGATCGCTATGGTTTAGTGCTTATTGCTATATCCTATAAAATTCAAAAATCTTGCAATTTAAATACCAACGTTTCTATTTTATTGCAATTTAAGTCCACCAGACTAACTCCATCCACCTTTATGTTTAATCTTGGTCACATGAGAAGCATGTGAGGTATTTTGGTAATTAACGAAATGTAAAAGCCAGGTCTTATTATTTTTTTTAACAGCAAATTTCTTTACACATGAGCGTGGTCATGATTAAGAATTTAAGACAGCCCGCCTTCGTCGCTTAGCTTGACGGTTGGTTGCCAGTGGTGTAGATAGCGTGAAAGGGTGGGAAAGGAGTGGTAGCAGTTAGATTGTGGTGCTGTCGGTGACTTTGGTGTGACGGTTAGATGGTGGTGCTCGCGATGGTTTTTTTTGTTTTTGTTTTTTCACGGTAGTGGTGTTTTGTGGCAGAGACCAGAGACACGTACATATGGTTTTGTATATTTTGTGCTATTCTTCTCAGTGACAAGTTTTTTTCATGTTACTTTAATATAAATATTTGATTTCATTTTCTATTAACTGTGACTTATTTTAAACAATAAAAAGTTACTGCTGATATTCATCAAATAATTAGCTCAAAAAACCACAGGAGCTCATCTCATCAGGCATTAATTACAACCCTACAAATAAGCAACCACTTTATGCTTAAGTAACTTACTTGTACCATGGGCTTTGGGTGTATTTCAAAAAAAAATCCACTCCCACCATATAACCCTTCATTATCAAAATACCTGCTCCCTCCACACGCCGAAAAACCGTCGGCCGGGAATCACCACCACCACCACATTTGCACCACCATCTCCTCTCACTCTCTTGCACTTTCGTAACCCTCACAAAATCAACGGTAAGACCACGCGACGGCTAGGGTTACCTGATGCTAAGGGAGACGGCAACGCCAATGGTCAATATTAGAGTTCAAATGTATACGGCGGTGGTTACCGGTATGAACCGCCGCTGCCCCAAATCAATGGTCAATGGTGACTTCTTCTCCAGATTCTTGGGGGTTTTTTTTTAACATCTAAAGTTGCTCTTTGCTGGTGAGTTTTTATTTGATTAAACTTGGGTTAATCACCTATTGTAACCTACTGCAAGAATTACTTTCATTCGCTGTCAAGTTGCACATCCATACACGTCTGATTTGAATGCTTGAAATGGGTTGATAAATTTAATTAATAAATTGGTTTAATAATAAATTGCAAAAGGCTAACACATATAATTAAATGATTTTAGCCCTAATTAATTTTTAAAAAGAACAATTCAATCTTCTGTTTCAAACTAGAAAAACCCAATTGATAGGCTGAAGCAGCTGCACCCTGAAGTGTTGAACTCAAACAAATGAACAATCTGCGTTGTTGTTTTGGGCCTTCATCAAGTGTTGAAGAAATAGAATGTAACCTTGGTTATGCAAAGTATATTATATTTTATTAGTATATTTTTGTGACAGAGAATCTATACTTGCAGACCAGGTCACAAAGTTATGGAAAACCATTGTAAAGGAGATTGATCATTAATTTATTTGATTAATGTTTAAATATCAGGATTTGTTGTTGATCACAAAGTTAAAACCCTCCGGCGATGATCTCTGGTGACTACAAAAGGATACGAGCCGGTTCTACGGCAAAGAGGTAAGATCTTTCAGTTTCGTTTTGTATTTGAGTTAATAGTTGATGTTTGTGTGATCTTTCAGTTTCGTTTTGTATTTGAGTTAATAGTTGATGTTTGTGTTTCGTTCTAGCGACATGTTTTTTATTTGCCACTTTTGATGTTATTTGATTTGGGGCTTATTCTATGTCTTTATGTAATTTCTTGATTCTATTGACTTTACTAATTTCATCAGTTATTTGGACTTTTATGCCTGAATCCCAGTTGTTGGAAGCAATTTGTATTTGATAATGGAAATATGAGGAATCTAAAGAATATATGTATGTATAAGATCAAACAAAGACCATTATGAATGCAGATGGTGTCCCTAAATTCAGTTGGTCCAGGTTCCCGTGGCCCGTGGTAAAGTTGAATTGACCATATACAGGAGTGTAATAGGTTCAGAGGTAAATAAAGTCTAAAGAGTTTTGAGTTTTGCATGATTATTGAGTGTCATAAAAGCTTAGTGTATTTACTTTTGTTTTTGAAGGTTGTTTCTATTCTTGCAAGGAAGGGGCGACGCGAGCGTGCGATGATGAAGTATATCTTGACCTCACTGATGCTACTGAGACAGTTAGAAACCTTGGAAAGTATTGATGAAAAAGTTCTTAAATCACATGTTTTAAGGCTAGAGATGGGCATAATCGGGTTTTATTATTACCCGGAACCGGTTCCAACCCGGACCCGGTTCTGCTTGGATGTCATTGGAACCGGGTATGGTGTGGAACCGGGTCAGTTCCTACCCGGGTTCACACCCAAGAATATGGAACCGTGTAGAACCGGGTACGGGTATTATGGAACCGGGTATGGTGTGGAACCGGGTATGATGCGGAACCGGTTTCTGATAGTGTTGGGAACCGGTTCCTGACAGTCAAACCTGCCATTTACTGTTCAGAACCGGTTCCTGACAGCCATTTACTGTTCAGAACCGGTTCCTGACAGTCAAAACTGCCATTTTACTATTGGGAACCGGTTCCTGACAGTCAAACCTGCCATTTACTGTTCAGAACCGGTTCCTGATAAATGTTACCGTTGGAAACCGGTTCCTGATTAAAAAATCGGTTTTTTTTATATAAACCTCTTCCTACTTACCATTTCTAAACTTAACACACACTATCATCAACTTACAAAATCAATCAACTTCTAAGTTCTTGCAAAATACCTATGGCATGCAACGACGAAGTTGTTACGGTCTTAGAGACGAAAAGAAACCCAGCTATATGGAAGAATTTTGATCTCTGTTTAATGTCCGACAGCCACGAGATGGCTAGATGCAAAGATTGTGGAAAATTTATGAAGGCCGCAGCCAACTCAACCCTTAAGAAACACACTGAAGGCATTGCCCAGTGACGAAGGCAAAGAAAAATGAGACGGAGAAGGTTCCGGCACCGGTTCTTCAAATGTTTGATGTAACCCGTTTGGTTTGGTGTTTTAATAAAGTTTGTGTAATGTTTCTTTCGATTGTGTTTGTTATGTTTGATTTTTATTATTAGTTACATTGATAATTTTAATCGGTTAAAATTAAAAAACAAATTAATCGGTTACAATATATAAAAAAAAATTAACCGGTTACAAAAAAAATAAAAAAAAAATTACTCAGAACCGGTTCCAGTAAAATTTTATTTATTTGATCGTTTACTAGCGGCAGGTGCAACACTTTCCGATGAGTTTCTTAGGTGCGGGTACCTCGGTACAATCGTCGTCCGAATCGTTAGTCTCCACTTCTTCGGGTATAACCTGTTCCAACGGTAACATTTTAACGGGTATAACCGGTTCCTTCTAGAACTGCATTTCCGGGTATTGGTGGAACCGGGTACGGGTAGGAACCGGGTACGACCCGATTCAAATGGTAAAATTGTGGAACCGGGTTGGAACCAACGGGTATTTTGAACCCGGAACCGGTTCTACTTAATGTCGGGTAGGAACTGGAACCGGTTCCAGTTCGGTTCTACCGGTTCGGGTTCGGAACCGGTTTTTATGCCCATCTCTATTTAAGGCTCACTTTGGTAAGAATATAGCAGACCTTTAAGAAAAGGAGTTAGAAGGCGCTAGAAGTAGCTTGCAACTACCCGGATCAGGTGAATAGACTTTAGTTTGAGATTTAATGGGTTTGAATGTTCGTTTGTTAAGCGTATGGATTCAAAATGTGTATTTTACGTTTAATACTCATGTCTTGAATGTTTTTTCGTAAAGCGTATTCTAATATCATACATATGTAAGAACCCAGCCGCATTGCGGCGGGTTCTAATTCTAATTGTATTAAATTACCAAACAAGAGCTCATCTCATCAGGTGTTTTTCACTACACAAAAAAAAACTTGTCAAGTTACATTAAAACAGAAGGTAGACGAACAATTATATGCGTCAACACCCCTTTCTGAATTGCAAACCCTAACCTTCTAAAGACAAACCCCTGCCCCTTCGGGATGAATATTGCTGTTGATGACCCGTTTGTTGGAAAATTTTTACACGTGATGAATGGAAATTTAGTGAGATTATTAATATTAAATTCTACATATAGTGACAACTCTTAAGTAGAGTTATTTATGTCACTTGTTTACTTTTTTATTAGAATAATAAACTTTTCGTGTGGTGTATTGATAACAACTCTTTAGTAGAGTTTCTTTTATGACACTTGACTAGAATTTTATGGCAAGTTAAGTCTCTAATTATGTTGGACTTTTCACCACCCATGACTCTTGCATACTTAGTAGGCTATGTGCCTCTTGTGATGTGGCTAGATACAAGAACGAGATATGTATGCACGAAGAGTCCTTGGAGAAGAAGTACTTGATGACCCATATGTTGGGAACATATAGAGATAAGTTTCTCTACACGATTCAACTACATTTCTATTCTTAGTTTTCAAAATTTCTAACACTATGATTTTACCTGGTATTACATCGGGCGTGTGGCCTTCTCCGGCAGTACAGACTGCTTCGGTTGTTGTAACCTGGGAGACAGACGCGTCGTCTTTAGTAGAGGGGCAAAATCAGTTTTAAAGGAAGCGTGTTGAACACGTGCCTCAGCCACAACCATCTACATATATGTTTTTTTTTTCTTTTTGTAGGAAATTATTGTACAAGAAGACGTGGTTCAAGACCTCGTTGAAGCCTACGCAACGAAATGTATAAGAAGACGTGATTCAAGATTCCGTTGAAGACTACACAACGGACCATAGAAGACGAAGACACGATTAAAGTTTTTTTAAGACTATAGTTTGAATCAGTTTAATACATATGTTGTATTATATATAATTTCAACTAGTTTTGTTCATGGTATGTGTACTATGATTTCCCAATATGTAAAGAGAGTATCTTTACTATTTTTATTTATATATTTTTTATTAAAATTGTGACCTATGTCCTACAAACTTAAAACAGATTTGTGAGATTGTTGCTACAATCATAAAACCTTTTTATAAGGATTTTGGGTTCACGAAAGGATTTCTAATAAAAATTATATATATATTATATATATATTATAATATTATATATATTATATATATATATATATATATATATTAATTTAGAGATTATGATCTCATAAATATTTTTGGAAAATATGTATATAGTACAACTTGTTGTGTTTAGATTTATTAAGATTGTTGTACAATCTTAAATCCTACACCGTGATACAAAAACGAATGACATGTGGTTCAAACATTTGGTTTTGAAACGATTTTGGAATCGTTAATTTTTTTTCTGACTTTTGTGTTAGATCGGGTGTATTTGTGTAAACCATACGTTTTTTGTAAACGTTAAATTTCTCTAACTTGTGTGTTAGACCATAATTATGGGGGTAAACCATACGTTTTTTGTAAACGTTAAATTTCTCTAACTTGTGTGTTAGACCGGAATTATGGGTGCAAACCATATGTTTTTGTAAACGTTAAATTCTCGTGAATAGAGTTTTTATGTCTTTAAATACGGTTGTATGTTACTTGATTAGAGTTTTATGCATCTAATTAAGTCTCTATTTAAAGTAGACTTTTCATCCACCCATGTATTGATATGAACAAACAAGTCTTATAATGATTTTTGTAATCATTTATTTTAAAGAGCGTGTTAGAACCACTTGATGTAACCTGATATGTTTTATAACGATTTATGTAATGTTTATTTCTAGCGAGCTTGTTGGAACGTATTTATGGGTAAATTTTTATAACAATTTTTGTAATTGTTTACTTCTAACAAAAGGGTTAGAAATGGTTTAGAAAACCGTTAAATTTGAAAATGATTTTTGTAGTCAATTGTCTTCTAACACGTGTGTTAGAAACGTTCATGAAAAGCGTTAGTTTGAAAGCAATTTTTAATTGTTTATTTTCTAACGTTTGTATTAGAAAAACCTTATTTATTTGAACCATATATGTGTTTATAATAAGTCGAATTAACAATTTGTGGAAATGTTAATATCTCTAACGTGTGTGTTAGAATTTCTTTCATTTTAACATGATTGTTAAAAATGGTTAGAATACAATGCTTTGAAATGTTTTATGTCAACATTTATATAAGTAATTTGTTGTAGAATTGATTTTAGTGAATATAAACACATTAATGCAAAGAAAGTAATACATTGAAGTTGATGTTTGAATGACTTCGAGAATTAAATCACCATAAAGTGATAGTGTTGTTGTATGGCATTTATCACTAACTTTAATTTGTGATTTCTAAATCCAAATGGTCATGTTTTATATATATAAAATGACTTAAATTTTCTAACATGTGTGTTAGAAAATGTCTATCACAAATACAAGGTTAGAGATTGTTCATTGTATAAGCCATAATGAATGAAATATTTTACGTAAACATTTAATTGCCTATGTGTGCATTAAAAATGATGAGAAATGGTTTATTTTATAAACTTTATCATTGGAAAACGTTTTATGTACACATTCAATTCTATATGTGGCGTTATGACATTTTTTTTCAAACATGCGTGTTAGAAAACATTTAGTGCATGCGTAGTAAGACTAAATAATATAAAACCATTTGATATTTTGGGTTTTGATTTATGTTTTCATAAACCCTAATTGATATTATTAATATAGCATATTGCAAAACTAAGGAAATGTTTTAGAGTGATTTTTAAAACAAAGTTTTGCATAGTATTGATAATTCAAATGGTTCGCTACTCTTGCTAGAAGTAGCATATGGTGAACAAAGTAACAATCTCATTGATATTATTTGGTGGAAAACAACTTGGTGTTGTTGTGAACAAATTTAATTGTTTATGTTTACTATTTAAATGTAGTCTTTGTAACAACTTAGTGTTGTTTTATGTAAAATTGTCCAAGTTTAAAGTTTCAAGATGAAATGAGAAACTTGTACTTATAAGTGCATGGAGTCTTATTGAGGGAGTATCTCAAGACATGCCATGGGACGATATCATTGAGAAGAATTTGGTCAGATTATAAATTGTTGAGGATAAAAACACTTTGATATTTGATGTCTACATATCGTCTATGCTACCGTTTAAATTTCAAAAGTGTTTGACACTTATGATTTAATTTTGAATGTATTTTATTGTTTTGTGTTCAATATCTTTGGATAACACATGCATTTTTTACAAAGAAATAAATCACTAATGTTTGTGACATATAAATTATATTTTTGGAAAATAATTATAACGTCAATTATACATTATTTAAAAGAATATGGTTTTAAATGGATAGA
This sequence comes from Scalesia atractyloides, assembly GCA_947069175.1. Taxonomy (NCBI): domain Eukaryota; kingdom Viridiplantae; phylum Streptophyta; class Magnoliopsida; order Asterales; family Asteraceae; genus Scalesia; species Scalesia atractyloides. Next base: position 72,182,500 of record CAMTDV010000019.1, read on the forward strand.
CATGAAAATACTTGGACATAAACAACTTAAGAGTTGTTGCATTGACTAAAAGTCAAAGATAAGACATCAAATGTATAACCACATCATGAGTGAGTAGTGAGTGTATTGAGATGAAATACACAAACGAGATTCATGTCGAAATACTTCGTTAGAAGTCATTGGAAAATTCACAAGTGTGAATTCTAACGTATGAAAGTAAAAGTACTATGCGTTATTATATACCTTTTTTAAATCTTGCGAGATTTATACGTAGATGCGTCTACCACTTGAATATGGAAATTTAACTTTTGTTTGGGAGAGCACTAAATATACATATCTCCTAATGAATAACAATAGATGTGTGCAAATCACTTTGAAAAATTTGTGAATGCCATGTTGTTGAGTGTGGATCTAGTTGACTCTATATTTCACATAATAGTGATTGTAGACGAGGAACATTCATCTTGTTGGCAATGAGTGTGTTCACCAAGTGACTTGGATTAAGACTTATGTTTAAGTCCTTACGAGTCAATGGTAAAGTGTTGGAGATCAAAGGTAAACAAGTTATGTTCCTTAATTGAATGATAAAATTAGCTATGTGGTATATACAATAATTTGTTAGACCTTCCTAAATATTGATGTTTTAGGATTATGAATAAGTCTCATTATTTTGTCTTAACAAGGGATGAATGTTGCAAAGTGATATTATGATATCCGTGGGGCTGTGAAGAATCAGAATGATGCATCTTCTGTTCACATGCTAAAGTATTGTAGTCTAAAGCATGCTAGACTAGTACTTGGTAAATTATAGATCTTGACGAAGACTAATTAACTCTAAACATTCAAATGTGTATGAACACAAAAAGAATTTGTGTATAGACAAAGTTGAGGGAGAATTTTCATTCATTATAAGGAAAAGACATGTAACTTTTGTAGGGTTTTTTCGAAAAGCTAATGAGGAGAACTCATTGTCTAGGCTTATTCTAGATGTTAAATTAGAATTATTCTAAGTTGGTGACAAACTTATGACAATGGTATGCGTTGCTTTGGTCAGCTCAAAAGCTTATGTAAGCTAATGCAACATGAGTTGAACTCACTGATACAATGAGGTTGATCTTGTTCAATCATATATATATAAATGTCGTGATAAGTGAAGTACGTAAATGTTGATCAAATGGCAAGAAATGTGGGGGAGGATCCATTTAAGAAACAACCCTATAAGGGTATGTAGAAATGGTTTTCATTACCCCATCTGGATGTTATCCAATAACACTTAAATGTGGGGGTGTCTTGCATTTGTACCATAATATTTTGGCAATGAGGATTTTGTAATCCAATCTAAAATTGCAAACAGACGACTAAGTGGAGGACACAAATGTCGTAGTACATAACGGAGATGTGTTTGCCTTAAATGATAAATGTATCATTCAATTTGTGTATAGACAAAGTTGAGGGAGAATTTTCATTCATTATAAGAAAAAAGACATGTAACTTTTGTAGGGTTTTTTCGAAAAGCTAATGAGGAGAACTCATTGTCTAGGCTTATTCTAGATGTTAAATTAGAATTATTCTAAGTTGGTGACAAACTTATGACAATGGTATGCGTTGCTTTGGTCAGCTCAAAAACTTATGTAAGCTAATGCAACATGAGTTGAACTCACTGATACAATGAGGTTGATCTTGTTCAATCATATTATATATATAAATGTCGTGATAAGTGAAGTACGTAAATGTTGATCAAATGGCAAGAAATGTGTGGGAGGATCCATTTAAGAAACAACCCTATAAGGGTATGTAGAAATGGTTTTCATTACCCCATCTGGATGTTATCCAATAACACTTAAATGTGGGGGTGTCTTGCATTTGTACCATAATATTTTGGCAATAAGGATTTTGTAATCCAATCTAACATTGCAAACAGACGACTAAGTGGAGGACACAAATGTCGTAGTACATAACGGAGATGTGTTTGCCTTAAATGATAAATGTATCATTCTAATACAAATATTATAACCAGATTCAGGTGGCCATTGAGGTTATAGTATTAGAAGTTAACAATAGGCAAAATTAACTTGCGAGTTAAGAACACATCATGACAACTGATCTCAAATATGTAAAGTTATTTGTAGTGACTAGACAAAGTCAAAGATAATGTTATGAATCCAACAACTTGAGGGTTTATTAGAGATCAAGTTATGGATTTAGACTAAAGCCCATGAAAAAAGGGGTATGTGAAGGAAACCTAACTTAGTTGACTGGAGATCCAAGGATCTAAGTTCAATAGGACAACTGATTCATATGCCTAAGGTGGTCACTGTGGGGGCATAACTGATGTGCATAAGCTAGTATATATGGTTATATATACCCCCTAAACAATAAAAAGAGTGTTTAAATACGTACTAGTTCATTCCTAAGAAATTTAGTGACAAATTGTGAGGCTAAGCATATTATGTGGTAAATGATTTTGCGTAATCATGGTAACCACGATACTTTTAATGATTTAAGGAGAATCACCTACGTTAGAGAGAAGTGGGGTCGCTTCGAATGGAATTGAGGGCACAATTCCTAGAGCTCTCGCAGAACCAGAAAAGTGTTCCACGACCATTATTGGACCCGACTATGAGGGGATGACCCGGCTAAGGAGAGTATTGTGTGAAGTGTATTGTCATCTACACAAATAGGGATTTGTTCAAGGACATAATGTCTGCAAATCGCTAGGAGGCTAAGTGTGCTTCCCAACATAAAGTTCAAAGGGACACCTACTTATCCGACAATACGCAACTATCGGGGTTGCATTAAATTTTATGTGTTTTGATCAATCTCCATTCATGTGGTGGATTGTTGGAAATTTTTTAAACGTGATGAATGGAAATTTAGTGAGATTATTAATTTTAAATTCTACATATAGTGACAAACTCTTGAGTAGAATTATCTATGTCACTTGTTTAATTTTTTATTAGAATAATAAACTTTTCATGTGATGTATTGATAACAACTTTTTAGTAGAGTTTATTTTATGACAATTGATTAGAGATTTCATGACAAATTAAGTCTCTAATTATGTTGGACTTTTCACCACACATGACTCTTGCATACTTAGTAGGCTATGTGCCTCTTGTGATGTGGCTAGATACAAGAACGAGATATGTATGCACGAAGAGTCCTTGGAGAAGAAGTACTTGATGACCCATATGTTGGGAACATATAGAGATAAGTTTCTCTACATGATTCAACTACATTTCTATTCTTAGTTTCCAAAATTTCTAACACTATGATTTTACCCGGTGTAACATCGGGCGTGTGGCCTTCTCAGGCAGTACAAACTGCTTCGGTTGTTGTACCCTGGGAGACAGACGCGTCGTCTTTAGTAGAGGCGCGAAATCAGTTTTAAGGGAAGCGTGTTGAACACGTGCCTCAGCCACAATCATCTACATATGTTTTTTTTCTTTTTGTAGGAAATTATTGTACAAGAAGACGTGGTTCAAGACCTCGTTGAAGCCTACGCAACGAATTGTATAAGAAGACGTGATTCAAGATTCCGTTGAAGACTACACAACGAACCATAGAAGAAGAAGACACGATTAAAGTTTTCTAAGACTATAGTTTGAATCAATTTAATACATGTGTTGTATTATATATAATTTCAACTAGTTTGTTCATGGTATGTGTACTATGATTTCTCAATATGTAAAGAGAGTATCTTTACTATTTTTATTTATGTAATTTTTTATTAAAATTATGACTCATATCCTACACCGTTGGACTCTGGTCAAGAAGTGGATAGATTCTGGTGTTAGAGAGCAAAATGTATCAAAGGCAAAAGGGACAAAGACATGCTGGTTCTCTGCGCAAGGTTTAGCGTGATTATCCACTTTCTTTGATTCTGTCTGTCTTGCTGCTTGTCCAGCTACAAACCCGTTTTCTCTTAAACCAACCAAAGGGGAAACCCCCATGAGGTCCACACAAGCATGTTTTCCCCCAGCCCAACCAAAGGCAAGCAGATCCGCTGGTCGCATAGTATAACTCTCTTCCATAGGATTCGTAAGGAAATTCACAGGGGGCTCTTTCTTAATAGAAATCTCAGCTCTTCTTAAAATATCTCACAATACATCTTGCACTCAGTCATGTCGAAGAAAATTATCATCCTTGATCAGGATGAAGTAACGCATTCGTTTTAGGTTATGGTATCGCGTCAGAATTAATACAAGCTGTCAAGAAAATTATTGTCATTGATGAAGAGTTTTTCTACAACATCCCACAATGAATTTCTCGATTATACAAGTATCATTATTTTCAAAATTTAAGGCTGACCTATTTTGTTTTATTACATTTGATGGGAAAAAAAATTTCATGGAAAAAAAATTAATGACGATGACATATTACCAAACATCACCAACAACCGGAAGTTTATGATATGGAAAAAAAACTAATTACAATGACATGTTACCAGACATCACCAACTACCGGAAGTTTATGATATATTGTTTACATTTGATGGAAAAAAATAAAATACAAGTTTATGATGTTTGAGACGATATATTTTTACTATACCATTGAATAAACATACAAAGGTTGTTCATGTAAAATCTTAACTTGAAGGTTTCCATATCACTCTTAAGTCCTAAGTTATTCATAAGACAAGTGTATATGTATACATTAAATTAATTGTATAAAAAACTAAATCAATTAGATGCAAATATTGAAAAATGATCAAATGAAAGTTCATTGATGAGAAATTTTCCCTCTAATTACTAGTCAAATGTTGAAGTAACAGTGTTCTTTTTAGGTAAAGGTATCGTATCAGAATCAATACACATTGTCAATGAGATTGCCACTGATGAAGAATTTTTCTACAACATCCCAAAATGAATTTATGGATGATACAAATTTATGTTTTTATTCAAAATTTTATAGTAGAACTATTATGTTTTATTACATTTGATGAAAACAAATTCTAATGCGTAATAATGCACTTCACATTAGAATGTGTCAATATGATCATGAAATGTTACCAAACATCACCTTAATTTTATCGAAAATTTATGATATTGATTTCAATAATGAATGATGATGTTGGAGATGTAACATCCGTAAAAAACCGGATTAACCAAACCCGCTTCGTTTATTAACCGAACATCCAGTTAAAAATTTCGTTGCGAATTTAATGCTCAAATTAATTTTAAACGTTACATAATTAATAATTGTATTAGAATATAAAATTTATAATTGAAAATTTATTAAAAATAATGAAATAAAAATATATTGCTGATGCCGGGTTTCGAACCCGGGTCAGCCGGGTAACTTCAAAGCCTTAACTTCCATCCATCCAACCACTCCGCCACTGGTGTTTTTTAGTAATATACCAAAACAATTAATTCAAATATCACAATCTCGAATTCAAACTGACGCGCCCAATCGCAGTCGTCGGGAATCCCGACGATTTCGCCTATAATTGACGGTTTATTCTGATTTAACCAAAGCATTAACCTCAACATCGGTTATAACCGATGTCCAGTCCGCGTCATCAGTCATAACCGCCGGAGAAATTATTGACCGACGAATCAAGACGGTAAACGGACCCAATTCATCGATGTTCTTCCCTATAAATACACCCTCTAACCTCTGATAACCTTTTCACTCACAATCACACCAATTCTCGACGTAATTTCACTCGCCAGAAAATCTCTGCAAGTCGCCGGAAAACCGAGATTTCATCTACACGGTAAATACCTCGACTCCTTCCGTTTCAATCCGTTGTTAGACTATTACTAACTTCAATCCAACCATCATAATCAATCCCAGACGACGTAGCCGGAATATTCAACTCTCGCCGGAAAACTTCTGAAATTTTCTGATCTCACGCTGTGAATCGGTATAACCCTTCAAACTTCTGTAAATCCTTGTTTAAGTACCTCAATTTCATAACTAATCTAACAAGACTGTTAATTGATTCTAACAGCCGAAGTTCACAAACAGAGCCGACGAGTTTTCGCCGGAGTTCTGTGAAAGACGCTGATCGGTATATCCTTTCCCCAAACTCTCTCCATTCATTACCTTTCAATTACTTATAAAGCTTGTTAATCGAATTAGACATAAATCAGTTGAATTATCATAATCAGTAATCTTAAGCGAAGAAGACGAAGTTCAGATATGTTATAAGATTATTTAAAAACAGTTTTATGAACGGGTTAGACACACAGTCCAGCGGTGGACTGTGTAAACAAATACATACACGTCCCGAGTTCGATTCTTGACACACACACCTTCGCAGTAATAAAATGTTTTTTTGTAAACTGAACCGGGTTAACTCCGTAAGATGTTAAGTATAATAAAAACCAGAATAATTACCAAGTTAGACACACAGTCCAGCGGTGGACTGTGTGCCAAACTAAACCACAGGTCCCGGGTTCGAGACCTGTGGCGAGTACCGAGTGATGCAATTAAATCGTTTTTTAAAATAAGTGATTTTCGGATTGATTTAATTAGTATATAAATGTAATTAAAAACAGAAATATTTCAGGTTAGACACGTAGCTCAGTTGGTAGAGCTGTGTGCACGCGTACGAGAGGTCACGGGTTCGAGTCTCACCCAGCGCACACATATGACCGACCGAACCGGTCAACAAGTCAACGGTCAACGGTCAACAAGTCAATGGTCAACAGTCAAAAATCAACATTTTTTTTATACTTTTATTTATTTATTTAAATTAAAAATACTTAAAAATAACATTTTTAAAGTTAGAAAATAGCCTTAAACTCACAAAAATATATCCATTAATCCTACTAAAAATTGATTAATAAAATCCGCTTATTTACCGAACCATTATGTTATTATCTAGGTTAGTTTCACTCGTGGTTAAATCCAACTTCGTGCGCATTCAACATCATCAACCGAACGCACCCACTGTGAGTGAATCTTACAACTCCCCTTTTTAATTACACGTTTTTGGGTGTATTATGTGTCACTAAAACTAATTCGTTTATTCAAACTCGTGCCATACCATATTATGATTTAAATTTAGAATGTAAATATTGTTTGTAGTTATTTATTACATATTGTCAAGTTGTATGCAAATTATTTGTTAGGCCCATCAGTTCCTCGTGGGAGACGAGTTGAACAACGCGTGCCTTAAAACTCATATTCATTAGGCCCATCAGTTCGTAGAACAACGCGTGCCTCAAAACTCATTCATTAGGCCCATCAGTTCCTCGTGGGAGACGAGTTGAGCAACGCGTGCCTCAAAACAATCTATTACTGTATGTGTGTGCATTATATAACATTAAGTGATTTGTGAATAAGTTTACATCTATGTTTACTCATATGTGGTTACGCACTTCATTTATAATCAATTCAATAAACTTGTTTAAATGTTTTCATAGGATTCACTCGCCAACTTTTTGTTGATCCAAAAACCATTTTTACACATGATACATGTGAACAGGATGAAGTAAGGAAAACATAGGAAATGCCTTAGAAGAAAATAATGAAGTCTAGAAAGTTGTGTAGAACATGTTGTAATTATGATTGTATGATTTCCCTTTAAATTGTAATAATAAATATGAAACGTTATAATAAATGTCATGAGCTTTGATGAAAACCCAATCATGCCCCGATCACCTTTTCCGCTGCGGGTCGGGGTGTGACAGGAGATTCAACACAATGGTGCTTATTGTACTAGTTTATAAATAACTAATACATATTATATTATATTATATTATATTAAAATTCAAAAGGAAAATAACATTAATAGTTTAATATCATTACATGAGATATTACTTTTTTTTAAACTAAACTTCAATGAAACAGGTCTTCGACCCAAATGGACAAAAAGCCATACAATACACAACTCCCGACCCAAACGGGCAAATGGCAAACAACTATAACATATACAACGGGTATCTACACCATTCCCCCAGCTAATATATCTACACGAATATCTATATTTAAACCAACCGAAGCCCCTCGATTTAACCTTCCCTAAATATCACGTGGGCTACGTTTTATCCGTTTGAATATCATCTCTTTCCTTCTTTTCCAAATACACCAACACGTAATAATCACAAGGCCGGTCCCCGTAATAACCTTCTTCGCTTTCTTCCCCAACTGTGAGAACTTGTGAATATCCATAATGTCTTTGATATCAAAAGAGAAATAGGAGGGATTGATTTTTTTTTGTACTCATGAGTTATTTCCATATTATAAATTAGCAACTATTTTATGCATTGTAGTGTTGTACTCCAAGCTTGGGGAGTGTTTCAAAAATAAACTTTGATTTTTCACTTTTAACCTAAACATTTTCATATTTTGTATTTTAACCCCTTTTAGTTTTTTTACTTTTAACCCTAAGTTTTTCATCTTTATAATTTAACCCAACATTTTATTATTGGTTCCCCATACATTTTATCTTTCGCAAGTTTTTTGTTTTACGTTTCGTTCTAAATTTTGCGAGTTAACACGTTGTAGCATGCATGTGAGGTTCAACGTTTTTGCTCTATTTTTTCATAATTGGCAGACTCGTCGCAACGTGTCCATTTTTCCCCTTTTGACAAGTTCACCGCAACGGGCGGGTCCTAAATCGACTAAGTTATTATTTTCTACGTTTTACATTTCTATTTAATTTCTTCGCATTAACACATTGTAACGGGTGTGCGTGCTTCAACGATTTTAAGTCTGTTTTTCGTTCGATATAATTTTTGCCATTTTATCTATTTTTTTGAGTTTTTTTCCGATGTTGAGAGTCGATGTGGTGTGGCATTGGTGCTACTTGGCACGGTTTTATGAACGTTTTTAACCTATTAAAATTTTTACTAATATTTGTTTTGGTTTACCGCTATACTTCCTTTACTTAAAAACTATTTTTTACGTGCATATTTTATGTACGGGTAGGTATAAATATGATTTGTTCTACAACGCAAACTTTTTTTTTATAAACGACTCAGGTCAAATATAATACGTTTTCGTTCAAAGAAACCATTTTTACGTGCATATTTTTATGTACGTTTCGGTAAAAATTCAAGTTGTTCTACGTTTCGAGTAAACTTTTTTGGGAAATAATTCATGTCAAATATAATATGTTTTCGTGTTTATTTTATATATGTTTCGTAAAGTTTGTTTCGAACCGAGTGGAGTCAAATTATGGTTTCTTTTTTCCCATTTTTTTCGAAAGCTCTAATTAATCCCTTTCGATTACATGTGTCTGATTTTCCTCATATCCATTATGTTTTCAATGTATCAGGTGGGTCACATATAATACGTTATGATTGTTCGATATGAATTTGATTTACTTTACGTTTGATCCAATCACAATGCTTATAAATGTTACATTGAGTGCAATTGGATACGTCGAAATGCGTGTTTTCATATAGTTAATGCATCATATAACGTTTAGACTAATCCATCAATGTTTATGCTGTACTCGCGTCGCAACGCGGGCGGGTCTTAATCCTAGTTACTAATAAAAATCATGTAATGGTTTTCGATTTTTCGATGTCATTACTAATAAAAGTCATCTAATGGTTTTAGATACGTAGGCATAAAGTTTTTCTATGAGTTATCACCTTTAAGTCCTCAATTATTTTTAGACGGGTATATCTGTATCTAACTTAAATTAATTATAAAGTCCGCTCAGATAACAAGTATAAAGGTGGAAGGGGTGGGTTCGGTGACTAATGCGGGGAGTTGGGTTTGCCGCGCAGGTATACACCGCCAGTCCCCTGTTTGACTTGGTGAAGTTTGATTATCGGTGGATGGTCACCGCATTTGGGAAGAGGAGAGAGGGGCTAATGGTGGGCCCTACTCTCTTTCAACCGATCACACATTTATTTTATTTTAATTTAAAGAAAAAATTGTTTTGGTGAAACACCTCTAGTGTTGGAGTGCAAAATGAGAAGTGAAGAGGGGAATTGACATGGCATGAGTTGATTGGCTAGGTGGAAAGTTTACCATCCCTCTGTGTTTGAGACCCCTTCCACCCTAAGAATAGGTTGTTGGGTTAATCGGTTTGATTTTGAGGGTTAGAAAACGGGTCATCAAATATCGATCGAGTCATGGGAGGAAAGTTGTTTTTGTTTTGACCGAGTTACATGGAAGTTTACGTGGGTGCACGTTTAGTATAAGACTGTGTCAATTGCTTGTTACCGGTTACTTAGATGGAATTAGTTTTTTATTGTTTTTTATAGTTGCACGTGCATGTCCTCAGTAAGTCTATATATAGACTTCCACAAATATGAATAAAGTTGAAGCTTTCTCCATGTTTTCTTTCTGAAAGATATAATACATACATACTTGAATTTGAGTTGTGTAGTGTGTGTTTGCAAAGGGGCCTAAACCAACATAGTTACCTTTTATTTTTCATTTGTATTTTATAAAAATTCTTGGAAACAATCTTACTTTTGTAAGTAAATATAAATATAACGTGTGAGAAAAATACAGTGATGCGGTTCATGTTAATGAATCCACCGCGTATACATTGATCCATTCCTCAATTTGTAAGCGGACAGTATGATTTCAGTAACCCTCTAATTAGAATAGGTAGAATTCACCTTGTAAAACCTGTTTTTCTCATTTGGTAAAACATCATAAAGACTTCTGCCTGATACGCTTGGTATACATTACCAAATTACATCTCCCTCATATTGATATGGATCATCATGGATTACTGATTATCTATTTAGTCAAATTTATAACTGTCTCTAACCTTTTAGATAAAATAATATATTCATAACAAAGGGAGAGGATCAAATAGGAAGTATGTTTTGGGTAGGAAAGATAGGAAGTAATCTTAGCCGTCCATCTGGAAAAGTAGAAATACAAGTGGGAATGGTATTTTAGTCAATCTTCTTTTATCTATTCTTTCTATTTCCTTCTCTGTATCTTCAAAACTCAGATGTTCAAAACCCACCATCTTCAACATTTCATTCCTTTTCTCTCTCTAGAATTATACATCACGATGTAATTTTTCTTCATCAATGAATGGTTCAAACACTCAATCAACGTGTTATTCGATTTCTTTGAAAAAAACCCAGTTTATGTTTCTATAATTTCTCGTTTTTTTCAATTTAACATGATGCGATGGAACATGGGATTTCTGTTAAAACAGGTACTCCTCTTCTCAAATTTCTCAAACATTTTTGAATTCATAGTGAAGATATCTCTGATTCTACTCTTTCTCTTGATGCATTCATGCGTTTGGGTAAAATCATTAGTTTCAATTTTATTGAGAAATCCATAATAAAAAGTTGCACACCAGGTGTTTGACAAAATGTCTCAAAGAAAAATTGCAAAATACCTTTTAGTTTATACTTTCATTTAGAATTGTGTTTTACAAAAGAATGAAAAAACACATTTTTTGAGTGTTTTTTGTTCCATTGCGTTTTACAAAATAATAAAAAAACACAGGTTTTTATCCATTGCGTTTTACAAAAGAATGAAAAAACACACTTTTTGGGTGTTTTTTGTCCATTGTGTTTTACAAAATAATGAAAAAAACTGTTTTTTATCCATTGGGTTTTACAAAAGAATGAAGTAACACACTTTTTGGGTGTTTTTTATTCATTGCGTTTTACAAATTAATGAAAAAACACAGTTTTTGTCCATTGTGTTTTACAAAAGACACTTTTCTTTTGTGATTTTAGTCCATTGCGTTTTAGAAAGTACACTTTCTTTTATATTTTTAGTCAATTGCATTTTAGAAATAAACTATGTTTTGTGTTTTAATTCATTGCTTTAGAAAAAAAAAACAATTTATTTTATGTTTTTTAGTCCATTGTGTTTTATGATGGTTTGTTGAACTTGAAATGAAACTATATGATAATAATGTTGGAAATTAAGTGTTTTTGAATGAATGTCCCAAAATGGTAAACCACTTGTCCCACATTGGTGTGGAGACAAAGTATAAGTTTATTTATAAGGTGAAACCTCTGCCTAACCAACAAACTTTTTGACATGTTTTACCATAAGTCCTACGCGGGGTGCGCAGGGGGTGCAAATTGGAATCAGAAATTTAGTCCAACTCGTGTGCACCCGCACGTCCTGCGGACACGAATGTAGTTCCAAAATCCGGGCCCGCGTGTTGCTGTTTTTGCGCTCGAAAAACACGAATGCTGTCGCGTTTTTAAACTGTGTTCAGCCATTGCGGTTTTTGATTCGAGGACTGTCTGCGTTTTTTAATTGTAGACGGTGGTTGCGTTTTACACAAAAAAATCACTTCGCTTTTTATTGCGTTTTACACAACTGGGTTTTCAAAATTATTTTTTCGAAATATAGCAATAGCATACTCGTTTTAAAGATAAAAAACGCTCGTTTTTTTGTGCAATTTTTATAAAAAAATAATGTCGTATGAAAAAGTTATTAACGTTTAAAAAATGAGGAGGAATTGGAGGAGAGAGAAACTATTACCTTGGATTGACTAGAATGCCCCTACAAAAACTCACGCGCCTCCTCTTTTTGATTCAATTTAATTCATTTAATCTTAACCTTTGATTACTAAATGGATGGACAAGATTACTTCCCATCCTTCCTAGTGATAGAAATTTATGTTATATCCTAACCCCTCATAACAAATTTAGTAAATAAAAGTTTGTTGAATATATTTATGGTGCGGCTAACTAAGTTATTACATGGTGTGGATGCACCTCTATACGACATAAATCAAAACAAATACCCCTCATTCTTAAACTTACGCATGCACTAGTTTGGCATTCACGTGGCTTACTTATGCTTTTTAAAACGAAGGAATTAGCCCCGCGCCCTCTCCCCCTCTCTCTATATATAGGGAAGGATATAGAAAACTCACTTATGATGAGAAAACCTAGGAAACTCAAAGCTCCCGACATTTTTGTTTTGTAAAAAATCACATGTAATATACATGTTTTTAAAGGTTTTGAGCAAAAAAAATCAAAAAAGCGCCGACTAGTTTTTTTTTAAAAAGAAACAAGTTTTTTTTGTAACATATGTTACATTCATGTGTAACATATGTTACAGCCGTGTTGCTGAAAGCTTGTTTATTTTTTTTAAATATTGATCGGCGTTTTTTTTATTTTTGCTCAAAACCCTTAAAAACATGTATATTAACATGTGTAATTTTGTTCAAAAAAATGTCGGGAGCGTTGAGATTCCTAGGTTTTCTGACTTAGAGGGGTTTTCTCCATATACTTACATTATATATATATATATATATAATTATATGTTATATATTTATATGTAATATATATAATTATATATATAAACACACACACACTCCTGACATTTTTGTTTGTAAAAAATTACACATGTAATATACATGTTTTTAAGGGTTTTGAGCAAAAAAAATAAAAAAAACGCCGACTATATTTTTTTTTAAAAGAAACTAAGTTTTTTTGTACATATGTTACATTCATGTGAACATATGTTACAGCCGTGTTGCTGAAGCTTGTTTTTTTTTTTAAATATCTGGTCGGCGTTTTTTTTATTTTGCTCAAAACCCTTAAAACCTTGTATTTACATGTGTAATTTTGTTCAAAAAAATGTCGGGAGCGTTGAGATTCCTAGGTTTTCTGACTTAGAGAGGTTTTCTCTATATACTTACATTATATATATATATATATATTATGTATATATATATTATGTTATATATATATGTATATATATATATATGTAATATACAGACACACACGAGTAGAAGTCTTGATCCATGCATACAAAAAAAAACTAATATCTATGGACCCCTTCCTAAGCCAAAATATTTGAAAGAAGATGGACTGAGTAAGGAATTCGAGGCCCTACTTTCCATCTGCCCACTAAAAGTGGTGGACTATAGCTTTATACAATTATCAAGGTCATTGGCATATTGCTAGGCATTTGCAAGGAGTCCTTTCATGTCAACAACACTTTCAAGCTCAACACGACGATACTCTTCTTGTTACCATTCCTAAATCAGGCACTACCTGGTTAAAAGCAATCTTGTTCAGCATATTAAACCGTACTCATTTCCATCCAACCCAAAATGACCACCCGTTACTATCAAACAACCCACATATGCTCGAATCTTTCATCGTTCGAATCTCCAAGACTCTTTGCCTCTCATTTACGGTACGCATCTTTACCAAAATCCGTCCAGGATTCAAAATGCAAGATTGTTTATCTTTGTAGAAACCCTAAAGATATTTTTATATCTTTGTGGGCTTTCATAAACAAGTTGAGGGTCCAGGAAATAAGGACTAATTCAATTGAAGAAGTTTTTGAGAAATATTGTGAAGGGGTATGCTTGTATGGACCGTTTTGGGATCACATGTTAGGTTATTGGCGTGAAAGCTTGAAGATTCAAGAAAACTTTATTTTTTAACATATGAGGAGATGAAAGAGCAACCTGATCTTCATTTGAGGAAACTTGCTAACTTTTTAGGGTGCCCATTTTCTCCGCAAGACGAAAAAGAAAATATGGTTGGGGCTATTTTGGAAATTTGTAGCTTTAAGATGATGAGTAATCTAAAAGTCAACAAGGAAGGGAAGCTTTCATATTCCAAAGTAATTAACAATACATTTTTTCGTAATGGTGAAGTTGGTGACTGGAAAAAACTATCTGAACACCGAAATGGTAGAGCGCCTTGACAAGATTTGTGAAGAAAAGTTTGACGGTTTAGGGTTAAAGTTTTAGTTTCCTTTTGTTTGTGTTCTTTTTGTTCTTGAATAAGTGGTGTGTTGGCTAAATTGGTGGAAGTGTGTTTTTTCACTGTAAAATGTGGTTTCCACTAGCTTTGTAGACAAATAGTTATATGTAACTGTGATTAACATAATTATTATTTTTTGAGTTTGTGTTTTAATGTATTAGGTTTGTGTTTTAATATTGAGTGCAAAGATAAATAAGTTATCGTTGCTAGCAATTAAATGCTTGAATTAGCAAAAGTTTTGCAAATAGAAAAGAGGAAAAAAGTACAATGAGTGAGAACATTTCGTAAGTAGAGGAGACAAATCTTAATTAGACAAGAGAGTATTGGATATCTAGCTGAGTTTGCCTCAAAACACTTATTTCAATTTATAAGATTTTCAATAATTGGTGACCCTAACATAGCTTTCAATAATTAACCAATGCATAATTTATTTACTCTTAGTTCAACTTTTGAACAATGACTAAAACCTTACAATTGATAACATAATTTATCAACACTAATATACAGAGGGTGTTTGAGATTGAGTTTAGAAATAATTTATTGATTTATTAATGTTTTGAAAAAGCTAAAGAGATCCGGGGTGGAGGGATTTGCCTCGTGATGAACAAATACAACGCACGGAACATGTCCAAATACCATAGCCACTTGATTTTTTCATGGGTCAAATTTGATAACGCGTGGAGTATATGACGCGTGAAGAATGGAATCATGTGAGGGGATGTGAGGGTTTATTGGTGGGTGTTGTGAGTGATAGACATTTTCACTAAAAAAGGTTGTGAGTGAAGCAATAATGGTTGATGACATGGCGGAGCTTGATTGGAAGTTGTGAGTGAGCGATGAGTGATGGGTGATAACCACCCCTACCCCCTAATAAGTTAAAAAGGTGTTTGGTAATTGTAAAAGTCCTTTTCATTTTGGCTTTTTGTAAAGGAGTAACAAGTTGTTTTGAATTGCAACAAAAACATGGCTTTTAAAATAACTTTTAGCTTTTTGCATATAAAATTACCAATCTAACCTTATCCCTAAAAAATAACCAAATATGGAACAACATAGAAACTTACTATCTTTTTTATCATTTTACTTTTTCCCCTACAAAAACTAATCCAAACACTTTTTCAAAATCTTATTTTAAAAAAGTTATAAGTTAATAAACACTTTTAACAAAAATCACTTGAAGTTTAATAAGCAACCCAAACACCCTCTTAATACACAAATCACCAAAACTATATTAAAACTATCACCAAGTGGAAAATGTGGTTTCCACACAAATAATATATCCAATTATGATTAACATAATTATTATTTATTGGGCTTGTGTTTTAATATTGAGGCAAAGATAAAAAAAATATATGGATGCTCGAAATTATATGCTTGAATTAATGAAAGTTTTAAAATTTAGAAAAAAAAAATGTACAATGAATGGGAACAATTCGTAGACAAGACAAATCTTGAATTAGCTTAGACTATAGCGTGTGGGTGGCATTTTGGGTGTGGTTGGGGGCAACACCAGCTTTCCTACTCGGTCTGGCGTTGGGTTGGGACGTTGCCCCTCTGGCATAGGATTCTGTCTGGCGTGGGGTGGGGGGCAAGGTGAGCTGGCTAGCTTTGATTGGCTGGTCCAATATGGTTGGATTTGGTTGGCTATTTTAGGTTGGTCACGCCAAGCTAGCCACGCCCCTCCACACCCTACTTTTTTTGGGTTGACCTGGTAAAGCTCACCTTCACCACGTGCGTGCAAAACCCCCAACCCAAGCCCCCTACACCCAACAGTCCTATAAGAAAGAGCACGTGTTAGGTTGCTTACTTGCGCTCAAACACATCTCATTATAGTTTATTTCAAGTTATAAGGTTTTCAATAATTGGTGCAAACTAATATGGCTTTCAATAATTAACCAATGCATAATTTATTTACTCTTAATTCAGCTTTCGAACAATGACTAAAACCTTACAATTGATCAAATAATTTATCAACACTAATATTTAATACCCAAATCAACAAAACAAACAAAACTATATTTAAACTATCTTAAAGAATAAAGTCGGTTGCACCGACACCCCAACTTTCAACATTTGTCAAAACCACCAATTTACTTTGAATTTCCACACCAACACACTGTCTTTGAGACTTTATGACCACCACCTCTCTACTTTGTTTTTCCATCATACCCCTCAGCTTTTACGTATTTCCGCCACCACCCCTCTACTTATACTTTTCCACCATCTCTCCTCATCTTTTACACATTTCTGTCACCATCCCTCTACTTTTACACTTTGTATTTTTACTCCTTACACTATCACTCTATTTTTACACTCGTACAACTTTTTACTCCTACTTTTACAAATGTCATCGCATTGTCATTTACAAAATGTGTTAAGCATTGGGTTTTACACTCCGTCACACCTTTATGTTATACACTTTTTCGTAATCGTCTTTTATGAATTGTACTTTACATTTTTTTATAATTGCTTTTACACATTGCGTTTTACGAATCGTGTGTTATATTACTACATGTTTCCACCCGCCGAGCTCATTCGCAACACAGGCGGGCAAAATACTAATTTATTTGAAATACGATAATAGAATACTCAACAGCTTTAGCATATTGTATAGTAATCAACAAAACAAAAAAAATATTTAATACGATAATAGACTAGTCAACAACTTCAATATATTGTACAGCGATCAACAAAGCAAACTATAAGGTCAGGGGGTGTGGCCTCGCGCCACCCCGCCACATCACCAGTTTTGGTGCCCTCTGTCACACCCCAACCGATGGCGGAATCATCAGGGCGCGGTACTAAGCGGTTCAGATTGTTCGAGAGAATCCACAACGACTATTTTTAAATGACAATATTTAAGCGTCAATTTCCTATACAATCAACATAAAATCATTACATAATCATCACGAATTCCATTAATCTCAAACAATTTTCAAAGTCGATTACAATTTATTACAAGTTTCTAAGCAAATTCCTAAGTCGTTTGCAGCGAGAAGAAACATTAACCTGTAACATACGTTAAAATAATTGTCAATACAAAAATGTGTTGGCGAGCATACAGGTTTTGATATAATAGCATAATAGATAAAACGGTGTCGCGAATTTCCACATACATAAACATGATACACATAACATATAAACTCACAAGACAAATTTCTCATGCTATCTCGAGATGCTCGCGCGTTCTTCCTAGCTAGACCCCGTCGGGTGTTAGCCAAACTATAGTACCATACTAGTTAAGGTGAGTTAATGAAAATGTGTCATAGTTTACATGTTCCTAGCATCACGTATAAATATGTATAACAGATATTCGCGTGTGATAAATTAGTTTAGTGTGTTTCGTGTGTTTTGATATAAACATATGTTACACCCAAAAAGTGCATTAAAGCGAAAATGGGTCAAGTATACTCACAGTGAATGCGTAAACAGCAGACACGAGCGAGATGGAGTGAGGAGAGTGTCGGGTCAGCCTGCGCGTAGAATCAGAAGTGTATCAGTCTTCCAGAGTGTTGAACAGTTGGAACAGAGAGTCGTGCGGGAACAGTTCATTTCGCACGAAAATGGAATTTTCGTGCAAAATTTCGTGCGAAATTTTGTGTGGAAATGCCTGTTTTTGTGTCCAAAATCAAGTGTTTTCGCGTCTGTCTTCGGGAAATCGAGTGTTCATCCCTCCAACCTTATGTTACTGATCAACCTTGCATCGGAGAGGTCTTTTGAGCGAGTGAATCTCTTGTATGAACTTGGACTGGACTGTGTGAACCAAGTGTGGTTCACGCGAGCCAGTCCAGATCGCAGAAGTGACTGTTCTTGCGTCTTGGTGCGTTCGGGACTAAACTTCGTCTGAAACAGATGTATTTTCGAGTCTATTTCGTGATGCTTTCGACAGCGCCTCGTTCCACTACTTAGTGAACGAAACATTAGTCGGTCTGATCCGTTTTGGTGTGAAAATCGATTTGATAAAACAGTTTTGTTAGGATAAACACTTGGTGAGTTTGAAACAACAAGGTTTCGGGTCTGAGAAGCCAAGGCTAATTCAAACATGCTCAGTTAAGTGCTAAATCCTTAAGAAAATCAGAAAGTTTTATGAAAAAGATGAAGGTTTTCGTAAAACAGAGAAGTTTAGATGAAAATTGGAGATAATCTCGTGCAAAATCGTTGTAGAAACCGTTATGATTCGTGTGAAAAACGTAGTTTTCTTACTTGGAACAGAGAGAATCAGGCTCGATACCGTTTAGGAGGAATGGCAGCAAGTTGGAGTGAAATGGTGAAGGGTTGTATTTATAGGCGGAGAGAGTGAAGGTAGTTTGGTGATATTTTCGTGCGGAAATCCATATTTTCGTGGGAAAAATGTCATTTTCGCACGAAATATGTCATTTTCGCATGAAAAATGTCATTTCGGGACAAAAATGCAACATTTTCGCACGAAAATAAATTATTTTTTTATTCTAATGATTAAAACACGCACTTTTTACAAAAGGAACCTATGCTAGAAAAATTATAAAAAATTATTAAAAATCCTTTTGTAATGCTTTCGTTCGTATTAGTTAATTGTATTAAGCGTTGCGTATAAACTGCGATAAAGCGAGTTGTTTGAGCGAGAGCGTTGCCAGTATTAAGCGTTTTAGTAAGCGTCTCAGTTCCCAAGTCCTGAGAGAGTCGCGTTGTCTAAGCGAGCAGATAGACTTGGAAACATCACGCAAATGTTTATAGTTTTAACGAGTGCGTGTAAACGTTGTGAGGTGCGATGTAGTGTGTTGAAATAAGCGATGTAGTGTGAAAATATGCGATGTAGCGTAGTAAGCGATATAGTTTACATTATGATCCGAATCTCTGGTGCTAGGCGTAACGAGAGTAACGAGCTGCGAAAATGCGGGTTGTTACACCCTCACCCTCCCCTTGCTCGTTACCAGAGGGGCGCAATCCTCTTGTCGCCAGCGTGCTAACGGCCAATTTTTGGCTATTCTCGAGGTAAATGGTCAACAAGACCGTTGGCAATGGTCGTTTTTAAAATAAATAAATTCTAATATATATACAAACCTAAACACACACACCAATCACAAACTAAAACACATACCAAGCTCAAACTAAAACACACATCACAAAATTATCTCCAATCATTTTTAAAAATGTATTTAAAATTATGACATTGTATTATCTTTTTAAATTATGACATTGTTTTTTTTAAATTACGGCATTTTATTTTTTATTTAAGTTATGATTTTTAAATTAATATATCATATATTAAATAATGTTTAAATTTAAATAAAAATAATAATTAAGTAATGATCGGGCTTTAAACCATTGCATGTAAGTTAAAAACATGGGCTTTAAATCCCTGATGTATCGTGGCGTTGACATGGCACTGAGGTGGCGTGGTAAAACCCCTAGGGACTTTATACCACACCTTGTAGCGTAATGAATATTTATAATACACTAGCCAACAACTTCAATATGTTGAATCATACAAGTTTAGGTGATGTACATAAAAGAAATAATCATATTATTATAGGGTATCTTAATTAATTTCTAGAAGAGTAAAATGTGAAAATCGTCCTGAAGATTTAGACATTATTAATTGTTATGTTCAAAACAAGAATTTTTTTGTAACAAGAAAACGTTTCATTTTTGTTATCATTTTCATCAAATCACTAACTTAGTTAAAATGTATCGTTAACTAATGGACAATTTTGGTAATTTACCCATTTATTTTTCTGTTTTTTTATTTTATAAATTTCTTTTTTATATTTAAATAAAAATAGTTATAAATATAATATAGGATGGACGCGCAAGCCTTCTCACGGTAGTTAGCATGAGAAATGAGCCTATGTTATGTTAAGTGTTTTGGTGTATCATGATATGTAATTAGATTGTTTCCCAAACGCTTTCTCGACTATGCTAGTATTATTCAAACTCGTATGCTCACATTTACTTAATTGTATGACTTGTATTTTAACGTATGTAACAGGTTGAGGATTTACAGCTTGGATGCCTTGGATGTTGCATGCGTAGTTTAGTTTGTTTTATTTAGTTTGTTTTAGAACGTTTGTAATAAAATCTAGGGGAGATCAAATTGGATTGTGTTAAGAGATTTTTTGGTATGCAATGGTTATTTTGAAGGTTTATGAGTTAGATAGTATGGGATATTAAATTGATGTTTATCTTTGAAATGGCTGTTATGGGAATTCTCTTGATCAATCTAATTCGCCTAGTGCCACTACCCCGATGATTCCGCCATCGGTTGGGGTGTGACAGATTGGTATCAGAGCGCCATAACTTAGGATAATAGGTAGAATTGCCATGATTCGACCTAGTAGCATGTTTAAGTACCCGATTGACCTATCTTTGACTTAAATGTTAAACTACTTGCCATAAATGCTTAAAAATGTGCCTTTCCTTAAGGCTAATGCAATAATACACGCTTGGAAAACGCTCGCATCACACCAAACGAGTGATAAGTCGAGAATAGGTGCGAAAACCGAGAACTCTCGACGAGATCATTCACTTCGCGCATTTTCTCGCACGAGATACCTTCGTTGAGTTAGGAGTGACATCCAAACCTCGACGAAAATCTCTATTTCTATCTTGGAATGAAGTTGCTAAGTTAGGGGTGAAACCCGCATCTTAGTAACTAATTCCGCAATTCAATTTTCAATCTCACCAAAGTCTCGGTTACGCCGATGGTTTGGAACACGTATTAACTGGAAGGGTAAACGTCGTTAGCCGCTTGCGGCGAGAACGTTTATCTATTAGGCCAAAGCGTGGGTCCAAATGCAAAGGGTAGTCGAATCACTTTGGCGTGTCAAACTTCTCAAAACCTCGGATACTCCCAATTGATTTAAGCCTATATCGTCGATTTACGCATCATCGAGTTTATTATTATTTATGTGTTTCAAATCTTGAGAATTTTCGCTTTATTCAATTTCTCGCTTTGATGATTTATCATATCATCGTTTTGTCAATTTATCGCATTTACGCTCCATCGAATGTATGCACAACTCGCACAGCTCTCGTAATCTAAAACGCTAATTAATACACCAACTAAACAAATCGCTTAACCCGTTTGTGCCTATGAGGACGTGTGCCTCATACGCGGTATTATCTCGCTTATCTCGCTATTATATATCGCTTATATATCTCGCTTATATCTCGCATCTCATATCGCGCTACGCATTGTTATTATTAGAAGGTGAATACGTGCAAATATGTGCTTACGTGCTCATGTGCTTACTGCTATGTGCTTATGTCTTATGTGTCTATGTGATACGTGCTTATGTGTTTTGGTGCCTTGTATGAATAGTTATAATAAATATTTAAACATAACTCTATTATAATCGAATCTCGTCTAATCTAAATCCTCATATAGATGTCTTCTATGGGATCGCACACCCGAAGGAATCTCCAGCGCAACAACGGCGACAAGTGCATCGCCTCTATGGTGGGCAAGGAAATGGCTAAGGTGATTCTACAGATTGTCAGCGAAATTCAAGCGGTTAGCAGTAACTCTTCACTTGACTCCAAGGGAGATGCCCTGAAATCCCACTTCAGCTTTAAGCAGTTCAAAGCATGTGGACCGCTTGCTTTCTCAGGCACCGAAGGGCCGAGTGCCATGTTCCACTGGTTTGACTCTATCGAGGTCAGTTCTGCCAGAACGGATGTCTCGAGGCGCCGGTACCGGTGTGTTTCAGTCAAGGGCTCTCGACTGGTGGACAACCGAGCGCAACAGGCGTGGGAACGACGAAGCTTACGGACTCACTTGGGAGGAACTTAAGGAAATTATGATCAAGGAATTCTGTCCTCCCTACGAAATCCAGAAGTTGGAGAACGAATTCTGGAATATCAAGCAAGATGGTCCGATAACGCTGGTCTCACTGCTCGCTTCAAACAGTTGAGCATCATCTGTCCTGGTCAAGTGGATACGACCGAAAAGGCAATCAAGAAATACCTCAATGCTCTCCCCGATTGCGTCGCTGACTTTGTTCAAGCAGCACGCCCTGCTACTATCGAGGAGACCTACCAGCTACCGCCGAGATTAATGACAAACGAGTTCAGTCTGGTTACTTTAAAAGCAGCAAAGTCGCAAATCAGGTAATCACCAATCAGCAGCTCCTACTACCGAACAACCCCGAGAGCCAAAGAACAGTCGCCGTGGTCGCAAAAGGGAAAATCCGAGTAAGAACTTTGCTCTTACTGCTCAGCGAACCCTCAGCCACTCCAGTCAGCAGCACCAAACGCACCGCCAGCAAAGCGTGCGTATACTGGTCCTCACCCTATGTGCCCTAAGTGAACATATCATCATTGCCGTTGGAGGAAATTTCCGTTTTTGCACAAACTGCAACATCTACGGCCACTTCACTGTCACCTGCCGTAGTGGTCCTGTCAGCCAGCTCCTCAGGCTCCAGCAGCTCCAGCTTTACCTGCTCCTCCTCAAGCTAACCAGCAGCAAGCTCCAAAGGCACGAGCGTGCTTCGTGTATGGTGATCCAAACCACTTTGCTAACGTTTGCCTAAACCGCACCGTGAAACAAGAGCCACACGCACAGCCCAGCAGCACCACCAGCAGCCTCAGCAGCAACAACAAGCTGTGCATGGAAGAGCCTTCAATCTCAATCACCGCCAGGCCCAAAATGACAACAATGTTGTCAATGGTACGTTTCTCGTTAATGGTATTTGTGCTTCATGTTTATTTGATACTGGTGCCGATAATTGTTTTGTATCGTTAGAATTCGAAAAGGTTTTAAAATGTAAGCGCGCTAAACTCCCAAAGACTTTCGATGTGGAAGTCGCCACCGGAAGAACCGTTACCGTTAACTCCGTTTTACGTGGTTGTAATCTCAATCTCAACAACCATGTCTTCTCGATCAATCTCATACCTATGCAGTTTGGTAGTTTCGATATCATAGTAGGCATGGATTTTTTCTGAAAATCATGCTGAAGTTGTATGCTTCGATAAAATAATTCGTTTTCCTCTCCCTAACGGTGATCAACTCCATGTTTATGGTGAAACTCCCTCAAGGAAGTTGACGCTTTTGTCATGTACTCAGCACACAAATGCTTGCAAAAGCGATGTGTTGCTTTCCTGCTCATATCGTGAACCCGGAAAAAGAAAAGAAGACTTATAAGGATGTCCCCGTTGTTTGTGAATTTCCTAAAGTCTTTCCCGACGATCTACCCGGTTTACCCCCTACTCGAGATGTTGAATTCGTATCGATTTGATTCCAGTCGCTACTCCCGTTGCTAAAGCTCCTTTCTCCTCCATCCTTAGAAATGCGCGAGCTATCAAGCCAACTTCAAGAGCTTCTTGATAAAGGTTTCATACGCCCGAGCACTTCGCCATGGGGCACTCCTGTCCTTTTTCGTGAAAAAGAAGGATGGATCGTTCTGAATGTGCATCGATTATCGTGAACTTAACAAACTCACGATAAAGAACCGTTACCCTCTTCCTCGAATTGGCGACTTATTTGATTAGCTTCAAGGTGCTACTTGTTTTTCCAAGATCGATCTTCATTCCGGTTATCATTAGTTACGCGTGTTGGAAGAAGACATTCCTAAAACGCCTTTCGTACCCGTTATGGCCATTTTGAATTCGTGGTCATGCCTTTTGGTCTTACCAATGCAGCTGCGGTCTTCATGGATTTGATGAACCGTGTGTGCAAGTCTTTCTTAGATCGTTTCATTATTGTTTTCATTTATGATATCCTTATCTATTCAAAGTCGAGAGAGGAACACGCGCATCATCTCCGTTTAGTCCTCGAACTTCTTCAAGGAAATCGCCTTTATGCTAAGTTCTCAAAATGTGAATTCTGGCTCGAAGAAGTCCAATTTCTCTGCCACATCGTTAATAGTCAAGGAATTCACGTCGAACCTGCAAAGATTGAAGCCGTCAAGAGTTGGATTACACCAAAGAATGCTTCCAAATCCTCATTCCTTAGATTGGCGGGTTACTACCGTCGATTCATCGCCGACTTTTCAAAAATCGCCGTTCTGCTTACCGCTTTAACTCATAAAGCATAAACCTTTTGTTTGGAATTCCAATCAAGAGGAAACTTTTCAAAAACTCAAGCGTATGCTATACAATGCTCCCGTTCTAGCTTTACCCGACGGAAACGACGATTTCGTTGTTTACTGCGATGCCTCTAATCTTGGTCTTGGTTGTGTTCTCATGCAACGAGATAAGGTTATCGCTATGCGTCTCGACAACTCAAGATCCACGAGAAGAACTACACTTTCCACGATCTCGAACTCGGTGCAGTTGTTTTTGCATTGAAGATATGGCGACGCTACCTTTACGGTACTAAGTGTACGGTCTTCACCGTCCATAAGAGCTTACAACATATCTTTAATAAAAAGAACTAAACATGCGACAACGTCGATGGGTTGAACTTCTCAACGACTACGATTGTGAGATACGCTACCATCCCGGCAAAGCAAACATCATCGCCGATGCTCTCAGTCGACGAAACTATGTGTACAGTATTCGTGACTCTCAAGCTTGTGTTAAACTTGAAACCCTTATCCGTGCCGCTTAATTCGCCTGTTTTAACGAGAATACCCTTCAAGAAGAAATGAAATGTGGTGCCGAAACTCAGCTTGTATCTAAATCTGATGGTATTTATTACTATCTCAATCGTATTTGGATTCCTAGTCGTGATAATCTTCGTAAGTTGCTGATGGACGAAGCTCATAAATCTCGATATTCCATTCACCCCGGTGCCGACAAGATGTACCAGGACCTTCGTCCTAAGTACTGGTGTCCGGGCATGAAAAAGGATATCGCCTTGTACGTCTCAAAGTGCTTAACTTGTTCGAAAGTCAAAGCCGAACATCAAAGGCCCTCTGGTTTACTCGAACAACCCGAAATCCCGATGTGGAAGTGGGAGAGTATAGCTATGGACTTCGTAACTAAACTCCCGCGTACTTCTTCATGTCACGATAGCATTTGGGTTATCGTTGATCGTCTCACCAAATCTGGCACTTTATTGCTATACGAGAAGACTTTAAGGTCGAACGGTTAGCCCGAATCTACACCGACGAAGTTATATGTCGACACGAGACGCCTCGTGACATCATCTCTGACTGAGACGGTTGTTTTACCTCGCATCTCTGGGAGACCTTTCAATCCGCTCTCGGTACTACTCTCAATCTCAGTACCGCTTTTCACCCTCAAACCGATGGTCAGACTGAGCGAATGATCCGTACCCTCGAAGACATGCTTCGTGCATGCATCATAGATTTTGGTGGTAACTGGGATACACATTTAGCTTTAATTGAATTATCGTACAATAATAGTTATTATACCAGCATTTAAATGGCTCCTTTTGAGGCATTGTATGGAAGAAAATGTCGATCGCCTATTGCATGGCACGAGATCGGAGAAGCACAAATCACCGGTCCCGAGCTAATTCAAGAAACGACGGGACAAGATAAACGCCGCAAGCCCCTACAGTTCAAAGTGGGAGATCACGTTCTCCTAAAGGTTGCACATTGGAAGAGAGTGGTCAGCTTCGGCAAGAAAGGAAAGCTAGCGCCTCGATACGTTGGTCCCTTTAAGATTCTGGAAAGAATCGGTAAAGTAGCCTATTGTCTCGAATTACCGAGGAACTTAATAATGTACATCGACTTTCCACGTGTCTAACCGCAAGAAATGCCTCACCGAAGAAAATCTGCATGTCCCTCTCGAAGATCTGCAAATCAACGAGACTCTCCATTTCGTGGAAAAGCCTGTGGAAATCATGGACCGAGAGACCAAGAAACTCCGAGCTCTCGCATCCCTATCGTGAAGGTCCGATGGGAGGGCAAACGTGGCGCCGAGTTTACATGGGAATTGGAAAGTGATATGAAGGCCAAGTACCTGCACCTATTTGTTACAGCTACTGCTTAATTTCGGGATGAAATTCCCTAAAGTAGGGGAGACTGTAACAACTCGAAAATTCGATTGTTATCTTTTCTTTTGTTTTTCCGTTTATCTATCCTTTGTAAATCCGAGATTCGGTTAATAATAAAGTTTATGTTAATTAATTATGGTATTTTACGTTATTATCACATCTAATCGCTTAATAAATCGCAATCGCCTATCTCATCGCATCGCAAATCGCATTTATTTACGTGGTTTTATGTTATTTATGTGTTATGTGTGTTTGTGGTTATGTTTGCAATCGCTATCGCATCGCTCTCGCACTCTCGAATCGCTAAATCGTACTACTATATCAACTATAACGCTTAACGCTTTAGTTTAACGCTTAATATAACTATCTAATGTGAACCGAATAACCAACGAACTCTTAACGCGAAAAACAAAGGAAATTCTGAGTTTTGGAACAAGTTCGCTCGAACTTGGGTGACCCCAAGTTCGGCCAAACTTAACAAGGCCAAAGAACTCCTTTTCTATCCTCAAGTCCGCTCGAACTTGTACAAGAATGTACAAGTTCGGCCGAACTTAACCTAATACCCTTCAATATTCTTCCAAGTTCGGCCGAACTTATCCATATGCAAGTTCGGCCAACTTGTCTCCCTCAGCTCCCTCTCCTGTAAATACCCAGCTCATTCCTCTCATTTGCACTTGCTGACCAAGTTCGCTCAGAGCTCCCTCATTCCAAATTTCTCGTGTTCTAAGTAAGAAACGACCCGATTTTGACTACAACAACGTTTATCAACATCCAACAAAGGTTTATAACGATTTTGCACAAGGATCTACCTTCGTTTTCATCAAAAACCCATTCTTTTACGTAAAATCTTCATTTTTTCTTCACAACTTCTATTTTTAACTTAGATCTACACAATATGAGTTCGTTTAGTGTTAGCAGAGGCTTCCCAAACACGAGATCTGCAAGATCCCGGCTTGTAAGTTCTAGATCTGAGAAAAACCTTTGATAAATATCGATTTTGACATAAAATACGGACTTTTGAGAATGTTTTGTCATTTTCAGATATGAAACGAAGCATCTATCATTCAAGATCCCAGATCTGGAAGCACAAGGACGTTTATGTTGGTTTACACAAGCCGGACTAACCCGAACGAACCCCGAGTTCACCGGATTAGCCCACGCTTTTGTAAAACGGCTAAAACTGCTCTAAAAGACCTCTCCACCCAAGTTTGCTCAGTAGCACAGGGTTGGAGGGATGAACACTCGATTTACTCAGCAAACGACGCGAAAACGCAAGATTTTGGACCCGAAAACATCATTCGAGTATTCCCGTCGTCGACGAATCACCAGTTCTCCCGAAGTACAAGTTTCGACCGAACTTGGGTACTTTTCACCAAGTTTTCTTGCAAGTTCGCCCGAACTTGCATAGTTTCTAGGAAATATACAAGTTCGCCCGAACTTGTCTCCCCAGTAAGGATTCTCCACAAGTTCGCCCGAACTTGACAAGATTCCTAAGAATCTCATCAAGTTCGACCGAACTTGGTTCATAACTCACCAAAATTACACAAGTTCGCTCGAACATGTGTGTTAACACACAAGTTCGCCCGAACTTGGCCACTGCTCAACTCAGAGTTCACCGTTTCGGCTTTTCGGAAGACTGATGCACTTCTGTCCGTTTACAGGCTGATCCGCGCACTCCCAACCTCTTCGCAGATCTCCTACTTACCTAAAACGCACCCACAGTGAGTATACTTGACCCATTTTCGCGTTAAACGCACTTTTGGGTGTTACATACGTTCCTATATTAAAATCACATCACAAATCAAACTGTTTATCACACGCGAATAATCTGATTCTGTATGCTCAATACGTGATACTAGAAACATGTGACTAGGACTTGTTTCGTTAACTTGCCTCCTTAGCTAGTATGGTACTATAGTGTGGCTTACACCCGACGGGGTCTAGTTAGGATGGACGCGCAAGCCTTCTCACGATAGTTAGCATGAGAAATGAGCCTATGTTATGTTAAGTGTTTTGGTGTATCATGATATGTAATTAGATTGTTTCGCAAACGCTTTCTCGACTTTGTTAGTATTATTCAAACTCGTATGCTCACCTTTACTTAATTGTATTGACTGGTATTTTAACGTATGTAACAAGTTGAGGATTTATAGCTTGGATGCCTTGGATGTTTCATGCGTAGTTTAGTTTGTTTTATTAGAACGTTTGTTATAAAATCTAGGGGAGATCGAATTGGATTGTGTTTAAGAGATTTTGTTGGTATGTAATGGTTATTTTGAAGGTTTATGAGTTTGATAGTATGGATATTAAATGTTGATATTTATCTTTGAAATGGCTGTTATGGGAATTCTCTTGATCAATCTGATTCGCCTAGTGCCACTACCCCGATGATTCCGCCATCGGTTGGGTGTGTGACACGTATGGAAGAAGAAAATCGTATAAGTATAATAAGCAGGTCGGGTTTATGTCACAATCCAAAGCACCGCATATTGATCTGTATTAGTATTCGGGCTTTGAGCAGGAAAAAGAAGGTAAAGTAGCTCTCATTGAGCAACACGTGTCCAAAGAAGGTTTCGTTTATATATTGTATAGATTGGTTAAGAGTAAAAATAGTCAAATGGAGTAGTTTTTTAATTCTTTTCTAATTTCTATATAATAATTTGATTTGATTTGATTTTCAATGGAAATCCAAACATGTGAAATTTAAGTAATATTTTATGTTTATTTCTACGGAAAACATTTTTATCGATTTTGTAGTATGTTAATTTGTAGTTAGGTTTGGTTCTCCAATATACGTTGCTATACGACTTTGCTTAAGATGTAGACATTTTGAATTCAGGTTGTTTAACAGTTTCGTATACATACGGTATTTCCGCCGCAATGCGCGGATCGGTAAACACTAGTTCATATATTATGGTTACAAAAAAACAGTGCTCTTTAGTCACTAGGGCTCCAAATTCAAGACTCTTCTAAGGCTACATGGTGTGGTATAAAGCTCCAAGGGGCTTTATCACGCCACCTTAGCGCCATGTCAACGCCACGTCACATAGGGGGCTTTAAAGCCATTTCCTTTAACTTGCATGCGATGGTTTAAAGCCTCCATCATCATTACCTAATTATTATTTTTTATTTAAATTTAAACATTATTTAATTTTGATATATTTATTTAAAACTTATAATTTAAATAAAAAATGCCATAATTAAAAAAAAAACAATGTTAAATTTAAATACAAAAAATACAATGTCACTAAAAAATCACTCGTCGTCTCCTCCTTTTGCGTCATCGTACAACGGATTTTCACAAAAATAAACTGTGCATCATCGTACAACGGATTTTCACAAAAATAATGTGCTTTAAACGTTCATGAGCACTTAACCGATCTCGTTCAAGAGGCGCTAGTCTGGTACGCGATGTAGACAATTAGGCTTCTTCTCGCAAATAATTAATCGCCTCTTGCGTTACTACGATAAACGTATCGTCAAGAACACCGTCAGATGAGGAGTTGGACGAATCCGATGAAGAGTGAGATGACATTTTTAAAAATGATTGGAGAGAATTTTGTGATTGTTGTGTGTTTTAGTTTGAGATTGGTGTGTTTTTAGTTTGTGATTGATGTGTGTTTAGGTTTGTATATATATTAGAATTAATTTCTTAAAAAAAAACGACGTTGCCAACGATCTTGTTGACCAGTTACCTCGAAAATGCCAAAAAATGGCCGTTAGCACGCTGGAGACAAGGGGATAGCGTCCCTCTGGTAACGAGTAGGGGGTGGGTGAGGACGCCAAGGGGCGCCAAAACTGGTAATGTGGCGGGCTGGCGCGTGGCCACATCCCTTGGCCTAACTAGGGGTGGGGTGTCAATCGTGACATGTTGAATAATTGAACTTGACCATACCCGCATGTTTAAAAGTGTGTAAACCCAAACACAACTCATTTAACCCAATTATCTAGTGGATCAGCATGTCAATGAGTTGTAAACAAGATCTTTCAAGTTGTAAACATGCTAAACGAATTAGAGATTTATAATACTTAGATTGTAAACAGGTTAGCAGATCGTTCGATTAAGCTAAATAAGTCAAACCAATCCGCCCGAATACGGCCTATTAAATCATGTTGGTGCAACTTGTTTCTAAACCCAAACTTACCAAAGCTTCTTACGTACGTTTTTTATTAACCCGCTCTCTCTTCAAAACTTATTAAAATCATAAAAGAGTGTGTGAAAGAGACCAATTTATGCAATCATATAGTCTTTAAAAATTTAAAAAACCGACCATGAAAAATGTTTATTACTAATTCCAAGTCAGCGAACCGGTCTATTTGTGCACAAACCATCCCTGTTTGAGTTTTTCCCAAAATTTACACACTTTTGTTTCGAAAATTCCACCCCTTTTTATCATCCACCGTTCCAATTTCCCCAATAATTCAATCTCTAGTGCAATGGGTTCCACAATCGAGTAATCGAATTCATCTATAGGTAATTTGAAATCGAAATTTTGGTTCTATATTATTTGTTACGCATGCGATGGGTTTCAATTTAGGGTTTTCCCGTTTATATGAATTGGGGGTTTTGTAGAAATCTTGTTACCTCTGCATGTTTGTTTGTTTGTTTGAATGATTGTTGGGTTTATGGGTTTAGGGTTATTTAACGGTTAGTCGGTTTGGATCGAAGTGAAATTGCATGTGGGTAAATTAGGGTTTATGTTTGTTTTGAGTTTATAATTTGTGTTCTTGAGATTAGTTTTGAAAGTGACAGCATTGCGGATGGTGTGTATGACTGCATGGAACTTGAAGGTTTTAGTTCTGTTATGTAACATGATGTAATTGATCCGA
Source organism: Scalesia atractyloides (assembly GCA_947069175.1). Taxonomy (NCBI): domain Eukaryota; kingdom Viridiplantae; phylum Streptophyta; class Magnoliopsida; order Asterales; family Asteraceae; genus Scalesia; species Scalesia atractyloides. The sequence goes on from CAMTDV010000019.1 coordinate 72,213,835, forward strand.
GTACACTAGTGTCGGTTATTAGTTGTTGACGTGTTGTTATATGAACGCGATGATAACATACGGTTCGTAATCACAAGTTAATAATGTAAAGGAAACTTATTTAGGGTCTTGATATATTCGTCGTATACGTAATACACACACGCTTGGTTTTAGATAGTGTGAGGCGCTTCGAAGCGTTTAGGGTTTGAAAGCTGAGGTGTGAGGCGTTTGTGCTATATTGCTCAACTAAGTAAGGTTTATGTACAACCGGAAGCTGCGTCTCTTTCGTCTTTTTTACTTATCAGATTTTTTCTATTAAGGAAACCATTTATAATTTTTTTCATCCTTTTGGTTGTATATACATAGCTATGCAGTTAATGCGGTAAAATATCGGATATCGGTCAAGGACCTATATTTGAGATATAGGTTATCTCGGTGAGACATCGGTAAATTTAGTATAATGCAGAATTTATATATATAGCAATTTAACACTAATAATTCAGTGACATATTGGTGATATATTTTATCGGTCAAATATCGGTGATATATCGGTCAATATCACTGATAATATCGGTACTGATATTCCGACCGTATTTGACACCAATATTTTACTAGGGGACCGATATAACCGATATATCATCGAGATTAACTGCATAGATACATAGTAGCTTCCTTTCAGACCCTAGTTTTGACCCAATGTGCACCTCAAATCTAGGTGGCGTTTTCCAGATCATCTTGTACGCCTTGTGGCTTGTACCTCAGGCGCGCCTTTTAGTCACTCCTCAGATGGCTAATGTAACTACGTCGTTGACTTGATTTTTTTGATATGTATCATTTTTTTTTCTATCTCTAACTATACGTGTTCTCATCTTCATTGACAATTCTTAGGAATGACTTGTGCAGCACAACTGATAAAGACAGAGTTAAGAGAATCGTTAAATTGTAAATGTGGAATCCAGAAGAAATTTTGTGAAGACTTTTGAAACACAATTGGTATAGTCGATAGCTATAGAAAATTGATGATATGAAGACCTTAAGTAGATGCAGGAACAATATTGAAGCGGATAACGTTGTTTTGATTGACGTTGATACTTACGATTTCAATAACGTTATTATACTTGACATACCCGAAAGTCATACAAAGAAACAAGGAGGTTCGAGTGACAAGAGTCAAAAGACTCGGCCTGTGAGGACGTATATTTACATAGACGATGACGACGATGACGGTGATGAAAGCCCTCCCGACGATAACGCTGGTGCGGATATAAACGGTGGAAGAAATTTTGAAAACGGTGCTTCATCTAGCAGAAGATACGGTTCGGAAAATCCATCTCCAGTAAAGCTATCGAAGGGCAAAAGAACGTATTCGGGAAGAGGTTTTAAAACACAACCGGATAGCGATTCGTCGGATGATGACGGTCCCGATTGCGAGTTTATGGAGGATTTTTCGGGAAAGCTACGAGAGGAGTGGGAAAGAGCGTCGTTGAAGAGAAAAGGGTTGTACAGAATGATCATGCGAGTTCTTCCATGCCATACGCCGACACGCGTAGTGAGGTTGGAGTGGATAAAAACAAGCAACATGATCAAGGTTCTAACGTTGAAGGTGGTAAGGATGATCTACCGCTTGGTGAGACGCCTGGAACTAGTAGTGAAGAGGAGAATGAAAAAAATGATTTGGAAATTGCGGCTACCGTTGATGATGAGGATGTCCCGGTTGAAAACTCGATTATTGGCGAACGTGAAAAGCTTAAAGAGACCGATGAATATAAGCGGGCACTAGAAGAAGAATTGTTAGCCAGACAAGAAGCCTTACAAAGACAGGTAAATACTAAATACTACATGTTAGTTTAATTAATAACATAATGACATGATTGGAAAATGGACGGGTTGGGTGACGGGTCAAACGGCTATGTTTTGGTACGGATAAAAAATGGCTCAGTCAAATTCTGTTGATCCAAATTGTGGAAAATTATTATTATGATTATTATTTTATAAATGGTGTGGAAATGTGATTATGAAAAAAAAATATTATTTTATAAACATTCGGTTTTTTGATACCAGGATTAGAATGTTTTATGCATTAAAAATACAAAAAACACGAGTGTCGAGTTATGTTTTTGGTCATTTCATGCATGTGGATGTTATTTTAAATTAAAAAAAAAAACTTGTATTTCTCTTTTGCAGGCAGAGGAAGCTCAGCAGTTGCGTCGTTTGCAGAAAAGAAAAAAAGCTGAAGGCTTACGTTTATTAGACATGGAGAGAAGACAGAAGCAACGTGTGGAAGAAATCAGGGAAAGTCAAAAAAAGGTTTGTAGAACGAATGTCTTTTAGTGATGATGACGATGATAACTACTATTGTTAATATATATTGTTCTCGTTTTCCAGGATGAAGAAAATATGAATTTGAAGGAACAATACCGCACGGAAGTCATACAGGATCTTAAAAGGCTGGAAATTACCTGTCTTGATATGGCTTCGTTGTTGCGTGGTTTAGGAATCCAAGTTGGTAACGGTCCTGTTATCTTTCCAAACGAGGTGGGTTGCATACCTACCTTTGTAGTTATTTTGCATACTCATAACTCTCGTGCAATGCATAAAAGTGTCATTAATCTATGATGATGTTTTCAGGTGCGTGCGGCTTATAAGCGGGCATTACTGAGCTTCCACCCAGATCGAGCTTCAGGGTCAGATATGCGACAGCAGGTCGAGGCTGAGGAAAAGTTTAAGCTTATTTCTCGGATGAAGGAGAAATTTTCATTATAATGTGTTTGTAAAGTTTAAGCGCGTTTATTTCTTCATAAACCCACTAGATCCGGCCTTTGGTTTTTTTTTCTATTTAGATTACATGCTTTTTGCATAATGCATTGGTCTACAATACTTCGATGTGTTACAAAGTATTTGCTTGAGTTTAAACGTATCGTACTTTATTTTACCGAATCGTACCGATTTGTCATGTACACGTATTGGTGTTAAGGTTTATATATTACTAGGTTATTATGTATTTCTTTCCAGTTAATTACATGGATGGTCACCAACAACAGAATATTCGGTCCCTGTTGTTTTTATGTGTTGCATGTTTGATAAGTGTCAACTTTACATGATTGGCCCTCACTCGTCACTAAACACAGATGGTGTATGTATGTTTAGTTTTCTGAAATCACCGACATGAATAATTTTCACCAACGGATCATGGATGAAATTTTAGATCACTAAGAGATCAATGACGAAATATTGTTCGATTCAAGTCCCAATTGATACTCAAACGAACGTAAAATTATGGCTGACTCCACAATATTATTAGATCAAGAAAATTACATAAAAACTTGAATTTCACAAATCTTGATCCATACGCGGTATATATAGCTAACCTGATGCGTTAGACTATAACTAGGATTGTTCGTATAATTATCCTAAAGACATCCAAACCAAACTCATTTAGGAATTAGGATGCTAGAAATTATCTAATCAACTAACTAGGACATGATAATTACAACTAATGATTAAATCATAATCGTATTTAATAATCTATAATTATCAACTCCTTAAGCCTTGCATGCCAAGTTGATTTAATTGTTCGAAATTCCCAACAAGCTCACCCACCGAATATTTACCAACAGAACATTGACAGGATGTTCGTCGCATCTATCTCCTTGGTGAGAACACCTAAAACATGAGATGAACCTGTTTACAAATCTTTATCCTTCAATGCAAGGTTTTCCATAACTACCAACAAATTACAAATGATATTTATGAACATCATTTTGTTGGTGTTTTCTAGATTATTTTAATGACAATCTTTTTATAACTTATTTTGATGGTGTTTTCTAGATTCTTATAGGTTGATTCTAAGTGAAGGTCATAATCATGTATGTTTGAGGTGAAACCAAAAACTATGTAATATAATACTTCAATGTTTAAACAAGTATATGATCAATTTTTGGATGCCTACAACATCAAAATGTGGTTGACCAAAGGTGAACAAATTCAAGGATGCAACTGAGCAAAGAATGAAATAATTGTTTTGAGGAGGGTCACAACATCATTATTTGCAAAAACGGAAAAGGGGGGGGGGGGGGGGGGGGGGGGGTGATTTTCACCACATAGGGTTCTACTACTAGTGCAATGGTATGTTTTGAGAAAGAAAATAATATGTACAAATAGAACTTGCATAGAGAAGGATAAATTCTAATCAAAAACACATAGCCCTTTTCTCATTCTTTAAGATCTCTTAGTAACTTGGGTGTTGTTTATCTCTAAATGAGGCTATTAATGGTTAAGACTTTTTACTGGTTCAATACTTAATGATTCAGACTGTTTGTTTCGCGAGCAGATGTCTGAATGGTTCAGACATTTGCCTCTGAATTGTTAAGCATTATACTAAGTCTAAATGGTTAAGACCTCTAATATGAATTGGTCAAACATTTGCCTCTGAACGGTTAAGCATTATACTGGCTCTTAATGTTTTCAGACCTCTTACTGGTTGAACACTTAATGGTTCAGACGTCTTACTGGTTCAGCATTTAACCATTCAGAAGAACTAATCTGATCTAACTGGTTTAACCCCCTAACTCTATTACAAAACCAACCTCTTACAATTACAACCAACCTAATATTTATTAATTGCAAATGGTATGTAACAACTAGGTGGAGGGTTAACAAAGAATCACAAAGAGGTGGCACAGGATCTCAAATACTTGCACCTAGAGTAGATGTGACAATTGACCAATCAGGAGGCAAAAGAATTCTCATTTGTTTGTGTTGGTTGGTGAGTTTAATAAGTCTTTGTGAAATGTTGAAAAAGGCTATAAAAGTTACAATTATGATAATATTTTGGGAACATTAGGCGTTCAATCAAATTTGGGAAAGACTAGTGATCAATAGAAAGTTTCTGATGAATACATAGAGCGGTCCCAATTACTTAATTTATTTGCATGTAAATCGATTGATAGTTTAAATGCGTGCCCAAAATTATGTCCCTATATCTAAATATTGATATACATTATGAAAAGATCATTGATAACTTATCACATGCGTATTAGTGAAATACGTCTCACCAATTGACCAACGACAGAAGTCTCACAGACAGACTCCGAGCAGGCTTCACTAGCGCTCGTTCCATGCATGCCATCAAAACAAATTTGTTTTAAGTATCGGTATCTCATTCATTTTATCTTTATTTTGAACATTTCTGAGCTCCTTCAGATAACTCTTATCAAACTCATATTAAACATATTATCTAATGTGAAAAAATTCCCAACTAACTTTTGTAGCTGGTTTTTCGCTTGTTTTACATTGGTGGTGAAACATCATATGAAATTCAACTTGAAATATTTGTCTTCTTATAAATTTTAACAAATATCTTTAACTATTCTTACATATAAACATATCTATATATAAACTGCAACATATTTCATTTTTCATGCACGGGGAAATCAGCATAACCAAGCCCTCTACGCGTAGTCGGAAATATGGTGAACAAAAAGCTCGCCAAAATCCCAACACCCAACGGCAAATTCATCATTACAACACTCAAATTCTCACCCGAATGAGGAAACATACACCTTTGCACGTCGATATCGCTAAAAGCAAACACCAAGAACACAACAAGAGAAACAAAAGCATGAACAACATCAATGCCATTGATTTTAAACCTTTTCAACCCCTCAACATCTTCATCATTTGCTTTTATCACTTCTTGATCACAACAATGGTGGTGAGTTCCATAAGAACCATAGTTAAATATATAAAACCCTTTGAAGGTTGCAATACCATAGTAAAGTTTATTATCAAAAGGGTCAATGAAGCTGTCAGTGAAGGAGGATAAGAAGCAAATAACTGACGAAACGCCTATTAGCGACGTGGTGAGATAGCGGTTTGCTGGTATGCAAGTGGTGCCACTATTGGTGAATGATGGAGTGAGGGCTCGGAAGGCTAGAACCATGCTGGTTGGAAGGAGGTTGGCTAGATTGGATGCAGCGGCTAAGGTCTTGTGGACCGGGTGAGTCAAGTTGCGGCAGTTTGGCCGCCTTGGCCTGCCGGAAGGTCGGTGTGGTGGTGGCAAGTGTTCTTGTTGTGGAGATTGGTTAGCCATGGTGAATGAAATAAATGGGACTGTTTCTAATTTATATTTATGTTCAACATGGAGTGATAACGTTATTAATTTAAACTTACGGTTATTGTTTGATAATATTAATACAAAAAGATCATATTGTTAGAAATTTAACAATGTAATAGAAGATAATAGTATCCACACGTTTTCTTTGCCGAGATTATGATCATTGATGTGTTAGAAATTTAGAGTTTTGGACACAAAAAACACGAGTGTCGAGTTATGTTTTTGGTCATTTCATGCACGTGGATGTTATTTTTTTTCAAAAGTATAAGTTTGGCTTTCTATATATACTTATATATTTTGTTAAGCTCAAATGTTAAAAATATTTGAGACGAGGGCAAGATAAAAAAAAAACCGGGTTCTACCCACCTTATAATATAAACTCATCAGACTAACTCCAATGCATCCTTTAGAGATGCCCTTGGAGGCCCTTACATGCCATTGCCCATTGTAAAATTCCATCCTTAGAAGCTCTTAAGAAGTATGCCCTTCCATAAGGGCTTTGCTTTTTGTATGTGGGTAAGGAAAAAATGTTTTAATAGTGAAAAGATTCATTGACAAATCATTTTATAAAGTTAGATAGATTTGTTGGTGAAGTTTTGTGAGGAAACTTGGCGTAGGTAAATACTTCACTGGCGGATCACTAATACTCTTTATCGATGGATCACAAATGGAAATTTTACGATGGATCACCAACGACTACCTCATGCCGTAATAATGATTGATATCGACAGATCACCGATGATGTGCCACTGACAAATCTACGACATGAAAATGATCGGTAACAAAATGGATAAATAGGTATTGAAAAAAGTAAATATAATTTCCAAATTATTAATAAGTAACATTTTAGTGTTTCATGGAGTTGTACTCCAACAACATAAACATAAGGGAGTTTTTTTTTAAAGTTGATTTATCATTTCTAAACCAAAGACTTTCATCCTTTACATTTTAATCTTTTAATTTTTTTTACTTTTAACCCAAAGTTTTTCATCTTTTTCAATTTAACCCCAACACTTTTATTTTCACTTTAATCCACCATAATTTTCATTTTTGCAAATTTTTCATTTTACGTTTCGTACTAAATTTTGCAAGTTAACACGCCGCAACGTGCATGTGGGGTTCAATGTTTTTTTCGTCTATTTCCCCGCATTTGACAGACCCGTTGCAATGCGTCTATTGTCCCTGGTTGACAGGTTTGTCGTAACGTGCGAGTCCTTTTATTCTATGTTTTACGTTTTAGTCTAATTTCTTCGCATTAACATGCCACAACAAATGTGCATGGTTCAAAAAATTTACGTTACTTTTCGTTCGATGTTATTTTTACCTATTTATTTATTTTGTTTTTACGAGTTTTTCCGATGTTGGTGATCACTAGCAGTGGTGTAGTATTGGTACTACTTGGCACGGTGTCATGGTTTATGCCCCGCCGTAATGCGCGCGGGGTTAATATTGGTTTGGTAAATTTTGTAACAAAATAGAGATTTAAATATGAAAAATAACAACTAATATTCTTTTTAACAAAATTCATTGTAGAATACCTATTGTTTTTAGTAGTATAGATTATTTTTATAGTAGTATATATTATATCATCACATGCCGATCTCCGTTATGGTTTGTTGTATTTTTTGTTGAGTTCCTACTTAATTTAATTTTGGTTTCGTATGGAGTACGTTGATATATTGAAGCGTTGAATTAATATTGTTAGCGTCAGGGTTTGCCATTGTAATAGGGTTTGCCATTGTAATACAAAAACGTTTGCAGTTTAAAAAAATGGTTTTTTTTCTTATAGTGCGCAAACACTTCCTAGGATTCGTCGATACGTGAAAAGAAAGTAATTACAAATTATCAAATTTACACAATTTATCTTTAAAAATAAACTGTAATCTATCTTAATCTCTAATAAAGAACAGATTTGAACTAGCATAAGGAATGCTTACTTGGCAACCAATGAGCTATGCCAACTCAGCTTAGCTTACTCCATTATTACATCATAAATCTCACTTTTATTTAATTAAAATACATCATTTAAAATACATAATAATTTATAATTTACTTATTTAAAATACATAATTGTTTTCCCTCTTCGTTTAAATTAAATTTCAAAATTAAAACATATAAAATATATGGGATTTCAATAGACCATTTCAATTTCAAAATTCAAACATAATATCTGCTCTCTTCCATACAGGAAAACCTAAATTTCAAACACCCCTGATCAACACTCAAGATTTGCATCTACAAGTGAAGAATATATTCCTTCACTCTCAACAACGAAAATCACCTATATTCTTTGTCTAAATTCAAGCTCTAATTTCCACTTCTCACCTTAATCGCTACTCTCAGAGCTCAAATTCTTCAATCAATCGGAAATAATGGCGTTCTGGTGGCCTCTAGTCGTCATAGCATTCGCTTACGTCATCTGCAAGTTTCTACTCATGCTTATACCTTCTATGTTTTCAATCGACGTCGATGCATCCGATGGTACATTGAAATTACGTTCAACATTTCTCTAATAGTTTTGTGTTTGATTTGATGTAAATGCAGTGATTGTGTTGTTGGTTTGTGATGTGTTTGATGGATGATTGTTGTGGTAGATGATGTGTTTGAGTTGTGCATTCACCTGCTGTTAGGTGCATTGATTTTGTAGGATGACGAAGTCAAGTCAGATGGCTGGTGTTTTTCTGGCCATTATGTAAAATGTGACAAAGTAGCAGTGCTTTTTTTAATCTTTTGTTTAATCTGTTCATGATTTAGTATTAATACTTGTGTATCTTTTGTTTAATCTTTTAGGCCTAAAGCCATAAACTTGAATAAAAATTGGTTTATTCAAATACATTAGCTGATTTTGTTACTGGTAAATGTGTTTACATTTCTAATTTGAGTAGTTAGTTTAAGTGTTTAGCTGATTTTTTTATTGATAAATATGTTTATATTGCTAATTTGAGTAGTAATTTTAGGATTTTAGCTGCTTTTGTTAACTTCTATCAAGTAATTTTTAGTCGTCAGTTGGTTAGGTTATGTACGTCGTCCAGTTGTGCGTTTTGCTTAATTTGATTAGTTTGTTGTTTCAGGATTGATAAGAGTTCAGTAAATTTGAAATTTAAAACTCACAGGGATGGGGATATGGGATATGCATTTAATGCAGCTCAGAGCTTCATATCAATCTCTTACTCCTCTTCTCAATTCGTATAAGCTTCTATCTTCTCTCCATTCTTCACTTTCAGCTGACGAATTCAAAATTTGAATTTTCAATCTCAATCAAAACCATGTCAGTGCCAGTTTAGAATAAAAATCCGAGTTCCATTGTTGATTTGAATGCTGCGCGATGTCACACCCCAACCGATAGCGGAATCATCGGGGCGCGACACTAGGCGAATCAGATTGCTCAAGAGAATCCACAACAACTATTAAATGACAATATTTAAAAGTCTAATTTCCCATACAATTAAACAATATTTCATAACAGTCATCACGAAATTACATGTCTCTTAAACGATCAAAATCCGACAACCTAGATTTATTTAGCGAGTTTCTAGGAGTACTATACGTTTTGCAGCATAAGCTAAATCCATCAACCTGTCACATATGTTAAAATAAAAGTCAATACATAGAGTAAAGGTGAGTACACAGGTTTGATAGCATAATAATAGCGATAAAACGTTTACGCATAACCAGCATGTGACACGTAGAGAAAGTGAATCTAAATATGCCAACAATAATGATACAAGCTAACCAACACAACTGCGAGGTGGAGTATGCGCGATACGTGTTTACAACAGCAAACACGCACATAAAGTTAATATGCGAGCCTTAACAACCCCCGAACCAATCGGGTGCTGAGTCCAAACTATAGTACTATCGTTGCTAAGGGTGGTCTGCAAGTCCTCATTATTTACACATAGCAAACAAACATCCAACGATTCACGTATAACATGCAAGAGCGGTTAGCGTTTTAAGAGTTTAGCATTGTGTGTCGCGTGTTTTGATATAGAGACGTATGTAACACCCAAAAGTGCGTTTAAACGTAAAAGGGTTTAAGTATACTCACAGTTCGTGCTTAGCAAGTAAACACAATCTGCTATGAATTGAAGGGAGCGCCTGGATCAGCCTGTAAGCGAGAACAGAAGTGGATCAGTCTTCCGAAGTGCTGAAACAGTTAGAGTAGAAGTTTGGTGGTATAACAGGGTAGTTCGAACGAACTAGTGCTAGTTCTTACGAATTGGTAGTTCGTAGGATATAGCACTGGTTTCTACCAAGTGGGTAATTCGTACGAATTAGTGCCTAATTCGTACGAATTAGTCAGTTCGGTGCGAACTAGTCTGTTAGGTGTTCAAAATCAAGTGTTTTCGCGTCGTTCGTCGGGGAAAATCTAGTGTTTTCGCGTCGTTCGTCGGGGAAAATCGAGTGTCCATCCTTCCAACCTTGAGCTACTGAGCAAACCAAAAGTTGGGGAGGTCGTTAGAGTAGTTTAGTCACTTGAAAGAACTCGGACTGGTTCGTACGAACTAGGTCTAATTCGTACGAAACAGTCCAGTTTGCACAAAGTGACTCTTGAGTCTTCATGCGTCTGGAACTGAGTTTTCGCTTGTAACAAACGTGGTTTCGAGTCCATTTCAGGCTGATTTCGACCCTACTTCGTCCCACCAAGTAGTGAACGAAACACATGTCGGTTTAGTCCATTTTTGTGTGAAAATCGAGTTTAGAACAATTTTATTTAGATAAAACACTTAGTGAGCTTGAAACATCAAGGTTTCTAACTTAGGAAGCAGAAGCCAACCCAAATACACTCGTTTAAGTTATAAATCCGAGGTAAAATCAGGAGGTTTTATGAAAAATATGAAGATTTTCGTAAAAGAAGAAGTTTTGATGAAATCGAAGATAAACTCGTGTAAAATCGTTGTGATTTGTTGAAAATAGATGTTCCTTACTTGAAAACAGAGAAAAAGGGTCGGGAGCGTTTCTGGTGCGAAGTGGCAGCAAGAGGAGTGTATGTGGAGGAGCATGGCATTTATAGGAGATGGTGATGGAGGGTGGTGGAGGGGTAATTCGTACGAATTAGGCCCCTAATTCATACGAACTAGCCACCTTGCATGGGTTGGTACTTCGTACGAATCAGGGGTGTAACTTGTACGAATTAACTATTTTGCCTCGAATCGTTTCCAATTCGCTCGTTGGCTGTTCGTTCGGTGATTTAGTTTGATTAGGTAGTTAGGTTTTGTTCGTTAAACGTTTTAGTGAGACGTTAGGCGTTGCGTTAATCAGAATAATGCGATAAAGCGAGTTGTGTGAGCACGAGCGTTTGAGCGAGAGTTTAACCATATACCAAATATAAGCATAAATAACATACAACATTGCATAGACCATATAATTAACCGTGTTTGCGATTGTGTGATAAGCGAGATTGTAGGCATGAGTGGTTACCAAACAAACAAACACACTCGGCATATAAAGTAGCGTAAGTTACTGTGATTCATGTGGCGTTAGCGTTGCGAGTATAAAAGTGTTTTAAGTGTAGTCTTATGCGGTGTGATGCAATGTATTTAATAAAACATATTTCTATTATTTATCGAATATCCGATTACAAGGACGGTTACAAGACAAGAAATAACAGTTAGTATGGAAACAATCCGAAAAGTCGGGTTGTTACACGCGAGACATGTGAAAGTTTAAGTCGCGAATTATCTTGGTTGATGAGAAGGTAATGTCTACATGTGTTTTCCGTTACTGTAAACATCATTGCATGAATATATATGTCCAACGAATTGGTCGTTTTGCAACCCTATTGCAGCCATAACAACTTGGTTGTTTTGCATTTTCTGAGCCTCATGAATTGGTTCGTAACTGTGGTTAGGAATAGTAATCTAACGCCTGTTAAATAACAACCGTTAACTAGGAATAGCAGTTGTGTTTGGTTTAAATGGATCGTTGTTAAATGGAGGTTGTGATGAGTTATAAAAAATTAAGGTAATATGTTGTTGTGGTGTGCCAGTTGTGGAGGATTGCAGCTTAGTACCTGCAACCCCTCTTGCAGCCATAACAATTGTTAAATAACGACCGTTAAATAATGATTAATGAGTTGTGTTTGGTTTAAACGGATTGTTGTTACAAGGAGACTGTGATGAGTTATGAAAAAAATAAGGCAATATGTCGCCAAGTGTGGCAGCTATGGAGGATGGCAGCTTAGTACTTGCAACCCCTATTGCAGCCATAATGGCTTGGTCGTTTTGCATTCTCTGAGCCTCATGAATATATTCATTGTCGTCTATTTGTATACAAAATCATGTACACTGAAATTTAATGAGCAAATAGGGTTGTAATGCTAACAAGCTATGATTTATGATGGTGGAGCAAATGAGTAATGGTGTTATGTTAGGCTTATATCATAAAGTTTATTTGACGAATTCAAGTTTTGTATTCGTCAGCTGAAAGTGAAGAATGGAGAGTAGGAGAGAAGATGAAAGTTTATATGAATTGAAACAGGAGTAAAAGATTGATATGAAAGGTTCCTGATGTGCAGTAAATGCATATACATATCCGTATGAGTTTTAAATTTCAAATTACCCTTCATATATGTTATTAACGATTGTGAAATAACGACCGTTAAATAGTGATTTAATAGTTTTGTTTGGTTTAAATGGATTGTTGTTACAAGGAGGCTGTGATGAGTTATAAAAATATTAAGGCAATATGTCGTCATGGTGTGTGCAGGTATGAAGGATGGCAGCTTAGTAACTGCAACCCCTATTGTACCCATAACGACTTGGTCCTTTTGCATGCTCTGAGCCTCATGAATCTGTTCATTGTTGCCTGTTTGTTTAGAAGATGTGGTAGAATTTTTGTGATTTATAGAATAATCTGTTCATTGTTGCCTCTTTATTTGCAGTGAATTACAGTAACAGTTGCATCACGAAGTTCATGTTTTTCGCATCGCCTACTTGGATAATTGGAGAAGAATGGAGAGATCGGTGGCATGCGATACGTGAGGATCATGGCAAGGATAAAGATAAGTGTGACGAGCCATCGAGGAATTACGACCAAGAGGAAATAGAAGTCAAAATAAATTGAAGAATCAGAATCACTGTAAGTTTCTTAGTTCAACTTTTTATTTTTTGATAAGATTTTTATAAATGATTTGTGATTAAATCTATATTATGAGTTCAAGTGATCTACCACATGTTGTTAAATTATTTTTAAGTAAATTATCCAGTTAATACGCGTTTGAATCTTAGTGATATAGGGTTATAGATTCGTATTTTTGTTTGTTAAAATGTCTATTGATGGTGTTGCTGTAGGTACGGTTAACGAGAGTGGGTGGTTTGAAAAAGGAGGCAGGTACGTCTACTTAATGAGCCATTCCAGTTATTACATTGAGTCCAGTTATTACATTGATTTATGTTCCACCTTTTAAATGGTTGTCTGTAATACATACTGGCATGGGTATCTGTATCAGAGTTATAATTACAGGATGCAAATTGTGAGACAGATAATGATATAGTTTTGTAAGTCTTCATTATTATTAATCTTATTTAATTAATTATATGGTATCATATAAAGTTCTCATAAGTTTTATTTTATGCAAAGACAAGTGTGTTATGCTCTTATAAATGATTCTATAACTACTAATGAATTCAAATAAAATACAAAACTGGTAATAAAAAAATAATATTCTATGATAGCAAATAAAATGACCGGTTAGTATTTTATGGTATCCAACCATCCACTCAAATATTAAAGATTTTTCAAATGACTAAAGAGATTTAATTATAATTGGAAGTTTTTTATTTTAGTATCTGGTAACTTGAGTTTATATTTACGATTAGACACTTCCTATTAAGTTTACTCTATCTTCCATGGTGTAGTAAAAGGAGATTTAATTATAATTGGAAGTTTTTTTGGTTTCGTACTCATCTAACTAAATATCGTTAACTGTTTTTCTTATTAACTTTTTCTTATTATTATTATTATTATTATTATTATTATTATTATTATTATTATTATTATTATTATATTATGTGTAGGACGAAGATTCCCTTTTCAAAGATGATGAGTTATGAAATCTGCATATAGTGAGTTTATAGAATCTTTTATGTGTCATGCTGAATTTATATAGTCTGATTTGTGCTATACTGAATTTATAGTTTTATTTGTGTTTAACTGAAATTACATAATTTGATTTGTGAGATATTTGATAGATGGAATGTTTGGAATCAATAGGTTATTTTCGTATGTCATACTTTGTTAGGTAATTGATCTCTGATAATTAAAAGGTGTTTTATTCATTCGATAAGTTATGTTAGCAATATAAGGGTAAAATTGTCATTTCACCAATTGATTACTGATAAAAAGATTGTAACTCTACAAAAAACAAAGTCCAAATTTTATTCATTCGATATTAAGTCTAAATTTTATTCATTCGATATTAAATGGTGAATGACAAAATTCTGATTTTGAAAAATATTAAACATTACACGCTACAATTAACACTTCCTAGGATGTCTATGACTCTCCCCTTCTTCCATGCAATTTCATTTTTTCTTTTAAATTGCAGATCACCTTGCATATCGCAAGTCTTCTGATCTCAGCAGCTGTGTGATAAACTCTTCTGCTTTATCTTTGAACTCTGATGGAGTGGAATGGATACGTTCATCCAGCAGGGCAATGCTACTCCAGGTTTAGTTGTAATAATTGTCACTCACGTTAGCAACTTTTTGGTTGAGTTCTTCATATGTCCTCTGTTCTTGGAGTGACCATCATGAAAATTGCATTTTAACAGCGTTAGTATCTGACTAGTGGTAGAAGGATCTGTTTGCCATTTAGAAAGAGTGTGAGTTTTTTGGATGGTTTGTTTTTGGACAAACAAATTTCTAAAAGCGAATTGTTGATGTTTTCAACTAAACTAATCATGAGCCTTTTTATAGTGTTTAAAATGTTTTATATCTGTTTTTGGATGTTCAAATTTTGTCCTTTGGGTTTCTAGATATTTAATTTTATTTGCTTTCCCATGAAAATTCATTTTTGAAAAGTTTTGCATTAAATGCACAGATTTTTTGAATATAAATGTACATGTTTATATTAAATGTACACATTTTTCCCTCTTAAATCATTAAATGTAAATGATTTTTAAATGTAATTTTTTATTTAATGCTTTCATTTAAATCCGACCTTTGGGCTGTTAGATATTTCACTATATAATATCATTGCCAATTCAAAGGTTATTTCATCATACATCGATTCATTCAATGAAACAGTAGAGCAACTGTTATTATTTTGCATTTGTTCTTATAAATACATTAAACTGGCATCATATACTTCTGCACCATCTGACGAATTCGAGGAACGATTTATTAAACAAATTGAATAATAGGTTTATGCTGATAGGTCTACTCTTCAAGAGCTGAAGAGGTGTTTTAACGGACTACAACTTGGTCTGCTGACGAGAGACCAGGTTTCAAGAGACCTGAGGAAGATGCCGACGACTTCCGTTCGTGACCTGTGTATTGCAAGTAATATAGAGT
Organism: Scalesia atractyloides; assembly: GCA_947069175.1. Taxonomy (NCBI): domain Eukaryota; kingdom Viridiplantae; phylum Streptophyta; class Magnoliopsida; order Asterales; family Asteraceae; genus Scalesia; species Scalesia atractyloides. Next base: position 72,229,444 of record CAMTDV010000019.1, read on the forward strand.
GTGGAGATAGAGATCCGAGTTCATGACAAAGATCAAGGACATACATCGAGAGGTTCAGTGCTCGATGATTTGAAATTAAAGTTTCTTGATTCTTGCTATTAGAGTTTAAATTTCTGATTAGTTTTCTTTTTTCATATGTAATTCGTTTGAAAATTTCTGTCTATGATGAATGATATTGGATTTTAGTTTTCTAATATGTTTAGTTTTTAATTATTTTTAAGTTTTTTGAGATTTCAAATTGTGTTTGTTAGGTCCCTGACTTCGGCTATTCTCCTAATCCACAAAGTTAAGTATCGATATTAGAAAAGTAAACTTAAAGTTTTATATGGTTGTTAGCTTCATGAGTTCATATATGTATGTATCTATACGTGTTGTTCTAACAGTTGTAATCTTTCACAGGATTTTTCACTAACTGAAACAAATGGATTTTTTACTAACTGCATTCAGTGGTTGTAAGGTATGTAATAGTTGGTTATTATGATTACAAAATATTATCATGTCTCATCAAATATTTGCTAAAAGTCTATATTACACTGATGTTTGATTTTATGCTCTATAAATCGATTGCAAACAGTATTATATATGTGTCCATGACAGACCAAAATCTAAGTCGTATGATCCAAACTGTAATATTTTTTACTACTTATAGATGTGATTACAGAAGTTCATTTCATTTTTATATTTTAATTTTATTTTTGTGCATCAGGAGATTATCGAATACAAAGATAGTGTGATGAGGCATGAACATGGATGCTCTTTTCAGGTACACGATTGTTTTATATGTCAATAACATACATCATGGTCCGTTAGTGGTTAATTAATTATATATTGTGTGTTTAATTTTGTTTCACTTGATCTGTTGATAGTTAGTTGTATGCTAGGTTTGTAGGTTATTTTTTACTGTAGTTGTACTTATTTAAATTGGTTATGAAGAAACAAGTGTTGATAACTTTTGTTAACACTCTAATGGTGTAAATATAAATGTACATTAAATGCACGTTGTTTTTAAATATAAATGTACATGTTTAAATTTAATGTACATGTTTTCCATCACATTTTACTACCAACATACATTTCTTTCACATCAGTTTAGTAATAACATAAAATGGCATCATACAATGTTGCACAGTCTAATGATTTAAAGCAGCGCTTTATCAAGCAACTTGAGGAGCAAGTCTATGCGGATAGAGCTACTCTTCGAGAGCTGAAGAGGTGTTTTAATGGACTGCACCTTGGCCTGTTCACGAGGACCAGGTTTCCAGAAACCTGATGGCTATGCCTTCGACTTCCGTTCGTGACCTTTATGTCGTCCGTAATATAGAGTGCGATGATATAGACGTGGAGTTCATGGCAAAGCTTAAGGATATACATCAAGATGCTCAGCACTCGATGGAGTTGAAGCTAAAATTTCTTAATTTTTGCTGTTAGATTTTGAAATTTCTGATTGTTATTGTTAGATTTGAAATTTTATTAGTTTAGTACTTGATGTAACTGTTGCATTTCTTAATGCCTTGTATTGCAAAATACATCAGTTTATCGTGTTCAGTTTGTATAGGATCTGTTATTTTTAGTTTCGTTTTCCGTAGAATACTTCGTCTTTTGATTCAATTGTGTTTTGCAGTTCTTGAGGTAGAGATTCAGAGATTTTCAACCGTTCGAAGCTACTGGATTGAAGGTCGAAGTCAGAGAAGCATTCGGTTCGCATTCGTGATGACCGGGTGTCTTTACTTTCGCTTTTTCTTGTAACCATTTTAGTTTGATTGAATATACTTTGTTTTCGATGTTCTTCATGAATGTGATAGGCTAAATTCATTATACTCCCTAGATTGGATGATTGATTGCGTAAAGTTTTGATTTTTATTTTGGATTTATGGATTCTATGGATTATTTATGAATTGTAGGCGATTTGTTCTCTTGATTAGATGTATATGCATGCTTGATAGTGTTTGGTTAATGTTTATTGCTTTACATGAATCTTGGTGACGGTCTTTATCACATAATAGAGTCATGTTAGGTCCTAGTTTTTGGTGACTGTCTATATCACGTAATATAGCTAGAGTCTTTAGGGTTTTCGTGCACAATTAACCTTAAAAGTAATATTCAGTAAACTTATAAAATCAAGTTCTACTAATCGTCAATAGCTGTGAGGTGCGAGATTATTGCTACGTCTAAGTCATTAAGCCGCAAGGTAGGAGCTTTCTTAGGAAGTAAACCCGTTGGCTATTGCCTAGCAAGTCTAATCGAGAGTCCGAGTTTACCTTAGATTTAGATCCTGTGAGGGAGTGAATCACATAAGGTACTTTCATAAATCCATTAGGTGTCTTGTGAGAGAGTCTAATAACCGGTAGTCTAAACAACCTCTAGGGTGTCACAGCGTGCTCTTGAGAAGGGTTAGGAGTCCTTTAGATATTCCGAAAGGTGCGAATTTTATGATCCCGGTTCCATAGTTGACAACTTCCTAATAGAAATCATTACCAAAAGCAATCAGGATTCAAGTCTAGGTAGTGTTTTTCACCATCAGAGTAAAGTCCAACTTAATTCGTGCTCTTAGTTAATTTAGTTTAATTTTAATCGCTTTATTAGGAATTTTTAGAAACCCCCCTCATAAACAAACAAACATTTTAGTATGTGTCCGTCAGAGTCTAAATAGAGTAATTAACTTAATCAATAGAGTCTCGTGGGTTCGATATCCGGACTTACTTCAGTTATACTAGAGTCGATTGGTACACTTGCCGGTTAGTAGTTTAATGTGTTTCTAGTGAGTCTAGAGTATTAATTAGAGTCTAAAGTTAGGTAAATTTAGTTGTTTTTACTAAACTATTTTTAGCACATCAAGTTTTTGGCGCTGTTGCCGGGGACTCTTGGCGATTGCGTTAATTACTTTGTTTTGACTTTCTTGATATCATACGTGCTATTTGTCGTGTTTAAGTCGTAGGAGTCTAAAATAGTGTCAATTTCTTTTTATTTTTGTCAAGTCGTTTTTAGAGTCTTCTTACTTGTTTATTTATGGTTTTTCAGTGGATGCCCCATACGCGTTCGCAAAGACCTCCGCCGAAGCCACCTACGGACAAGTTTTCCTTCTCGTCTTCTCCGTTAAGGTAAGTACTCCTATACCATCATCTTCCACCCATTCCGACTCTTCACTTCACTCTAAACCACCGAACTTTGACTTCACACCGAAGTCTTCACCACACAATTCCCCACCACCCTCCCATCCCCAAAGTCCACCACACGTTGTCCAAATGGCCAACCGAACTGTCTACCAACAAGCCACCACCGGCTTCACTGGTGCTAACTCACCCATCACCCTACCGAAATCACCAATGAAAAGTCTTGGCAAATCCCATCCTACATCATGACCGCTATCACCAACTCTTGTCAGTTACACGGTCGTGAGGATGAGGATGCGCCGGCTCACATCAACCGCATCACTCGTCTGTGTGGCACTTTCTCTATTGAAGGTGTCAATCTTGATGCTCGCTATCTACTAGTATTCCCATTCTCACTTGCTGGCCGCGTAGCCGTCTGGTTCGATTCGCAGCCAGCAGGGTCTTTTACCACATGGGCAGGTTTACGGGATGCTTTCTTAGCCAAATACTACCCACTCGCGAAGGCATCTCGTCTACGCGATCAATCCATTCGTTTCGGATGGAACCTGATGAGCCGTACCACCTGGCCTGGGAGAGGTTTCAAACCCTACTTGCTCGTTGTTCGCAGCATGGCTTGTCAGATTGGGCACCTGTAGAAAAGTTCTACAATGGTCTCACCCCCGAGATCCTAGCCCGGTTTGACACTTCAGCTGGCGGGCAACTTATGGGCAAGAAATCACCAGTCGAGTGTAATGATCTTTTTGAGATTTTTGCCCATTCCAACATGGATTATAGTGCTGCCAGCAGGACTTCCATTCATGTGTCTAGCACCTCTTCGACCACTCGAGGGGTGAACCAAGTTGGCTTGGATTCATCGGTGGCTGTTGTTCTAGACAGGATGGAGAAAACTTTCACTAAGGAGCTTAATGATTAAGAAAAAAGTCGATAGGTGTGAGGTATGTAGAGGGGGCCACACCACCATAGATTGTTCCACTCTTACTTTAGAGCAGGTAGAGTTTATAGCAGGTCAAAATAGGGGTCCGTTTAATAACAATTCTAATTATAACTCCAACTGGCGTAATAATAATAATTCTAATTTCCGCTATTCCGGTAACCTCCTGGTTTTCCATCCAGTCAATATCAAAACAAGGGGCAGGGTTTGTTCACTAGTTCGGGTTCAGGAGGTCAGTTTGGTAGTGGGGGTCGAATCAAGAGGCTTAGGTTAGTGATAAAGGTTCAGGGGGTAGTCTAAGTAGGATTGAGGAGATGTTTGCTCAGCTTATGGTTAGGGACCAGGCCACTCAGAAAACCCTAACTGAATTAAGTGGTTTCGCGAAAAATCAAGATCAATTAAATAAGAGTCAGGAACTTCATAATAAAAACCAACAAGCTGCACTCTTAGATCTTCAGAGACAAGTAGGTGGTCTAACGAAACAGTTACAAGAGAACCCTCCTGGCCAGTTTTCGGGTTACACTTACCCAAACCCGGCTAATCATTCTGCTAAGGCTATTACTACTCGTAGTGGTAGGAACCTAGGAGAGGTTATTAAAGAGAGAGTAGAGATAGAAGAGGAGGAAGAGGTAGATGAGGAGATTGAGATGGAAGCTCCCGGTAAGGTGCACTCTAGGCTAGACCCAGCAAGTACCGCACAAACCGAGGAGCCTCAGGTAGAAAAGAGGGTAGAGAAGCAACCGATAGGGGTAAACCATCACCTTTAGTTGATCATTCACGTGTTCCATACCCCGCCTGCCTTAAGCATAAAAAATATGCTAAGGAGTACGGGCACTTACTCGAGATGTTCAAACAATTGAAAATAAATCTTCCGTTCATCGAGGCACTTCAGTCCATGCCTAAATATGCCAAATTTCTTAATGACCTTCTCAAGCAAAAAGATAGGCTAGGTGAAATTTCAAACATCCCATTGACCGGAGGTTGTTCCGCGGTAGTCTTGAATAAGCTACCCGAGAAGTTAACCGACTCGGGCAGATTCACTATTCCGTGTCTTTTTGGGGGAGCCGTTGTCCCCGTTCATGCTTTAGCCGATCTAGGTACAAGCATCAACTTGATGCCTTTCTCTCTTTACGAAAAATTAGGGTTAGGTGAGCTTACTCCCACGCGCATGTCTTTGTCCTTGGCCGATCGCTCGGTCAAGTATCCTAGAGGGGTCATAGAGAATTTGCTTGTTAAGGTAGATAAATTCGTGTTTCCGGTAGATTTCGTGGTTTTAGATATGGAGGCCGACGAGAGAGTTCCAATTATTTTAGATGTCTTCGATGGTAAGATTTCACTTAGAGCGGATGACGAGATTGTCACATTTCAGATAGATAGAGCTATGCAACACCCGAGTGGGAGCGACGACTATACTGGTCCATGTCATTCATTTTACTTTCTAGATTTCTTCATCTCATGCATTGATCAATGTCTTAGTTACATTAGTGGAGCCGATCTAGTTAGTGAGGACGGGAGTGAGGTAGTTAGTGAGATTGAGGTAGATGAAGAGGATCCGACGTGGATTCCGGAAACGTTTGAGGTTAAGGAGGAGAGTGAGAGTAAACCCATAGAATCGTCACCTTTAGAGCTCAAGGTCCTTCCTTCCCACCTAGAGTACGCCTTTCTAGGAGAGAAGTGTAGTTTGTCCGTCATCATCTCATCTAAGCTGACGGAGGAGGAGAAAGGTAGGTTGATCGAGGTGCTCCGAGAGCACAAGGATGCTATTGCTTGGAAATTGTCCGACATCAAGGGGATTAGCCCTACTTTTTGCACCCACTAGATTCTCATGGAGGATGAATTTAAACCGGTGGTGCAACCCCAAAGGCTTCTAAACCCCAACATGAAGGAAGTGGTTAGGAAATAGGTAATTAAGTTGATGGAGGCTGGGTTAATCTATCCTATTTCCGATTCCACGTGGGTTAGTCCTACCCAAGTCGTCCTAAGAAGGGAGGGATGACTATTTTCATGAACGGGAAAAATGAGCTTATTCCTTCCCGTACGGTCACCGGTTGGCGTGTGTGTATCGACTAATGCAAGCTTAACGACGCCACCCAGAAGGACCATTTTCCATTACCATTCATCGATCAGATGCTCCAGCGTCTTGCGGGCCAACAGTTCTATTGCTTCCTCGACGGTTTTTCCGGCTATTTCCAAATCCCAATGCCGGAAGACCAAGAGAAGACCACTTTCACATGTCATTCCGGCACTTATGCGTACCGACGCATGCCCTTCGGATTATGTAATGCGTCGGCTACTTCTCAGCAGTGCATGGTTGCTATCTTTCAAGACATGGTTGAGAGCTCTATGGAAGTCTTTATGGATGACTTCTCGGTTTACGGTGATTCTTTTGACCAATGTCTAGGTAATTTGGAGAGGATGATGTAGAGGTGCATGGAGACGAAGTTGATGTTGAATTGGGAAAAGTGTCACTTTATGGTGACGGAGGGAATTATGTTGGGACACAAGATTTCGAGAGTAGGGATAAGGTAGATAGGACCAAGATAGATATCATTAACCGATTACCCCCACCTACTAGTGTTAAGTCGATTCGGAGTTTTCTCGGTCATGCGGGTTTCTATAGGCGTTTCATTAAGGACTTTTCTAAAATCACTCGCCCTATGACCCGTCTTTTGGAGAAAGATGTGCCATTCTTCTTTGACGAGGAGTGTCTAAAAGCCGTAAACTTTTTGAAGGAGAAGCTTGTGAGTGCCCCTATTCTTATCTCGCCTGATTGGAGCTTGCCGTTTAAGCTCATGTGTGATGCGAGTGACTATGCCGTTGGAGCGGTATTAGGACAAAGAAAGGACAAGCACTTCCACCCGATGTACTACGCGAGCAAAACGCTTAATGATGCTCAAGAGAACTACACCACCACGGAGAAAGAACTCTTAGCCATAGTATTCGCATTTTATAAATTTCGCTCATACCTCGTGCTTTCCAAAACCATCATTTTCACCGATCATTCCGTGTTGCGTTTTCTCTTTCAAAAGAAAGACGCCAAACCCCGACTCATTCGGTGGATTCTTTTGCTTTCTGAGTTTGACATTGAGATTTGGGACAAAAAGGGAGCCGAGAATGTAGCCGCCGATCACCTTTAGCGTTTAGAGGATCCGAGTAGGGAGGAGATCCGTAGGAGATAGATTCCCTCATGAATCCATAGATTTAATCGAGGCCGAGAGAGAGGGTTTACCTTGGTTTAGCGATCTTGCGAATTATTTGGCCAATGGGTATGTCATGAAGGATATGAATGCCCAACAAAAGAGTAAGTTGTATAGGGATGCCAGAAGGTACATATGGGATGATCCGTTCCTTGTTAGGATAGGAGGAAATCGTATCCTTAGAAGGTGTGTAGCTAGGGAGTAAAGTATAGACATTCTTAGGCACGTCCATGAGGGGTTGACGGGTGGTCATCATGGTGCACACACTACCACACAAAAAGTTTTTGATTGCGGTTTCTATTGGCCCACGGTGGTGGAGGATGCTATAGAGTTCGTTAGGAAGTGCGATGCTTGCCAACGTACCGGCAATATCTCATCCAAGAATGAGATGCCCCAAAATCCAATCCAAGTTCTAGAAAATTTGATTTGTGGGGCATCGACTTCATGGGACCTTTTCCCCCTTCTAGTGGGAATCGGTACATCCTCGTGGCAATCGACTACGTTTCTAAGTGGGTTGAAGCTCAAGCTTTGCTTACAAACGATGCCGGGTGGTGATGAGATTTTTGAAAAAGTTGTTTACGCATTTTGGTGTTCCTAAAGCCCTTATTAGCGATCGAGGATCACATTTTTGCAATGCTGTGTTGGAAAATGCATTAGAGCGTTATGGAGTTACTCACTGTTTATCTACCGCATATCATCCACACACAAACAGTAAGTTGAGAACGCAAATAGGGGAGTGAAAAGAATCTTGGAGAAAACGGTAGGAAAATCTAAGAGAGATTGGTCGAAAAAGCTTGATAATGCATTGTGGGCATTTCATACCGCCTACAAGACACCTTTAGGGACCATGCCGTTTATGGTTGTCTATGGCAAAGCATGCCATCTCCTCATAGAGTTAGAGCACCGAGCGCTTTGGGCTCTTAAGATCGTTAATCTAGACATGACCGAAGCGGCTAGGAGGAGATATTTCCAAATCCACGACTTGGAAGCCCTTAGAGATGCGGCGTATGAGAGATCATGGAGTATCAAGGAAAAGTCGAAAGCTTTACATGATCGGAAGTTTAAAGAGTTGAAAGAATTTAAAGCCGGTGATAACGTACTTCTTTATAATTCACGGTTTAGGTTATTTCCCGGTAAATTGAAGTCGAAGTGGACGGGACCGTATATTGTGAAAGAAGTGTTCCCGCATGGTGCGGTCGAGTTCCTAAATAAAGCCGACTTGTGGAAAGTGAATGGCCATTGATTTAAACACTATTTAGGAGGCCCGATCGATAACACTGAGAAGGAGGTAACTCCTCTCGAGGATTTACCCGACACCACCACTTAGTTTCTTGAGTGAAAGCTCAAGTGTAGAGTTTGTACCGTTTGTAATTTCATTAATTTTTGATTATTTCTCATAGCTAACAGTTGTTTTTGGTAGTTTTTCGGTCTTTGTTTTGTGCTTTAGAGTCATTTGCACGGATTCATAGCCGAGGATGCACGAGATTTGAAGAGGAAACGAGGTTCCAGGTAAGTTTAAGTGTTAGAAAAATTTTGGGATTGGTTTTGGGAGGTTAGTAAATGTTCAGAATTTTTTCTAAGGCATAAAACTTGTCAACAAACAAAACATTCTGTTGAAAATGCCCGCTGGCGGGGCGCGACCAGCAACACCTCCTTCGCTCGCGGCCAGCGAGTCTCAAACTCCTGGTGACGTCATGAACCCGGTTGCGGGGCGCGACTCTCTTGAGCATATTAGTCGCGGCCCGCGAGTCCCCATACCTGCAGACCTGTTACGTTTAACCCTAGCTTTTCACCTTTTGCCCTCACTTCCTTCTTCCCCAAACGCCGAAAACCTCCATAAAACACCTTAGACCTCCGATTTTCCGCACATTTCACTCAAATTAACCATCCCTAGTCGCCTATAACCATCATTCTTTCGACTTCCACCATCAACCTTCCACTTAGCACCATAAAATCGGGATTTTCACAAGGGTGTTCAAGTTTCACCGGATTTCTCTTAGTTCTTCTTGTTCAACTCGAATCCAAGGTATGTTTTCTTGTAATTTTTGTACCATGAGTCCGTTATTTCAGTTTTTTGTTAAATTAGTGCTAGTTTTTGTTTCGGGTCTTGGTATACTCTTGTGTTTTGAGTATGATAGTGCAATTTTGAGGTTGCGGATGGTTTGGGTTGGATAGTTTAGCATAATGCAGGTTGCGGAAGGCTTGGTTTGGGTTGAAACACTTGTGTTTTGTGGCTACCCTAGGTTTGGGAGTAGTAACATTGAGTGTGGGGATTCAGGTTGGTAATGTTAGTGATAAAAATATGACTTTTAACTATCTCTTGACCTGTTTCACTGAAACCACTATAAAGTTAGCAACTTTGCTTGGTTTTGACTCTCAATGTCGGTTTGTTTTGGCACTAGAACTTAATTGAGGACAATTAAAGTGCTAGAAGGGGGTAGTGTACATTGATTCGTGTATTTTGAGTCGTTTAGTTCTAGTTTTAGTTTGGTCATGGGTTTACTTATATGCACGTACAGGTACAAAACACTTCGCCCATACTCAATCTCCATTTGGGCGAGGTTGTTTATAACTTATGCTTTTGTAAACGGTAACCCGAGTTTTGTTTTCACTTTATTTTTTGGATTCACACGCCAATGTAATGATATACGGTTGTTTCCGCTTTTCTAAAATATTTTTTAGAAAATACAAAAAAGTTAAAAAAAATTAAAAAATATTAAAAATAGTTTGTGAACTCTAATCCTTTGCTAATTACCCTGCTTGCATTGTTGGTATATATGTTTGTTTTTGCAGATGTCAGGTGAGGGATCTTCCGGCAAGAGGGGAAGAAAGAGAGGCCCAACTGCTCGCCCTCAAGGGACTCCGAATGCACCAGTGTTCCAGGATGATTATGTGTATTATCAGGAAGTTGATTATGTGGAACCGGGGGTTCCACATGGCCAGGGCACTAGGATTGGGGACAACCGTTACAGTTTGAGATAGGTTCGGGTGAATATCAAAGGTTGGATTCGTTGATTGCGGTAGATTTGCTACTGTTTAGGAGAATGGATTGGGATTTGCCTGATCGTTTGGGGCAAGAGCAAGGGTGGAGCAGTTGTTGGGCCCGAAATTTAGGCATGTCTTGGATTGTGATGCAAGACAATACAAAGAGATCACCTTGGAGTTTCACTCCACATTTGAATACAAACAGGGAAATTTTAATGAAAAGGATGCGGTCTTCTTTGCTTTGGGTCGGAAGTCATATGAGATGACTATACCCGCGTTTGCAGTGGCTCAACAGTTTTATACACCAGAGGAAGTGGAGACTGATGAGTTTAAGACGAGTTTGCAAGGGGTTTTCAAGAAAAACCATCTGCATAGTGCTCAGGCGGGTGAGTTGTCTCGGTTTTGGGGTACGATCTCGAGGGTTCCCTACTCGAATAATATGGTGGCAAGCGACATCACTGACCTGGTTCTTCGTTTTATTCACAAGATTTTGGTTGCCACTTTAGTTGAACGGGGTCAAGGAGAAAACAAGGTTAATCAGGTTAGTTTGTTCTGCTTGATGTGTATGGTTGAGGAGAGGCCCGCCAATCTGGCGACAATTTTTGCTTGGTCTATGAGGAGGCCGTGGAGAGGTGGTTCAGGTGCAAGGATATACTGTGGGCCGTATATTACATGGTTGGCCGAGAGTTTAGGAGTGTTTGCGCGGTACCCGACAGATAAGATGAGAGAGGGGCCGAAACCGAGGTTGATGAAAGTTAAGGATCTTCAGGCTGTGGGAATTCTGAATTATTCCAACCCGCCAGAGTGGGATTATGTTTGGCAGGGACCACAGGCTCCACCTTCCACCAGGGTCTGATGCTGCAGCATCTATGCAAGGTGCTATACCTACACGCTATCAGAGACAGATGACCCGACAGGAGATACCTGCTAGGCAGCATCCTTTGAGGCAGCCTAGACCAGAGCCACTTACTATGGATGCTTTATAAGATAGGATGGAGACTGTCACACCCCGATTTCCACGTGTAACCCGGTGGGCTCGGATAGGGGTATGGTGACGTATGTTGATATCATCATTACCAAACATTTCAAGCATCACAAAATAGCACAGCGGAAGTCTTGGATTAAATATTATTACAAACCGGAATGTTCAAAATTCAAATACAATGGCTTGTAATAACGATCCATAGGCGGATCGAAATATAAACAAAAGATGATTAACAGACTTGGCACATCTAAGGATTTGCAAGATCCTCTTATGTTGCTACTGAGCAGCTTCCAGCCTATTTACGTATTTGTACCTGTAACTTAATTATTTTAAAAATACGTCAGTTTACACTGGTAAATACTAATAACCGACTCATTTTGAAAATGGTTTTAGGTGCACTTGGCACTTTTTATAAATAACTTGGGATAGTTCAAAATGACCTTGTTTACAGTTTTACATGTTTGTCAATACATATGGGGTCTGGTGCAGAAACCGAATAACCTGATTAACCGACACGCCACTTTAAATAATCCACCAATGGGATTTAATATTTTATTAGCATTAGCATCTGTCAGGTGTATGCCTACACCCCGCGCTTAAGGTCGTGGCCATTAAGTAACTTAAATGAGCCAAGGATATCCCAGACATGGTCGAATAAACCCCCAATGTTTAAGTTATCAAACAATACATAATCAAACGGGTTATAAGGATTTAGTAAATAACAATCCGATAACATGATCCCATACCCGACCAAGCGGTGTTATTATACCGTATCCCAAGCCCGTATAGGGAAAATAAGTTAAGCGTAGGTATAATTTACCGGAAGGCTCTAGTCTGGAATGATGGTATAAATAACCAATTAGAATATTGCGGATCTTATTTAAGTCGTAGACTTAGACCGGCTAGCATACAGTATTGAAAACGGTACGACGCGCTGTATTAAGCGATGACCGGAAAGAATGTAGTTTAAACCCGACAAGTAAAATGAATTGTATAATATGGGTAAACATATAACATTCTGGATTTTGAAATAAAAAATGATAAGGTTAAACCCGTTTCGGTTAAATTACGTAAAATAGCCTTTTAGGCTTAACCGTACGCATATATGCGATACCGGGTAACCGGATGAGTCATGAACGAGTTCATATCCCAATATACTTTAAACAAGTTATAATATCAGTAGGATATCAACTTGTATGCTCGTTATGGCTTTAAAATCAACTTATGCCTCATAAGGGAGTTTTGGTCATTTAGCGACGTAAAAAAGAACTTGCATATAATCTGATGTTACGACCATAAACATTTTGTGAAAATACTTTATTTATGATATAATATCAGTAGGATATCAAACATATGTGTGTTTTATAGTTTAAATCCAATATATGCTCCGAAGAGGCATTTCAGTAATTTCACACATAGTTTCGAAAGTATATTTGGGATTCTGAGTTCATAACATGTAACCACTGTAGAATAGTTTATATGATTTACAATATCAGTGGGTAACAAGTCTTGGTTGGTATTTATGGTTTAAAACCAAACTACGTGCCGGAAAGGCGTTAGAGTCGTTAAACGACGATATTTGCGATATTTTGTGAAAACTGATGTTATACCAGGTTTAAATAATTAAAATATGTTATTTAGTATAACATATCAATAGGTAGAAGTTTCCATCTGAAAATCATGATTAAAAACCATTTTAAGTGCCTTAAGGGCGTTATCGTCATTTAAGAGCGTAATACGAGATCTTGTGCATAAATTCAGTTTATAAACTGAAATGATATCCCAAAATATCCTAATTATGATATTACATCAGTAGGTAATAAGTTTGGTATGAGAAATTATATTTAAAACCATTCTATGCGCCGAAAGGGCTTTACGGTCACTTTAAAGCCTTACTTACGATATATTAGGAAAACTTGGTTTATGATTAGATTTGTAACATCAAAATGGGTTAGACATGATATTGTATCAGTAGCTAATTTATTTGCAAGTTCTTTGGTGTTTAAAACTCATTTTTAAAAAAGGGCAATATAGTCAAAGTTTGGCATTTTTACGGAAACTCGCATAAAACTCGGATAACTATTATTATCATGTAATGTAACCTTAGAGGGTTATGCTACATCATAATACGATCATAACGAGACCTTAAATCAGTAGCATACTAATCTAATTCGGTTCATAATCGAAAGTCAACGCAGAAGTCAAACTTCACGACTTTCGGTTGCGAACCGACCCTAAAACTAAAATTGATGAGCCGAACATGTTTACACATGTTCTAATAATTATTACCAAGTTGTTTACGTGTTAAAACATATTTTAGAACATCTTTAAACTTAGTTTATGAATATTTCGAAATCTGACCCGTTGACTTTTTTTTTAAACATTAATATGTTGACCCGTCAATTGACTAAGCAAACATGGTAATTAGGAGGTGCCCTTTTGAGGGATTAACACCTACCTAATTACGATCACGTAGCCACATTCATTGCGAACAATGGCTGGACCTTTAAGGTCTAAACCGAAAGTCAAAGGGTTTATCGAAAATGCTTGACTTTTAGCTTTAAAAGCTAAATAAAAGAACTTAGCCATGAAAGGAACACTTACTTGTGGTCCTGATGTCTGAAGAAAACTCAAAGGAAGCTCCCATTTGCTCAGGAACCTCCAAATATGAGTATAGAGGAGAAGAGAAGAAATGGTGCAAGTTCACAAGGTGAAACCCATCACCTATTTATAGTGTTTGGAGGATGTGTGGATGATTTACAGGTGTTAGAGACTTGCTAGGATGATTACAAGTGTTAATGAAGTGTAAGAAGCAGATTTAGTGGCAATTTTCGAGCCAAGTGTCAAAATTTGCGAATTGGTGGCAAGGAAATGCAGCTGGAAGTTGCAAGCACATGTTTATGTCAAAACAGGGGCGTCCCGCTACGCGATGGGTAGCCCTCTAGAGCTACGTGCTACACCTAGCCCCCATACATAAGTTTCAAAAATGGCAGAACAGGCCCCTGCACAAGATTTTGATGATTTTTGACGATTTTAATACCCGTTAGCCCAATACCTAGGCTTTATAAGGATTTTAAAGCATAGGGGACTTGGATTATGACCGAAAATATCCTGGATGTCGGTTCGTTCAGTTGTACGGTTGCGCGTTTTGCTAAAATGCGTAAAACGGTTTAAACGGACACAAAAACGATCGAAGTTTCGCAACGATGGACATCCTTACATCCTCATCAATAAAACATAATATTTTATTGTATGTAATATATTTGGATCCATATTTTGGGTCTGTATATCAAAATACGAGAATCGACAAGTTTCCGCAGTTTGTCAGAAATAGTCCTTTGACTTCTTAACTTGCGTGAAACGTTATAATTAGTGCGTAAAGCCTTTATTGGCATATAATAATCACTCATAAGAGTATGAATAATATTTTTAGAACTCTTGGTTCATTAAAAGGTCACTCGGAGGCTTAGTTTGATCATGTTGACACTTTTAGTCCCTTAACAATTAATTTATCGTTCAGAGGTTATAAAATAACATAACGATGCATTTGGTCCCTCTCGTTTTAGCACGAGGCATACTAGGATCAGTGGGACACGTGTCGGAATTTTAAAGGACGGGTTTTTACGAGGTTTTACATCCTCACCCCCTTTAAAGAAATCTCGCCCTCGAGATTTTATTCAAAGATAGAGGTACATTTGTCGCATAGTGGACTTAACCTCCCATGAGTATTTGGGATTTCTATAAACATTCCCTTGGGCCTTTATAATAGGCACATGCTTCCTTTAAATCTTATTATCCTGTCGATCCTTGATCGATATTGGTTTTCCAACGAAACCGCAGGTTTTTATTATTTTGCACATTCTTATGGAACATAGCTAGCGACTCATTGGCTAGACATTTCGTTAAATTGTAATTGCGGAACACCTTGTGAATTCCACTAAGCTTCTCCAGTAAATTTAACTTATAGGTTAGATACTTGACACATTCGATTATCTCAGATGGCCTTCATATAATTATAGGACTCAATTCGTCCTCCTTACCAAGGCATATCACCTTTCCATGGTGATATCTTATATAGAATCCTTATCCCTTATTGGGAACTTAAGAGATTTGCGCCTCTAGTTGGTGTATCTTCTCTGCCTAACAAGGGCAGCTTCAAGGCGATTGCGGATTTGTATCATCTTATCCGTCATCTATAGGACAAATCTCAGGTCCCATTAGTGGGGCCTCCCCAACTTTTGTTCAACAACAGTGTTTGACGCTTTCTCCCATACAAGGCCTCCAAAGGAGCAGCCTTGATGCTTATATAAATATTATAGGTGAACTTAACTAGGGTAAGATGGTCACTTCCAACACTACACAAATTGATCTTAAGAAGTACTTAACCCTTGTAATTGGTCGAATGAATTGTCAATCCTGGGCTGCGGTTAACGATTCCTGAGAGTTACCTTGTTTGATCTTGCGGTAATCAACGCATAACCGCATTGAACCGTCTTTCTTATCCAACATCGTCGGAACTCCTAAATGACGAGCTAGGCTCAAGCCTTTCTTCTAGAAACTATCAGGATAAACAAAGATTATAGAGGTAGTCTCAACCTTATCTTTTGGTTCATCTAACGTCACTTGCCTTGAGTAGAGGACACCTACTCAAGCATTTCGATACGGAATATCTCCTTGAATACCGTTTGCTGATTTTAGTACAATATGAATGTTGGGAGATCCTAGTGGTTCCATGCATTAAACCTTCATGTTGATCAGGCATGAAAGCAATCTATGGAACACACTAAGCTACTGCCAATTATCATATGGCGCTTTTATCAAACGGGTTTGGCATTCGTAGTCGATAGAAATCAATGAGATAATTAAATAAAATAAGTTATAAATAATAATAATAAGGATTTGTCGTACTCCAACCGAAGGAAGAGCATGACTGATTTTATGGATAAAAGCATCCAATAAGAAAAGAAAGAACGAATTCTATGGTTTCATCGGTAGGTTCTACCTTATACTTAATATCTAGAGTTCTCATGAATATATATAAAAGTTTTCTAAACTTACGGTTTATGAAAGTCTTCTTAGTGCCTGAATCAAAAAAGGACTCTTAGAAAAACATATCCTTGAGTAGTGAGAAGGAATGCACCTGATGACACTATGATATTTCTTGCTTACGACATTCCTTAGGCAATTTCAGACATTTCCTTTCTTAGCCTCTCCCGGCTTAGCTGCACCTTCTTTGGCAGCTTTAGGGCAATTAGTACTAATGTGGCCTTTCTCTCCACAACTAAAGCAGACTGCATTCTTAATGTCCCTACATTCATGGGACTGATGACTAGTTCTTTTGCAGATACCACACTGCTTAGGCTTTTGGTCATTTCGGCATTGTCCCCAGTGCCTTTTATTGCAGGTTTGGCACATAGGCTTTTCATCAGACCCTTGCTGGTTCTTATGGAATCCAGACTTGTCCTTTTTCCTAGATTTCTGGGAGTATCCTCCTCCCTTACTCTTTTTCCTTCATTGTTATTCTTGATCGACATTTGTCTCACATAATCTTGTGTGATGGAAAGAGATAATTCCACCACTGACTTATAAGTACCAGGTCGAACCGCCTTAACCAAGCTTCTTATCTTTGGAGCCAATCCATTAATAAATCGCGCAATGCGTTTGGATTCCGGGATAACTAGATATGGCACCAGTCTAGAATATGAGTCGTAGTCGGTTACATACTTTCGACAGTCAAGGTTTTTCATCGACAGAGCTAGGAAATCCATTTCTATCTTTTCCACCTCATGAGGTGGGCAGTAGGTGTCTTTAACTAGATCCACAAACTTGGACCATCCTAAATTATATAAGTGCACCTTCCACGTTGATTGCATCAAAGCCTTCCACCATGTTAGGGCATTGCCCTTGAAGGACTGGGACGCGAACTTAACAACATCCTTATCAGCACAGCCGCTGACATCAACCACTGTTTCCATCTCATCTAACCACCTTAGGGTCTCAACAGCCCCTTTTTCTCCATCAAAGTCTCGTGGCTTGCACGAGACGAAGTACTTATACGAACAACCATCCTTGGAAGAATGGTCCTTATCAAGAATTTCCTGCTTCTTAACTTCGTTCCTCACATTAGAGGAGTGCACAAACTCTCCTTCTTATCAGAGGAAAGTGGTTTCGAGAGTGGTTTAGATACAGATTTAGAGCGAGTAGCACTTGACTCTTTAAACTTTTCAAAGGCTTTTTCCATAGTCTTTCCTACGGCTGCATCTATGCGAGCCTAAAAGTCGTCCTCATTGATGACTATGTTCGCATTATTCTTATCGTTATCGTTGTCACGGTGATGACTACTTGCACCATCGGAGTGAGCCATTCTAATGCTTTGATACTATCGAAATATATATATATATATATATATTTCATATGTTAGCCATGGTATTATCCAACCATTTAGGCTTAAATACTTGGATATATAAATCCCTTGCCTTTTGGGATCAGTGTGCTCGATGTCACAAATGTCAGGCTTTGACATTTTAAATGGATGTCTAATAGAGATTTTATATATATATACTATATATATATATACATATATTATATATATATATATAAATATATATAATCTAGGTCTCAAAGGACCATCATAGATATTTGAAAAGATCGGACATAGTCCGGGAATATCAGGCAGTGGATCATAAAGTCACATATGCCTTTTTCATAATGACAATTTAAGTAGCTCGCAAGCTTATCACATAGGACTTGATATATGGCACGAAGGCCTTTGTCATATAAGACATACGTATGGCACTAATGGCCTTGTCACTAATGGACAAAAGATATGGCACGAAAGGCCTGGTCACAAAGAACATCAAAATACGACACTAGGCCTTGTCACAAGGACATTTTTTAATAATATATAAGCCGCGATCATATTGATCAATTGGGCCTTTAAGGCTTGAACATAGTCCATCGCCTTTTGACAGGGAGTTGTAGACCACAACTGTCGTTGTCATAATTGACGATATTATATGGCCCATAAGCAAATTAATTGACATCTTCAAAGGATGTTAAAAATAATAATCATCGTACATATAATAGTAGTCTCGATCATATTGATCATATTGACTATGAAACTTGGGCATAGCCCATTATTTTGGACAGGGAACCATAAAGGTCACAACTGTCATTATCATAATTGACAGTATAGCCCGTAGGCGAAACATCATTGATGGATGTTAAATCATGGCTCGTAAGCACTACATCACTAACAGATGTTTATTTATGGCCCGTAGGCAGTACATCGCTAATGAATGTTTAAATTTATGATCATCATATTGATGATATAAGCTGGGATCAAATTGGTCACATAGGCTATAAAGTTCGGACATAGTCCTTCACCCAGATGACTAGTGTGGTTCCTCAAGTCACACTGTCAGGAGTATTAACATTACTTGAATGTTAACAAAGAATAGTTGTCTTAAAATGGTTTATTAATGTAGCCATGATCGCACTGATCATAAAGGATTGGAGGCTTGAACATAGTTCACCACCTCTGGATAGAAGGGATAATCTTCCTTAACTATCATGGTAGAAGGCTTTACTTCTTAACTACCATTTTATATTTGCCAATTAATGTGAACTTGTCACTTGGCAGGGGTAAACCATCAAGAAGATCTTTTGGAATTATTTCACGGATCGATAAAGTTCGAATTAAAATCGAGACAATCGCTTTAAACAAAGAATATAATGAATACATATATAATATTTATAATAATTCCAAGTCTTTCCGTAAATCATTAGGAAATTACAATAGTCCCTTATACAGGACTTTTAATAACTAACTTGTCCACGCAGGGATTTTAGAAGGAACTCAAGTCCACACAGGGACTAATTAAATATATAAGTCCATATATAGGGAATATAAGTATTAACATGTCCACAAGGGACTTATAATGAGATAATATGTTCACGAAGGAACTATTTGAAACAAATGTCCACACAGGGACTTAAATTGAAAGATAGGTCCATATAAGGACTATAATAACAAATGTCCACGCAGGGACTAATCAGAAGAGACATGTCCACATAAGGACTCAAAGGAAAATAAAATACAATTGAAAGAAAGATTTTCCAGAATGTCCTTTAATTCATTTCTTGTTGTTTCTCTTCTTGGCTTGCCACATATGGTTTTTAACACAAAGGTTTTTAATAGAAAGTGTAATAACTCCAAATTGGGATTTGTTGTAAAGTAGAATCCAAGGATTCAATGGTTAAAGAATAAAATGGATCACGGATTGGAGTTTTGATAAGCATAAAGTTTTGAAATTCCAAGAATTCGGATATAAGAATTATGGATTATAAATATTCACTGGTATTATCTTTGATGTTGGAGACTCATGGACCTCTAGTATGGACTCCATAAATACAGACTTCAAAATTTGAGCCTCAGGGAACTCCGGTATGGACTCTGAAGTCTGGTTTAAGGTTTCCATAGGTTTGGGTTTAGGATTAATGTTTATAAAAGATCTTTCCTCCAAACCAGTCGTATGCTTAACTTAGTCGCGGTACGAAGTATAGCATTCCACGGCTTCAGGTGAGAAGAATTTCATCAATGGCTTCTTTGCTTAGCGACTTGTTTCTGAATTACATAAAATCGAAGCAAGATTTATTTAACAGGGATGAGAGCATTCCTATGTCAAGTCTAGACTCGGAAAAGTTTAAGGAATATGCTAGTGTGTCATTTAAGATTAAACACAAAAGACTAGTGTTTAATTCACTCAAACCTTGGCTCTGATACCAACCTGTCACACCACGATTTCCATGTGTAACCCGGTGGGCCCGGATGGGGGTATGGTGACGTATGTTGATATCATCACTACCAAACATTTCAAGCATCACAAAATAGCACAGCGGAAGTCTTGGATTAAATATTATTACAAAACGGAATGTTCAAAATTCAAATACAATGGCTTGTAATAACGATCCATAGGCGGATCGAAATATAAACAAAAGATGATTAACAGACTTGGCACATTTAAGGATTTGCAAGATCCTCTTATGTTGCTACTGAGCAGCTTCCAGCCTATTTACGTATTTGTACCTGTAACTTAATTATTTTGAAAATACGTCAGTTTACACTGGTAAATACTAATAACCAACTCATTTTGAAAATATTTTTGAAAATGGTTTTAGGTGCACTTGGCACTTTTTATAAATAACTTGGGATAGTTCAAAATGACATTGTTTACAGTTTTACATGTTTGTCAATACATATGGGGTCCGGTGCAGAAACCGAATAACATGATTAACCGACACGCCACTTTAAATAATCCACCAATGGGATTCAATATTTTATTAGCATTAGCATCTGTCAGGTGTATGCCTACACTCCACGCATAAGGTCGTGGCTATTAGTAACTTAAATGAGCCAAGGATATCCCAGACATGGTCGAATTAACCCCCAATGTTTAAGTTATCAAACAATACAAAATAAAACGGGTTATAAGGATTTAGTAAATCACAATCCGATAACATGATCCCATACCTGACCAAGCGGTATTATATACCGTATCCCAAGCCCGTATAGGGAAAATAAGTTAAAAGTATTTACCTGAGCTTAGCAATCCTTTTTAAAAACAAGTATAATAAGCACAACCGTATCCAATTTAAGTAAGCATAGGTACAATTTACATGAACGCTCTAGTCTGGAATGATGGTATAAATAACCAATTAGAATTTTGCGGATCTTATTTAAGTCGTAGACTTAGACCTGCTAGCTTAAAATATTGAAAACAGTACGGCGCGCTTGATTAAGCGATAACCGGAAAGAATGTAGTTTAAACCCGACAAGTACAATGACTTGTATAATATGAGTAAACATATAACATTGTGTATTTTGAAATAAAAATGATAAGGTTAAACCCGTTTCGGTTAAATTACGTAAAATAGCCTTTTAGGCTTAACCGTACGCATATAAGCGATACCAGGTAACCGGATGAGTCATGAACGAGTTCCATATGCCAATATACTTTAAACAAGTTATAATATCAGTAGGATATCAACTTGTATGCCCGTTATGGCTTTAAAATCAACTTGTGCCTCATAAGGGCGTTTTGGTCATTTAGCGACTAAAAAGGAACTTGCGTATAATCTGATGTTACGACCATAAACATTTTGTGAAAATACTTTATTTATGATATAATATCAGTAGGATATCGAATATATGTGTGTTTTATAGTTTAAATCCAATATATGCTCCGAAGGGGCATTTCGGTAATTTCACACATTGTTTCGAAAGTAAATTTGGGATTCTGAGTTCATAACATGTACCCACTGTAAAAATATTTTAAATGAGTTACATTATCAGTGGGTAACAAGTCTTGGTTGGTAATTATGGTTTAAAACCAAACTACGCGCCGGAAAGGCGTTAGAGTCGTTAAATGACGATATTTGCGATATTTTGTGAAACTGATGTTATGACCAGGTTTAAATAATTTAAATATGTTATTTAGTATAACATATCAGTAGAGATAAGTTTCCATATGAAAATCATGATTAAAAACCATTTTAAGTGCCTTAAGGGCGTTATCATCATTTAAGAGCGTAATACGAGATCTTGTGCATAAACTCAGTATATAAACTAAAATGATATCCCAAAATATCCTAGTTATGATATTACATCAGTAGACAATAAGTTTGGTATGAGAAATTATATTTAAAACCGTTCTATGTGCCGAAAGGGCTTTACGGTCACTTTAAAGCCTTATTTACGATATATTACAAAAACTTGGTTTATAATTAGATTTATAACATAAAATATGTTAGACATGATATTATATCAGTAGCTAATTTATTTTCAAGTTCTTTGGTGTTTAAAACTCATTTTAAAAAAAAAGGCAATATAGTCAAAGTTTGGCATTTTTACGGAAACTCGCATAAAACTCGGATAACTATTATTATCATGTAATGTAACCTCATAGGGTTATGCTACATCATAATACGATCATAACGAGACCTTAAATCAGTAGCATACTAATCTAATTCGGTTCATAATCGAAAGTCAACGCAGAAGTCAAACTTCACGACTTTCGGTTGCGAACAGACCCTAAAACTAAAAATTGACGAGCCGAACATGTTTACACATGTTCTAATAATTATTAATAAGTTGTTTACGTGTTAAAACATATTTTAGAACATCTTTAAACTTAGTTTATGAATATTTCGAAATCTGACCCGTTGACTTTTTTTAAACATTAATATGTTGACCCGTCAATTGACAAAGCAAACATGGTAATTAGGAGGTGCCCTTTTGAGAGATTAACACCTACCTAATTACGATCACGTAGCCACATTCATTGCGAACAATGGCTGGACCTTTAAGGTCTAAACCGAAAGTCAAAGTGTTTAGCGAAAACGCTTGACTTTTAGCCTTAAAAGCTAAATAAAAGAACTTAGCCATGAAAGGAACACTTACTTGTGGTCCTAATGTCTGAAGAAAACTCAAAGGAAGCTCCCAATTGCTCAGGAACCTCCAAATATGAGTATAGAGTAGAAGAGAAGAAATGGTGCAAGTTCACAAGGTGAAACCCAAGAAGAGAAGAAATGGTGCAAGTTCACAAGGTGAAACCCATCACCTATTTATAGTGTTTGGAGGATGTGTGGATGATTTACAGGTGTTAGAGACTTGCTAGGATGATTACAAGTGTTAATGAAGTGTAAGAAGCAGATTTAGTGTGGCAATTTTCGAGCCAGGTGTCAAAATTTGCGAATTGGTGGCAAGGAAATGTAGCTGGAAGCTGCCAGCACATGTTTCTGTCAAAACAGGGGCATCGCGCTACGCGACGGGTAGCCCTCTAGAGATACGCGCTACACCTAGCCCCCATACAGAAGTTTCAAAAAATGGCAGAACAGGCCCCTGCACAAGATTTTGATGATTTTTTGACGATTTTAACACCCGTTATCACAATACCTAGGCTTTATAAGGATGTTAAAGCATAGGGGACTTGGATTATGACCAAAAATATCCCGGATGTCGGTTCGTTCAGTTGTACGGTTGCGCGTTTCGCTAAAAATGCGTAAAACGGTTAAACGGACACAAAAACGATCGAAATTTCGCAACGATGGACATCCTTACATCCTCATCAATAAAAAATAATATTTTATTGTATGTAATATATTTGTATCTGTATATCAAAATACGAGAATCGACAAGTTTCTGCAGTTTGTCAGAAATAGTCCTTTGACTTCCAAACCTGCGTGAAACATTATAATTAGTGCGTAAAGCCTTTATTGGCATATAATAAGCACTCATAAGAGTATGAATAATATTTTTAGAACTCTTGGTTCATTAAAAGGTCACTCAGAGGCTTAGTTTGAGCATGTTGATACTTTTAGTCCCTTAACTATTAATTTATCGTTCAGAGGTTATAAAATAACATAACGATGCACTTGGTCCCTCTCGTTTTAGCATGCGGCATACGAGGATCAGTGGGACACGTGTCGGAATTTTACAGGACGGGTTTTTACAAGGTGTTATAGACTGGTTTTGGGGATCTTCGTGGGTATGTGGATGACCAGTTTGGTAGTGTGAGGGATGTGATGAATGAGAATTGGCAGGTTAATGAGTAGGGTCAGTTGAGGCTAGAGGATGGTATGAGGTATATGATGCAGAGCATGAATATTGGGGTTCCGAATTTCTTTAGGCGTCCACCTGAGGCAGGTCCGAGTGGTTTGGAGGGGGTTAAGCCGTATCAGACGTTTGAGCCATCGGATGAGTCGGAGGATGATGAGTGATCAGAGATGGTGGCAGCAGCAGCTTATTTAGTATCTTTTATTTTTCTTTTTATGCTATTTTATTCTGATCTGGGTTGTACCCTATATTTTGGATACTTTGGGTGGTTGGTTTGGGGTAGTTGAACAGGTTGTGTTTGTTTGTTGGATGGTTGTAGACATTATTATCTATAATATTATGTTGGTATGTTATGTTAATTTGATAGGTATGGTGTTATTTATGCCGCGTCCGTTCGCGTGTCCGAAAGTTAGGAATTGTTTGCTGAGTGTGTTCGGAGTGGGGGGCATATGTGGAATTGACTGGCATGTTGACAGTCTCGCATATTCAGCTAAGTCATTCCACTTGTATAGTTTGTATTTATTTATTTAGACTTTGGTTCTATTTGTTAGGTAGTTTGAGTCGTGTCTCGTGCTTGCATTAGGGACAATGCGATCTTTAAGTGTGGGGATGGGATACATAGTTAGTAGTAGTAGTTGAGTCATATATAAAAATGAAAAAAAAATCCAAAAAAATTGAAAAATTTGAAAAATGTCTTTTAATAAAGAAGTTTGCAAAAATAAAGACGAAAAATGATAGAAAAGATGGATTTTTGTTCGGGTTCAAATAATGATAATACGAGAATAAAAATAATCGAGCTTGTGTCTAGTTTGGGATATGCGGGTAGGCTCGAGTTGGTTCTAGGTCCTTTGATCTTAATATATACCTTAATAGTCGGTTTACTAGTGGGTACTCATCTAGGAAAAGTGGAAAGCCGAAACCGGAAAAAATAGTATAAGAAATGCCGTTATAAGCTAAACTTTTTAGAATTTATGATCATGAAAAAAATGGAATAAATGAGCTAGATAAGAAAAAGTAGGTCAGGCCAATGTAATCTTCGTTGGAGATGGTGACTCTGACTTAGATTGCCTCTAGGGTGGTTGAAACAAAGAAAAAATTGCAAAAACTATCGACGCCTAAGTTGTCGCTCTCGGGGATGGTGACTCTGGTTGAGACAGCCTCTTGGTCAGGTAAAACAAAGTCTATGCTAAAAAAAATTGATTTTAAATTCTTTGAGTTTTGGTATAAAACGGTTGGGTAATAGTCTAATGTTTGTTCCCTTTGTTCTATAAGCTTGAGGGGGGATTAGGTGTAGTGTGGCTTCTAGCATGAGACCCTAGGTAGATTGACCGCACATGAACTTAATTTGCATGATAAGGGGCTTGGAACTGAGTTTGGGTTTAAGAGGACAAATAAACTTGCAATCGTGGCTAACATGAGTTTTGATGTTTAATAAGTAATTTATACTTTTGACCCGATTGTCTGTTTTTGATTCCGTTTGCATAGATTCTTTTTCGAGTACGAAAAAAAGAGTAAGTGTGGGGATATTTAATGTATTGCCAAATACATCAGTTTATCATGTTTAGTTTGTATAGTTCTGTTAGTTTTAGTTTCGTTTTCGGTAGAATAGTTAGCCGTTTGATCCAATTGTGTTTTACAGGTCTTGTGAGCTTAAAACAGCTGAAAAGTGAAGAAAACGAGTTAAAATACGAAAAAGGCTGAGTCCTGGAACGAATTGGAGGGCTTGGGAGCTGAAACGAGTCGAAAGTGCTGGTTTTACACCTACTGGCAGGCCGCAACTAGATTAGGAGGTACCTCTCGCCACCCGCGAGAGCCTGTTACAGTTGATGACGTCAATAAAGCGGTCGCTGGCCGCGACTTCCCCACTAAATCCCTCTCGCGGCCCGCGAGAGGGTGTTATCTGCAGTTTTCTTCGAAGTGGGTCAGGGTTTTAGCTGCAGCATGTTATATAAGCTTAACTTTTGTAATTAGAAACCCGAAGTTACGAATTAGCAAGAGCTTGGGCGATTTTGAGGCAGAGATTCAGAAATTTTCAACCGTTCGAAGCTACTGGATTGAAGGTTGAAGTTGGAGAAGCATTCGGTTCGCATTCGTGATGATCGGGTGTCTTTACTTTCGCTTCTTTCTTGTAACCATGTTTAGTTTGATTGAATATACTTTGTTTTCGATGTTCCTCATGACTGTGATAGGCTAAATTCATTATAATACCTAGATTGGATGATTGATTGCGTAAAGTTTTGATTTTTATTATGGATTTATGGATTCTATGGATATTTTATGAATTGTAGGCGATTTGTTCTCTTGATTAGATGTATATGCATGCTTGATAGTGTTTAGTTATTGTTTATTGCTTTACATGAATCTTGGTGATGGTCTTTATCACCTAATAGAGTCATGTTATGTCCTAGTTTTTGGTGACTGTCTATATCACGTAATAAAGCTAGAGTCTTTAGGGTTTTCGTGCACAATTAACCTTAAAAGTAATATTCGCTAAACTTATAAAATCAAGTGTTCTACTAATCGTCAATACGTGTGAGGTGCAAGATTATTGTTAGGTCTAAGTCATTAAGCCGCAAGGTAGGAGCTTTCTTAGGAAGTAAACCTGTTGGCTATTGTCTAGCAAGTCTAATTGAGAGTCCGAGTTTACCTTAGATTTAGATCCTGAGAGGAGTAAATCACATAAGGTACTTTCATAAATCCATTAGGTGTCTTGTGAGAGAGTATAATAACCGGTAGTCTAAACAACCTCTAGGGTGTCACACGTGCTCTTGAGAAGGGTTAAGAGTCCTTTAGATATCCCGAAAGGTGCGAATTTTATGATCCCGGTTCCATAGTTGAAAACTTCCTAATAGAAATCATTACTAAAAGTAATCGGGATTCAAGTCTAGGTAGTGTTTTCCACCATCAGAGTGAAGTACAACTTAATTCGTGCTCTTAGTTAAATTAGTTTAATTTTAATCGCTTTATTAGGAATTTTTAGAAACTTACCTCATAAACAAACAAACATTTTAGTCCGTGTCCGTCAGAGTCTAAATAGAGTAATTAACTTAATCAACTGAGTCTTGTGGGTTCGATATCCGGACTTACTTCAGTTATATTAGAGTCGATCGGTACACTGGCGGTTAGTAGTTTAGTGTGTGTCTAGTGAGTCTAGAGTATTACTTAGAGTCTAAAGTTATGTTAATTTAGTTGTTTTTACTAAACTAATTTTAGCACATCAATGCCATAAATTTTAATAATATTAATCTTTCTTGTCACATTTTATTTTTACTTAATTTACCAAGCATAAGTATTATTAAATTGTTTCTGAATTTGATTTAGTTTCTGAGTATTGATTTACTTTACTTCTGGGTATTATAGATAATAAGTTTTCGTACCACGATTTTCTAAACACCGTCCCGTGTCGGTACAACGAGTTTACTACTAGTATACTATATAATAAAAGAAACCAACTTTGGGACACTTGTTATTATTCTAGACCATCCTTAATTGTAGATAATAATTATCTCATTTAAATTATTAAATTTAACATATGTTTCAAACTTTTAAGAAATTACGGATAAAGTTCGATAAACTATCTTATTATTTATTTATTTATATTAATTACTAGGTTAGAAATTATATCTTGATTCCTTAATTGTAGATAGTTATTATTTAATTTAAACTATTAAATTTAATATATGTTTCAAACATTTAAGAAAATTACGGATAAAGTTCCATAAAATATCTTATTATTTATTTTAATTAGTAGATTAGAAATTATATCTTAATAATTGAAACAAATATCGAGCATTTTCATAACGAGGGTGGAAGGAACAATTTTCTTGATTTACAAATTATTTATTTATTTAATATATTTAAAATGTAAAAAGAATAATAACTACATTTATCATACTAATAAATTTATCCAAAAACATCCATACTTATAAGATGCAAGTCACGTCCAGATATTTAAATTTTAAAGTCATACAATTTAATAATTAACGATAATTTATACTTATCTAATTAATTTAAATTTTTTATTGTAGCTATAAGTTTATCTAATTGGCTAATTGCTATATACCTAATCTAGACATTTCAACAATTTTTTAGAACTAATAAATTAAGACCACTATTATTTAAATAAAACTTGAGTTATTAAATGTCTGTTCACATAACTATTAAAACTCATGAGAAAGTCGATAACACAGTTTATTTTCTAATCGATGGTTCAAATGCTTACATATTTATAAACTTGACAAACATCACAAGTTTTGATCATAAATGACACAAATTTTTTGTTTGAACAACAGAAAATCGTGTTAAAAATATCGTTATATAATTATTAAATCTTCTTTGTTAACTATTTGATTTTTTTATTTTCTCGTTATTTACAACTCGCCAATAGCCCTCCATGCATAAACCAACCTTCGAAAAATAATATTGGAAACTACTACACTTGCTTGGAAATGTGCTACTTTACTCGTAACTACGATTTTCAAACATGCAACTACCAAGTACAGAGAAAGATACAAGTGAGTTTATCGGAAGAATATGGTAAGTTGATTAATAACTAGGTCTTAAAATTGGAAAAAAAAAACCCTCAGTTTTTTTCTATTATTTTTTTTGTTTTTATTAACGACTTAAACTACATCAAATCCATTTTTGACGGGACTCGAACCCTTAACCAACATTTTAACTCTAATGGTTTTCCCATATATATTCATAGAATATTACTTGCAATATAATTAGAAAGAGTAAATTGGGGCACCGAAATGGAAAGAGTTACTAATGTATTGGTTTAAAAATCAAGATAACTGATAATTTCGTATTAAACTCTAAATTTGGAAAGAGTATATGCACAATATATTATTTACAAACTTTAAATTTGTATATAATCTATACAAAAAAACCTAATTTGTTCATAAATACCGTATATTCTTTCCAACAATTCCCTTTTATATATTAACATACGTTTTCAGTTATTATATATACGAATACCATATACAAAACGATACAATTAGTAAACTAAATACGAACCGGATTAACTTAAATAAAGGTTTTTTAAACATTTGATTTTACTTTTTAGGCGTTTTAAATACATGGGACAATCTTTTAATTTCATTCTTGAATCTACCACTATATATATCATCCGAGGGTATAACCACAGAGTAAAAACATAAAAAATTAACCATGGGTGCCTCTGAAAGCACTGCAAGGTCCAATGAAACCAAGGAAGAGGAGAAGCCTCAACAAGAAAACAACAATTCCTTTGGTGATGCAATTGCAGCTGCGACTGCCATAGCAACAGTTGCGGCCGGCGCAGCTGGTGTTGTTTGGGGCATTTCTAAAATGCTTTCCAACAACACAGAAACCGAAGAAACAAACCGTCATGTGACAGAACCATCGTTGGTTAACACTTCTCGTATACCAGTATACGAGGCGCGTGGGCCACGTGTGTCTGGTCTCCCCCTCCACCAGGCCGCTTCAAAATGAACACCGATGGCGCATGTCATCCCATGCGCCAAGACGGTGGTGTCCAACGTGGACCAAGCGGGTACGGGGGTTATCCTTCGAGACCATGATGGCAACTGGGTTCGAGGGTTTATAGGGTTTATTGGTGATCAGTCTGATTCTTTTACATCTGAGCTTCATGGGATTCTTAAAGGGTTGGAGCTTTTAGATAAACTTAATCTCAAACAAGCCATTCTTGAAACCGATAGTCAAGCTGCTTTCCAGTTTGTCGATGGACATGTCGAATACCTTCGCCAAAAGGAAATTGTTCGTGAATCATGGCCCATCATTCAGAAGTGCAGGCAACTGGCTGAAAAGAATGGGATAAGATTCAACCTTGTTCCAGGAAAAAATGCCAACCAATGTGCTGATAAGTTGGCTGATATGGCCATTGCGAGAAGATCAGCGTACGTGGAGCTCAAAGATCTTCCTCAAGAATTGAAGTATCTTGTTGAAAAAGATGGCTTACTTTAATCGTTGATACTTGAAACGTACTCATGGTTATTGGTTTTCTTCTACGCTGATTAGTAATAGTTTGTCTGGTTGATCTTGTTTCTGTTTTATCTTTGAACCCGTTTAATCTTCTATCTATTCTATCTTTGAAGTTTGATTTTGATTAGTCTTCTACATGTTTACTCTTGTAGACATGTTTACGTTTCTGTTTTTTCTTTTTTATAAAACTGGGCAAGTTTCTATACACCAATTCAGAGGCACCCGATCATATCCATTCTTATTAGGCAATAAGAGCATTCACATACAACCCTATTTTTTACCCTATATTACACTAAAAACAACTATCTTTTCTTTCTCCTTTCCAATTAAATAATACTTTTTAATACATTTATCATTACATTTTCTATCCCCTCCACTCATAACAACTTTTTAAAAAATATTAAAAATTATAGGGGTGAACAGTGTACCCCGAAATTTACAGATGAACAGTGATATTTTTTCTCTCCTCCTCTCACAACCCCCCATAACCACTTTTCATAATATGCAAAACTCTCTCACATGAAAATGAAGGGTGGGATGTGATTGCTCTAATGCCTATATACCAATTTAGAAGAAACCCAATAAATCTGAGAAATTAAAAAACCTCTTGTGGAAATCAAACGCAGAACCTAATGGTCGAAAAGACTTATTCCACCCTCAAAACACCACCAGTTAAGGTATGATGTTTAACAAGAAAAGAAAAGAGTACAATACAAATGAAAGATCTTTCTTATTAGTTAAGGTATCATGTTTAACAAGATGCTTAAGACACTAATTAAAGTTAACTTTTATTAACAAAAAGTATTTAAGCATATTGCGAGTGATAGGTATCATGTTTAAAAAGGTTTTCAAGGTACGAATCAAAGTTAACTTTTTTTTTTTTTAACAAAAAGTATGTAAGCATATTGCAAGTGATTTTATTCTCTCATAAAGTAACATTTTATAGCAAATTTTAGTAGAAATGAAAGTAACATTGTTTAATATAAATGAGATACACTTCAGGTTTTATAATCTCATCCCACCACTATATATCTTGAGTGGGTACTTACACTAAAGTTACAATAAACCATGGGTGCATCTGAAAGCACTGCAAACTCAAATGGAACCAGGGAGGAGGAGGACACTCGCCAAGAAAATAATAGGTCCATGGGAACCGCGACCGCGATAGCAACTGCTGCGGCAGGAGTCGCGGTCGCTGCTTGGGGCATTTCTAGAATGCTTTCCGACAACATAGACACCGAAGAAAGAAATCACCAAGTAGCTGAACCTTTGTTGCTTAATTCTCCTTACGGGGGGCTTAATCAACTTACCATCTGGTCGGCTCCTTCTCCAGGTCGCTACAAAATGAACACCGATGGCTCGTGCCGTCCCACACCCACAGGACATTGTGGGTACGGAGGGATCCTTCGGGATCATCATGGCAAATGGGTTCAAGGTTTTATAGGGTACATCGGTGTGAATGATAGTCTTACATCTGAGTTTAATGGGATTCTCAAAGGGTTGAAGCTTTTAGATGACCATAACCGCAAAGGAGCCGTTCTTGAAACCGACTGTAAAGCTGCACACGAATGGGTGACTCGACAGGGAGATGATCGTCGTAAAACTGAAGTCATCGAAGCATGCTGGTCCATCATCAACGAGTGCAGGCAACTTAAAGACAAGAACGACATAGAGATCATCCTTGTTCGGGGAGAAAATGCGAACCAGTGTGCTGATGCGTTGGCAGCTATGGCCGTTAAGAGAAGAGATGAGTTGGAAGCTATCGCCGTTGAGACAGGAGAAGCCTATTTGGAGCTGGAATTCAATGATCTTCCTCTTGAAATAAAGAAACTTGTTGCAAAAGATGCTAAAGTTAATGGTTGAAACGTACTCATGGTTCTTAGCTTTAAATTCCTTTGATGCTGATTAGTTATAACTTGTATTTGCTTCATGTTTGGATCTGTTTGATCTTGTATCTGTTTCATCTTTTGAATCCGGTTTATCTTCTATCTATTTCTTATACTTGTGTTTACATATCTTTTCTCATACACCACCAGTACCTGCCAACACCTCTGCCACAACGGTTTCATCCGGATTCCGGCAATCAGTTGCCACTGGAGCTCAACTAATGGTGAAAACTCTAATCCGATGGACCATTGGAGTATCATCGCGTAGCTTCAAGTTTCAATTCCCTAGTAAGTATTGTGTTTAGATCGTGGGGTATGGTGAGGCTTGGGTTGGAGTCATGGTGCGACACGTGGAGTGTGGGACACCCAAGACCAAAAGACAATTTCAAAAGGGTATAGTTGGGCGTGGCCGGGGTGGCGTGGCCAAGCCACATCATAATTTATATATATATACATACATATATATATATATTATGTAAAACCATAAAAAACTACAATTTTTTTAAATAAAAAAAAGGTTGTTACATAAAGATAAAGATTAATTACAAAAAAACATAGTATCAAAATAAAAACAATCATTCTTCGTTTGGATCGTCGTCTTCGTCGGAGTCGAACCCAGGAATCGTAGAAACATGGTCCACCAAATCAGATCGAAGGTTGTGATGTATATCCCTTAACTTCATCATAAATTCGTTTATTGATTTATCTTCGTCTGTAACGGCTATGTTTGTCACACCCCGACCCGCAGCGGAATAAAAGTCGGGGCATAATTGGTTTATCACCAAAGCTCATGATGTTTACTAAAATGTTTCATATTTATTAAATTCAAATTACAACTTAAATATTCAAAACAAAATTCATACAATTACAAGAAAATGAAACTACATAATTATTCCAAAGCATAAACCTGTTTATTCTTCTAGGCCTTCCTAAGTGTTTCCTGTCTCAGCTGGATCAACTGTATCATGTGTACAACGGGGGATATTTTGGGTCAACAAAACTTGGCGAGTGAACCTTGATAAAACATTGTTACTAATTTCTTTTTTTATTTATCAAGGCTCAATCTGTCACACCCCGACCCGCAGCGAAAAAGGTGATCGGGGCATGACTGGGTTTTCATTCAAGCTCATGACATTTATTATAACGTTTCATATTTATTATTTCTATTTAAAGGAGAATCATTACAATCAATCATACTAGTGCAACATGTTCTATACATTTTTCAAGACTTCATTATTTTTCTTCTAAGGCAATTTCCTATGTGTTCCTTGCTTCAACCTGTCCACCTGTATAATGTGTAAAAAATGGTTTTTGGGTCAACAAAAAGTTGGCGAGTGAATCCCATGAAAACATTTAAACGTGTTTATTGTATCGATTATAAAATAAAGTGCATAGCCACACATGAGTAAACGTAAATGTAAATTTAATCACAAAACATATAATATTAATTATTGCACACATATACACCAAATGATTGATTTTGAGGCACGCGTTGTTCAACCCGTCTCCCACGAGGAACTGATGGGCCTGATGAATGATTTTGAGGCACGCGTTGTTCAACGAACTGATGGGCCTAATGAATGTTTTTGAGGCACGCGTTGTTCAACTCGTCTCCCACGAGGAACTTATGGGCCTAATGAATAATTTGCACACAACTTGACAATATGTAATACATCACAACAAACAATATTTACATTCTAAGTTTAGATCATATAATGGTATAGCACGAGTTTGAATAAGCGAATTAATTTAAGCGACACATGATACACCCCAAAACATTAATTTAAGCGACACATGATACACCCCGATTGTCTGTTTTTGATTCCGTTTGCATAGATTCTTTTTCGAGTACGAAAAAAAGAGTAAGTGTGGGGATATTTAATGTATTGCCAAATACATCAGTTTATCATGTTTAGTTTGTATAGTTCTGTTAGTTTTAGTTTCGTTTTCGGTAGAATAGTTAGCCGTTTGATCCAATTGTGTTTTACAGGTCTTGTGAGCTTAAAACAGCTGAAAAGTGAAGAAAACGAGTTAAAATACGAAAAAGGCTGAGTCCTGGAACGAATTGGAGGGCTTGGGAGCTGAAACGAGTCGAAAGTGCTGGTTTTACACCTACTGGCAGGCCGCAACTAGATTAGGAGGTACCTCTCGCCACCCGCGAGCGCCTGTTACAGTTGATGACGTCAATAAAGCGGTCGCTGGCCGCGACTTCCCCACTAAATCCCTCTCGCGGCCCGCGAGAGGGTGTTATCTGCAGTTTTCTTCGAAGTGGGTCAGGGTTTTAGCTGCAGCATGGTATATAAGCTTAACTTTTGTAATTAGAAACCCGAAGTTACGAATTAGCAAGAGCTTGGGCGATTTTGAGGCAGAGATTAAGAAATTTTCAGCCGTTCGAAGCTACTGGATTGAAGGTTGAAGTCG
Organism: Scalesia atractyloides; assembly: GCA_947069175.1. Classification (NCBI taxonomy): domain Eukaryota; kingdom Viridiplantae; phylum Streptophyta; class Magnoliopsida; order Asterales; family Asteraceae; genus Scalesia; species Scalesia atractyloides. The sequence continues at coordinate 72,263,560 of CAMTDV010000019.1, forward strand.
GAGAAGCATTCGGTTCGCATTCGTGATGATCGGGTGTCTTTACTTTCGCTTCTTTCTTGTAACCATGTTTAGTTTGATTGAATATACTTTGTTTTCGATGTTCCTCATGACTGTGATAGGCTAAATTCATTATAATACCTAGATTGGATGATTGATTGCGTAAAGTTTTGATTTTTATTATGGATTTATGGATTCTATGGATTATTTATGAATTGTAGGCGATTTGTTCTCTTGATTAGATGTATATGCATGCTTGATAGTGTTTGGTTATTGTTTATTGCTTTACATGAATCTTGGTGATGGTCTTTATCACATAATAGAGTCATGTTATGTCCTAGTTTTTGGTGACTGTCTATATCACGTAATAAAGCTAGAGTCTTTAGGGTTTTCGTGCACAATTAACCTTAAAAGTAATATTCGCTAAACTTATAAAATCAAGTGTTCTACTAATCGTCAATACGTGTGAGGTGCAAGATTATTGTTAGGTCTAAGTCATTAAGCCGCAAGGTAGGAGCTTTCTTAGGAAGTAAACCCGTTGGCTATTGTCTAGCAAGTCTAATTGAGAGTCCGAGTTTACCTTAGATTTAGATCCTGAGAGGGAGTGAATCACATAAGGTACTTTCATAAATCCATTAGGTGTCTTGTGAGAGAGTATAATAACCGGTAGTCTAAACAACCTCTAGGGTGTCACACGTGCTCTTGAGAAGGGTTAAGAGTCCTTTAGATATCCCGAAAGGTGCGAATTTTATGATCCCGGTTCCATAGTTGAAAACTTCCTAATAGAAATCATTACTAAAAGCAATCGGGATTCAAGTCTAGGTAGTGTTTTCCCCTCAGAGTGAAGTCCAACTTAATTCGTGCTCTTAGTTAATTTAGTTTAATTTTAATCGCTTTATTAGGAATTTTTTGAAACTTCCCTCATAAACAAACAAACATTTTAGTCCGTGTCCGTCAGAGTCTAAATAGAGTAATTAACTTAATCAACTGAGTCTTGTGGGTTCGATATCCGGACTTACTTCAGTTATATTAGAGTCGATCGGTACACTGGCGGTTAGTAGTTTAGTGTGTTTCTAGTGAGTATTACTTAGAGTCTAAAGTTATGTTAATTTAGTTGTTTTTACTAAACTAATTTTAGCACATCAATGCCATAAATTTTAATAATATTAATCTTTCTTGTCACATTTTATTTTTACTTAATTTACCAAGCATAAGTATTATTAAATTGTTTCTGAATTTGATTTAGTTTCTGAGTATTGATTTACTTTACTTCTGGGTATTATAGATAATAAGTTTTCGTACCATGATTTTCTAAACACCGTCCCGTGTCGGTACACGAGTTTACTACTAGTATACTATATAATAAAAGAAACCAACTTTGGGACACTTGTTATTATTCTAGACCACCCTTAATTGTAGATAATAATTATTTCATTTAAATTATTAAATTTAACATATGTTTCAAACTTTTAAGAAATTACGGATAAAGTTCGATAAACTATCTTATTATTTATTTATTTATATTAATTACTAGGTTAGAAATTATATCTTGATTCCTTAATTGTAGATAGTTATTATTTAATTTAAACTATTAAATTTAATATATGTTTCAAACATTTAAGAAAATTACGGATAAAGTTCCATAAAATATCTTATTATTTATTTTAATTAGTAGATTAGAAATTATATCTTAATAATTGAAACAAATATCGAGCATTTTCATAACAGGGGTGGAGGGAACAATTTTCTTGATTTACAAATTATTTATTTATTTAATATATTTAAAATGTAAAAAGAATAATAACTACATTTATCATACTAATAAATTTATCCAAAAACATCCATACTTATAGGATGCAAGTCACGTCCAGATATTTAAATTTTAAAGTCATACAATTTAATAATTAACGATAATTTATACTTATCTAATTAATTTAAATTTTTTATTGTAGCTATAAGTTTATCTAATTGGCTAATTGCTATATGCCTAATCTAGACATTTCAACAATTTTTTAAGAACTAATAAATTAAGACCACTATTATTTAAATAAAACTTGAGTTATTAAATGTCTGTTCACATAACTATTAAAACTCATGAGAAAGTCGATAACGCAGTTTATTTTCTAATCGATGGTTCAAATGCTTACATATTTATAAACTTGACAAACATCACAAGTTTTGATCATAAATGACACAAATTTTTTGTTTGAACAACAGAAAATCGTGTTAAAAATATCGTTATATAATTATTAAATCTTCTTTGTTAACTATTTGATTTTTTATTTTCTCGTTATTTACAACTCGCCAATAGCCCTCCATGCATAAACCAACCTTCGAAAAATAATATTGGAAACTACTACACTTGCTTGGAAATGTGCTACTTTACTCGTAACTAAGATTTTCATACATGCAACTACCAAGTACAGAGAAAGATACAAGTGAGTTTATCGGAAGAATATGGTAAGTCGATTAATAACTAGGTCTTAAAATTGGAAAAAAAAACCCTCAGTTTTTTTCTATTATTTTTTATATTTTTATTAACGACTTAAACTACATCAAATCCATTTTTGACGGGACTCGAACCCTTAACCAACATTTTAACTCTAATGGTTTTCCCATATATATTCATAGAATATTACTTGCAATATAATTAGAAAGAGTAAATTGGGGCACCGAAATGGAAAGAGTTACTAATGTATTGGTTTAAAAATCAAGATAACTGATAATTTCGTATTAAACTCTAAATTTGGAAAGAGTATATGCACAATATATTATTTACAAACTTTAAATTTGTATATAATCTATACAAAAAAACCTAATTTGTTCATAAATACCGTATATTCTTTCCAACAATTCCCTTTTATATATTAACATACGTTTTCAGTTATTATATATACGAATACCATATACAATACGATACAATTAGTAAACTAAATACGAACCGGATTAACTTAAATAAAGGTTTTTTAAACATTTGATTTTACTTTTTAGGCGTTTTAAATACATGGGACAATCTTTTAATTTCATTCTTGAATCTACCACTATATATATCATCCGAGGGTATAACCACAGGAGTAAAAACATAAAAAATTAACCATGGGTGCCTCTGAAAGCACTGCAAGGTCCAATGAAACCAAGGAAGAGGAGAAGCCTCAACAAGAAAACAACAATTCCTTTGGTGATGCAATTGCAGCTGCAACTGCCATAGCAACAGTTGCGGCCGGCGCAGCTGGTGTTGTTTGGGGCATTTCTAAAATGCTTTCCAACAACACAGAAACCGAAGAAACAAACCGTCATGTGACAGAACCATCGTTGGTTAACACTTCTCGTATACCAGTATACGAGGCTCGTGGGCCACGTCGTGTCTGGTTTCCCCCTCCACCAGGCCGCTTCAAAATGAACACCGATGGCGCATGTCATCCCATGCGCCAAGACGGTGGTGTCCAACGTGGACCAAGCGGGTACGGGGGTTATCCTTCGAGACCATGATGGCAACTGGGTTCGAGGGTTTATAGGGTTTATTGGTGATCAGTCTGATTCTTTTACATCTGAGCTTCATGGGATTCTTAAGGGTTGGAGCTTTTAGATAAACTTAATCTCAAACAAGCCATTCTTGAAACCGATAGTCAAGCTGCTTTCCAGTTTGTCGATGGACATGTCGAATACCTTCGCCAAAAGGAAATTGTTCGTGAATCATGGCCCATCATTCAGAAGTGCAGGCAACTGGCTGAAAAGAATGGGATAAGATTCAACCTTGTTCCAGGAAAAAATGCCAACCAATGTGCTGATAAGTTGGCTGATATGGCCATTGCGAGAAGATCAGCGTACGTGGAGCTCAAAGATCTTCCTCAAGAATTGAAGTATCTTGTTGAAAAAGATGGCTTACTTTAATCGTTGATACTTGAAACGTACTCATGGTTATTGGTTTTCTTCTACGCTGATTAGTAATAGTTTGTCTGGTTGATCTTGTTTCTGTTTTATCTTTGAACCCGTTTAATCTTCTATCTATTCTATCTTTGAAGTTTGATTTTGATTAGTCTTCTACATGTTTACTCTTGTAGACATGTTTACGTTTCTGTTTTTTTTTTTATAAAACTGGGCAAGTTTCTATACACCAATTCAGAGGCACCCGATCATATCCATTCTTATTAGGCAATAAGAGCATTCACATACAACCCTCATTTTTTACCCTATATTACACTAAAAACAACTATCTTTTCTTTCTCCTTTCCAATTAAATAATACTTTTTAATACATTTATCATTACATTTTCTATCCCCTCCACTCATAACAACTTTTTAAAAAATATTAAAAATTATAGGGGTGAACAGTGTACCCCGAAATTTACAGATGAACAGTGATATTTTTTCTCTCCTCCTCTCACAACCCCCCATAACCACTTTTCATAATATGCAAAACTCTCTCACATGAAAATGGAGGGTGGGATGTGAATGCTCTAATGCCTATATACCAATTTAGAAGAAACCCAATAAATCTGAGAAATTAAAAAACCTCTTGTGGAAATCAAACGCAGAACCTAATGGTCGAAAAGACTTATTCCACCCTCAAAACACCACCAGTTAAGGTATGATGTTTAACAAGAAAAGAAAAGAGTACAATACAAATGAAAGATCTTTCTTATTAGTTAAGGTATCATGTTTAACAAGATGCTTAAGACACTAATTAAAGTTAACTTTTATTAACAAAAAGTATTTAAGCATATTGCGAGTGATAGGTATCATGTTTAAAAAGGTTTTCAAGGTACGAATCAAAGTTAACTTTTTTTTTTTTTAACAAAAAGTATGTAAGCATATTGCAAGTGATTTTATTCTCTCATAAAGTAACATTTTATAGCAAATTTTAGTAGAAATGAAAGTAACATTGTTTAATATAAATGAGATACACTTCAGGTTTTATAATCTCATCCCACCACTATATATCTTGAGTGGGTACTTACACTAAAGTTACAATAAACCATGGGTGCATCTGAAAGCACTGCAAACTCAAATGGAACCAGGGAGGAGGAGGACACTCGCCAAGAAAATAATAGGTCCATGGGAACCGCGACCGCGATAGCAACTGCTGCGGCAGGAGTCGCGGTCGCTGCTTGGGGCATTTCTAGAATGCTTTCCGACAACATAGACACCGAAGAAAGAAATCACCAAGTAGCTGAACCTTTGTTGCTTAATTCTCCTTACGGGGGCTTAATCAACTTACCATCTGGTCGGCTCCTTCTCCAGGTCGCTACAAAATGAACACCGATGGCTCGTGCCGTCCCACACCCACAGGACATTGTGGGTACGGAGGGATCCTTCGGGATCATCATGGCAAATGGGTTCAAGGTTTTATAGGGTACATCGGTGTGAATGATAGTCTTACATCTGAGTTTAATGGGATTCTCAAAGGGTTGAAGCTTTTAGATGACCATAACCGCAAAGGAGCCGTTCTTGAAACCGACTGTAAAGCTGCACACGAATGGGTGACTCGACAGGGAGATGATCGTCGTAAAACTGAAGTCATCGAAGCATGCTGGTCCATCATCAACGAGTGCAGGCAACTTAAAGACAAGAACGACATAGAGATCATCCTTGTTCGGGGAGAAAATGCGAACCAGTGTGCTGATGCGTTGGCAGCTATGGCCGTTAAGAGAAGAGATGAGTTGGAAGCTATCGCCGTTGAGACAGGAGAAGCCTATTTGGAGCTGGAATTCAATGATCTTCCTCTTGAAATAAAGAAACTTGTTGCAAAAGATGCTAAAGTTAATGGTTGAAACGTACTCATGGTTCTTAGCTTTAAATTCCTTTGATGCTGATTAGTTATAACTTGTATTTGCTTCATGTTTGAATCTGTTTGATCTTGTATCTGTTTCATCTTTTGAATCCGGTTTATCTTCTATCTATTTCTTATACTTGTGTTTACATATCTTTTCTCATACACCACCAGTACCTGCCAACACCTCTGCCACAACGGTTTCATCCGGATTCCGGCAATCAGTTGCCACTGGAGCTCAACTAATGGTGAAAACTCTAATCCGATGGACCATTGGAGTATCATCGCGTAGCTTCAAGTTTCAATTCCCCTAGTAAGTATTGTGTTTAGATCGTGGGGTATGGTGAGGCTTGGGTTGGAGTCATGGTGCGACACGTGGAGTGTGGGACACCCAAGACCAAAAGACAATTTCAAAAGGGTATAGTTGGGCGTGGCCGGGGTGGCGTGGCCAAGCCACATCATAATTTATATATATATACATACATATATATATATATATGTAAAACCATAAAAAACTACAATTTTTTTAAATAAAAAAAAGGTTGTTACATAAAGATAAAGATTAATTACAAAAAAACATAGTATCAAAATAAAAACAATCATTCTTCGTTTGGATCGTCGTCTTCGTCGGAGTCGAACCCAGGAATCGTAGAAACATGGTCCACCAAATCAGATCGAAGGTTGTGATGTATATCCCTTAACTTCATCATAAATTCGTTTATTGATTTATCTTCGTCTGTAACGGCTATGTTTGTCACACCCCGACCCGCAGCGGAATAAAAGTCGGGGCATAATTGGTTTATCACCAAAGCTCATGATGTTTACTAAAATGTTTCATATTTATTAAATTCAAATTACAACTTAAATATTCAAAACAAAATTCATACAATTACAAGAAAATGAAACTACATAATTATTCCAAAGCATAAACTGTTTATTCTTCTAGGCCTTCCTAAGTGTTTCCTGTCTCAGCTGGATCAACTGTATCATGTGTACAACGGGGGATATTTTGGGTCAACAAAACTTGGCGAGTGAACCTTGATAAAACATTGTTACTAATTTCTTTTTTTATTTATCAAGGCTCAATCTGTCACACCCCGACCCGCAGCAAAAAAGGTGATCGGGGCATGATTGGGTTTTCATCAAGCTCATGACATTTATTATAACGTTTCATATTTATTATTTCTATTTAAAGGAGAATCATTACAATCAATCATACTAGTGCAACATGTTCTATACATTTTTCAAGACTTCATTATTTTTCTTCTAAGGCAATTTCCTATGTGTTCCTTGCTTCAACCTGTCCACCTGTATAATGTGTAAAAAATGGTTTTTGGGTCAACAAAAAGTTGGCGAGTGAATCCTATGAAAACATTTAAACGTGTTTATTGTATCGATTATAAAATAAAGTGCATAGACCACACATGAGTAAACGTAAATGTAAATTTAATCACAAAACATATAATATTAATTATTGCACACATATACACCAAATGATTGATTTTGAGGCACGCGTTGTTCAACTCGTCTCCCACGAGGAACTGATGGGCCTAATGAATGATTTTGAGGCACGCGTTGTTCAACGAACTGATGGGCCTAATGAATGTTTTTGAGGCACGCGTTGTTCAACTCGTCTCCCACGAGGAACTTATGGGCCTAATGAATAATTTGCACACAACTTGACAATATGTAATACATCACAACAAACAATATTTACATTCTAAGTTTAGATCATATAATGGTATAGCACGAGTTTGAATAAGCGAATTAATTTAAGCGACACATGATACACCCCAAAACATGAATAAAAAGGGGAATTTGTAAGAATTCACTCACAGTGGTTGCGTTTCTTGGATTGATGATGAATACGCACGAATTTGGATTTAACCACGATAGAAACTAACCTAAATAATAACATAATGGTTTGGTAAATAAATGGATTTTATTTGAGATTAATAATTTTAATTAATAACCTTAATAGGATTTTTTAGATTTATTTTTGTGAGTTTAAGGACATTTTCTAACTTTAAAAATATTATTTTTAAGTATTTTTAAATAATTTTCTGATTAAATAAATAAATAAAAAAAATGTTGACCGTTGACTTTGACTGTTGACTTTGACCGTTGACCGGTCTGATTGTGTTTATTATGTGCGCTGAGTGAGGTTCGAACTCGTGACCTCCCGTACGCGTGCTCGCAGCTCTACCAACTGAGCTACGTGTCTAACCCGAAATATTTCTGATTTTAATTATATTTATATACTATTTGGATTATTCAGACTTTTATTTAATTAAAAAGGTTTTTGAATATCATCTGATCGGCTGGCTTAGCGGGGATCGAACCTGTGACCATCGACTTAACTTGCACCCAGCCCAACCAACTGGGCTGGGTGTCTAACCTGTTATAGACAGAATTTATATTATAATTATACACTTAACACGTGCTTCAAGATTTGGTTTTTATAAAAAGGGTATGATATTTCAGTGGATCGGAACACAATAGACTCGAACCCGGGACGTGTACGTTATGTTTGCACACAGTCCACCACTGGACTGTGTGTCTAACCCGGTTATTATTCCGGTTTTTATTATATTTATACACATTTCAAAACTTCATCTTCTTCGATTTATAAAACCAGAGAATCCACCCGACTGTTTAATCGAAAATTTTTTATTGAATTAGTTGATTGATCAATACTGTTAACGAAATAATTTAAACCGAAAGGATTAAAGGTGTTGTACCGAACAGTTGTGGTCTCCGATGAAGTTCCGGCGGCTGAGGTTAACTCCGGCGAAGTTTATCTTGCGACAGAGGATCTACAGGAGGTTTGAGGTGAGTGTGGGTGACTTCTGTCGAAGCTCTAGAAGTCCTATTTATAGAGTAAGGCAATAATGGGATAGATTCGGTTTTCCGGTGACCAATTCCGGCGAAATTGGAAATCTCCGGCGACGAGTTTCTGAGCACTTCAACTACGATAAAGTGTGCCGTGTTGAGCGAAAGGATTCCTGGAAGGTTGAGGGGGGTATTTATAGGGTAGAACAGGATGTATTGGGTCTGTATTTTGGTCAAGGTTCGCAGTCAAGATTTTCTGGCGGTTACGACTTTAATTGGGGCTAGACATCGGTTATAACCGATGTCGTCGACGGTTACAGCGTTTTAGTCAAAAGGAGAATGGCTGAACTCGCGGATTGCCGGATTTTCCGGTGATTGCAAGTTCCGCCGCGCTGATGCCCGATTTTTGAATTCGAGTTTTAATTTAAGTGTTAATTGTTTTCAGTATTATTCCAAAGTTAGCGTGTGGCGGAGTGGTGTGTTGTTTACTTGTTGAACCGGCTGACCCGGGTTCGAAACCCGGCAGCCTCAAATATTTTTTATTATCTTATTTTTTATGATTTATTAATTATGTTTTAAAATTCTAACAATGTTTATTAATTATGTATCGTTTAAAATTAAAATAACCAATATATACGCGACGAAAATTATGACTGACTATTCGGTTAATAAACGAAGCGGGTTTTGGAAACCTGTTTTTTTGACGGATGTTACAGTATCCCCTACTTTTAGAAATTTCGTCCCGAAATTTAAGTAATAGTGGAATATTTGACTTGTGGGGAGGGTGTTTTAATTTGACAATTACATAATCAGAAGAGGGTGAAAGTTTAAATTTTATTGGAGGCGGTAATGTTCCTAGTAAGGGTTGGATACCCTGCTACAGGAATCGCTTTTTGATGCCTAAGATAAGGAATATTGATAAACAGAGTTGATTGACTAGATATGATCTCATGCACAAGAGTTTTGAGAGAATCGATACGTTTGGAAAGATAAGGTTATATCCTAAAACAAAACTTCTACAACTATAACCTACATGGAACCTCTCATAACCGCCTGACAATGCCTCCGATCCTTTAGCAAGAATACTTAATATAGGAAGTACCAGCGGCGGCGTATCCACCATATTCTTGTCAGATTTTCATGGGCTTTATCAATAAATTATAATTAGTTCTATGTGACTCTAAAACATAAACAAACACAACAACCAAAACTTGAGTCTCAAATCTGAAGGTATACATGATTGAATGATGACAGTACCTCTCTCGTTTGTTATGATGAAGGGGTTAGTCTAGGTAAAAGTGAGATACAACTCAACTTCTTTAAATGATGAGATTGAGATACGTCGAGATGTATGATGATATGAATGTTAAATCAATGAGTATAAAACAAAACTGAAATAGTACTTCGCATTAAGATTCTTGGATATATAATTTCCAATTTATAATTGAGATACATAAATATTGAGATAACATAAAGAAAACGTAAAAACTAAACGCTTGGAGTTGAATCTTGATTATTAGTGAAGGAAAGCTAGTTGGGTGGTTCGTTTGGGCCGTTATTATCTTCAACAGGATTGGCGTTGATGTTGTAAGCTCTTCCTCTTGCTTGTGGCCTAGTGGTTAGGTTTTCTTGATTTGCTTGGTTAACTGGGTTTACTTGAGCTTGGGCGTTTATGATGTTAACCAATCGAGGGCACGTGTTTCTAAACTGGGTAGGGTCACCACAATTAAAACAAGCTCGAACATATGGAAATATGGGGTATTGGGGTTGTTGATATGCTTGGATCATGTTTTTAGTAGGGGGTGAGGTTTGGTTTTGAGAGGCGCGACAAGCCTTGCTCAAATGACCATAACGTCCACAATTCGCACATAGTCGATAAGGTAAGGTAGATGGATGGAGATAGAAACAGGTGTTGCATTGAGGGTGAGGTCCAATGTAAGGTTTTTTTATCTGGGTAAGTTGAGTTGGGTGCTACTTGAGTGATTGGGATAGCTTGGAGGGGTACGGCTTGTGAAGCTAGTTGATTGTGTTGGGTGACAGTGAAAATTTGCCCACCTCGTTTTCTCTTAGAAATGGGTTGAGAAGGGGATTCGGTTTGGGTGGAGTTTGAGGTTTCAGTTGATGCTTTATCTTTTTTCTTCTCCTCCTTGAAATCTTTATTCCATATGCGGTTTTCAGTGAGCTCTACAGCTAACTCCATGGCTGCTTCCAAAGTTGCAGGATTTGAAATGCTTGAAGGTGCATTTAGTGGTATTTGGGGGAGGGTTGATAACATTTTGATCTTCTTGATTGATTGGGTTGTCGGGATTAGCGGTAAGGGCTTGTTGAACTTGAACTACGATGTTGGGTATTACGGCCGCCATTTGTTGAGCGATTTGGGCAGTCATGCGCTCGCGGGATTTTCCTGCTTTCATTTTCTACGAGCGAGACTAGAAGACATCTACAAGGAATACGCATCGAGAGTATGAGTTTGACGTTTTAGGTGTCATGTGTCGTATTTAGGAATGAACATTCATAAAATAAATATAGAATAAATAATCTACTACATCCATGGGATGTCTTGGGCTTTGCTCGTAATTGAGCCTTGCATGCCGCCATACTTCACCTTCGTAATCATGTGGGCCCCCATGATTACTGGGTCTTTCATATGGTTCGCATGTGTTAGCTTGGTAACGTACACTAAAACCCGGAGAAAATCGAGAAATATGTATGTAACGTATGAAATTTGGAGTGCATCCAGGTGTGGACACGGTGATACCTCAAAGTGGGGTTAGTTCGAACGACATTTGGTGTGGCATGCTTTGGCCTAATAGGTCCTTCGTACTCTCATCGTTAATCCCCAGGTAGGAAAACTGGTCCGTTATATTGGATTTATACGAATGCCAACCTAGACAGGACGTTCCGACTACCGGTACTCGTACACTTACCGTTACTACATGCCCGTCGTAGAACTCACTTTGATGAGATTGAAAAATGAAAAAATGCGACAAAATCTTGAATAACGGAAGTAGGATGATTTGAATATGTGAACATTGAAATATGCGTGATGATTGTATATGTAAGCATGTTATGTTCGACTATAAGTATGATTCATTAAGTATCACAAAATGTAATATTGGAAGTGTTTGCATGCATTTGTGTATGTAATAAATATGAAACAAATAAACAACATGAGTTTGCATGTAACCACTTAAACAATTAAAATCTAATCAACTATAGTATAGGCTCTAAGGGTCTAATAACCTATCCTATATCCCTATAGTCAAAAGCTCTGATACCAATCTGTCACACCCCGACCCGCAGCGGAAAAGGTGATCGGGGCATGATTGGGTTTTCATCAAAGCTCATGACATTTATTATAACGTTTCATATTTATTATTTCTATTTAAAGGAGAATCATTACAATCAATCATACTAGTGCAACATGTTCTATACATTTTTCAAGACTTCATTATTTTTCTTCTAAGGCAATTTCCTATGTGTTCCTTGCTTCAACCTGTCCACCTGTATAATGTGTAAAAAATGGTTTTTGGGTCAACAAAAAGTTGGCGAGTGAATCCTATGAAAACATTTAAACGTGTTTATTGTATCGATTATAAAATAAAGTGCATAACCACACATGAGTAAACGTAAATGTAAATTTAATCACAAAACACATAATATTAATTATTGCACACATATACACCAAATGATTGATTTTGAGGCACGCGTTGTTCAACTCGTCTCCCACGAGGAACTGATGGGCCTAATGAATGATTTTGAGGCACGCGTTGTTCAACGAACTGATGGGCCTAATGAATGTTTTTGAGGCACGCGTTGTTCAACTCGTCTCCCACGAGAAACTTATGGGCCTAACGAATAATTTGCACACAACTTGACAATATGTAATACATCACAACAAACAATATTTACATTCTAAGTTTAGATCATATAATGGTATAGCACGAGTTTGAATAAGCGAATTAATTTAAGCGACACAAAACATGAATAAAAAGGGGAATTTGTAAGAATTCACTCACAGTGGTTGCGTTTCTTGGATTGATGATGAATGCGCACGAATTTGGATTTAACCACGATAGAAACTAACCTAAATAATAACATAATGGTTCGGTAAATAAATGGATTTTATTTGAGATTAATAATTTTAATTCATAACCTTAATAGGATTTCTAGATTTATTTTTGTGAGTTTAAGGATATTTTCTAACTTTAAAAATATTATTTTTAAGTATTTTTAAATAATTTTCTGATTAAATAAATAAATAAATAAAAATGTTGACCGTTGACTTTGACCGTTGACCGGTCTGATTGTGTTTATTATGTGCGCTGAGTGAGGTTCGAACTCGTGACCTCCCGTACGCGTGCACGCAGCTCTACCAACTGAGCTACGTGTCTAACCCGAAATATTTCTGATTTTAATTATATTTATATACTATTTTGATTATTCAGACTTTTATTTAATTAAAAAGGTTTTTGAATATCATCTGATCGGCTGGCTTAGCGGGGATCGAACCTGTGACCATCGACTTAACTTGCACCCAGCCCAACCAACTGGGCTGGGTGTCTAACCTGTTATAGACAGAATTTATATTATAATTATACACTTAACACGTGCTTCAAGATTTGGTTTTTATAAAAAGGGTATGATATTTCAGTGGATCGGAACATAATAGACTCGAACCCGGGACGTGTACGTTATGTTTGCACACAGTCCACCACTGGACTGTGTGTCTAACCCGGTTATTATTCCGGTTTTTATTATATTTTTATACATTTCAAAACTTCATCTTCTTCGATTTATAAAACCAGAGAATCCACCCGACTGTTTAATCGAAATTTTTTTATTGAATTAGTTGATTGATCAATACTGTTAACGAAATAATTTAAGCAGAAAGGATTAAAGGTGCTGTACCGAACAGTTGTGATCTCCGATGAAGTTCCGGCGGCTGAGGTTAACTCCGGCGAAGTTTATCTTGCGACAGAGGATCTACAGGAGGTTTGAGGTGAGTGTGGGTGACTTCTGTCGAAGCTCTAGAAGTCCTATTTATAGAGTAAGGCAATAATGGGATAGATTCGGTTTTCCGGTGACCAATTCCGGCGAAATTGGAAATCTCCGGCGACGAGTTTCTAAGCACTTCAACTACGATAAAGTGTGCGGTCTTGAGCGAAAGGATTCCTGGAAGGTTGAGGGGGGTATTTATAGGGTAGAACAGGATGTATTGGGTCTGTATTTTGGTCAAGGTTCGCAGTCAAGATTTTCCGGCGGTTACGACTTTAATTGGGGCTAGACATCGGTTATAACCGATGTCGTCTACGGTTACAGCGTTTTAGTCAAAAGGAGAATGGCTGAACTCGCGGATTGCCGGATTTTCCGGTGATTGCGAGTTCCGCCGTACCCGGTTTTTGAATTCGAGTTTTAATTTAAGTGTTAATTGTTTTCAGTATTATTCCAAAGTTAGCGTGTGGCGGAGTGGTGTGTTGTTTACTTGTTGAACCGGCTGACCCGGGTTCGAAACCCGGCAGCCTCAAATATTTTTTATTATCTTATTTTTTATGATTTATTAATTATGTTTTAAAATTCTAACAATTTTTATTAATTATGTATCGTTTAAAATTAAAATAACCAATATATACGCGACGAAAATTATGACTGACTATTCGGTTAATAAACGAAGCGGGTTTTGGAAACCTGCTTTTTTTGACAGATGTTACACAATCAAACTGAGCCGATCTAATGAGGCTCCTGATGCTTAACCCGTCTCCTACGGGGAACTGATGGGCCTAATGAAATGCGTGCACTGAAAATGATAAATCCAATCTACATATAATTCACACAACAATTGATACACATTTGATACACATTTGATCACGGATATGATGTATGCACAAGTGTTTAAATAAAATAAAAGGATTATACGACACATGATACACCCCAAAGCATGATTAAAACGGGGAATTGGTAGAGATTCACTCACAATGGGTGCGTTCTTTGATGACGTTGTGTCACACCCCTGACCCGCAGCGGAAAATGGTGATCGGGGCATGATTGGGTTTTCATCAAAGCTCATGACATTTAATATAATGTTTCATATTTATTATTACAATTTTAAAGAAGATCATACAATCAAATCATACAAGTACAACATGTTCTATACATCTTTCTAGACTTCATTATTTTTCTTCTAAGGCATTTTCCTATGTGTTCCTTGCTTCATCCTGTCCACCTGTATCATGTGTAAAAATGGTTTTTTGGTCAACAAAAAGTTGGCAAGTGAACTTTGTTAGAAAACATTTATTATTGATTTCTTGTTGTATTTAATATGGAAAATTGTGCAATAATCATATGTGAGCAAACGTAAATAAACATACAATAACAACAATAACAAACCACCTTGCATGAGTATATAACATGAATGATAATGTATATGTTGGCAACGTCACGTTCCGCTCATAGGTAATGGGGAACGGACGGCCTATGATGATGTATGTGCGATCAAGGCTCAATCAAACGGAGCCGATCGTATGTTGGCAACGCCTCGTTCACGCTCATAGGTAATGGGGAACGGTTCACTCTCATAGGTAATGGGGAACGGCGGCCTATGATGATGTATGTACTGAAAATGATAAATTTAATCTAAACGTTAAACACACAAACAGTTGATACATATTGAATACACATTTGATCCTGGATATGATGGATGCACAAGTGTTTAACTGTAATAAATAATAAGACACATGATACACCCCAAAAAGTGATTAAAACGGGGAATTTGTAGAGATTCACTCACAGTGGGTGAGTTTCTTGGATTGATGATGAATGCGCACGAATTCGGATTTAATCGGCAAGGGAACTAACCTAAATAATAACATAATAGTTTGATAAATAAATAAACTTTTATTTGCGATTAGTATTTTTAATTAGTGTTCTTAATGGGATTGTTAGGTTTATTTTTGTGAGTTCAAGGAAGTTTTCTAACTTTAAAAATATTATTTTTAAGTATTTTTAATTGATTTCTAAATAAAATAAAAGAAAATAAAATTTTTGACTTTTTTTGACCAGTTGACCGTTGACCGTTTGACCGGTCGGACCGTGTTTATTATATGCGCCGAGTGAGGTTCGAACTCGTGACCTCTCGTATACGTGCACGCAGCTCTACCAACTGAGCTACGTGTCTAACCCGAAATATTTCTGTTTTTAATTATATATATACAAAATTAGATTAATTCATTTATGTCCTTAATTAAAAATTTGATAATTGCCAGAACCGGTGCGGGAGCCTGGACTCGAACCCGCGACGTGCTTAATGTTTTACACACAGTCCACCACTGGACTGTGTGTCTAACCTGGTTATTATTCCGGTTTTTATTATACTTATACACTTATTACATGTTTCAGGATTTGGCTTTTATATAAAAAGGGTATATTATTTCAGTGGATCGGAACACAAACAGAACTCGAACCCGGGACGTATGCTTTATAATCGCACACAGTCCACCGCTGGACTGTGTGTCTAACCTGGTTATTATTCCGGTTTTTATTATACTTATACACTTATTACATGTTTCAGGATTTGGCTTTTATATAAAAAGGGTATATTATTTCAGTGGATCGGAACACAAACAGAACTCGAACCCGGGACGTATGCTTTATAATTGCACACAGTCCACCGCTGGACTGTGTGTCTAACCTGGTTAAAATACTTGTTTTTATTAATCTTATATACTAACTAAAAAGTTCCGTATTTGGGTTTTATAAAAAGGGTTTGAATATTGTGACGAATCGGAACAAGGACAGACTCGAACTCGTATCTCTATGTTTCAAATGCACACAGTCCACCGCTGGACTTGTGTCTAACCCGAGTTATAACCTGATTTATATTAAATATATACACAACCTTAACTTCATCTTCTTCGTTAAAACAACCCAGAGCTCTCCACCCGACTGTTTCGATTCATTAATCAATTCCTTTAGTAAATTTCAAATAATCTATACATGGGATTAATAAAAATGAAAGGGATTAGGTGAAAGATATACCGAACAGGGATCCCCTGTTTCTCCAGCGAGATTCCGATGACAGCAGGTTATTCCGGCGACGTGTAACTGGCGGCAGAGGATCTTCAGGAAATTTGAGGTGAGTGTGGGTGACTTCTGTCCGAGCTCTAGATGTCCTTTTTAGAGTAAGCAGAAGGGATAAAATGGATTCGGTTTTCCGGCGACTAGCAGAGAGTTCCGGCGAATACAGATAAATCCCGGCGACTTGCGGCGACTGCTACAGAGTGTTTTAGCGAGAGTTTAAGAGAGAGTTTGAGAGATTGAACAGGTTGGATTGAGGAGTTTAGCCCTGTATTTATAGGTGATGTGATCCACCACGATTTCGGTTTTTCCGGTGAGATTTTCTGGTGACTACCAAGCAATTCCGGCAGTAGTGTGTTTGAACAGAAAGCTCGAGATGTTTCAGTATTTGCAGATCAAATGATTTGTAATCGGTTTCATCTTTTAATGTTTTCGATTTCATTCATTTTTTTCTTAAATGTTTTCGGTTATGAAATACTGATTTTCTTTGATTCAGGGTATAACTGATAACTGAAATCGAATTAAACATGATTCAGTAACTGATGCGCGTTCTACTTTCTTTTGAAATCGTAACCGCTAAATCTTTGGGCGGTTTTCTTTTTGAGACTTCCCTTAATTGAAATGCGTATACATATATTAATGGATCCTGAAATAAACCGACTGAGGCTTGGCAGCCGAACGGTTTATGTGTGTGTGATGGAGGCGTGTGACCCGGGTTCGAAACCCGGCGTCTCCTTATATTTTTTTATTCATTATTTATTACAAATTTTCAATTATAGATTTTAAGTTCTAAAATGTTTATTAATTATGTATCGTTTAAAATTAAAATAAACAACATATACGCAACGAATTTTTATAACTGATTATTCGGTTTAATAAATGAAGCGGTTTGGATAACCCGGTTTTTTACGGATGTTACAGTATCCCCTACTTTTAGAAATTTCATCCCGAAATTTAAGTAGTGGTATGGTTGACTTGAAATGAGGGTGGTATTGACAATTATATACTTAGAAGGGGGTAAGAGTTTAAATTTTATTTGAGGCGGTAACGTTCCTAGTAAGGGTTGAATACCTGCTACAGGAATCGCTTTTTGATACCTAAGATAAAGAATATTGATAAACAGAGTTGATTGACTAGGTATGATCTCATGCACAAGAGTTTTGATACGTTTGGAAAGATAAGGTTATACCTGTCACACCCCGACCCGTAGCGGAAAAGGTGACCGGGGCATGATTGGGTTATCATCAAAGCTCATGACATTTATTAAACGTTTCATATTTATTAATACAATTTAATGGAAAGTTAAAATAAATGATACAACATGTTCTAACTATCAATCTAAGCTTCTTGGTTCTCTTCTAAGGCATATCCTATGTTTTCCTTGCTTCAACCTGTTCACCTGTATCATGTGTAAAAAGGTTTTTGGATCAACATAATGTTGGCGAGTGAATCCTATGGAAAAACATTTGAACAAGTTTATCCAATTGATTATAAATAATGTGCATACCACATATGAGTAAATGTAGATGTAAATTTATTCACACAACACATAATATTGAATATTGAACACACAAACACCAAATGATTGTTTTGAGGCACGCGTTGTTCGACTCGTCTCCCACGAGGAACTGATGGGCCTAATGAATGAGTTTTGAGGCACGCGTTGTTCTTACGAACTGATGGGCCTAATGTATGAGTTTTGAGGCACGCGTTGTTCTCGTCTCCCACGAGGAACTGATGGGCCTAATGTATGAGTTTTGAGGCACGCGTTGTTCTTACGAACTGATGGGCCTAATGTGTGAGTTTTAAGGCACGCGTTGTTCTCGTCTCCCACGAGGAACTGATGGGCCTAAATAATTTGCATACAACTTTGACAATATGTAATATATCACAACCAATAATAGTTACATTCTAGTTTAGTTCATATAATGGTATAGCACAAATTTGCATAAGAGAATTAGTTTAAACGACACATGATACACCCCAAAACATGAATAAAAAGGGGAGTTTGTAAGAATTCACTCACATTGGGTGCGTTCGGTTGATGACGTTGAATGCACGCGAAGTGGTTTTAACCACGAGTGAGATTAAACCTAGATAAATCGCATTACGGTTTGGTAAGTAAACGGGTTTTATTAATATATTTTAGTAGGATTGTTGGGTGTATTTTTGTGAGTTTGAGGCTATTTTCTAACCTTAAAAATGTTATTTTTAAGTATTTTTAATTGATTTTTAATTAAAATAATTAAATAAAAATAATAAAAAAATATTTTATTTTTGCTACAGTTGACTTTTGACCGTTGACTTTGACTAACGTTGACCGGTTCGAAGGCATATTATTGTGCGCTGGGTGAGGCTCGAACCCGAGACCTCCCGTACACGTGCACGCAGCTCTACCAACTGAGCTACGTGTCTAACCCGTTATATATCCGATTTTAATTATATATATATATTAATTAGATTTTAAACAGAATTCCTTTATTTTAAAAACGAATTAATCTAGCGAACCGGTGCGCTCCACAGGTCTCGAACCCGGGACCTGTGGGTTAGCGTACACACAGTCCACCGCTGGACTGTGTGTCTCACTTGGTTATAAACTCGGTTATCATTATACATAACATATACCCAAAACACTCTGGTTCAGTTTTGCGAAAAAAGGGATTTTTATTAAGGCAGCGTGTGAGGAACAATACTCGAACTCGTGACCTTAGCGTTAAAAGTGCACACAGTCCACCGCTGGACTGTGTGTCTAACCCGGTAATTATCTTGATTTTAATTATACTTAACATTACCGTAACGTCGTCTTCTTCACTGGTTTTCACCGGAAGTGACGACTGACGGATTCGAATGTTGATTCAAGTTTCTTTAGTGTTTTATGATCAATTACAGTCGAGATAAAAGTAAAAAAGGGAAGGAATTAGGCGTGAGAAGTACCGGCTGTTTCTCCTCTGTTTTCCGGCAGAACTCCGGTGGCAGCAAGTTCTTCCGGCGACGAGTCTCTTGCAGCAGAGAGTCTTCCGAAAGGTTACAAAGGTTGTGGGTGACTTCGGTAAAAGTTTAGGGGGTTCAGTAAGCTCAGAGATTACTGATACGGTTTTCCGGCGAAGTAATAAAAATTTCCGGCGAGTGAGTTTTCGCCGAGAAAAGGTGCGATTTGAGTGTGAAAGGTTTCTGGCGAGTTGAGGGTGTATTTATAGGGTAGTATTGAAATGAATGGGGTCTGAATTCGGTCTCAATTCGAAGTCAGCCGTTCTCCGGCGGTTACAGCTGATGTCGCGGGTTCATATGTCGGTTATAACCGTTGTGAGAGTTAAGACTTCGGTTATTTTGAGCGAAAACGTAATTAAACGGCGAAGTCGTCGGGATTTCCGACGACTGCTAATTTGGGCGCAAATTACTGAATTTGATTACCGAACTTTAATATATGAATTAAATGTTTCTTGTTATCAACATAAAATCAAAGCGGCGGAGTGGTTGGTCGGCTGAGTGATAAATCTTTGTTTGAACCGGTATGGACCCGAGTTCGAAACCCGGCATGATTAAAACATTTTTATTTTGTTATTTTTATCATTTTTCAAAAACTAAATATATATCCGCGCATAATAATTGATTACGGATCGTTTAAAATTATTTTGGGCATTTAATTCGCAACGAAAAAATTTGACTGACTGTTCGGTTGATAAACGGAGCGGGTTTGGTAAATCCGTTTTTGACGGATGTTACAGTATCCCCTGCTTTTTAGAAATTTCGTCCCGAAATTTAATTAGGGATATAATTGACTAAAAGAATGATGGTGTTGAGTTTGCCAGTTACATCTTTTAGAAGAAAATAACGGTTTAGGTTTTTGTTTGAGGCGGTAACGTTCCTTGTAAAGGTTAAGTATCCTAATACAGGAATCGCTTTTTGTTGCCTACTGTATAAGTATTGTTAAGCAGGAATGATTTGCTAAAATGATATCATGTATAAGAGTGTAGATATGTTTGGAAAAGTATGGTTATATCCTAAGGCAAAACTTCTAATACTACAATCTACACAAAAACACACAACTAATAATTGAATCCACATTCTGATAGTATATATGTTTGAATGGTGACAGTTCCTCTCTCGTTTGTTATGATGGAAAGTTTAGTCGATGTAGAAATGGATCACATTCCAATTTCTTTAAATAGTGAGATGATATATATATGTAACACAAATTTCAACCAAAGCAATACTAAATCCTACAAGGAACTTCTCATAACCGCCTGATAACGCCCCTGATCCTTTGGCCAGAATACTTATATATAGGAAGTACCAGCGGCGTATCCACCATATTCTTGTCAAATTTTCATTGGTTTTATCAGTGAATTATGATTAGTCCTATAACTCTACAACCAATACGACAAACATAAAAATACTGAAATGATATATATCTGTGCGATCAAGGCTCAATCAAACGGAGCCGATCGTATTGAATGTACTGAAAAATGAAATTGTCTATGTGCTCAAGGCTCAATCAAACGGAGCCGAGCTTATTGCATGTACTGAAAATGAATAACTTAATCACACAAACAACCTATGCATGGAACCTCTCATAACCGCCTGATAATGCCTCCGATCATTTGACAAGAATACTTATATATAGGAAGTACCAGCGGCGTATCCACCATATTCTTGTCAAATTCTCATTGACTTTATCCGCAAGTTATGATTAGTTCTATGCGACTCTACAACATAAATAACACAACAACCAGCGCTTGAGTATTAATTCTGATAGTATCCGTGTTTGACAAAACCTCTCTCGTTTAATATGATGGAGAGGTTAGTCTATGTAGAAGTGAGACACAACTCAACTTCTTTAAATGATGAAACTGAGATATGTCGTGAAGTATGATGATATGAATATTAAATCAATGAGTATAAAACAAATTGAACTAGTAATTTGCATTAAAATTTCTTGGATAAAATTCCAACTGAGATACATGAAAATCGAGATATAAAGAAAAACATAAAAACTAAGTGATTGGAGTTGAATCTTGATTCTTGGTGAGAGAAGGCTAGTTAAGTGGTTGGTTTGGTCCGTTAACATCTTCAACAGGATTGGTGTTGATGTTATAAACTCTTCCTCTTGCTGGCGGTGGAGCTGGATTTGCTTGGTTAACTGGGTTTCCTTGAGCTTGGGCATTTATGATGTTAACCAAACGAGGGCATGTGTTTCTAAAATGGGTAGGGTCGCCACAATTGAAACAAGCTCGAACATATGGGTACATGGGGTATTGAGGTTGTTGATATGTTTGGATCATGGGTTGAGTAGGGGTTGAGGTTTGGTTTTGAGAGGTGCGGCAAACGTTGCTCAAATGACCGTAGCGTCCACAATTCGCACATAGTCGACAGGGTAAGGTAGATGGATGGTGATAGAAACAGGTGTTGCATTGAGGGTGAGGTCCAATGTAAGGTTTCTTGTTTGGGTAAGTTGAGTTGGGTGCTACTTGAGTGATTGGGATAGTTTGAGGAGGTACAACTTGTGAAGCTGGTTGGTTGCGTTGGGTGACGGCGAAGATTTGCCCATCACGTTTTCTCTTAGAAGTAGGTGGTGTAAAGGATTCGATTCGTGTGGAGTTTGAGGTTTCGGTTGATGCTTTATCCTTCTTCTTCTCCTCTTTGAAATCTTTGTTTCGGATTCGGTTCTCAGTGAGCGCGGTTGCTAGCTCCATTGCTGCTTCCAAAGTTGCAAGCGAGGTACTTATTACGGAGTCTTGAATCTTTGATGGAAGACCACGAATGTAGTGCTCGATCAAACGGTAGAGGGGAGTAAACAAATTGGGAACCATTTGATTTAACTCAAGGAATCTCTTGTTGTATGTGGTGTGGTCGCCTTCCTTTTGTTTTTAAAGCATGAAACTCATCCTCCAATTTCTTGATTTCACTTCTTGGGCAAAACCGTCTTGTCATGATTCCCTTCAACTCTTCCCAAGTCAAGGTCATAGTTTCTTCAACACCACGTTTGGTCTTCTCTGTATTCCACCATGTGAGTGCCGTTCCAAGTAAGCGACCGGTAGCATAACGCACTTTGCGATCATCGGGGCAATCGCAATTTAGAAAAGTGTTCTCCATTTCTTCGAACCAATGGAGGAGAGCGGTGACACCTTCAGTACCTTCGTATTTTGGAGGGTCGCAGGATTTGAAATGTTTGTAGGTGCATTTGGTGACTGAAGGATTGATAGTGTTTTGATCTTCTTGTTGGGTTGGGTTAACGGAATTTGCGGTAAGGGCTTGTTGAACTTGAACTACGATGTTTGGTATTACGGTCGCCATTTGCTGAGCGATTTGGGTAGCCATGCGTTCACGGGCTTTTCCTGCTCTCATTTTCCTACGAGCGAGGCTAGAAGACATCTACAAGTAATACATGTCAAGAGTATAAGTTGGATGCCTTTGGGATCGTGGGTCGTGTTTTGGGAATGAACGTTCATAAAATAAATATAGAAAAATAAATCTACTACATCCATAGGAAGTCTTGGGCTTTGCTCGTATTTGGGCCTTGCATGCCGCCACACTTCACCTTCGTAATCACGTGGGCCCCATGATTACCGGGTTTTCATATGGTTCGCATGTGTTAGCCTGGTTACGTACACTAAAACCCGGAGAAAATCGAGAAATATGTAACGTATGATATTCGGAATGTGCCCCGGCATGGACACGGTGACATCTCAAAGTGAGGTTAGTTCGAACGACGTTTGGTGTGGCATGCTTTGGCCTAATAGGTCCGTCGTACTCTCATCGTTAGTCCCCAGGTAGGCAAACTGGTCCGTTATTTTGGATTTATACGAATGCCAACCTAGACAGGACGTCCCGACTACCGGTACTTGTACCCTTCCGGTTACTACATGCCCGTCGCAGAACTTACTTTGATGGGATTTGAAAATTGCAACAAAATCCTTGAATAATGAGAGTATGAAAATGAATTGAATATATGAACATTGATATATGCATAACGAATATGTATATAAGCATGTATGTTTGACTGTAATATGAAACAAATAAATATCACAAGTTTGTATGTAACCACCTAATCAATTAAAATTTAGGCAGACTATAGTATAGGCTCTAAGGGTCTAATAACCTATCCTATATCCCTATAGTCATGGCTCTGATACCAATCTGTCACACCCCGACCCGCAGCGGAAAAGGTGACCGGGGCATGATTGGGTTATCATCAAAGCTCATGACATTTATTAAACGTTTCATATTTATTAATACAATTTAATGGAAAGTTAAAATAAATGATACAACATGTTCTAACTATCAATCTAAGCTTCTTGGTTCTCTTCTAAGGCATATCCTATGTTTTCCTTGCTTCAACCTGTTCACCTTTATCATGTGTAAAAAGGTTTTTGGATCAACATAATGTTGGCGAGTGAATCCTATGGAAAAACATTTGAACAAGTTTATCCAATTGATTATAAATAATGTGCATACCACATATGAGTAAATGTAGATGTAAATTTATTCACACAACACATAATATTGAATATTGAACACACAAACACCAAATAATTGTTTTGAGGCACGCGTTGTTCGACTCGTCTCCCACGAGGAACTGATGGGCCTAATGAATGAGTTTTGAGGCACGCGTTGTTCTTACGAACTGATGGGCCTAATGTATGAGTTTTGAGGCACGCGTTGTTCTCGTCTCCCACGAGGAACTGATGGGCCTAATGTATGAGTTTTGAGGCACGGTTGTTCTTACGAACTGATGGGCCTAATGTGTGAGTTTTAAGGCACGCGTTGTTCTCGTCTCCCACGAGGAACTGATGGGCCTAAATAATTTGCATACAACTTTGACAATATGTAATATATCACAACCAATAATAGTTACATTCTAGTTTAGTTCATATAATGGTATAGCACAAATTTGCATAAGAGAATTAGTTTAAACGACACATGATACACCCCAAAACATGAATAAAAAGGGGAGTTTGTAAGAATTCACTCACATTGGGTGCGTTCGGTTGATGACGTTGAATGCACGCGAAGTGGTTTTAACCACGAGTGAGATTAAACCTAGATAAATCGCATTACGGTTTGGTAAGTAAACGGGTTTTATTAATCTATTTTAGTAGGATTGTTGGGTGTATTTTTGTGAGTTTGAGGCTATTTTCTAACCTTAAAAATGTTATTTTTAAGTATTTTTAATTGATTTTTAATTAAAATAATTAAATAAAAATAATAAAAAAATATTTTATTTTTGCTACAGTTGACTTTTGACCGTTGACTTTGACTAACGTTGACCGGTTCGAAGGCATATTATTGTGCGCTGGGTGAGGCTCGAACCCGAGACCTCCGTACACGTGCACGCAGCTTACCAACTGAGCTACGTGTCTAACCCGTTATATATCCGATTTTAATTATATATATATATTAATTAGATTTTAAACAAATTCCTTTATTTTAAAAACGAATTAATCTAGCGAACCGGTGCACTCCACAGGTCTCGAACCCGGGACCTGTGGGTTAGCGTACACACAGTCCACCGCTGGACTGTGTGTCTCACTTGGTTATAAACTCGGTTATCATTATACATAACATATACCCAAAACACTCCGGTTCAGTTTTGCGAAAAAAGGGATTTTTATTAAGGCAGTGTGTGAGGAACAATACTCGAACTCGTGACCTTAGCGTTAAAAGTGCACACAGTCCACCGCTGGACTGTGTGTCTAACCCGGTAATTATCTTGATTTTAATTATACTTAACCATTACCGTAACGTCGTCTTCTTCACTGGTTTTCACCGGAAGTGACGACTGACGGATTCGAATGTTGATTCAAGTTTCTTTAGTGTTTTATGATCAATTACAGTCAGATAAAAGTAAAAAGGGAAGGAATTAGCGTGAGAAGTACCGGCTGTTTCTCCTCTGTTTTCCGGCAGAACTCCGGTGGCAGCAAGTTCTTCCGGCGACGAGTCTCTTGCAGCAGAGAGTCTTCCGAAAGGTTACAAAGGTTGTGGGTGACTTCGGTAAAAGTTTAGGGGGTTCAGTAAGCTCAGAGATTACTGATACGGTTTTCCGGCGAAGTAAATAAAAATTTCCGGCGAGTGAGTTTTCGCCGAGAAAAGGTGCGATTTGAGTGTGAAAGGTTTCTGGCGAGTTGAGGGTGTATTTATAGGGTAGTATTGAGATGAATGGGGTCTGAATTCGGTCTCAATTCGAAGTCAGCCGTTCTCCGGCGGTTACAGCTGATGTCGCGGGTTCATATGTCGGTTATAACCGTTGTGAGAGTTAAGACTTCGGTTATTTTGAGCGAAAACGTAATTAAACGGCGAAGTCGTCGGGATTTCCGACGACTGCTAATTTGGGCGCAAATTACTGAATTTGATTACCGAACTTTAATATATGAATTAAATGTTTCTTGTTATCAACATAAAATCAAAGCGGCGGAGTGGTTGGTCGGCTGAGTGATAAATCTTTGTTTGAACCGGTATGGACCCGAGTTCGAAACCCGGCATGATTAAAACATTTTTATTTTGTTATTTTTATCAGTTTTTCAAAAACTAAATATATATCCCGCATAATAATTGATTACGGATCGTTTAAAATTATTTTGGGCATTTAATTCGCAACGAAAAAATTTGACTGACTGTTCGGTTGATAAACGGAGCGGGTTTGGTAAATCCGTTTTTGACGGATGTTACAATACCATATAACAAAACTTCTACCACTAAAACCTACATGGAACCTCTCATAGCTGCCTGACAATGCCTCTGATTCTTTGGCAAGAATACTTATATATAGCAAGTACCAGCGGTGTATCCACCATATTCTTGTCAAATTTTCATTGTCTTTATCAGTAAATTATGATTAGTTCTATGTGTCTCTAAACACAACAACCAAAACTTGAGTCTTAATTCTGAGAGTATACATGTTTGAATGATGACCGTACGTCTCTCGTTTGTTATGATGAAGAGGTTAGTCTATGTAGAAGTGAGTCACAACCCAACTTCTTTGAATGATGAGATTGGAATACGTTGAGATGTATGATGATATGAATGCTAAATCAGTGAGTATAAAACAAACTTCAACCATGACATTACTAAATCCTACATGGAACTTCTCATAACCGCCTGACAATGCTTTTGATCCTTTGACAAGAATACTTATATATAGGAAGTACCAGCGCCGTATCCACCATATTCTTGTCAAATTTTCATTGGCTTTGTCAGTAAATTATGATCAGTTCTATGTGACTCTAAAACATAAATAAACACAACAACCAAAGCTTGAGTCTCAATTCTGAAAGGAAACATGACTGAATGATGACGGTACCTCTCTCGTTTGTTATGATGAAGGGGTTAGTCTATGTAAAAGTGAGACACAACCCAACTTCTTTAAATGATGAGATCGAGGTACGTCGAGATGTCTGATGATGTGAATGTTAAATCAATGAGTATAAAACAAAACTGAGATAGTAATTCACATTAAGATTCTTGGATACAATTTCCAATTTATAAATGAGATACGTGAAGATTGAGATAAACATAAATAAAACATAAAAACTAAGCGGTTGGAGTTGAATTCTTGATTTTTGGTGAAGAAACTAGTTGGGTGGTTCGTTTGGGCCGTCATTATCTTCAACAGGATTGGCGTTGATGTTGTAAACTCTTCCTCTTGCTGGTGGCCTAGTGGTTAGGTTTTCTTGAATTTGCTTGGTTAACTGGGTTTGCTTGAGCTTGGGCGTTTATGATGTTAACCAATCGAGGGCACGTGTTTCTAAAGTGGGTAGGGTCGCCACAATTAAAACAAGCTCGAACATATGGGAATATGGGGTATTGGGGTTGTTGATATGTTTGGATCATGTTTTGAGTAGGGGGTGAGGTTTGGTTTTGAGAGGTGCGGCAAACCTTGCTCAAATGACCATAGCGTCCACAATTCGCACATAGTCGACAATGTAAGGTAGATGGATGGTGATAAAAGCAAGTGTTGCATTGAGGGTGAGGTCCAAAGTAAGTTTTCTTATTTGGGTAAGTTGAGTTGGGTGCTACTTAAGTGATTGGGATAGCTTGGAGGGGTATGGCTTGTGAAGTTGGTTGATTGTGTTGGGTGACAGCGAAAATTTGCCCATCACGTTTTCTCTTAGAAATGTGTTGAGAAGGGGATTCGGTTTGGGTGGAGTTTGAGGTTTCAGTTGATGCTTTATCCTTCTTCTTTTCCTCCTTTAAGTCCTTATTTCGTATGCGGTTCTCGGTGAGCTCTGTAGCTAACTCCATTGCTGCTTCCAAAGTTGCAGGTGTGGTACTTATTACGGAGTCTTGAATTTTTGAAGGAAGACCTCGAATGTAGTGCTCGATCAAACGGTAGAGGGGAGTGAACAAGTTGGGAACCATTTGATTTAACTCAAGGAATCTCTTGAGGTATGTGGTGTGGTCGCCTTCCTTTTGTTTCAAAGAATAGAACTCATCCTCCAATTTCTTGATTTCGCTTCTTGGGCAAAACCGTCTTGTCATGATTTCCTTCAACTCTTCCCAAGTCAAAGTCATAGCATCTTCAACACCTCGTTTGGCCTTCTCTGTATTCCACCATGTAAGTGCTATTCCAAGTAAACGACCGGTAGCATATCGCACTTTGCGATCATCGGGGCAATCGCAATTTAGAAAAGTGTTTTCCATTTCCTCAAACCAATGGAGGAGAGCGGTGACACCTTCAGTCCCTTCGTATTTTGGAGGGTCGCAGGATTTGAAATGCTTGAAGGTGCATTTAGTGGTAATTTGGGGGAGGGTTGACAACATTTTGATCTTCTTGATTGATTGGGTTGACGGGATTAGCGGTAAGGGCTTGTTGAACTTGAACTACAATGTTGGGTATTAAGGCAGCCATTTGTTGAGCGATTTGGGCAGCCATGCGCTCGCGGGCTTTTCCTGATCTCATCTTCCTACGAGCGAGATTAGAAGACATCTACAAGGAATACATATCAAGAGTATGAGTTGGACGTTTTAGGGGTCATGTGTCGTATTTAGGAATGAACATTCAAAAAAATAAATATAGAATAATAAATCTACTACATCCATAGGATGTCTTGGGCTTTGCTCGTAATTGGGCCTTGCATGCCGCCATACTTCACCTTCGTAATCATGTGGGCCCCATGATTACCGGGTTTTTCATATGGTTCGCATGTGTTAGCCTGGTTATGTACACTAAAACCCGGAGAAAATCGAGAAATATGTATGTAACGTATGATATTCGGAATGTATCCAGGTGTGGACACGGTGACATCTCAAAGTGGGGTTAGTTCGAACGACGTTTGGTGTGGCATGCTTTGGCCTAATAGGTCCTTCGTACTCTCATCGTTAGTCCCCAGGTAGGCAAACTGGTCCGTTATATTTGATTTATACGAATGCCAACCTAGACAGGACGTTCCGACTACGGTACTTGTACCCTTACAGTTACTACGGAAGTATGAAGATGATTTGAATATGTGAACATGGAAATATATATGATGAATGTATATGTAAGCATGTTATGTTCGACTATAAGTATGATTCATTAAGTATCACAAAATATAATATTGGAAGTGTTTGCATGCATTTGTGTATGTAATAAATATGAAATAAATAAACATCATGAGTTTGCATGTAACCACATAAACAATTAAAATCTAATCAACTATAGTATAGGCTCTAAGGGTCTAATAACCTATCCTATATCACTATAGTCAAAAGCTCTGATACCAATCTGTCACACCCGACCCGCAGCAGAAAAAGGTGATCGGGGCATGATTGGGTTTTCATCAAAGCTCATGACATTTAATATAATGTTTCATATTTATTATTACAATTTTAAAGAAGATCATACAAGTACAACATATTCTATACATCTTTCTAGACTTCATTATTTTTCTTCTAAGGCATTTTCCTATGTGTTCCTTGCTTCATCCTGTCCACCTGTATCATGTGTAAAAATGGTTTTTGGGTCAACAAAAAGTTGGCGAGTGAACCTTGTTAGAAAACATTTATTATTGATTTCTTGTTGTATTTAATATGGAAAATTGTGAAATAATCATATGTGAGCAAACGTAAATAAACATACAATAACAAACCACCTTGCATGAGTATATAACATGAATGATAATGTATATGTTGGCAACGTCACGTTCCGCTCATAGGTAATGGGGAACGGACGGCCTATGATGATGTATGTGCGATCAAGGCTCAATCAAACGGAGCCGATCGTATGTTGGCAACGCCTCGTTCACGCTCATGGTAATGGGGAACGTTTCACTCTCATAGGTAATGGGGAACGGCGGCCTATGATGATGTATGTACTGAAAATGATAAATTTAATCTAAACGTTAAACACACAAACAGTTGATACATATTGAATACACATTTGATCCTGGATATGATGGATGCACAAGTGTTTAACTGTAATAAATAATAAGACACATGATACACCCCAAAAAGTGATTAAAACGGGGAATTTGTAGAGATTCACTCACAGTGGGTGAGTTTCTTGGATTGATGATGAATGCGCACGAATTCGGATTTAATCGGCAAGGGAACTAACCTAAATAATAACATAATAGTTCGATAAATAAATAAACTTTTATTTGCGATTAGTATTTTTAATTAGTGTTCTTAATGGGATTGTTAGGTTTATTTTTGTGAGTTCAAGGAAGTTTTCTAACTTTAAAAATATTATTTTTAAGTATTTTTAATTGATTTCTAAATAAAATAAAAGAAAATAAAATTTTTGACTTTTTTTGACCAGTTGACCGTTGACCGTTTGACCGGTCGGACTGTGTTTATTATATGCGCCGAGTGAGGTTCGAACTTGTGACCTCTCGTATACGTGCACGCAGCTCTACCAACTGAGCTACGTGTCTAACCCGAAATATTTCTGTTTTTAATTATATATATATACAAATTAGATTAATTCATTTATGTCCTTAATTAAAAATTTGATAATTGCCAGAACCTGTGCGGGAGCCTGGACTCGAACCCGCGACGTGCTTAATGTTTTTGCACACAGTCCACCACTGGACTGTGTGTCTAACCTGGTTATTATTCCGGTCTTTATTGTACTTATACACTTATTACATGTTTCAGGATTTTGGCTTTTATATAAAAAGGGTATATTATTTCAGTGGATCGGAACACAAACAGAACTCGAACCCGGGACGTATGCTTTATAATCGCACACAGTCCACCGCTGGACTGTGTGTCTAACCTGGTTAAAATACTTGTTTTTATTAATCTTATATACTAACTAAAAAGTTCCGTATTTGGGTTTTATAAAAAGGGTTTGAATATTGTGACGAATCGGAACAAGGACAGACTCGAACTCGGTATCTCTATGTTTCAAATGCACACAGTCCACCGCTGGACTGTGTGTCTAACCCGAGTTATAACCTGATTTATATTAAATATATACACAACCTTAACTTCATCTTCTTCGTTAAAACAACCCAGAGCTCTCCACCCGACTGTTTCGATTCATTAATCAATTCCTTTAGTAAATTTCAAATAATCTATACATGGGATTAATAAAAATGAAAGGGATTAGGTGAAAGATATACCGAACAGGGATCCCCTGTTTCTCCGGCGAGATTCCGATGACAGCAGGTTATTCCGGCGACGTGTAACTGGCGGCAGAGGATCTTCAGGAAATTTGAGGTGAGTGTGGGTGACTTCTGTCCGAGCTCTAGATGTCCTTTTTAGAGTAAGCAGAAGGGATAAAATGGATTCGGTTTTCCGGCGACTAGCAGAGAGTTCCGGCGAATACAGATAAATCCCGGCGACTTGCGGCGACTGCTACAGAGTGTTTTAGCGAGAGTTTAAGAGAGAGTTGAGAGATTGAACAGGTTGGATTGAGGAGTTTAGCCTGTATTTAAGGTGATGTGATCCACCACGATTTCGGTTTTTCCGGTGAGATTTTCTGGTGACTACCAAGCAATTCCGACAGTAGTGTGTTTGAACAGAAAGCTCGAGATGTTTCAGTATTTGCAGATCAAATGATTTGTAATCGGTTTCATCTTTTAATGTTTTCGATTTCATTCATTTTTTTCTTAAATGTTTTCGGTCATGAAATACTGATTTTCTTTGATTCAGGGTATAACTGATAACTGAAATCGAATTAAACATGATTCAGTAACTGATGCGCGTTCTACTTTCTTTTGAAATCGTAACCGCTAAATCTTTGGGCGGTTTTCTTTTTGAGACTTCCCTTAATTGAAATGTGTATACATATATTAATGGATCCTGAAATAAACCAAATGAGGCTTGGTAGCCGAACGGTTTATGTGTGTGTGATGGAGGCAGGTGACCCGGGTTCGAAACCCGGGGTCTCCTTATATTTTTTTATTCATTATTTATTACAAATTTTCAATTATAGATTTTAAGTTCTAAAATGTTTATTAATTATGTATCGTTTAAAATTAAAATAAACAATATATACGCAACGAATTTTTATAACTGATTATTCGGTTTAATAAACGAAGCGGGTTTGGATAACCCGGTTTTTTACGGATGTTACATGTTGGATGCGCACGAATTTAGGATTCAATCGACGAGGGAAAAACTAACCTAAAATAAAAACGAAATGATTCGGTAAATAAATAAATTTTATTTGAGATTAATATTTTTAATTAGTGCTCTTAATGGGTTTGTTAGATTTATTTTTGTGAGTTTAATGAAATTTTCTAACTTTAAGAATCTTATTTTTAAGTATTTTTAAATGATTTTTCAATTAAATAAATAAATAAAAAAGAAATGAAAAAATTGACTTTTTGACCGTTGACCGGGTCTGACCGGTCAGACTGTGTTTTCTATGCGCTGTGTGAGGTTCGAACTCGGGACCTCTCGTATACGTGCACGCAACTCTACCAACTGAGCTACGTGTCTAACCCGAAATATTCTCTGTTTTAATTATATATATATATTAATTAACTTCAACCTATTTAGTTTATATCAAAATGATTTAATATGGCCGAACCGGCTTCAGAGACCCAGAGTCGAACTCAGGACGTTCGGTTCGAGTGCGCACAGACCAACCAGTTGGGCTGTGTGTCTAATCTGCTTAACTACTGTAACATCCGTCAAAAATGGATTTTACCAAACCCGCTCCGTTTATTAACCGAACAATCAGTTAAAAATTTCGTTGCGAATTAAATGCCCAAAATAATTTTAAACGATACATAATCAATTATTATATGGGAATATATAATTAGTTTTTGAAAAACTGTTAAAAATAAGAAAATAAAAATAAAATAACACTGCCGGGTTTCGAACCCGGGTCAGTCGCCGGGTCACGGTCCAACAGACTTAACACTCAACATTTAAACCACTGCGCCACTAATGTTTCTTGTTAAAGGTTAGAATCATTTAATTCATATCATGACTTTCCGAATTCAAAACCGGCGCCCAAATGCAGTCGTCAGAAATCCCGGTGATCTCGCCAAGAATTTACGACATCTTCAGTTATAACGTAAAACTTAAACGCTACATCGGTTATAACCGACGTCTGAGTCCGCGACACAAACTATAACCGCCGGAGAAATTCAAACCGACGAATCAAGTCGGAAATCGGACCAAATCCATCGACGACTTGCCCTATAAATACCCTCTCGAACCTCTGCAAACTTTTTCGCTCAAAACCGCACCCTTTCTCGGCGAAAACTCACTCGCCGGAAATTTTCTGCTCATCGCCGGAAAACCGAACCCTCCATTTCTGAGCCTTACTGAACCCCCTAAGCTTATACCGAAGTCACCCATATCTTTTTCAAACTTTCTGAAGACTCGCTGCTGCAAGACACACGACGCCGGAACCTGTTACTGTCGCCGGAGTTCTGCCGGAAAACAGAGGAGTCCAGTCGGTATACCTTTCGCCTAATTTCTTTTTCTTTTCACTTATATCTCACCTGTAATTAACTGAAACACGCTAAATAAACCTGATTAAAACTTCGAACCAGTCAGTCATCGTTCCTGGTTAAGACTGACGAAGAAGACGATGTTCGGTAATGTTTAAGTATAATTAAAAGCAAATTATTACTCGGGTTAGACACACAGTCCAGCGGTGGACTGTGTGCACAATAAACACACTAACGTCTCGAGTTCGAATCTTGTTCCACACACGCTGCCTTAATAAAAATGCCTTTTTTTGTTAACTGAACCGGATTCATTTTATGTATATGTTAAGTATATTAATAACCGGAATAATAACCAAGTTAGACACACAGTCCAGTGGTGGACTGTGTGTATGTTTAATCACAGGACACGAGTTCGAGTCCGGTCTTCTGCACCGACTCGGACAATTATCTATCTTTTTAAATAAGTCAGAAATGAAAATACTTAGTTTGTATTTAAGTATAATAAAAATCGGATTATATAACATGTTAAACACACAGTCCAGCGGTGGACTGTGTGTTAACGCAACCCACAGGTCCCGGGTTCGAGACCTCACCCTCGATGCAACAACTTTTTATCACCATCCCCTTACCTTACCTTGTCGACTATGTGCAACTTGTGGACGCTATGGTCATTTGAGCAAGGTTTGCCACACCTTTCAAAACCAAACCTTTTTCCCTACTCAAAACATGGCCCAAACCTATCAACAACCCCAATACCCCGTGTTTCCATACGTTCGAGCTTGTTTCAATTGTGGCGACCCTACCCACTTTATAGAAACACATGCCCTCAATTGGTTAACGTCATCAACGCTCAAGCCCAATCAAACCCAGTTAACCAAGTAAACCAAAGAAAACCCAACCGCTAGGCCACCAGCAAGAGGAAGAGTCTTCAACATCAACGCAAATCCTGTCGAAGATAATGACGGCCCAAACGAAGATACCCAACTAGTCCTCTTCACCGAAAATCCAGATTCAACTCCTATCGTTTAGTTTTATGTTTTTCTTTATCACATAGAACCAAACATAACTTAAGGATAAAGCCAATGAAACTTTGACAAGAATACGGTGGATACGCCGCTGGTACTTCCTATATATAAGTATTCTTGTCAAAGGATCAGAAGCATTATCTGGCGGTTATGAGAGGTTCCATGTGTAGACTATTAGAGTAATTATTGTTTATTATTTCAGTACATGCAATTTCATAGGCCGCCGCTCCCCATTTTATGAGCGTTGAGCATGTTCCCCATTTCATTATGAGGTTGAACCTGGCGTGCCCACATTTTTTTTCATTTTCAGTACATGCAATACGATCAGATCCGTTTGATTGAGCCTTGATCGCACATACATTTTTCATTTTCAGTACATGCAATACGATCGGCTCCGTTTGATTGAGCCTTGATCGCACAGACATTTTCATTATCAGTATTTTGTGGTTGTTGTGTTTGTAGTAGAGTCACATAGAACTAATCATAACTTGCGGATAAAGTCAATGAAAATTTGACAAGAATATGGTGGATACGCCGCTGGTACTTCCTATATATAAGTATTCTTGTCAAATGATCGGAGGCATTATCAGGCGGTTATGAGAGGTTCCATGTATAGGCTGTTTGTGTGATTGTTGTTTAGATTAAGTTTATTATTTTCAGTACATGCAATACGGTCGGCTCCGCTTGATTGAGCCTTGATCGCACAGACAATTTCATTTTCAGTACATGCAATACGATCGGCTCCGTTTGATTGAGCCTTGATCGCACAGACATTTTTTATTTCAGTATTTTATGGTTGTTGTTTTGGTTGTAGAGTCATATAGGACTAATCATAATTTACTGATAAAACCAATGAAAATTTGACAAGAATATGGTGGATACGCCGCTGGTACTTCCTATATATAAGTATTCTTGTCAAAGGATCAGAGGCATTGTCAGACGGTTATGAGAAGTTCTATGTAGGATTTAGTAGTTTTTTGGTAACTAATCATAACTTGTGGATAAAACCAATGAAAATTTGGCAAGAATATGGTGGATACGCCGCTGGTACTTCCTATATATAAGTATTCTTGCCAAAGGATCAGAGGCATTATCAGGCGGTTATGAGAAGTTCCATGTAGGATTTAGTATTGCCTCGGTTGAAATTTGTGTTACATTTATATCATCTTGCTATTTAAAGAGATTGGATTGTGTTCCATTTCTACATAAACTAACCTCTCCATCATAACAAACGAGAGAGGAACTGCCACCATTCAAACATATATGCTATCAGAATGTGGATTCAAATGTTAGCTGTTGTGTTTATTTATGTTCTATAGTCATAGAACCAATCATAACTTACTGATATTAGCTGTTGTGTTTATTTATGTTCAAATATTAGCTGTTGTGTTTATTTATGTTCCATGTAGGTTGTAGTATTAGAAGTTTTGCCTTAAGATATAACCATACCCTTCCAAACATATCCAAACTCTTATGCATGATATCATAGTTAGCGAATCAATTCTGCTTATCAATACTTTTTACAGTAGGCAACAAAAAGCGATTCTTGTAATAGGGTACTTAACCCTTACAAGGAACGTTACCGCCTCG
Organism: Scalesia atractyloides; assembly: GCA_947069175.1. Classification (NCBI taxonomy): domain Eukaryota; kingdom Viridiplantae; phylum Streptophyta; class Magnoliopsida; order Asterales; family Asteraceae; genus Scalesia; species Scalesia atractyloides. Next base: position 72,299,678 of record CAMTDV010000019.1, read on the forward strand.
AACAAAAAACTTAAACCCTTACTTCTTCTAAGCATGGAACTGTCAAACTAAACACCATCATTCTTTTAGTCAAATATATCACTATTTAAATTTCGGGACGAAATTTCTAAAAAGCAGGGGATACTGTAACATCCGTCAAAAACGGATTTTACCAAACCCGCTCCGTTTATTAACCGAACAATCAGTTAAAAATTTCGTTGCGAATTAAATGCCCAAAATAATTTTAAATGATACATAATCAATTATTATATGGGAATATAGTTTTTGAAAAACTGTTAATAATAAGAAAATAAAAATAAAATAACACTGCCGGGTTTCGAACCCGGGTCAGTCGCCGGGTCACGGTCCAACAGACTTAACACTTAACATTTAAACCACTACGCCACTGATGTTTCTTGTTAAAGGTTAGAATCATTTAATTCATATCATGACTTTCCGAATTCAAAACCGGCGCCCAAATGTAGTCGTCGGAAATCCCGGCGATCTCGCCAAGAATTTACGACATCTTCAGTTATAACGTAAAACTTAAACGCTACATCGGTTATAACCGACGTCTGAGTCCGCGACACAAACTATAACCGCCGGAGAAATTCAAACCGACGAATCAAGTCGGAAATCGGACCAAATCCATCGACGACTTGCCCTATAAATACCCTCTCGAACCTCTGCAAACTTTTTCGCTCAAAACCACACCCTTTCTCGGCGAAAACTCACTCGCCGGAAATTTTCTGCTCATCGCCGGAAAACCGAACCCTCCATTTCTGAGCCTTACTGAACCCCCTAAGCTTATACCGAAGTCACCCATATCTTTTTCAAACTTTCTGAAGACTCGCTGCTGCAAGACACACGACGCCGGAACCTGTTACTGTCGCCGGAGTTCTGCCGGAAAACAGAGGAGTCCAGTCGGTATACCTTTCGCCTAATTTCTTTTTCTTTTCACTTATATCTCACCTGTAATTAACTGAAACACGCTAAATAAACCTGATTAAAACTTCGAACCAGTCAGTCATCGTTCCTGGTTAAGACTGACGAAGAAGACGATGTTCGGTAATGTTTAAGTATAATTAAAAGCAAATTATTACTCGGGTTAGACACACAGTCCAGCGGTGGACTGTGTGCACAATAAACACACTAACGTCTCGAGTTCGAATCTTGTTCCACACACGCTGCCTTAATAAAAATGCCTTTTTTTGTTAACTGAACCAGATTCATTTTATGTATATGTTAAGTATATTAATAACCGGAATAATAACCAAGTTAGACACACAGTCCAGTGGTGGACTATGTGTATGTTTAATCACAGGACACGAGTTCGAGTCCGGTCTTCTGCACCGACTCGGACAATTATCTATCTTTTTAAATAAGTCAGAAATGAAAATACTTAGTTTGTATTTAAGTATAACAAAAATCGGATTATATAACATGTTAAACACACAGTCCAGCGGTGGACTGTGTGTTAACGCAACCGGTCCGATTCAATTAAATTGTTTTTAAAAATAAAAGGATTTTCTGTTTAATCTAATTAATATATAAATATAATTAAAAACAGAAATATTTCGGGTTAGACACGTAGCTCAGTTGGTAGAGCTGCGTGCACGCGTACGGGAGGTCTCGGGTTCGAGCCTCACTCAGCGCACAATTACTCGCATTCGAACCGGTCAAAGTCAACGGTCAACGGTCAAGGTCAACGGTCAAAAAAGTAATTTTTTTTATTATTTTTATTTATTTATTTTAATTAAAAATCAATTATAAATACTTAAAAATAACATTTTTAAGGTTAGAAAATAGCCTTGAACTCACAAAAATACACCCAACAATCCTACTAAAATGGATAAATAAAACCCGTTTACTTACCGAACCATAATGCTATTTATCTAGGTTAATTTCACTCGTGGTTAAAAACCACTTCACGTGCATTCAACATCATCAACCGAACGCACCCACTGTGAGTGAATCTTACAACTCCCCCTTTTAATTACACGTTTTGGGGTGTGTCATGTGTCACAAAATAATTAACTCGTTTATTTAAACTTGTGCCATACCATGTCGTGATCTAAACTTAGATTGTTTATATTGTTGTGATTACTTATTTCATTTTGTTAAGTTATATGAAATTCATTCATTAAGCCCATCAGTTCCTCGTGGGAAACGAGTTGAACAACGCGTGCCTCAAAACCAATCCATTATTGTTCATGTGTCTATCATTGAATTTATATTGTTTGTAGTTATGTCGTTCATATTATCATGTTTATACAATTAATTCATTAGGCCCATCAGTTCCTCGTGAGAGACGAGTTGAGCAACGCGTGCCTCTAAACGTTCCATTATTGTTCATGTGTGCTTTATTTAATATCTAATGATTGTTGAATAAGTTTACATCTATTTTTACTCATGTGTGGTTGTGCACTCATTTTATAATCAATTAAATAAACTTGTTCAAATGTTTTCCATCTGATTCACTCGCCAACTTTTTTTTGATCCAAAAAACCCTTTTACACATGATACAGGTGAACAGGTTGAAGAAAGGAAAACATAGGAAATGCCTTAGAAGAGAACAAAGAAGCTTAGATTGACAGTTAGAACATGTTGTAATATTTATTGTAAATTTCCATTAAATTGTATTAATGAATATGAAACGCATAATAAATGTCATGAGCTTTGATGATAACCCAATCATGCCCCGGTCACCTTTTCTGATGTGGGTCGGGGTGTGACAACTACTGAATTATATTCCTCTTATAAACATTCTGTGACTTGATCTGATTAAGTTCTAAAAATGTTGGTTTTATTTCTGAAAGTCGGTAACATGTGCGATTCGAACTCGGGACATGCATATTGTATTTGCACACAGTCCACCGCTGGACTGTGTGTCTAACCCGGTTTAATATTCGTTTTTAATTATACTAATATACGTTTTCATCTTCGTCTTCTTCGCTTAAAAATTACAGAACGGTGAAATCCGACTGTTCTGGTTAATCGATCACAACTTATACTTGTTTGAAATGGAAAGAAGATTAAGTGATATGGTATACCAAGACGGAGCGTTTTCTTCAGATTTCCGGGAGTGTTCGTTGGCTCTGATTTACGATTTCCGGCTGAGCGAACTGAATTAACAGTTTTGATTATTGTGTTGAGCAATTAAGTTACTAAGCAAGAGATAGCAAGAGGGTTTAGATGATTATACCGATCGACAGTGAGGCTTCGGTTTTCCAGTGATATTCCGGCGAGTGCGGGGATTTCCGGCAACGTTGTCTGAGACAGACTCTGGTTGAATGATTAAGGTTAATACATGCCGAATAATGGATTACAAAAAAAAGAGTTGAGAATTATACCGATTAGGAGTAAAGTCTCGGTTTTCCGGTGGAATTCCGGCGAATGCGAATATCTCCGGCGACGTGTTTTGGAAGGAATAAAGCTTCCGAAACGAACGTGGTTCTGAGCGAAAGGTTTTCAGGAAGTTCAAGTGGGTATTTATAGTGGAAACAGGCTGAATTTGGGTTTGAATTGAGGTCAAAGTTCGCGATTAAAGATTTCCGTCGATTTTTGACTGAAATTGATTGCCGGCAACGGTTATAACCGACGTCGAAATCAATTTGTACGTTTCAGGCAAAAGAAATATAGCCAAAATCGCGGAGTGCCGGTTTTTCCGGTGATGGCTAGTTCTGGGCGCGCTGATTACTAGTTTGATTTTCAGTTTTATTATAAATGTTATTTGTTTTAGTGTTTATCACAAAATCAGTGCATGGCAGAGTGGTGTATTGCGTGTTTGTCTTTGTAGGTGACCCGGGTTCGAAACCCGGCTGCCCTATTTTATTTTTTTATTTACTTATTTTTATTATTTATTAATTATGGTTTAAAATTCTAAAAATGTTTATTAGTTATGTATTGTTTGAAATTAATATGAACCATAAATACGCAACGAAACTTATAACTGAATATTTGATTGATAAACGGAGCGGGTTTTGAAACCCGTTTTTTTTACGAATGTTACAGTATCCCCTACTTTTAGAAATTTCGTCCCGAAATTTAAGTAGTAGTGGTAACTGGAAAAAGATGCAGGTATTTTTCGCGGATTGAGTCTTCACGTTCCCAAGTAAACTCGGGTCCTTGTTTTGACTCCCAACGTACCCTGACAATTGGAATACGACTTCGCCTTAAACGCTTCTCTCCGAAGTCCATGATTTCTACTGGTCTTTCAATGAAGTGCATAGATTCATCGACTTGAATGTCTTCTAGAGGAATATGGCGGTTTTCATCGGCGAGGCACTTTTTCAAGTTTGATACATGAAATGTGGGATGAAATCTGTTGAGCTCTTCTGGTAGGTCAAGCTTGTATGCTTCAGGACCTACTCTTTCGAGTATCTTGAAGGGTCCTACATAGCGTGGTGCTAGCTTGCCCTTCTGGCCAAAACGAACCACTCCCTTCCACGGTGATACTTTTAAAAGTACTTGATCACCAATGTCAAACTCCAAGGGCTTTCGTCGTTTGTCTCATAACTCTTTTGACGACTTTGAGCCGCTAGAAGATTGTTTCGAATTTGAATGACCTTGTCGGTTATTTCTTGAATTAATTCTGGACCAGTGATTTGTGCTTCCCCAATTTCGTGCCAACATACTGGAGATCGGCACTTACGACCATATAAAGCTTCGAAAGGAGCCATGCCGATACTTGAATGATAGCTATTGTTGTACGAAAATTCCGCTAATGGTAGGTGAGCGTCCCAGTTCCCTTTGAAGTCTATGACGCATGCTCGCAGCATGTCTTCAAGGGTTTGGATGGTGCGTTCAGATTGACCATCAGTTTGAGGATGAAAAGCGGTACTGAGGTCTAATCGTGTACCCAAGGCGGTTTGTACGGCTCGCCATGTTCGTGAAGTGAAACGACCATCACGGTCTGAAATGATGCTTAAAGGTACACCATGACGGCTTACGATCTCGCCGATGTAGATACGAGCTAACTTCTCGTTCTTGAAGTCCTCGCGAATCGGAATGAAGTGAGTGACTTTGTAAGACGATCGATTATTACCCATATGGTGTCATACCCACTGGAGGTGCGAGGTAACCCGGTAATGAAATCCATGGTTATGTTTTCCCACTTCCATACGACTAGAAGTCCTGAAGGCCTTTGATGTTCAGCTTTTACTTTGGAACAGGTAAGGCACTTGGAAACAAAAACAGCGATATCCTTTTTCATGCCAGGCCACCAGTAGGTGTATCGTAGGTCTTGATACATCTTGTCGGCTCCTGGGTGTACAGAGTATCGTGTTTTGTGCGCCTCGTTCATGAGGAAATCACGAAGGTTATCGCGATCAGGAATCCATATGCGATTTAAATAGTATAGAATACCGTCGAATTTGGTTTCGATTTTTAGTTCAGCTCCAAACGACAGCTCATCGCGTACGTCATTTTCTGTTACAGAAACATGTTGAGCTGCTCGGATTCGATCTTTGATGTCGGTTATGATTTGCGAACATAGAAGACGAATGGAGTTCGCATAACCTTTTCGACTGAGCGCATCAGCCACCACGTTTGCCTTGCTAGGATGATACCGAATTTCACAGTCGTAATCATTGAGAAGTTCGACCCATCTTCGTTGCCTCATATTCAACTCCTTTTGGTTGAAGATATGTTGGAGACTTTCGTGGTCAGTGTATATTTCACACTTGGTACCGTAGAGGTAATGTCTCCATATTTTGAGAGCGAACACAACGGCTCCAAGTTCCAAGTCATGGGTGGTGTAATTCTTCTCATGAACTTTGAGTTGCCTAGAAGCATAGGCTATCACTTTTCCTCTTTGCATTAATACACAGCCTAGCCCTTGCCCTGATGCGTCGCAATATACCACAAAGTCATCGCAACCTTCAGGGAGTGTGAGGATAGGTGCGTCACAAAGTTTTTGCTTTAGAGTTTGGAAGGCTTCCTTTTGTTTAGGTCCCCATATGAAGGGTTTTCCTTTATCAGTCAAAGCCGTGAGTGGTACAGCAATACGGGAAAAATTGGCAATGAAGCGTCGATAGTAACCAGCCAAACCAAGAAATGACCTTATCTCGGTAGGGGTACGTGGCGCTTGTCACACCCCGACCCGCAGTGGAATAAGAGTCGGGGCATAATTGGGTTATCACCAAAGCTCATGATATTTACTAATATGTTTCCTATTTATTAAAGTCAAAATTACATTCTCAATAATCCAAACATGTCCATACAATACAAAGAAAAATAACCAACTTAACAATTCCAAGCTCTAAATCAGTTTATTCTTCTAGGCCAATCCTATGTGTTTCTTGCTGCAGCTGGTTCACCTGTATCATGTGTAAAAATGGGGGTTTTTGGGTCAACATAAGTTGGCGAGTGAACCTTGTTAGATAAACATTTATGATTGATTTTCTTGTTATTTTATCAAGGAAAAATTGTGCAATAATCATAAGTAAGCAAATGTAAATAATCAAACAGTAGCAATAACAACCACAAACTATAACATACAATAACATACAATAACATGCAATAACATACCAACAGCATGCAATAACATATCAACTTGCATGAATATATAACATGAATGAAACAGTGCGATCAAGGCTCAATCAAACGGAGTCGATCGTATTGCATGTACTGAAATTGATAAATGTCTGTGCGATCAAGGCTCAATCAAACGGAGCCGATCGTATGTTGGCACGCCAGGTTCACGCTCATAATGTAATGGGGAACATGCCCAACGCTCATAATGTAATGGGGAGCGGCGGCCTATGAAATTGCATGTACTGAAAATAATAAATTAAATCTAAACAATAACCACACAACAGTTGAAACAAGCTGAATACACATTTGTTCATGATATGATGTATGCACAATGATTTAAATATAATAAATGGCAAGACACATGATACACCCCAAAAACGTGATTAAAACGGGGAATTTGTAAAGATTCACTCACATTGGGTGCGTTTGGTTGGAGATGATGAGATGCGCACGAGTTGGAAGAATTGAACAACGAGTATTAACTAACCTAAATAATAACGGAAGATATAGTAAATGAGTGGATTTTATTAATAATTTTAATAGGATTTTTAGATATATTTTTGTGAGTTTAAGGCTATTTCCTATCTTTAAAAACATTATTTTTAAGTATTTTTAATTGATTTTAAATTAAATTTAAATAAATAAAAATATAAAAATATGTTGACTTTTGCGTTGACCGTTGACTATTGACTTTGACTTGTTGACCGGTTTTATTGTGTAACTGTATGCGCCGGGTGAGGCTCGAACCCGAGACCTCCCGTACGCGTGCACGCAGCTCTACCAACTAAGCTACGTGTCTAACCCGAAATAATTCTATTTTTAATTATATTTATATACTAACTCAGTTTATTCAAAATTCTTTTATTTTCAAAAATGTTTTAAAATCATCGAACCGGTGTCGTTAACAGGTCTCGAACCCGGGACCTGTGCTTTAACGTTACACACAGTCCACCGCTGGACTGTGTGTCTAACTTGGTTAATATATAGATTTTTATTATACTTAACATCTAATTGCGAAAAGGATCCGGTTCATTTAGAAAAAGAACATTTTAATTACGAGGCATACGTGTGTCAAGGATCGAACTCGCGGCGTGTGATATGTAAGTGCACACAGTCCACCGCTGGACTGTGTGTCTAACCCGAGATAATATCCAGATTTTATTAATCTTATAATCATACTACCATCGTCTTCTTCGTTACAAAATTACAGTCTGCGATTATACTATTGTATCTTGTTTAATTCGATTGACAAACATTCAACAGACTAGTATGAAATGGTAGAGACGATATTTAGAAGCAAACATACCGGAGAACGATTTATCTCAGAATTCCGGCAAGTCGTCGGCTCTGTTTTTACGGATTTCTACTGAATGAATAAATTAACAGTTTTGATTAGCTACGAGAGGAGTTGAAGTATTAAACAAGAATTATCAGAAGGTTTGAATGTCTATACCGTTTCACAGCTGAAGATAAAGATTTTCAGAAGTTTTCCGGCGAACTAGAATTATCTGATTTTGACGTCTGAAATTGATTCCGATTGAAGGGTCTGAGTTAGCAATAGCTTAACAATTGATAGACCACGAAGGAATTGGAAGACTTACTGTTTTGATGGAGAATACGGTTTTCCGGTGAAAGTCCGGCAAGTCCAATTAGATTCTCCGGCGAACTGAAAATTGTGCGAAAATGTAATTGAGAGTTTGTAGAGTGTGTTTGCGTCGCAAGAGAGGACAAAGTTGAAGTAATCCTGGAATTGAAAGTTTTCGGTTATAAAAACCGATTCACTCCAGAATTCAAGTTCATTCAAAGCAAACTTGATTGAAAACGTCGGTACATCGGTTAAACTCAGTAAACCGCGATCAACCAAACGTCTTTGGACGTTTGATGACCGATTTCGGTTACAGTTAGCGTAACCGATTGATTCATGGTTGTCCATAAAATTTAATAGTTTCCTAACATTTACAGAAAACAACAAGTGGCGGAGTGGTGATGTGTGTGTGTGATAAGTCGTTGGGCATAAGCCCGGCTGACCCGGGTTCGAGTCCCGGCAGCCTCATTTTATTTTTAATTATTTTATTTTTACTTTTTATCAATTATAACTTTTATAGTTTAGTTTGTTTATTAATTATGTATCATTAAAAATCAAAATAGACATAAATACGCAATGAAACATTATAACTTGATACTCGATTACAAACGGAGCGGGTTTGGAAAAACCCGTTTTTGACAAATGTTACAGTATCCCCTACTTTTAGGAATTTCGTCCCGAAATTTAAGTAGTAGGAAAAAGATGTGGGTATTTTTCGCGCATTGAGTCTTCACGTTCCCAAGTAAACTCAGGTCCCCGTTTCGACTCCCAGCGTACCCTAACAATCGGAATGCGACTTCGTCGTAGACGTTTTTCTCCGAAGTCCATGATCTCCACAGGTCTTTCAATAAAATGCATAGATTCATCAATTTGAATATCTTCCAGAGGAATATGGAGGTTCTCATCAGCGAGGCACTTCTTCAAGTTTGATACGTGGAACGTGGGATGAATTATGTTGAGTTCTTCTGGTAGGTCAAGCTTGTATGCTACAGGTCCTACTCTTTCGAGTATCTTGAAAGGTCCTACGTAGTGTGGTGCTAGCTTGCCTTTTTTACCAAAACGAACTACTCCCTTCCACGGTGATACTTTTAAAAGTACATGATCACCAATGTTAAACTCCAAGGGTTTTCGTTGTTTATCTGCATAACTCTTTTGACGACTTTGGGCCGCTAGAAGATTGTTTCGAATTTGATGGATCTTGTCTGTAGTTTCTTGAATCAATTCTGGACCAGTGATTTGAGCTTCCCCAATTTCGTGCCAACATACTGGAGATCGGCACTTACGACCATATAAAGCTTCAAAAGGTGCCATGCCAATACTTGAATGATAGCTGTTGTTGTACAAAAATTCAACTAATGGTAGATGAGCGTCCCAATTTCCCTTGATGTCTATGACACATGATCGAAGCATATCTTCAAGAGTTTGAATGGTGCGTTCAGATTGTCCATCAGTTTGAGGATGATAGGCGGTACTGAGATCTAATCGCGTACCCAAGGCGGCTTGTACTGCTTGCTATGTTCGTGAAGTGAAACGACCATCACGATCTGAAATAATGCTTAACGGTACACCATGTCCGCTTACGATTTCGCTGATATAAATACGAGCTAGCTTTTCGTTCTTGAAATCTTCGCGGATAGGAATAAAGTGAGCTGATTTTGTAAGTCGGTCAATTATTACCCAGATAGTGTCATACCCACCAAAGTGCGCCATGGTTATGTTTTCCCACTTCCATACAGGTATTTCAGGCTGGACCAGAAGTCCTGAGTGTCTTTGGTGTTCAGCTTTCACCTTGGAACATGTAAGGCACTTGGAAACAAAAACAGCAATATCCTTTTTCTTCCAGGCCACAATAGGTGTATCGAAGGTCTTGATACATCTTATCGGCTCCTGGGTGTATAGAGTATCGTGTTTTGTGAGCCTCATTCATAAGAAATTCACGAAGGTTGTTGTGGTCAGGAATCCATATGCGATCTAGATAGTACAGAATACCGTCAGATTTAGTTTCAATTTTAAGTTCAGCCCCACAGGACAGCTCCTTTCGTACATCATCCTCCGTTACTGAAACATGTTGGGCTTCTCGAATTTGATCTTTAATGTCAGTTATGATTTGCGAACATAGAAGACGAATGGAGTTCGCATAACCCTTTCGACTGAGTGCATCAGCCACCAATTTGCTTTGCCAGGGTGATACCGAATTTCACAGTCGTAGTCATTTAGAAGTTCGACCCATCTTCGTTGCCTCATGTTTAACTATTTTTGATTGAAGATATGTTGAAGACTCTTGTGGTCAGTGTATATTTCACACTTAGTACCGTAGAGATAATGTCTCCATATCTTAAGAGCGAACACAACGGCTCCAAGTTCTAGGTCATGGGTGGTGTAGTTCTTCTCATGAGTCTTGAGTTGTCTCGAAGCATAAGCTATAACCTTTCCTCTTTGCATTAGAACACAACCTAGTCCTTGCCCTGACGCGTCGCAATAAACCACGAAGTCATCACAACCTTCAGGCAGAGTTAGGATTGGTGCATCGCAGAGTTTTTGTTTAAGGGTTTGGAAGGCTTCTTCTTGTTTGGGTCCCCATGTGAAGGGTTTTCCCTTATGAGTTAAAGCCGTGAGTGGAACAGCAATGCGTGAGAAGTTTGAAATGAAACGACGATAATAACCAGCCAAACCAAGAAAAGATCTTACTTCAGTTGGTGTATGTGACGCTTGCCATTCTTGTACCGCCTTGATCTTTGAGGGGTCGACATGTATTCCCTTGTCATTGACTACATGTCCGAGGAATTGTACCTCTTTTAACCAGAATTCGCATTTGGAGAATTTGGCGTAAAGCTTTTCATTCTCTAGAAGTGTAAGGATGAGTCGAAGACGTCGCTCATGATCAGACTTAGACTTTGAATAAATGAGGATGTCGTCGATGAAGACTATAACAAAACGATCGAGATAGGGTTTGCAATCTCTGTTCATTAGATCCATGAAACAGCTGGAGCGTTGGTTAAACCAAATGACATGACCATGAATTCATAATGACCATAACGAGTTCGGAAGGCAGTCTTTGGGACGTCTTCTTCATGTACTCTAAGTTGATGATAACCAGATCGAAGGTCGATTTTTGAAAAGCAACTGGCACCTTGAAGTTGGTCAAGAAGATCATCAATGCGAGGTAATGGATAGCGATTCTTGATTGTTAACTTGTTGAGTTCTCTGCAGTCGATGCACATGCGAAACGATCCATCTTTCTTCTTCACAAAAAGGACAGGTGCACCCCAAGGCGAGGAGCTAGGACGTATGAATCCCTTGTCAGTCAACTCTTGCAATTGACTGGCTGGCTCTTGCATTTCAGAGGGGGCAAACCTATAAGGAGACTTTGCAACTGGTGTATCACCAGGTATAAGATCAATACGGAATTCGACTTCTCTAACTGGAGGAAGTCCTGAAATGTCGTCAGGAAAAACTTGCGGGAAATCTTTTACTACTGGGATGTCTTCAAGTTTCTTCTCCATGGTTCCCTTTTTGATGATATGAGCTAAAAATGCGACATAATTCTTGCGAAGATATTTTTGAGCTTGAAGACAGGACATTAAGCTGAGCCCTTCGACGAGGTTTCTCCAAAGATTCGTAGAGTCTGACCGTTTGAAAGAGGAATGCGTATAAACTTTTCGCGGAATACAACTTCTGCCTGATGTTGACTGAGCCAGTCCATACCAATTATGATATCAAAGCTTCCCAACTTCATAGAATAAGGTCAACTGGAAAATCGTGGTCGTTTAAGGTGAGTGTACAGTTGCGTATAATAGAGTTCAATGAGACCGGTTTCCCGTCAGCAACTTCTACTGTTATGGATTCCATGAGCTTATCACGATTTTGGTTTAGGATGGGTTCAAACTCTAAGCACACAAAACTTTTATCCGCGCCAGTATCAAACAACATGGATGCATATCTACCATTGATAAGGAACGTACCGTTAACCACATTGTCGTCAGCTCTAGCCTGATTAGCGTTTATGTTGAAAGCTCTTCCTCTTGCAGGTGGAGGAGCTTGGTTCGCTTGATTCACCGGGTTGGCTTGGGCTTCTTGAGCATGAATAATGTTCACCAACCTTGGACAAGTGTTTCTAAAATGGCTTGGGTCTCCACAATTGTAGCAAGCCCGCATAGGTTGTACCATGGGATAGTTGGGTTGGTAGTATGTTTGGGCTAAATGTTGGGTAGGTGGTAATAGTAGGGGTTGTTGGGCTTGACCCATTATTTGTTGGTGGGTTTGGGTTGAAGGTTGGTGGCGATTTGTTCGCTGAGGCATGCGGCAGGTTTGAACAGTATGACCTGCGCGACCACAGCCGGTGCAATGTTGGCAGGGATGATCAGGAAAATGGTGGTATTGGCAACGGTTGCATTTTGGTAACGGGCCAGAGTATGGCCTTTTGTATGGTGCAGGTGTAGGGGCAACTTGGGTAATGGGTGCAGCAGGAATAGGGAAGTTGGTTTGTGTAACAGCGAAGTTTCTGGTGTTACGCTTCCTCTTGTTAGCAAATTTAGAGGAGGAGGTGGAATGGTTTGATGTTTGGCCCTCAACGGGGGCTTTCTTCTTTTCCTCTTTAAACTTACCGTTGCGAATTCGATTCTCGGTCAGTTCAGTCGCTAGTTCCATAGCAGCTTCAAGTGTTGCTGGTGAAGTGCTGAGAACTGAATCTTGAATTTTCGAGGGAAGACCTCGAATATAATGCTCGATTAAGCGATAAACTGGGGTAAACAAGTTAGGGACCATTTGGTTCAACTCTAAGAACCTCTTGTTGTAGGAAGTATGATCTCCTCCTTTTGCTTCAAAGAATGAAATTCGTCCTTAGCTTCTTAATCTCACTTCTAGGGCAGAATCGCCTCGTGATGATTTCCCTTAACTCCTCCATGTTAAGGCCATTGCATCATCAATTCCCCTCTTCCCCTTTTCAGTATTCCACCAGGTGAGAGCTACCCCAAATAGTCTCCCGGTTGCGTATCGTACCTTGCGATCCTCAGGACAATCGTAGTTGAGGAAGGTGTTTTCCATTTCCTCAAACCAGTGGAGGAGAGCAGTGACACCTTCGGTCCCTTCAAATTTAGGAGGATCGCAAGACTTGAAATGTTTATATGAGCACTTGCTGGTAGGAGGGTTGTCGATGTTCTGGTCATTTTGTTGGGGAGGATTAGTGGGATTTGTGGCGAGAGCTTGTTGTACTTGAACCACAATGTCAGGAAGCACCGCGGCCATTTGTTTCGCGATTTGTGTGGCCAAGCGTTCGTGAGACCTTCCTGATCTTTTACCCCCTCTTTGTTGTCTAGCCGACATCTACAGGAACATACATAAGAAGATTGTGAGTTTATGGAGTCTTTTTAGGTGTCATGTGTCTTAAAGAAAATGAAAATAACATAAATATCAATAATGCAACTACATCCATAGGATGTCTTGGGTTTGCTCATGTTGGGCCTCAAATGTCCCCCATACCTTCATCCGTATAGTCATGTGGGCCCCCATGACTATTGGCTTGGTAGGATTCACATTAGTATTGGCGATTTAACACTCGCATCACCCGAATGCAAACCACAAAATATGTTTACGAGATGTATGTCGGAATGTGTCCAGGTGTAGACACAGTGACAACTCAAAGTGGGGTTAGCTCACACGACGTTTGGTATAGCATGCTTTGGCCTAATAGGTACTTCGTACTCTCATCGTTAGTCCCCAGGTAGGCAAACTGGTCCTTTATTTTGGATTTATACGAATGCCAACCTAGACAGGACGTTCCGACTACCGGTACTTGTACCCTTCCAGTTACTACATGCCCGTCATGAGAACTCACTTTGATGAGATTTGAAAATACAAAAATCATTGTAAAAACAATCATGAAAATGATGTGATGTGTGCTTTCATGGATATGATATGTTATGAGAATATGATTCATGATAGGCATTATATGATAATATGTACTTATGAACATGCTTGCATAATATTGAATGTAACATTAAACAAAAAACATATAAACATCATGAAATTTGGCATGTAACACACAAAAATCTTAAAAATTTCTAATCAACTATAGTATAGGCTCTAAAGGTCTAATAACCTATCCTATATCCCTATAGTTATGGCTCTGATACCAATCTGTCACACCCCGACCCGCAGCGGAATAAGAGTCGGGGCATAATTGGGTTATCACCAAAGCTCATGATATTTACTAATATGTTTCCTATTTATTAAAGTCAAAATTACATTCTCAATAATCCAAACATGTCCATACAATACAAAGAAAAATAACCAACTAAACAATTCCAAGCTCTAAATCAGTTTATTCTTCTAGGCCAATCCTATGTGTTTCTTGCTGCAGCTGGTTCACCTGTATCATGTGTAAAAATGGGGGTTTTTGGGTCAAAATAAGTTGGCGAGTGAACCTTGTTAGATAAACATTTATGATTGATTTTCTTGTTATTTTATCAAGGAAAAATTGTGCAATAATCATAAGTGAGCAAATGTAAATAATCAAACAGTAGCAATAACAACCACAAACTATAACATACAATAACATACAATAACATGCAATAACATACCAACAGCATGCAATAACATATCAACTTGCATGAATATATAACATGAATGAAACAGTGCGATCAAGGCTCAATCAAACGGAGCCGATCGTATTGCATGTACTGAAAATGATAAATGTCTGTACGATCAAGGCTCAATCAAACGGAGCCGATCGTATGTTGGCACACTAGGTTCACGCTCATAATGTAATGGGGAACATGCCCAACGCTCATAATGTAATGGGGAGCGGTGGCCTATGAAAATGCATGTACTGAAAATAATAAATTAAATCTAAACAATAACCACACAACAGTTGAAACAAGCTGAATACACATTTGTTCATGATATGATGTATGCACAATGATTTAAATATAATAAATGGCAAGACACATGATACACCCCAAAAACGTGATTAAAACGGGGAATTTGTAAAGATTCACTCATATTGGGTGCGTTTGGTTGGAGATGATGAGATGCGCACGAGTTGGAAGAATTGAACAACGAGTATTAACTAACCTAAATAATAACGGAAGATATAGTAAATGAGTGGATTTTATTAATAATTTTAATAGGATTTTTAGATATATTTTTGTGAGTTTAAGGCTATTTCCTATCTTTAAAAACATTATTTTTAAGTATTTTTAATTGATTTTTAAATTAAATTAAATAAATAAAAATATAAAAATATGTGGACTTTTGCGTTGACCGTTGACTATTGACTTTGACTTGTTGACCGGTTTTATTGTGTAACTGTATGCGCCGGGTGAGGCTCGAACCCGAGACCTCCTGTACGCGTGCACGCAGCTCTACCAACTGAGCTACGTGTCTAACCCGAAATAATTCTGTTTTTAATTATATTTATATACTAACTCAGTTTATTCAAAATTCTTTTATTTTCAAAAATGTTTTAAAATCATCGAACCGGTGTCGTTAACAGGTCTCGAACCCAGGACCTGTGCTTTAACGTTACACACAGTCCACCGCTGGACTGTGTGTCTAACTTGGTTAATATATAGATTTTTATTATACGTAACATCTAATTGCGAAAAGGATCCGGTTCATTTAGAAAAAGAACATTTTAATTACGAGGCATACGTGTGTCAAGGATCGAACTCGCGGCGTGTGATATGTAAGTGCACACAGTCCACCGCTGGACTGTGTGTCTAACCCGAGATAATATCCAGATTTTATTAATCTTATAATCATACTACCATCGTCTTCTTCGTTACAAAATTACAGTCTGCGATTATACTATTGTATCTTGTTTAATTCGATTGACAAACATTCAACAGACTAGTATGAAATGGTAGAGACGATATTTAGAAGCAAACATACCGGAGAACGATTTATCTCAGAATTCCGGCAAGTCGTCGGCTCTGTTTTTACGGATTTCTACTGAATGAATAAATTAACAGTTTTGATTAGCTACGAGAGGAGTTGAAGTATTAAACAAGAATTATCAGAAGGTTTGAATGTCTATACCGTTTCACAGCTAAGATAAAGATTTTCAGAAGTTTTCCGGCGAACTGGAATTATCTGATTTTGACGTCTGAAATTGATTCCGATTGAAGGGTCTGAGTTAGCAATAGCTTAACAATTGATAGACCACGAAGGAATTGGAAGACTTACTGTTTTGATGGAGAATACGGTTTTCCGGTGAAAGTCCGGCAAGTCCAATTAGATTCTCCGGCGAACTGAAAATTGTGCGAAAATGTAATTGAGAGTTTGTAGAGTGTGTTTGCGTCGCAAGAGAGGACAAAGTTGAAGTAATCCTGGAATTGAAAGTTTTCGGTTATAAAAACCGATTCACTCCAGAATTCAAGTTCATTCAAAGCAAACTTGATTGAAAACGTCGGTACATCGGTTAAACTCAGTAAACCGCGATCAACCAAACGTCTTTGGACGTTTGATGACCGATTTCGGTTACAGTTAGCGTAACCGATTGATTCATGGTTGTCCATAAAATTTAATTATTTCCTAACATTTACAGAAAACAACAAGTGGCGGAGTGGTGATGTGTGTGTGTGATAAGTCGTTGGGCTTAAGCCCGGCTGACCCGGGTTCGAGTCCCGGCAGCCTCATTTTATTTTTAATTATTTTATTTTTACTTTTTATCAATTATAACTTTTATAGTTTAGTTTGTTTATTAATTATGTATCATTAAAAATCAAAATAGACATAAATACGCAATGAAACATTATAACTTGATACTCGATTACAAACGGAGCGGGTTTGGAAAAACCCGTTTTTGACAAATGTTACAGCGCTTGCCATTCCTGCACTGCCTTGATTTTTGAAGTATCAACATGAATTCCCTTGTCGTTGACGACATGTCCAAGGAATTGTACTTCTCCGAACCAGAATTCACATTTTGAGAACTTAGCGTAGAGCTTTTCAGTCCTTAAGAGTGTTAGGATGAGTCGAAGGTGTCGCTCATGATCGGAATTAGACTTGGAGTAGATAAGGATGTCGTCGAAGAAGACTATGACGAAACGGTCGAGGTAGGGTTTGCATACCCTATTCATTAGATCCATGAAGACAGCGGGGGCGTTGGTTAAACCGAATGGCATGACCATGAATTCGTAATGACCGTAACGAGTCCGGAAGGCGGTCTTTGGGATATCTTCTTCATGTACTCTGAGCTGATGATAACCAGAACGAAGGTCGATTTTTGAAAAGCAGGTGGCGCCTTGAAGTTGGTCTAGGAGGTCATCGATGCGAGGTAGTGGATAGCGATTTTTAACCGTTAACTTGTTGAGTTCTCTATAATCAATGCACATGCGAAACGTTCCATCTTTCTTCTTCACAAAGAGAACAGGTGCACCCCAAGGCGAGGAGCTAGGACATATGAATCCTTTGTCAGACAGCTCTTGCAGTTGACTGGCCAGCTCTTGCATTTCGGATGGGGCTAACCTATAAGGAGATTTTGCGACTGGTGTAGCGCCAGGTACAAGATCGATGCGGAATTCGACTTCTCTCACAGGGGGGAGTCCTGAAATGTCTCGGGAAAGACTTGTGGGAATTCTTTCACAACTGGGATATCTTCGAGTTTCTTCTCCTTGTTTCCCTTTTTGACGACGTGAGTTAAGAATGCGACATAGTTCTTGCGGAGATATCTTCGGGCTTGAAGGCATGACATTAATTTGAGTCCTTTCGAAGGGGTTTCTCCAAAAATACGTAGGGTCTGATTGTCTGCGAGAGGAATGCGAATGAACTTTTCATGGCACACTACTTCAGCGTGATGCTGGCTGAGCCAGTCCATACCGATTATAACATCGAAACTTCCCAACTTCATTAGGAATAAGGTCAATTGGAAAATCGTGATCGTTTAGAGTGAGGGTACAATTGCCTCTAATAGAATTTAATGAAACGGGTTTTCCGTCAGCAACTTCCACCGTTAGAGATTCGATGAGATTAACACGAGGTTGGTCGAGGATAGGTTCAAATTCCAAGGACACAAAGCTCTTATCCGCGCCAGTATCGAATAATATGGATGCATAACTACCGTTGATGAGAAACGTACCTTGACCACGTTGTTGTCAGCCCTAGCTTGGTTGGCATTGATATTGAAAGCTCTCCCTCTGGCAGGTGGAGGAGCTTGGTTAGCTTGGTTTACCGGGTTTGCTTGAGCTTGGGCATGGATGATGTTCACCAAGCGTGGACAAGTGTTCCTGAAGTGGTTTGGGTCCCCACAGTTGTAACAAGCTCGCATGGGTTGCATCATGGGGTAGTTGGGTTGGTAGTAAGTTTGGGCTGCGTGGGGTGCAGGTGGTAGAAGTAAGGGTTGTTGCGCTTGACCCACTATCTGATGGTGGGTTTGGGTTGGGGGTTGATTGCGGTTCATTCGTTGAAGAGTACGACAGGTTTGGATGGTGTGACCCGCACGGCCACAGCTTGTGCAATGTTGGCAGGGGTTTTCGGGAGGGTGATGGTATTGACAGCGGTTGCATTTTGGGTGAGGGCCGGTGTATGGCTTTTTGAATGGTGCCGCGGAAGGAGCAATTTGGGTGATTGGTGCAGCAGTGATAGGAGGGTTGGTTTGAGTGACAGCAAAATTCTTGCCATTACGTTTCCTCTTACCAGCAAACCTTGAGGATGAGACTGGGTGGTTTGTAGTTGAGGTCTCTATGGGTGCTTTCTTCTTTTCATCTTTGAATTTGCCGTTTCGAATGCGATTTTCAGTTAGCTACAGCGCGGCTTCAAGTGTTGCAGGTAAAAGTGCTTAAAACCGAATCTTGGATTTTCGAGGGGAGGCCTCGAATGTAATGTTCAATTAAGCGGTACAAAGGGGGTGAACAAGTTGGGGATCATCTGGTTCAACTCGAGAAATCTCTTGTTATAGGAAGTGTGATCTCCTTCCTTTTGTTTCAGTAAGTGGAATTCGTCTTCCAGCTTTTTGATTTCGCTTCTTGGACAGAAGCGTCTTGTCATGAGTTCCCTTAACTCTTCCCATGTTAAGGCCATGGCATCTTCAACTCCTCGCTTACCCTTTTCCGTGTTCCACCAGGTAAGGGCTACCCCAAACAGTCTTCCAGTTGCATAACGTACCTTGTGATCCTCGGGACAATCGCAATTGAGGAAAGTGTTTTCCATTTCTTTAAACCAGTGAAGGAGAGCGGTAACACCTTCGGTCCCTTCATATTTTGGGGGATCGCAAGATTTGAAGTGTTTGTAGGAGCACTTTTTGGAGGGAGGGTTGGCGACGCTCTGGTCTTCTTGATTGGGAGGGTTGATGGGATTTGCGGTGAGAGCTTGTTGAACTTGAATCACGATGTCAGGAAGCACTGCGGCCATTTGTTTAGCAATTTGTGTGGCCAAGCGTTCATTTGATCTTCCTGACTTTCCACCTCCACGTAGTTGCCTAGCCGACATCTACAGGAACATACATAGGGAGATTGTGAGTTTAAGAATTTTCTAGGTGTCATGTGTCGTATAAAGAATGAAAAACAAACATAATTAGCAATAATTTAACTACATCCATAGGATGTCTTGGGTTTGCTCATGTTTGGGCCTCCAATGTCCCCCATACCATCGCCTGTGTAGTCATGTGGGCCCCCATGACTATTGGGCTTGGTAGGATTCACATTGGTGTCGGCGGATTAACACTCGCATCACCCGAATGAAAATCGTAAAATATGATTGCGAGATGTATGGTAGGAGGGTGTCCAGGTGTAGACACAATGACAACTCAAAATGGGGTTAGCTCACACGACGTTTGGTATAGCATGCTTTGGCCTAATAGGTCCTTCGTACTCTCATCGTTAGTCCCCAGGTAGGCAAACTGGTCCTTTATTTTGGATTTATACGAATGCCAAGCCTAGACAGGACGTTCCGACTACCGGTACTCGTACCCTTCCAGTTACTACATGCCCGTCATGAGAACTCACTTTGATGTGATTTGAAAAATACAAAAATCATTGCAAAAATCATGGGAATCGTGAGGTGTGTGCTCTCATGGATATGATATGTTATGAGGATATGATTCATGATGAGCATTGCATAATAACATGTATTTGTGAGCATGCCTGCATAACATTGAGTGTGAAAATAAACATAAAGCATGTAAACATCATGAATTTTGTATGTAACACATAAACAATCTTAAAATTCTAATCAACTATAGTATAGGCTCTAAGGTCTAATAACCTATCCTATATCCCTATAGTCAGGCTCTGATACCAATCTGTCACACCCCGACCCACGGGGAACTGATGGGCCTAATAAATGCGTGCACTGAAAATGATAAATCCAATCTACATATAATTCACACAACAATTGATACACATTTGATCACGGATATGATGTATGCACAAGTGTTTAAATAAAATAAAAGGATTATACGACACATGATACACCCCAGATCATGATTAAAACGGGGAATTGTAGATTGGATGCGCACGAATTTAGGATTCAATCGATGAGGGAAAAACTAACCTAAAATAATAACGAAATGATTCGGTAAATAAATAATTTTTTTTTGAGATTAATATTTTTAATTAGTGCTCTTAATGGGTTTGTTAGATTTATTTTTGTGAGTTTAATGAAATTTTCTTACTTTAAGAATCTTATTTTTAAGTATTTTAAATGATTTTTCAATTAAATAAATAAATAAAAAGAAATAAAAAAAATTGACTTTTTGACCGTTGACCGGGTCTGACTGTGATTTCTATGCGCTGTGTGAGGTTCGAACTCGGGACCTCTCGTATACGTGCACGCAGCTCTACCAACTGAGCTACGTGTCTAACCCGAAATTTCTGTTTTAATTATATATATATACTAATTAACTTCAACCTATTTAGTTTATATCAAAATGATTTAATATGGCCGAACCGGCTTCAAAGACCCAGAGTCGAACTCGGGACGTTCGGTTCGAGTGCGCACAGCCCAACCAGTTGGGCTGTGTGTCTAATCTGCTTACTTACTAAATTATATTCCTCTTATAAACATTCTGTGACTTGATCTAATTAAGTTCTAAAAATGTTGGTTTTATTTCTGAAAGTCGGTAACATGTGCGATTCGAACTCGGGACGTGCATATTGTATTTGCACACAGTCCACCGCTGGACAGTGTGTCTAACCCGGTTTAATATTCGTTTTTAATTATACTAATACACGTTTTCATCTTCGTCTTCTTCGCTTAAAAATTACAGAACAGTGAAATCCGACTGTTCTGGTTAATCGATCACAACTTATACTTGTTTGAAATGGAAAGAAGATTAAGTGATATGGTACACCAAGACGGAGCGTTTTCTTCAGATTTCCGGCAGTGTTCGTCGGCTCTGATTTGCGATTTCCGGCTGAGCGAACTGAATTAACAGTTTTGATTATTGTGTTGAGCAATTAAGTTACTAAGCAAGAGATAGCAAGAGGGTTTAGATGATTATACCGATCGACAGTGAGGCTTCGGTTTTCCAGTGATATTCCGGCGAGTGCGGGGATTTCCGGCAACGTTGTCTGAGACAAACTCTGGTTGAATGATTAAGGTTAATACATGCCGAATAATGGATTACAAAAAAAAGAGTTGAGAATTATACCGATTAGGAGTAAAGTCTCGGTTTTCCGGTGGAATTCCGGCGAATGCGAATATCTCCGGCGACGTTTTTGGAAGGAATAAAGCTTCCGAAACGAACGTGGTTCTGAGCGAAAGGTTTTCAGGAAGTTCAAGTGGGTATTTATAGTGGAAACAGGCTGAATTTGGGTTTGAATTGAGGTCAAAGTTCGCGATTAAAGATTTCCGTCGGTTTTTGACTGAAATTGATTGCCGGCAACGGTTATAACCGACGTCGAAATCAATTTGTGCGTTTCAGTCAAAAGAAATATAGCCAAAATCGCGGAGTGCCGGTTTTTCCGGTGATGGCTAGTTCTGGGCGCGCTGATTACTGGTTTGACTTTTGGTTTTATTATAAATGTTATTTGTTTTAGTGTTTATCACAGAATCAGTGAATGGCGGAGTGGTGTATTGCGTGTTTGTCTTTGTGGGTGACCCGGGTTCGAAACCCGGCTGCCCTATTTTATTTTTTTATTTACTTATTTTTATTATTTATTAATTATGGTTTAAAATTCTAAAAATGTTTATTAGTTATGTATTGTTTGAAATTAATATGAACCATAAATACGCAACGAAACTTATAACTGAATATTTGATTGATAAACGGAGCGGGTTTTGAAACCCGTTTTTTTTGACGAATTTTACAATGTTATCTGGTTGGGGGTCATCGTTTTCATAGTAGGTAACGACCGCACGACTTTCATCCTCCAAAATCATGTTGTGAAGAATGATGCATGCGTACATCACGTTTCCAATCTGATCCTTGTCCCATAGTCGACAAGACATTGCCAAAATTCGTCACTTCTTCTTGAAAACCCCGAACGCTCGCTCGACGTCTTTGCGTGCAACCATTTGGACCCTGTTAAACTCTATCTCTTTGATCTAAGGTACCGTGTTTTGTGAACGATTTTACCAAAACCCCCACTCCGGGTTAGGGATGAGCTCGGTACCGACCGGTACCGAACCGTTACCGGAACCGAAAATCCATCAAAAGTGGGTACCGGTACTGAATATACCCGGTTCGGTACCGGTACGGTATCGGTATTTGAGGGTTAAAACTGGTAAATACCGGTACCGAACTGTTACCGTACCGGACCTGTACCGAACCGGTACCGAAAATGTTAAAAGTCGGTACCGAATCGGTACCAAAAGCGTATCCGGTTTGGTAAATTCGGTACCGGCACCGGGTCCATTTTGCTCATCCCTACTCCGGGTAAATCCCATCAACTAGGTAGTACCCATACATGTACTCAACCCCATTTACAAAGAAACTTCCTTTGGGTCCTATACCATTTACCCGTCATTCAAAAGGGGCGAGTGGTTTATGATGGTAATATCGTTATGTGAACCTGGCATACCCAAGAACGTATGCCATATCCAGAGATCTTGGGACGCAATCGATTCAAGCATGATGGCTGGCATTCCGTGATATCCACTTGTGTGAGCACCTTGCCATGCGGTTGGACAAAGTTTCCAATGCCATTTCATACAATCTAAACTACCTAGCATCCCGGGTAGCCCATGATAATCAGCGTGATGTTCCAATATTTGTTGCATATCACTGAACGACGGCTTTCTCAAATATCTTTTCTTATAAACTTCTAAAATACACGAGCAAAAGTTGTGAAGACTCTCTCTAGCTACACGTGCCGACATTTTTAAATAATCGTCCATAATGTCCAAATTATTGTCGTACGCTAACTGTCTAAGGCGGCCGTGACCTTTTGTCACGTACTAAATCCTAATTGGCCGGTTACATCCTTTTTTTGTTGGAAAAATAATACCTCTCGTCAAGATCCTTAGATATCCTTAAAAATAAGTTTCTACTAATACGAAAATGACGCCTAAACATTTTTTCATCAAACTTAGGTTCGGCTGAGAAATAATCGCTTAACAACAAATCGTTAGCGGTGTGCTGTTCACGACTAATATACCTCCTCCGTTTAGGTTGCGAAATCTCTTCCTCATCGTCTTCCACGATAGTTTTCACCACCGTCGCGATCGTTTGTAGAAATATTCCCGCACCATTGTCAGATGATGATGACGATTCACTTGCACTTGAAGAACTCATTGTGTTTAATGTGTTTGATATTGTGTGAGAAAAATGTATTTGATATTGTGTTTGGTATTTATAATTTTAATTTAATGCCCCAACGGCTAGCCCAAACGGCTAGTGTACTTGGCCAATGAGGTTCCGCCATGTCATGTGGGTAGCCCCGCTCAACGCCCAGGCTGAATCCCCGCCCAACGGGCCACGCTGAAACCCAAGCCCACCCGGTGTGGTGATGTAATAATCGGGTCTCCAAAACCCGCTCCGTTTTGTAATCAAATACCAAGTTATGAAATGACATTAAGTATTTATGAGTATTTTGAGTTTAAATGTTACATAATTAATATATAAACTAAACTATAAAAATTATATTTGATAAAAAGTTAAAATAAAATAAATAAAAAATATTTGGAGCTGACCGGACTCGAACCCGGGTCAACTGCCTCCAACGACTTATCTACCGATCTTTTAACCACTCCGCCACCAATTGTTTTCTGTTAACATTATGAAAACAATTGAATTTTATACACAAACACGACTTAACGGTTAATGATATCTGATTAACGGAAATCGGTAAACCGAACCGCCAAATCAGTTTTTGTTCGCTTAGTTAACTTATAACCGATGAATATCGGTTTCTAATTAAAGTTCAGATTGAATAAACTTCAAGTTTTGGGTTTTTGAAACCGAAAGACATTCAAACTCCAAATGATTCAGATTCCAATCATTTATACGATTCAGGACCGTCTCAAATACACTCCAATCCCTTTTCGTCGCAATTTCAAGTCTTTTGAGCACAAGAAAACTGTTGCCGGAATTCTCTGTAAATCTCGCCGGAAAACCGTGTTCAACTCAACCAGTAAGATTTTCCTTTCTTGCTGTTTCAATCTATTGTTAGGACACTACTAACATTATTCCGTCACTCAAAATCAGTCACAGAAGACTTTGCTGGATTTTCTGGGTTCGCCGGAGAAACTCTGGAATTCGCCGGAAACACGCTAGTTAACGGTAAACACATTCAATCGTGCTAATAATCCATGTACTCTGGTTCAATTTCAAATCTAATTCTTTAATTCTGTTGTTAGACTCTCTCAGCCGGAGGTTCAAAAACAGAGTTACCTGTTCTCGCCGGACTTTCTGAAGAAGACGACCTGTCCGGTATTTCTTTTCCCCAAACTGTTCGGTTTGTTCATTCAGATTAGTAATCGTGTTATTTAAGTAGTAGAACCCTGAACCAGTGGTCTGAGTAAAAACCGGTAATTATAGTGAAGAAGACGAACCTAAAAAAAACGGGTTAAGAGTAAATAAAATTCGGATAGTTAACGGGTTAGACACACAGTCCAGCGGTGGACTGTGTGCAAAGTTTATATACGAGTCCCGAGTTCGATCCTTACTACACACACACTGCGTAATAACATTCCTTTTTATTCATAAAACTAACCGGGTTAGATCGAGTAGTTGTTAAGTATAATATAATTCAAGAATATAACCGGGTTAGACACACAGTCCAGCGGTGGACTGTGTGCAAAACAAACTGCACGTCGCGCGATCGAGTCCCGTCACAAACACCGGTTCAATGGGATTAAAACGTTTTGCAAAATAAAGGAATTTTCGGTAAATTCGAATAAGTGTATAAATATAATTAAAACTGGAATCCTAACGGGTTAGTCACGTAGCTCAGTTGGTAGAGCTACGTGCGCGTGAACGGAAGGTCACCGGTTCGAATCCCGCTCGGCGCAAGTATTACCGCTGACCGAACCGGTCAACGGTTCAACGGTCAAACAGTAAAAAAATATTATTTTTTTTAAATATTTATTTGTTTAATTTAAATTAAAAATCAATTAAAAATACTTAAAAATAACATTTTTAAGGATAGAAAATAGCCATAAACTCATAAAAATATATCTAAAAATCCCATTAAAATCTTAATAAAATCCATCCATTTAATATATTTTTCCCATTATTATTTAGGTCAGTGATTCCTCGTTGACTCGCTTCGTCTAAATCGTGCGCATCTCACCAACTCAAATCCAACGCACCCAATGTGAGTGAACCCTTCAAATTCCCCGTTTTAATCACATTTTTGGGGTGTATCATGTGTCTTGTTCACTTACTTATTATAACTAAGTTATTGTGCATATATCATATCATGACATGTGTGTTAGTTGTTGCTGATAAGTAGTTATTATTGTTTGCAAATTATTATTTCAGTACATGCAATTGCTGAGGCCGTAGCTCCCCATCCCTCGAGGTTGAGTTTGATCCCCATTTTATTATGCGGTTGATTAGGGCGTGCCCGCACGATCGGCTCCGTTTGATTGAGCCTTGATCGGTCATTTTATTTACATTTCAATACATGCAATACGCTCGGCTCCGTTTGATTGAGCCTTGAGCGCACAGTTCAATTTACATTTTCAGTTCATGCAATACGATCGGCTCCGTTTGATTGAGCCTCGATCTCACAGTTCATTTATGTTAATTATCATATGATGTTGGTATGTTCATGTATGCTATCGATTGTTAATGTATGTTATAATTGTAACTGATGTTGCCATTGCTTGATTTCATACATATGCTCTTTTATGATTATGCACAATATTTTATTGATAAACTAACCAGAAAGTCATTATTAAATGTTTATCTATAAGGTTCACTCGCCAACTTATGTTGACCCAAAAACCTCCCATTTTACACATGATACAGGTGAACCAGCAGCAGCTAGGAACACGTAGGACCTGGATTAGAAGAAATAAAACGATTTAGTATTTGGATTATTATGTTTGGTTATTTTCCTTTGTAATGAATGAACATGTTTGAACGTTTGAGAAATGTAACTTTGACTTCATTTAATAATGGAACATAATAGTAAATGTCATGTGCTTTGGTGATAACCCAATTATGCCCCGACTCTTACTTCCGCTGCGGGTCGGGGTGTGACAATAATAATAATAATAATAATAATAATACTCCTACGTTTCTCAATGATTTGGGTTTAGGGGATGGGTCTCAGAAACGTAAACCGAGCCATTCAAAACCCTAGTCACTAGCTAACAGGCCTTTAGGCCCAACGCACAAGCCCACTCAAAAACCCTACCCTATATAAACTCCTTATAACATTCACCCCTCCACAAACCCTAGCCTCCATCTCAAACCTTCCCCTCCTCCCTTAATTCCGGCGATCGGAACCAAAGTCCGGCGACCTCCGGCTGCCGGCAAACACCTGCAACCACCCTACCACTGTCACTCCTGTAACATCCGTCAAAAACAGGTTTTCAAAACCCGCTTCGTTATTAATCGAATAGTCAGTTTCAAATTTTCGTTGCTTATTTAATGCTCATTTTAATTTTAAACAATACATAATTAATAAACATTATAGAATATGGAAACTAAAATTGTTAAAAAGTAAAAATAAAGTAAATAAAAAAGAAAATAGGCTGCCGGGTTTCGAACCCGGGTCAGCCGGAAGAAACAACCAACACACATCTTAACCACTCCGCCACTTGATTCTTTTGTGTAATCAATTAATCATATAAAACTTAAGTTCCCCGTGAATTCATCTGTTTGCGCCAAACTGAAACCGATCATCGCTTTCAACCATCCAGAGACGTTTGAGTGATCGTGAGTTACTGAAAATAAGCAATAAATCCATTACAACCCACGTTCTTAATCAATTCCGTCTTCAATGAACTCGATTCATATGATTTTCGAGTTTGATAACTGAAATCATTTACTTCCAATTTACACTGGTAATATCATCGCCTCATAACTCAGAAACACTCGCAGAACCTTCAATTTCATTTTCACTCTAACTTCTGTTCGTCGGAAACGTTATATGCTATCGCCGGACTTTCGCCGGAAAATCGGGACATACGTCAAATCGGTAAATTTCTCGATTCTTTCATTCTCAATCCATTGTTAGACTTTTACTAACTCAAATCCTTCAACCAGAATCGGTCCCAGACGACGTTGTCGGATAATTTACACTCGCCGGAAAATCTCTGGACATTTCCGAAAACACGCTGTGAATCGGTACAAACATCTAAACCCTCTGATAATCATTGTTTCGTAACTTAATTTCGCAACTAATTGATCAAAACTGTTAATTGATCCGATCAGACGAATTCATAAAACAGAGCCGACGACCTTTGCCGGAGTTCTGAGAAAAACATCCTTTCCGGTACATTCATTTCCAAAACCTTCTTTATCCATTACATTTCAATCATTTATATGTCCGACGAATGATTTAAACAAGAACTGTCGAATATCGGTTGTCTGTGTCTTTGAACGAAGAAGATGAAGTCGAACATTAGGTATAAGTTTAATTAAAACAAAATATTAAACCGAGTTAGACACACAGTCCAACGGTGGACTGTGTGCAAACACATAGCGCACGTCACGAGTTCGAATCTTACAAACGCACCGGCTTTCCGAATTAAAACCAATTTTTTTTAAACTGAATCAGAGTAGGTCCCAGGATGTTTTTAAGATTATTATAAACTGTAAGTTTAACAGATAAGACACACAGCCCAACTAGTTGGGCTGTGCGCTTACAAACCAGAGGACCCGAGTTCGATCCGGTTTCCCTGCAGCCGGTTCAACGATTTAAATTCTTTTAATGTAAAACCAAATAAATTAAACATTTTTAGTATATATATATAACTAAAACATAGAATATTTCGGGTTAGACACGTAGCTCAGTTGATAGAGCTGCGTGCACAGCGTACGAGAGGTCTCGGGTTCGAGCCTCACTCAGTGCACTTACACCATAGTCCGACCGGTCAACGGACCGGTCAACGGTCAACAAAAAGTCAACATTTTTTTATATTTTTATTTATTTATTTAATTTAAAAATCAATTAAAAATACTTAAAAATAATATTTTTAAAGTTAGAAAATGACCTTAAACTCACAAAAATAAATCTAAAAATCCTATTAAAATTGTTAATAAAATCCACTTATTTACCGTACCATTTCGTTATTATTTTAGGATAGTCTTTCCTCGTCAATCAAATCCCAAAACTCGTGCGCATTCAACATCATCAAACGAACGCACCCAATGTGAGTGAATCTCTACAAATTCCCCGTTTTAATCACATTTTGGGGTGTATCATGTATCATGTGTCGCTTATTATTTATTACATTTAAACACTTGTGCATCCATCATATCCATGATCAAATGTGTATCGAATATGTATCAATTGTTTGTGTGGTTAATGTTTAGTTTAAATTTATCATTTTCAGTACATACATCATCATAAGCTCGTCTGTTCCCCATTACCTATGAGCGGAACTGTTCCCCGTTACCTATGAGCGGAACGTGACGTTGCCAACATATACATTATCATTCATGTCATATACTCATGCAAGGTGGTTTGTTATTGTTTGTTTGATTATATACGTTTGCTCACATATGATTATTGCACAATTTTTCCATATTAAATACAATAAGAAATCAATATCAAATGTTTTTAACAAGGTTCACTCGCCAACTTTTGTTGACCCAAAATCCCCCATTTTTACACATGATACAGGTGATCCAGTTGCAGCAAGAAACATATAGGACGGCCTAGAAGAATAAATTAGTTTAGGCTTTGGATTGTTTGCTTAGTTACTTTTTCCTGGCAATTGTATGAACTTGTTTGGAATATTGAAGTTGTAATTTGAATTTAATAAATATGAAACATATTAGTAAACATCATGAGCTTTGGTGATAACCCAATTATGCCCCGACTCTTATTCCGCTGCGGGTCGGGGTGTGACAGATTGGTATCAGAGCCATGACTATAGGGATATAGATAGGTTATTAGACCTTAGAGCCTATACTATAGTTGATTAGAATTTTAATATTGTTCATGTGTTTTACATACAAAATTCATGATGTTTATATGCTTTATGTTTATTGTTACATTCAATGTTATGCAAGCATGTTCATAAGTACATATGACTATACAATGCTCATCATGAATCATATCCTCATAACATATCATATCCATGAGAGCACACACCACACAATTTCCATGATTTTTGCAACGATTTTTGTATTTTTTTTTCAAATCACATCAAAGTGAGTTCTCATGACGGGCATGTAGTAACTGGAAGGGTACAAGTACCGGTAGTCGGAACGTCCTGTCTAGGCTTGGCATTCGTATAAATCCAAAATAAAGGACCAGTTTGCCTACCTGGGGACTAACGATGAGAGTACGAAGGACCTATTAGGCCAAAGCATGTTATACCAAAGTCGGTGTGAGCTAACCCCACTTTGAGTTGTCATTGTGTCTACACCTGGACACCCTCCTACCATACATCTCGCAATCATATTTCATGGTTTTCATTCGAGTGATGCGAGTGTTAAACCGCCAACTCCAATGTGAATCCTACTAAGCCAATAGTCATGGGGGCCCACATGACTATACAGGTGATGGTATGGGGACATTGGAGGCCCAAACATGAGCAAACCCAAGACATCCTATGGATGTAGTTGCATTATTGATGTTTATGTTATTTTTTTTTTTAAAACGACACATAACACCTAAAAAGACTCCTTAAACTCACCATCTTCTTATGTATGTTCCTGTAGATGTCGGCTATGCAGCAACGTGGAGGTAGAAAGTCAGGAAGGTCAAACGAACGCTTGGCCACCCAAATCGCAAAACAAATGTTCGCGGTGCTTCCTGACATCGTAATTCAAGTCCAACAAGCTCTCGCCGCAAATCCCATCAACCCTCCCAATCAAGAAGACCAGAACGTCGACAACCCTCCCTCCAAAAAGTGCTCTTACAAACACTTCAAGTCTTGCGATCCCCCGAAATTTGAAGGGACCGAAGGTGTCACTGCTCTCCTCCACTGGTTTGAGGAAATGGAAAACACCTTCCTCAATTGCGATTGTCCCGAGGATCGCAAGGTACGTTACGCAACCGGAAGACTATTTGGAGTAGCTCTTACCTGTTGGAATACAGAAAAAGGTAAGAGAGGAATCGAAGATGCAATGGCCTTAAAATGGGAGGAATTAAGGGAAATCTTGACAAGACGCTTCTGTCCAAGAAGCGAGATCAAAAAGTTAGAGGATGAATTTCACTCGTTAAAGCAAAAGGAAGGAGATCATACTTCCTACAACAAAAGGTTTCTAGAGTTGAACCAAATGATCCCCAACTTGTTCACCCCAGTGTACCGCTTAGTTGAACACTATATTCGAGGCCTCCCCTCGAAAATTCAAGACTCAGTTCTAAGCACTTCGCCTGCAAC
This sequence comes from Scalesia atractyloides, assembly GCA_947069175.1. Classification (NCBI taxonomy): domain Eukaryota; kingdom Viridiplantae; phylum Streptophyta; class Magnoliopsida; order Asterales; family Asteraceae; genus Scalesia; species Scalesia atractyloides. Next base: position 72,330,672 of record CAMTDV010000019.1, read on the forward strand.
ACTTGAAGCTGCTATGGAACTAGCTACCGAGCTTACCGAGAATCGCATCCGAAACGGCAAATTTAAGGATGAGAAAAAGAAAGCCCCCATTATGCGCTAAACTTCAAACCATTCCACCTCCTCCTCAAAGTTTGCTAGTAAGAGGAAACGAAACGGCAGAAACTTTGTTGTCACACAAACAAACTTCCCTATCCCTGCTGCACCCATCACCCAAGTTGCCCCCTCAGCTGCACCATATAAAAGGCCATACTCCGGCCCATACCCAAAATGCAACCGTTGCCAATACCATCACTTTCCTGATCATCCCTGCCAACATTGCACCGGCTGTGGCCGTGCAGGTCACACCATCCAAACCTGTCGCGCACTTCAGCGAACGAACCGCAATCAGCCCTCAACCCAAACCCACCATCAGATAGTGGGTCAAGCCCAAAAACCTTTACTCCTACCACCTGCCCAACATGTAGCCCAATCCTACTACCAACCCAACTATCCCATGATGCAACCTATGCGGGCTTGTTACAACTGTGGAGACCCGAACCACTTCAGGAACACCTGTCCACGCTTGGTGAACATCATCCATGCCTAAGCTCAAGCAAATCCAGTAAACCAGGCTAACCAAGCTCCTCCACCTGCTAGGGGAAGAGCTTTCAACATCAACGCCAATCAAGCTAGGGCTGACAACAATGTGGTTAACGGTACGTTTCTCATCAATGGTAGTTATGCATCCATGTTATTTGATACTGGCGCGGATAAGAGTTTTGTGTCCTTAGAATTTGAACCCATCCTCAACCAAACTCGTGATAAACTCATGGAATCCATAACGGTAGAAGTTGCTGACGGAAAACCGGTCTCATTAAACTCTATTATACGCAATTATACTCTCACCCTAAACGATCACGATTTTCCAGTTGATCTCATTCCTATGAAGTTGGGAAGTTTCGACATTATAATTGGTATGGACTGGCTCAGCCAACATCATGCTGAAGTTGTATGCCGCGAAAAGTTTATTCGCATTCCTCTTACAAACGGTCAGACTCTACGAATCTTTGGAGAAACCCCTTCGAAAGGACTCAAATTAATGTCCTGTCTTCAAGCCCGAAAATATCTCCGCAAGAATTATGTCGCATTCCTAACTCACGTCGTCAAAAAGGGGATCAAGGAGAAGAAACTCGAAGACATCCCAGTAGTAAAAGATTTTCCGCAAGTTTTTCCTGACGACATTTCAGGACTTCCTCCCGTGAGAGAAGTCGAATTCCGTATTGATCTTATACCTGGAGCTACACCAGTTGCAAAATCTCCTTATAGGTTAGCCCCATCCGAAATGCAAGAGCTGGCCAGTCAACTGCAAGAGCTGACTGACAAAGGATTCATACGTCCTAGCTCATCGCCTTGGGGTGCACCTGTCCTTTTTGTGAAGAAGAAAGATGGAACGTTTCGCATGTGTATCGACTACAGAGAACTCAACAAGTTAACGGTCAAGAACCGCTACCCATTACCTCGCATCGATGATCTTCTTGACCAACTTCAAGGCGTCACCTGTTTCTCAAAAATCGACCTTCGTTCTGGTTATCATCAACTCAGAGTACATGAAGAAGACGTCCCAAAGACCGCCTTCCGAACTCGTTATGGTCATTACGAATTCATGGTCATGCCATTTGGTTTAACCAACGCTCCAGCAGTATTTATGGATTTAATGAATAGGGTATGCAAACCCTACCTCGACCGCTTTGTCATAGTCTTCATCGACGACATCCTCATCTACTCAAAGTCTAAGTCTGATCATGAACGACACCTTCGACTCATCCTTACACTCTTAAGGACAGAAAAGCTGTACGCTAAATTCTCGAAATGTGAATTCTGGTTAAGGGAAGTACAATTCCTTGGACACGTCGTCAATGACAAGGGAATTCATGTTGATCCCTCAAAAATCAAGGCAGTACAGGAATGGCAAGCGCCACGTGCACCTACCGAAGTAAGATCATTTCTTGGTTTGGCTGGTTATTATCGCCGTTTCATTGCAAATTTCTCCCTTATTGCTGTACCACTCACGGCTTTAACTCATAAAGGAAAACCCTTCATATGGGGACCTAAACAAGAAGAAGCCTTCCAAACCCTTAAGCAAAAACTCTGTGATGCACCTATCCTCACACTTCCTGAAGGTTGTGATGACTTCGTGGTTTATTGCGACGCGTCAGTGCAGGGACTAGGTTGTGTACTGATGCAAAGAGGTAAAGTGATAGCTTATGCTTCTAGACAACTCAAAATTCATGAGAAGAACTACACCACCCACGATCTGGAACTTGGAGCCGTTGTGTTCGCTCTCAAGATATGGAGACATTACCTCTACGGTACCAAGTGTGAAATATACACTGACCACAAGAGCCTCCAACATATCTTTAACCAAAAGGAGTTGAATATGAGGCAATGAAGATGGGTCGAACTTCTTAATGACTACGACTGTGAAATTCGGTATCATCCTGGCAAGGCAAACGTGGTGGCCGATGCGCTCAGTCGAAAGGGTTATGCGAACTCCATTCGTCTTCTATGTTCGCAAATCATAATCGACATCAAAGATCAAATCCGAGAAGCCCAACATGTTTCAGTAACGGAAAACGACGTACGCAAGGAGCTGTCTTGTGGAGCTGAACTTAAAATCGAAACTAAATCCAACGGTATTCTGTACTATCTAGATCGCATATGGATTCTCGATCACAATAACCTTCGTGATTTCCTTATGAGTGAGGCGCACAAAACACGATACTCTATATACCCAGGAGCCGACAAGATGTATCAAGACCTTCGATACACCTACTGGTGGCCTGGAATGAAAAAGGATATTGCTGTTTTTGTTTCCAAGTGCCTTACATGTTCCAAAGTAAAAGCTGAACATCAAAGACCCTCAGGACTTCTAGTCCAACCCGAAATACCTGTATGGAAGTGGGAAAACATAACTATGGATTTCATTACCGGGTTACCTCGCACCTCCAATGGGTATGACACTATATGGGTAATCATTGATCGTCTTACAAAATCAGCTCACTTCATTCCGATCCGCGAGGACTTCAAGAATGAGAAGTTAGCTCGTATCTACATCAGCGAGACCGTAAGCCGTCATGGTGTACCTTAAACCATTATTTCAGACCGTGATGGTCGTTTCACTTCAAGAACATGGCAAGCCGTACAAGCCGCTTTGGGTACACGATTAGACCTCAGTACCGCTTATCATCCTCAAACTGATGGACAATCTGAACGCACCATCCAAACTCTTGAAGATATGCTTCGAGCATGTGTCATAGACTTCAAAGGGAATTGGGACGCTCATCTACCATTAGTTGAATTTTCGTACAACAATAGTTACCACTCAAGTATCGGCATGGCTCCTTTCGAAGCGTTATATGGCCGTAATTGCCGATCTCCAGTATGTTGGCACGAAATTGGGGAAGCTCAAATCACCGGTCCAGAATTGATTCAAGAAACAACAGATAAGATCCATCAAATTCGAAACAATCTTCTAGCGGCACAAAGTCGTCAAAAGAGTTATGCAGACAAACGACGAAAGCCCTTGGAGTTTAACATTGGTGATCAAGTACTTTTAAAAGTATCACCGTGGAAGGGAGTAGTTCGTTTTGGCCAGAAGGGCAAGCTAGCACCACGCTACGTAGGACCTTTCAAGATACTCGAAAGAGTAGGACCTGTAGCATACAAGCTTGACTTACCAGAAGAACTCAACAGAATTCACCCCACGTTCCACGTATCAAACTTAAAGAAGTGTCTCACCGATGAAAACCTCCATATTCCCCTAGAAGATATTTAGATCGATGAATCTATGCACTTCATTGAAAGACCAGTAGAGATCATGGACTTCGGAGAAAAACATTTAAGACGGAGTCGTATTCCAATTGTTAGGGTACGCTGGGAGTCGAAACGAGGACCTGAGTTTACTTGGGAACATGAAGACTCAATGCGCGAAAAATACCCGCATCTTTTTCCTGTTACCACTATTACTTAAATTTTGGGACGAAATTTCTAAAAGTAGGGGATACTGTAACATCCGTCGAAAAACGGGTTTTCAAAACCCGCTTCGTTATTAATCGAATAGTCAGTTTCAAATTTTCGTTGCTTATTTAATGCTCATTTTAATTTTAAACAATACATAATTAATAAACATTATAGAATATGGAAACTAAAATTGTTAAAAAGTAAAAATAAAGTAAATAAAAAAGAAAATAGGCTGCCGGGTTTCGAACCCGGGTCAGCCGGAAGAAACAACCAACACACATCTTAACCACTCCGCCACTTGATTCTTTTGTGTAATCAATGAATCATATAAAACTTAAGTTCCCCGTGAATTCATCTGTTTGCGCCAAAACTGAAACCGATCATCGACTTTCAACCATCCAGAGACGTTTGAGTGATCGTGAGTTACTGAAAATAACCGATAAATCCATTACAACCCACGTTCTTAATCAATTCCGTCTTCAATGAACTCGATTCATATGATTTTCGAGTTTGATAACCAAAATCATTTACTTCCAATTTACACTGGTAATATCATCGCCTCATAACTCAGAAACACTCGCAGAACCTTCAATTTCATTTTCACTCTAACTTCTGTTCGTCGGAAACGTTATCTGCTATCGCCGGACTTTCGCCGGAAAACCGGGACATACGTCAAATCGGTAAATTTCTCGATTCTTTCATTCTCAATCCATTGTTAGACTTTTACTAACTCAAATCCTTCAACCAGAATCGGTCCCAGATGACGTTGTCGGATAATTTACACTCGCCGGAAAATCTCTGGACATTTCCGAAAACACGCTGTGAATCGGTACAAACATCTAAACCCTCTGATAATCATTGTTTCGTAACTTAATTTCGCAACTAATTGATCAAAACTGTTAATTGATCCAATCAGACGGAATTCATAAAACAGAGCCGACGACCTTTGCCGGAGTTCTGAGAAATACATCCTTTTCGGTACATTCATTTCCAAAACCTTCTTTATCCATTACATTTCAATCATTTATATGTCCGACGAATGATTTAAACAAGAACTGTCGAATATCGGTTGTCTGTGTCTTTGAACGAAGAAGATGAAGTCGAACATTAGGTATAAGTTTAATTAAAACAAGATATTAAACCGGGTTAGACACAGTCCAGCGGTGGACTGTGTGCAAACACATAGCGCACGTCACGAGTTCGAATCTTACAAACGCACCGGCTTTCCGAATTAAAACCTTTTTTTTTAAACTGAATCAGAGTAGGTCCCAGGATGTTTTTAAGATTATTATAAACTGTAAGTTTAACAGATAAGACACACAGCCCAACTGGTTGGGCTGTGCGCTTACAAACCAGAGGACCCGAGTTCGATCCGGTTTCCCTGCAGCCGGTTCAACCATTTAAATTCTTTTAATATAAAACCAAATAAATTAAACATTTAATTAGTATATATATATAATTAAAACATAGAATATTTCGGGTTAGACACGTAGCTCAGTTGATAGAGCTGCGTGCACGAGTACGAGAGGTCTCGGGTTCGAGCCTCACTCAGTGCACTTACACCACAGTCCGTCCGGTCAACGGTCCGGTCAACGGACCGGTCAACGGTCAACAAAAAGTCAACATTTTTTTATATTTTTATTTATTTATTTAATTTAAAAATCAATTAAAAATACTTAAAAATAATATTTTTAAAGTTAGAAAATGACCTTAAACTCACAAAAATAAATCTAAAAATCCTATTAAAATTGTTAATAAAATCCACTTATTTACCGTACCATTTCGTTATTATTTTAGGATAGTCTTTCCTCGTCGATCAAATCCCAAAACTCGTGCGCATTCAACATCATCAAACGAACGCACCCAATGTGAGTGAATCTCTACAAATTCCCCGTTTTAATCACATTTTGGGGTGTATCATGTATCATGTGTCGCTTATTATTTATTACATTTAAACACTTGTGCATCCATCATATCCATGATCAAATGTGTATCGAATATGTATCAATTGTTTGTGTGGTTAATGTTTAGTTTAAATTTATCATTTTCAGTACATACATCATCATAAGCTCGTCTGTTCCCCATTACCTATGAGCGGAACTGTTCCCCATTACCTATGAGCGGAACGTGATGTTGCCAACATATACATTATCATTCATGTCATATACTCATGCAAGGTGGTTTGTTATTGTTTGTTTGATTATATACGTTTGCTCACATATGATTATTGCACAATTTTTCCATATTAAATACAATAAGAAATCAATATCAAATGTTTTTAACAAGGTTCACTCGCCAACTTTTGTTGACCCAAAATCCCCATTTTTACACAGGATACAGGTGATCCAGTTGCAGCAAGAAACATATAGGACGGCCTAGAAGAATAAATCAGTTTAGGCTTTGGATTGTTTGCTTAGTTACTTTTTCCTTGTAATTTTATGAACTTGTTTGGAATATTGAAGTTGTAATTTGAATTTAATAAATATCAAACATATTAGTAAACATCATGAGCTTTGGTGATAACCCAATTATGCCCCGACTCTTATTCCGCTGCGGGTCGGGGTGTGACAACTCCACTCCCCCTCTTCACCTCACACCCCCGTTTTCTCGGCCACACACAACCACACCACCTCCCTCTCCCTTCCCGCGTTTTTTCGGCGGCACCTCCGGCCGGCCTCCCTTCTTCACCTACGGGGGTCCCATCTCCTCCACCGCGCAACCACACCATGACTACCTACCTCTCGCTCCTTCTATTTCTCTCTGTTACACGGAAAGCCGACCACCACCATGGTGGCGGCCCTCAGCAGCAGGTTGGGTTGGGTGAGTCCCCGACACCTCTTCTTCTCCGACCACACACAAGAAACCTCCGCCTCCCGCTCATACCTCTCTCTCTCCCCTGACAACCGACGACAGTCTTGCGGCGGCAGCGGCAGTGTTGGCCAGTTGGGTTCGTCAGAGTTCAGCTCTTCCAGTCTCGATTCAGGTTAGTTTTTTTCTGGTTCCCGGTTTAACTCCGGTCTCGTTTCGTTTCAATTCGGTTTGGGTTTTGATTGGGTTCGGTTAACTCGGTTGAGTTTCGTCTCAGGTTCGGTCAGAGTGGTGATCAACGTCAGTTCGGGTTCGGCAGCGGTGGCAGTCGTGGTTTACCCGTGTATCGGTTCAAGTTCAGTTCGATTCACTTAGTTCAAATTCCATTCGTTTGAGTCAAATCTGGTCAACAGTCAACGCCGGTCAGATTCGATGTCCGGTAAATCTTAAAACGTCTTGAAGTTCATAATGTCATTATGTTAATGTTGAATTTTATGCGAAACGAACTTGTAATCAAACATGGAAATATATATATATATATATATATATATATATATATATATAATGTTATGTTGTTTCGGATCGTTTCGTACTTTAATCATTGTTCGTTATTATTGAGTTTTGACATTATATCGACACTTATGTTGTCGGGATTGTCCAAAAACAAGAGGAAACTCTGCCCGATTTTCGACCAGTATATATATATATATATATATATATCATACCTTTCGACCAAATATACATATTTCCCATAAAAATTCCGACCAAAATATAATTTTTACCTAATACGATTTTCGTTAAAAATACATATATTTATCGTGTATTGATTTGATAACACTTTTACGACACCTTTGAGAAATTAAACTTTAGAATCATTACATAAATCCCGTGATATACGTACGCGTTCATCAAATTCCAATCGGATCTTCGTTACATTTCCAACTATTTATACACATTCGTTTGCCGTTTAAGGTGACCTCAGCGCCCCCTTTCTCCCACTCTTCAACTCGTCGCGAATACAAGGAAGACCTAGCAATTTTGTGGGTATACTCGACCCACTTTCGTTTATAACACTTTTTGGTGTAACATGTTTTACTTATACAAAAATCACAAACACTTAAACTTTATGAAATGCACAAACAATCCTATATTCATGAATACTTGAATCGTATACTTGATGCTTATTTTGGACATTCTTTATGCTATGCTTTAGTCATTAACTATTTTAGCCTTCGTTTGACATGCATAGCGCTATAGGAATTCACGCATCCACCTCCATCGTGTTATTCGTGAGGTCATGTTAAAACATCGTGATTGCGTTAAGGGTTTGATTATTAGTATTATATGCCTTGATATTGCTCTTGTATAGATTTAGTTGCCATGAGGATTGTTTAAACTTATTCATATACGTATGCTATGCCTAAACTTGTGTACTCGCCTTTGCTTTCGAATTGACATTATTTTAAAACATATTACAGGTTGAAGGAGATGATGCTATGAAAACAATATAGCAAGCACTAGATACACACAAATTAGACGTTAGGCTTAATGTTGATGTATCAATTTTGTTATGACTTTGCAAATGTTATGTTGTTTCTTTGTTTTGTTACATTGATGTATTTGACAATATTTATGAAATAAAATATGGTTTAATTAATTATTGTCACTTATTAATGTTGTGAGCAATGAGCAATCTCGTTTTCGTCTCATCCCGATGTTTCCGCCACCGGTTGGGGTGTGACAGGTGACTTGGCCGTTTGTAGCCAACCCACGCCCCAACCCCCGCCCCATACCCCATAGTCTTATCACCTGGATTGGAGTCTAGTTTGGGGAATGATGTGTGTATTTTGTTTTTTTTTTATCAGCAAATTTGGATCACATACAGACCACTGGAGTAATCATCGTGTCACCAGTGGAACCACCCGATCATATCTATCTCCACTAGGCAATAACGTCTTCACACCAATTCAGGAGGAAACCCAATAAATATGGGAAAACCCCTTGTGAGAATCGAATCCAGAACCTTATGATCCCGAAGTCTTATCTCACCCCTACGATATCATTAGCTATATTGTCATGGGCATGTGTGTATTTTATAACTGAATTTTTTTATTACAACAAAACAATATAACAAAAGTGCAACACACTGATCCAAAGCAAATTCAAAACAGAAGGTTTGTTTTATAATAATTAACTAGAATTTTGACCATGCCGCGCGTTGCGGCGGCAACATCGCGTTTGTGACTTGGTTACACGCGTAGTGATGATGACATTAACGTATGGTGTCCACACATGGCGTGACGTTTTGGATTGTGTTACACGCGCTACGTTCGTATCATTGACGTCATTAGACATAGATAATAAAAGGAGTATAAAGTTTTGGACGTTGCGATGTAAAGTTGTAAAAGTAATTTAGACAGCAATATAAAGTCATACAAGTAATTTAAACATTAGCGCGGTTAGGCATAGATAAAAAAACATAATAATGTATCACACATTACTGTTACAATGTAAAGTCGTAAAAGTAATTTAAATAAAATGAGGTGTTAAGTACAAAAAGGTTGGCGGTCAATTTTGTCAATTACCAAAAGTTATAAATGAATATGTAACTTATTAAAGACGATGCTTAATAGTGTTTCATGTCAAAAGTTTGAGGGTGTGACCCGCACGTTGCGACGGATATGAAATTAATCGTCTTTGGTGTGCGGTGTTTATTTGATTTTCGTTAGATCGTTAATGGAGATAAACGTTTAAAAATTATTACAAAATGTTTAGTTAATTTTAACGAAAGTTAAATAGCTTTAAAAAAGAGCAAACAAAAGAAAAAAAAGTGAGAATATATATTACAGGAAAAGAAATGTTTGCACAAAAAGAAAATTAATAAGTTTTTATTTATGGAGAACTGAGATGTATTCTTGTAATAAATTGCCATGTAAGGATAAGAAAAAAAGAAAAAAAATGAAGTTAAAGAAACCATTTAAAAGGTTAAAAGAGAAATTCGAACCCGGATGGATTACCTACAGACCCCATGCATTAGCCACTTGATCCAACTATCTACGTGTTTACGTCTTCGCTATCAAATACTAATATAGACAAACAATGTCGGTGGCTTTTAATTTGACAGCCACTGACCATTGTTTTTAAAATAGTAGTAATATCTAATATTGTTAATATATAATAAATAAATTGCGAAATATAGTTATCATTCTCGATTATTGATGAGTCTCCCTAGACATCAGATATTTTACAAATATATACTTTTAAATTTAAAAGAATTTTTATATAATAATTTATGGTTATAATTTAAGTTCAATAAAATAATTAAGTTATTTCTTATAATGATAGAACATATATACATTGCTTCTTGTGTTTATATTTGACCGTTAGGATAAACTAATAGGATGAGTTTGATTTGTTTTAGTTATTAGCAATAAGAATATATAACTTAAAGTAATAACTACTAGAATCCCCCATGTGATGAGGTAGAAATTCAATTTCAATTGATATTGGTTTGGTTTATTACGACACTGGTATGGTAATAACCCTCGATATAGCAACCTAAAGAAAAAAAACCAAAGAATCAAAGTCGTTCAATTTAATTTTGTGATATTTAAAAGAAAAGGTTTAAAGTTTACTATTTTTCGCACAAAACACAAAACATGATATTACTGGCGGATTTACCAAGGGAAGAGGGTGGGCACAGACACACCGTACCCAAGTCTATTTTAGTATAGTTCGTTTTAGCCCAAATACCTATATATTGTTGCCCAAGCCTTTTTTTGAACAACCTCCTAAGTAACTCTAACCTAATACGTAGAACTCAAAACATCATAAACTACTATTCCATGAAGCCACGAGTCCAAACTCCATGCCTGTTAATTTTGCATCCGTTAAATTTCGCGATTCAAATCGCTGGTTTATAAGTTTTAATCCAAAGTTTCTTTGAATCTCAAAGTTAAGAAGTTCTAGGGTTTTTTGAGTATGTAAGTACTTACTCAACCTAATTTGACTCGGACCGGTGGACATGGACACCCGATGCTAATGGACTTTTTTCTGTTTCCTCAATGAAGTCTATTTTAGTTAAATCCTCACAAGTGTCAAGCGTCTTTACTTGGAAGTGGAATGGTTGGGTGCCGAAGAAGCGGAATACTTTTATGTGGAAGGCGGTGGACAATAATATTCCAACCTTAATGGCGCTTCAAAGAAGGCATGTTAATGTTGGCTACACTAGTTGCAGATTTTGCGGTGAAACGGATGAGGATAGCGATCATATTTTTACTTCTTGCTTGGTTGCCAGACATATGGCAGTTCGTAAGCGATTGGTGTAATATCCCAAACATCTTTGCCTTCTCGGTAAAAGATTTGGTGAAAATGCACAAGCATGTCAAACTGAGCAAAAAGAAAAAAAAGGGCTACAAGCGGTCATCTTCATAGCGGCGTGGTGTATTTGGCAAGCTAGAAACGAGGCCGTTTTTCGAAACAAGACGACAACTACAAATAAAATCAAGGAAAACATAAAAGCATTGGGATATCTTTGGATCAAAAATCGATCTCCTTGTAACAATATAGGATGGAAGGATTGGTGTAGTTTTGATTTGTAAGGTGTGTCTTGTTTTGTTGCTCTAGCGATTTGCTAGTAGCGTTTCTTGGAATGAAAGTTGTCGTTCAAAAAAAAAACTCAACCTAATTTGACAACGTCAGATAAGTGACAAGTGACGATACATTTTCCCAATCACTAGTTAGTCGTCAGATTTCAACATCCTTTTTTCGTTACTTTTTTTATCTCTTAACAACTTGTATTGAATACAGATTTAATTGCTTTGATGATTTGATCATTTGATTTGATGATGTCTTCACTTAAAGTATAGGGGTAATCTCCAAAATGACCATTGAATGGTTAAAATTATTGAACTCTAAATTCTGTGAATAAAAATGATTTATTAGATAATAAAAAATTGTTTTTAGGATAATAGCGTCCCCATAGAGGGTATTTTAAGGTAGTGGATGGTCTAAGTGACTTGTAGAGCAAAATTGGTAGGACTTAGGGTATATGGGTTAAGTGCACTCCCCCTTAATAAAAGATATTTCTTATGAGTTAAAGGTATCTGTTTAAAAGATGTTGAATAGATGCTAGATTTAAAGGTTGAAAAGTACTCATTATATAGTAACTTTTTTTGTCAAAAAATATGTTAAAAAATTGACAAGTGATTCACAAAATAACATTAAAAAGAACAATTAAGTAAAAAGGAGTGGGTTAGAGTATTCATATTCCTTCCGTCATTTATATTGGGAGTTAGCACATTCACAATCAAACCCTTTATTCTATTTTTATAATTATACTAAAAAATATTATTTTTTTTTTTTTATTTTCAATTAAATAATATATTTTTATCATTTTATCATTATCTTTTCTCCTCTACACACAACTACTTTCAAAAAATATTAAAAAATTATAGGGATGAACAACATCTCCTCCAAATTTTACTAGTGAACATAAACTTTTTCTTTTTTTTTCTCTCTCCTTCACTCACAACAATTTACAACCACTTTCATAATTATGGGGTTTCACTCACACGAAAATAGAGGATCCATTTTGAATGCTATTAATAGGAGTTAATATCCACACACCTCTCAATTCTATCTCTTTCTATAGATTTATAGATATATATAGAGAAATAGAGTGAAAAGGGATGTGAAAACAAGATTTAGGGGTGTGAGAATCGTGGAAGCCTTTATATTATATACTTTATAATTACCCTAAAAACAATTTATTTTTTCTCCTTTTTAAATAATAATTTTTATATTTTAAATAGACTGTGAACAATATCTTCTTAAATATATACAGATGAATAGTCACAATTTCTTTTTCCTCACTCACAACCACTTGTTACAATATAAATAACATAATCACAGATATTTGGAAGGAAAAATTGTTAATGCTCTTATACAGCACTCTAAAGCGGGTGGCGAGTCATTTTTTAACAAAGTTTAAATAGAAACATAGACTCACTGGTAAAAACAATGTTAACAAAAAGAGAAACCTAAAGCTAAATTATTAAAAAGAAAAAACAACACAAAAATAGAGGTGAGGACTCAAACCGGCACCACTGCATTGTTAGGGGAGCGCTCCAGCCACTAGACCAAGCACACACGTCTGTTCTAATTCCGTTTCCATATATATGTACGTGGGTCTGTAAATTGTGGTGGAATTACTATTCATACCGACCGCCATAACTAGATTACATACTATAAGTTATCTAAAGGTTTTCTTTTTGTTTCGTTAATTGTATAAAACTGTAAAAGTTCATTTCTTCTACTTTCTTTTCACAATCTTTTTTTCAATCTGTCTACATGCTTTAACTTAACAAGGTACGTTTAGTCAACCCATCGTATTAGGTGTATTTATGGCATTTTTAAAAGATAGATAGCTGACTATAATGGGTAGGGACGCCTTGCTAGTGATAGAATTTCATCACTCACAACATCCAATCACCATAGACCACGTCATCGAGCCAAATTCCATCACTGGTGATGGATTTTACTAGGGGTGTCCATCACTAGTGATTGATATATATAAACCATCATCATCAACGGTCAAGAAGCAAGCAACATTCGAATTATTGATTTCAAAACGCATTATAGAGAAGATGCGTTATAACCATCACGCGTTGCCGGCATCACCGGCGGCCGTGTATCACGCACCACCACCACACGTGGTGGTGGTGGTGGTGGATAACGTGGGCGCCCCGCCTAGCCTAAACGTTTTAAAGTTTTTTAGGTTTTCTTACTGAATGTTACAAAAGAGGTTGTGAAATTTTGTTATATGTAGATAGGATACACTCCAGGAGTTTTAAATGTGTGGGATCTTTCATAGTTTCATTCTACCACTATATATCATGGATGGGTACATGCCTAAAAATATAAGAAACCATGGGTGCCTCTGAAAGCACTTCAAGGAGTTCAAGGTCAAATGGAACCGAGGAGGACGACCCTCAGCAAGAAAATAACAGGCGGTCCGGTGGAAGTTCCATGGGTGGTGGGGCCTTAGCAACAGCAGCCGTCGTCGGAGTAGGTGTCGCTGCTATCTAGATTGCTTTCGAACAACACCAACGCCCTAGAAAAAAGAGTACCCGCGGGAGCAAATAGTACGTGGTCTCATTCTCCTCGAGGTCCCTACAAAATGTACACAGATGGCGGATGTAATCTAGTACTTGGAGATCGAGGACCAGGTTGGTACGGGGGAATACTTCTTGATCATGATGGTAAGTGGGTCAAAGGGTTTAGAGGATATGTTAGTGAGACTTATACTCTTACATCTGAGCTTATTTTGATCCAGAAAGGGCTGGAGCTTTTAGATGAACTTGATCTCCAAGGAGCCATTCTTTATAACGACAATGAACAGGCTTGTGAGTTTGTCAAAGGAGTGGGCGAATACAGCGGTAGAAGTGTAATCGTCCGTCAGTCCTGGCACATCATCGTCAAGTGCAGGAATCTAGCTAAAAATAACGGAATAGAAGTCAAGCATATTGAGCGAGAATATAATCAGTATGCTCATAAGCTGGCCAAAATGGCCATTGCGAATAAACAAGAGTACGAGGAAATCGAAGAACTTCCTAATGAGCTAAGGTTGATTTAATGAGTGGAACCTACTCGAGGTTCTTGGCTAAATTTCGTGCATCTATCTATGTATGTTGATTAGTAATAACTTCATCTAAGGAGAAGTCCATCTGGCCATATGTTTGAAAGTTCCCAAGATGGATTATTGTAGTACTCTTTGTGTGTTTATCTTGTATCTGTTTCATCTTTGGATTCGATTAATCTTGGATCTGTTTCATCTTTTAGGACTGCTTTTGTTTCTACTTTGTTTTGGAATCCAAAGATAATGCCCCAACATTCAAGTTTTACTTTCAATAAAATAATAATCTTTTGGAGTAATTTTTAAGACAAAGTAGAAATAAAAGTGGGCTAAAGCATTTCCTTGTGGTTTCGTTAGTTGTATTAAATGGTAGCTACTAGCTAGTATCAAACAAGCTAGGCATAATCACTTTAGATATAATTATCATATATTTGGAATAATGGTGATATTGTAATCTTTTGTGTTAGGTGGAATAAAATATCGTACGATCAGTGTTCTAGATGAAAACAACTATGTCTATCGTAAGGCTTATTTTATAAAGCATCGATGTCGCTAGCTTTACTATTTGTTGCACTAAGTCATATTTTGACCCTAACAACATTCACAACCCGTCCTTTATTTTCTTTGTGGAACTTTTTAAATTATGAAAAGTGATTATAGGTTATTGAGAGTGGTTATGAGTAGAGGAGAGGGAAACTGTTACTGTTCATCTGTAAATTATTTAGGTGGACACTATTGACCCTCTATAATTTTTTAATATATTTTGAAAGTGTTTGTGAGTAGATGAGAGAGTAAGGGTAATGATAAAAGTATAAAAAAATTATTTAATTGAAAGAAAAGAGAAAATTTTGTTGTTTTTAATGTAGTTTTAGAGAACAAAATAGGGGATAGGATGTGAATGCTCTAACATCAAATTTTCAAATCTAGTGTTCTATATCTTTTTATTTCTAATTTTCTCTGCATATTAATACCCTCACAAAAGCACCTTCTATCAATTGTGAAGGTTTTACACAAGCCATGATTTCATGGTTTCTTCCTGTATTTAGCAGTAGTAAGAATTAAATACCTATGATATCCATTCTTAGGGGGTCGGGGCGCTCATCACCCACTCATCACTCACAACATCCAATCACGTTCCGAGTCACACCCCGACCCGCAGCGGAAAAGGTGATCGGGGCATGATTGGGTTATCATCAAAGCTCATGACATTTATTAAGCGTTTCATATTCATTAATACAAATTAAATGAAATTTTACAATAAATGCTACAACATGATCTAAGTAACAATCTAAACTTCTTTGTTCTCTTCTAAGGCATATCCTATGTTTTCCTTGCTTCAACCTGTTCACCTGTATCATGTGTAAAAGGGTTTTTGGATCAACATAATGTTGGCGAGTGAATCCTATGGAAAACATTTGAACAAATTTATTTAAATTGATTATGAAATAGGTGCACAACCAAACATGAGTAAAGTTAGATGTAACTTAAACAACAATCATAAGATATTAAATGAAACACTCATGAACAATAATGGAACAATTAGAGGCACGCGATGCTCAACTCGTCTCTCACGAGGAACTGAGGGGCCTGATGAATAAATTGCATAAACATGATAATATGAATGACACAACTACAAACAATATAAACTCAATGATACACACATGAACAATAATGAATTTGATTTGAAGCACGCGATGTTCTACTCGTCTCCCACGAGGAACTGATGGGCTTAATGTAGGAGTTTCATATAATTTGACAAAAGGAAATAAGTAAATCACAACAATAAAAACAATCTAAGTT
Organism: Scalesia atractyloides; assembly: GCA_947069175.1. Classification (NCBI taxonomy): domain Eukaryota; kingdom Viridiplantae; phylum Streptophyta; class Magnoliopsida; order Asterales; family Asteraceae; genus Scalesia; species Scalesia atractyloides. Next base: position 72,346,915 of record CAMTDV010000019.1, read on the forward strand.
TAGGTCATGATGTGTTATGGCACAAGTTTAAATAAATAAATTAATTATTTTCATAAGACATGACACACCCCAAAACGTGTAATTTAAAAGGGGGAGTTGTAAGATTCACTCACAGTGGGTGCGTTCGGTTGATGATGTTGAATGCACGCGAAGTGGTTTTAACCACGAGTGAGTTTAACCTAGAATAATCGCATTATGGTTTGGTAAGTAAACGGATTTTATTAATCTATTTTAGTAGGATTGTTGGGTGTATTTTTGTGAGTTTGAGGCTATTTTCTAACCTTAAAAATGTTATTTTTGAGTATTTTTAATTGATTTTTAATTAAAATAATTAAATAAAAATAATAAAAAAAATTGATTTTTTTCTGACCGTTGACCAGCCCGTTGACCGTTGACCTGACCGTTGACCGGTTCGAATGCGGAACACAAGTGCGCTGAGTGAGGCTCGAACCCGAGACCTCCCGTACGCGTGCACGCAGCTCTACCAACTGAGCTACGTGTCTAACCCGTTATAAATCTGATTTTAATTATATATATATTAATTAGTTTAAACCGAAAATCATTTTATTTTAAAAACAGTTTTAAGCGAATCGGACATACACTCCACAGGTCTCAAACCCGGGACCTGTGGTTTAATCTAACACACAGTCCACCGCTGGACTGTGTGTTTAACATGTTATATAATTCGATTTTTATTATACTTAAATACAAATTATTTGTTTCCTTTTCTGCCTTATTTAAAAAGACTAGATAATTGTCCGAGTCGGTGCAGAAGACCGGACTCGAACTCGTGACCTGTGATATAAACAAACACACAGTCCACCGCTGGACTGTGTGTCTAACTTGGTTATTATTCCGGTTATCAATATACTTAACATATACCAGTGGCGACTCCGGTTCAGTTTAACAAAAAATGATTTTTATTAAGGCAGCGTGTGTGAGACGGGATTCGAACTCGAGACCTTTGCGTTTTATGTGCACACAGTCCACCGCTGGACTGTGTGTCTAACCCGAGTAATATCCTGATTTTAATTATACTTATACGTTATAACGGTCATCGTCTTCCTCGTCAAGTTAGAACCAGAAATCGGAAATCGACTGGTTCAAAGTCTTAATCGGTTTCTTAGCGTCTTACAGTTCATTAAGGTGAGATATGAGTGAAAAGAAAAAGAATTTAGGCGAAGAGGTATACCGACTGGACTCTCTGTTTTCCGGCAGAAACTCCGGCGACAGCAATCACTTCCGGCGACGTGTTCCTTGTAGCAGCGAGGCTCCAGGAAGCTTACAAAGGGTGTGGGTATCTCCGGTATAAGTTCAGAGGCTCAGTGAGGTTCAGAAATGAGGAAACCGGTTTTCCGGCGATGAGCAGAGAAATTCCAGCGAGTGGAATTACGTCGAGAAAAGGTGTGGTTTTGAGCGAGAAGGTTTGCAGTGGGTTGTGGGTGAATTTATAGTGCAAATCGTCAAAGCACTTGGTCTGATTTCCGACTGTATTCATCGATTTAAATTTTCCGGCGGTTATGGTTTGGTCGCGGACTTCAAACATCGGTTATAACCGATGTCTTAATACTAGTTTACGTTATAACTGAAAGTGGTGTTAAAAGTTCGCGAGATTACCGGGATTCCGACGACTGAACTATTGGGCGCCGGTTTTGAATTCGTAACGTCATTATATCAATTAAATGATTTCAATATATAACAAACAAAATCCGTGGCGCAGTGGTTTGTGTGTGTGAGTTAAGTCTGTCTGTTGAGTGGTTCGGTACTTACCCGGGTTCGAAACCCGGCTGGAACATTTTATTTTTATTTTGCGATTTTCAACAGTTTTTCAAAAACTAAATATATATTCTTGTATAATAATTGATTATGTATCGTTTAAAATTATTTCGGGCATTTAATTCGCAACGAAAATTTTGACTGACTGTTCGGTTGATAAACGGAGCGGGTTTGGTAAATCCGTTTTTGACGGATGTTACAGTATCCCCTGCTTTTTAGAAATTTCGTCCCGAAATTTAAATAATGATATATTTTGACTAAAAGGATGATGATGTTTAGTTTGACAGTTGTATGCTTAGAAAAATAAGGGTTTAAGTTTTTGTTCGAGGCGGTAACATTCCTTGTAAGGGTTAAGTACCCTATTCAGGAATCGCTTTTTGTTGCCTATTGTATAAGTATTGATAAACAGGAATGATTCGCTAAAAATGATATCATGCATAAGAGTTTAGATACGTTTGGGAAAGTATGGTTATATCCTAAGGCAAAACTTCTAACACTACAACCTATATGGGACATAAATAAAAACACATCAGCTGACATTTGAACATAAGTAAACACAACAGCTAATATTCGAACATGAATAAACACATCAGCAAATATTTGAATCCACATTCTGATAGCATATATGTTTGAATGGTGGAAGTTCCTCTCTCGTTTGTTATGATGGAGAGGTTAGTTTATGTAGAAATGGATCACAATCCAATCTCTTTAAATAACATGATGATATAAATGTAACACAAATTCCAACCAAGGCAATACTAAATCCTACATGGAACTTCTCATAACCGCCTGATAATGCCTCTGATCCTTTGGCAAGAATACTTATATATAGGAAGTACCAGCGGCGTATCCACCATATTCTTGCCAAATTTTCATTAGTTTTATCCACAAGTTATGATTGGTTACCAAGAAACTAATAAATCCTACATAGAACTTCTCATAACCGTCCGATAATGCCTCTGATCCTTTGACAAGAATACTTATATATAGGAAGTACCAGCGGCGTATCCACCATATTCTTGTCAAATTTTCATTGGTTTTATCAGTGAATTATGATTAGTCCTATAACTCTACAACCAATACAACAAACATAAAATACTGAAATGAAATATATCTGTGCGATCAAGGCTCAATCGAACGGAGCCGATCGTATTGCATGTACTTGAAAATGAAATGGATGTGCGCTCAAGGCTCAATCAAACGGAGCCGAACGTATTGAATGTACTGAAATTGAAATTGTGTGCTCAAGGCTCAATCAGACGGAGCCGAGCGTATTGCATGTACTGAAAATGAATAACTTAACCACACAAACAGCCTATGCATGGAACCTCTCATAACCGCCAGATAATGCCTCCGATCATTTGACAAGAATACTTATATATAGGAAGTACCATCGGCGTATCCACCATATCCTTGTCAAATTTTCATTAGTTTTATCCGCAAGTTATGGTTAGTTCGATGCGACTCTACTACAAACACCACAACCACAAGATACTGATAATGAAATTGTCTGTGCGCTCAAGGCTCAATCAAACGGAGCCGAACGTATTGAATGAAATTGTATGTGCGCTCAAGGCTCAATCAAACGGAGCCGAACGTATTGAATGTACTGAAATTGAACAACTTAATCTAAACAACCATCACACAATCAGCCTATGCATGGAACCTCTCATAACCGCCTGATAATGCCTCCGATCATTTGACAAGAATACTTATATATAGGAAGTACCATCGGCGTATCCACCATATCCTTGTCAAATTTTCATTGACTTTATCCGCAAGTTATGGTTAGTTCGATGCGACTCTACTACAAACACCACAACCACAAGATACTGATAATGGAATTGTATGTGCGCTCAAGGCTCAATCGAACGGAGCCGAACGTATTGCATGAACTGGAAATGTAAATTGAAATGTGCGCTCAAGGCTCAATCAAACGGAGCCGAACGTATTGCATGTATTGAAATGTAAAATGAAATAACCGATCAAGGCTCAAACAAACGGAGCCGATCGTGCGGGCACGCCCTGATCAACCGCATAATAAAATGGGGATCAAACTCAACCTCGATGGATGGGGAGCTACGGCCTCGGCAAATGCATATACTGAAAACAATATATAATATACAATAATTACTCTAGCAGTCTACACATGGAACCTCTCATAACCGCCAGATAATGCTTCTGATCCTTTGACAAGAATACTTATATATAGGAAGTACCATCGGCGTATCCACCGTATTCTCGTCAAAGTTTCATTGGCTTTATCCTTAAGTTATGTTCGGTTCTATGTGATAAAGAAAAACATAAAACTAAACGATAGGAGTTGAATCTGGATCTTCGGCGAAGAGGACTAGCTGAGTATCTTCGTTTGGGCCGTCATTATCTTCGACAGGATTGGCGTTGATATTGAAGACTCTTCCTCTTGCTGATGGCATAGTGTTTGGGTTTTCTTGGTTTACTTGGTTATCTGGGTTTGATTGGGCTTGAGTGTTGATAACGTTAACCAATTGAGGGCATGTGTTTCTAAAGTGGGTAGGGTCGCCACAATTGAAACAAGCTCGAGTATATGGGAACACGGGGTATTGGGGTTGATAATAAGTTTGGGTCATGTTTTGAGTAGGGGAAAAGGTTTGGTTTTGAAAGGTGTGACAAACATTGCTCAAATGACCATAGCGTCCACAAGTTGCACATAGACGACAAGGTAGGGTATGGGGATGGTGATAAAAACAGTTGTTGCATCGAGGGTGAGGTCCAAGATATGGTTTCTTATCTGGGTAAGCTGAGTTGGGTGCCACTTGGGTGATTGGGATAGCTCGGATGGGTATAGCGTGTAAAACTGGTTGATTCCGTTGGGTAGTAGCGAAAAGTCGCCCGACTCTTCTTCTCTTAGGATTGGGTTGAGAAGGGGATTCGGTTTGAGTGGAGTCGGAGGTTTCAGTCGATTCTTTATCCTTCTTCTTCTCCTCCTTGAAGTCTTTGTTTCGGATTCGGTTCTCGGTGAGCTCTGTTGCTAGCTCCATTGCTGCTTCCAAAGTTGCAGGCTTGGTACTTATCACAGGGTCTTGAATCTTTGACGGAAGACCACGAATGTAGTGCTCGATCAAACGGTAGAGGGGAGTGAACATGTTGGGAACCATTTGATGTAACTCGAGGAATCTTTTGTTGTAGGTGATGTGATCTCCTTCCACTTGCTTCAATGAGTAAAATTCATCTTCTAACTTCTTGATTTCGCTCCTTGGGCAAAATCGTCTGGTCATGATTTCCTTCAATTCGTTCCAAGTTAAGGACATAGCATCTTCCACACCTCGTTTGGCCTTCTCTGTGTTCCACCAAGTAAGTGCTATCCCATATAATCGACCGGTAGCATATCGCACTTTGCGATCGTCGGGGCAATCGCAATTTAGAAATGCGTTCTCCATTTCTTCAAACCAATGGAGGAGAGCGGTGACGCCTTCAGTCCCTTTGTATTTCGGAGGGTCGCATGATTTGAAATGCTTGTATGTGCATTTAGTGGTATTTGGGGGAGAGTTGAAAATGTTTTGGTTTGCTTGATTGACAGGATTATCGGTAAGTGCTTGTTGAACTTGGATTACAATGTTGGGTATTACGGCAGCCATTTGTTGAGCGATTAAGGCAGCCATGCGTTCGCGGGCTTTTCTTGCTCTCGTCTTCCTACGGGCGAAGTTAGAAGACATCTACAAGGATTACATGACAAGAGTATGAGTTGGATGCTTTTGGGTTCATGGGTCGCATTAGGAATGAACATTCATAAAATAATTATAGATAAATAAATTACTACATCCATTGGATGTCTTGGGTTTTGCTCGCTGTTAGGCCCTACATGCCGCCATACTTTACCTGTGTAATCATGTGGGCCCCCATGAATACCGGTTTTTCATATGGTTCGCACGGTTTCTGCCAGGTTGCGTACACAAAAACCCGGAGAAAATCGAGAAATATGTATACAACGTGTGATATTCGGAATGTGTCCAGGTGTAGACACGGTGACACCTCAAAGTAGGTTAGTTCGAACGACGTTTGGTGTGGCATGCTTTGGCCTAATAGGTCCTTCGTACTCTCATCGTTGGTCCTCAGGTAGGCAAACTGGTCCGTTATATTGGATTTATACGAATGCCAGCCTAGACAGGACGTTCCGACTACCGGTACTTGTACCCTTCCAGTTACTACATGCCCGTCGCAGAACTTACTTTGATGAGATTTGAAAATTGCACAAAATCTTTGGATAATGAGAATATGAAAATAAATTGAATACATGAACATCGATATATGTATAATGAATATGTATATATGTATAATGAATATGTATATAAGCATGTATGTTTGACTGTAAATGAAATATGAAACAAATAAATGTCACAAGTTTGTATGTAACCACCTAATCAATTAAAATTTAGGCAGACTATAGTATAGGCTCTAAGGGTCTAACAACCTATCCTATATCCCTATAGTCATGGCTCTGATACCAATCAGTCACACCCCGACCCGCAGCGGAAAAGGTGATCGGGGCATGATTGGGTTATCATCAAAGCTCATGACATTTATTAAGCGTTTCATATTCATTAATACAAATTAAATGAAATTTTACAATAAATGTTACAACATGATCTAACTAACAATCTAAACTTCTTTGTTCTCTTCTAAGGCATATCCTATGTTTTCCTTGCTTCAACATGTTCACCTGTATCATGTGTAAAAGGGTTTTTGGATCAACATAATGTTGGCGAGTGAATCCTATGGAAAACATTTGAACAAATTTATTTAAATTGATTATGAAATAGGTGCACAACCAAACATGAGTAAAGTTAGATGTAACTTAAACAACAATCATAAGATATTAAATGAAACACTCATGAACAATAATGGAACAATTAGAGGCACGCGATGCTCAACTCGTCTCTCACGAGGAACTGAGGGGCCAGATGAATAAATTGCATAAACATGATAATATGAATGACACAACTACAAACAATATAAACTCAATGATACACACATGAACAATAATGAATTTGATTTGAAGCACGCGATGTTCTACTCGTCTCCCACGAGGAACTGATGGGCTTAATGTAGGAGTTTCATATAATTTGACAAAAGGAAATAAGTAAATCACAACAATAAAAACAATCTAAGTTTAGGTCATGATGTGGTATGGCACAAGTTTAAATAAATAAATTAATTATTTTCATAAGACATGACACACCCCAAAACGTGTAATTTAAAAGGGGGAGTTGTAAGATTCACTCACAGTGGGTGCGTTCGGTTGATGATGTTGAATGCACGCGAAGTGGTTTTAACCACGAGTGAGTTTAACCTAGAATAATCGCATTATGGTTTGGTAAGTAAACGGATTTTATTAATCTATTTTAGTAGGATTGTTGGGTGTATTTTTGTGAGTTTGAGGCTATTTTCTAACCTTAAAAATGTTATTTTTGAGTATTTTTAATTGATTTTTAATTAAAATAATTAAATAAAAATAATAAAAAAATTGATTTTTTTCTGACCGTTGACCAGCCCGTTGACCGTTGACCTGACCGTTGACCGGTTCGAATGCGGAACACAAGTGCGCTGAGTGAGGCTCGAACCCGAGACCTCCCGTACGCGTGCACGCAGCTCTACCAACTGAGCTACGTGTCTAACCCGTTATAAATCTGAATTTAATTATATATATATATTAATTAGTTTAAACCGAAAATCATTTTATTTTAAAAACAGTTTTAAGCGAATCGGACATACACTCCACAGGTCTCAAACCCGGGACCTGTGGTTTAATCTAACACACAGTCCACCACTGGACTGTGTGTTTAACATGTTATATAATTCGATTTTTATTATACTTAAATACAAATTATTTGTTTCCTTTTCTGCCTTATTTAAAAAGACTAGATAATTGTCCGAGTCGGTGCAGAAGACCGGACTCGAACTCGTGACCTGTGATATAAACAAACACACAGTCCACCGCTGGACTGTGTGTCTAACTTGGTTATTATTCCGGTTATCAATATACTTAACATATACCAGTGGCGACTCCGGTTCAGTTTAACAAAAAATGATTTTTATTAAGGCAGCGTGTGTGAGACGGGATTCGAACTCGAGACCTTTGCGTTTTATGTGCACACAGTCCACCGCTGGACTGTGTGTCTAACCCGAGTAATATCCTGATTTTAATTATACTTATACGTTATAACGGTCATCGTCTTCCTCGTCAAGTTAGAACCAGAAATCGGAAATCGACTGGTTCAAAGTCTTAATCGGTTTCTTAGCGTCTTACAGTTCATTAAGGTGAGATATGAGTGAAAAGAAAAAGAATTTAGGCGAAGAGGTATACCGACTGGACTCTCTGTTTTCCGGCAGAAACTCCGGCGACAGCAATCACTTCCGGCGACGTGTTCCTTGTAGCAGCGAGGCTCCAGGAAGCTTACAAAGGGTGTGGGTATCTCCGGTATAAGTTCAGAGGCTCAGTGAGGTTCAGAAATGAGGAAACCGGTTTTCCGGCGATGAGCAGAGAAATTCTGGCGAGTGGAATTACGCCGAGAAAAGGTGTGGTTTTGAGCGAAAAGGTTTGCAGTGGGTTGTGGGTGAATTTATAGTGCAAATCGTCAAAGCACTTGGTCTGATTTCCGACTGTATTCATCGATTTACATTTTCCGGCGGTTATGGTTTGGTCGCGGACTTCAAACATCGGTTATAACCGATGTCTTAATACTAGTTTACGTTATAACCTAAAGTGGTGTTAAAAGTTCGCGAGATTACCGGGATTCCGACGACTGAACTATTGGGCGCCGGTTTTGAATTCGTAACGTCATTATATCAATTAAATGATTTCAATATATAACAAACAAAATCCGTGGCGCAGTGGTTTGTGTGTGTGAGTTAAGTCTGTCTGTTGAGTGGTTCGGTACTGACCCGGGTTCGAAACCCGGCTGGAACATTTTATTTTTATTTTGCGATTTTCAACAGTTTTTCAAAAACTAAATATATATTCTTGTATAATAATTGATTATGTATCGTTTAAAATTATTTCGGGCATTTAATTCGCAACGAAAATTTTGACTGACTGTTCGGTTGATAAACGGAGCGGGTTTGGTAAATCCGTTTTTGACGGATGTTACATTCCGCTACCTCATCGAGCCAAATTCCATCACTAATGATGGATTTTAGTGGAAATGTCCATGACTCACCGCTCCACTCTCAACATCATCATCATCACGCGTGAAGACTACAACGTGTTTTCCCTATCACTCGTTGTGGCCATGGGTGACGGTGGTGTATAACTTGCTATAAATTGGGCGCCTCGGGTGCTCTTAGTGGTGTTCTATCCATGAGTGGATTGAGGACCATAATGTACCAGGTCCAAAATGGAGGGTCTCCTGGTTTCGAATTCGATTATCTCATGTACCACTGAAGTTGGTGCGAAATCCTAACCAGTTGGTCTATTAGTCGTTCAAAAAAAAATTTTACGAGGATAGTTCACTAGATAGAGGCATCAGGGGCATTTACTTTTTATACACAAGATCCCATCTGTCAAATGTGAAGATAGCCCGTTACACAAGGAAAGTAATTTAGGTGTTGTTTGGTAGTCGGCCTCTTAATGATTCTATTAAGAGGCTATTTTTGAATCAATCAGCAATTAGTATTAAGTGTGTTTGCTTAACTGACAGAAGACCACTGAATCAGTCAGTACAGCTCGAACCCATTGTATGTACATTGATAATAATTCCCTAAGAATGGTATACATATCCTAGTTCTAATAATAATAATATAATAATAATACTAATACATACGCTTCAAGTACAGTACACATATCCTAGTTCTAATAATGATAATAATAAATAATAATATAATACTAATACATATGCTCCAATCATGGTATACGTATCCTAGTTCTAATAATAATAATAATATATAAGCTCCAAATACGATATACGTATCCTAGTCTAATAATATAATGATAGTAATACATAAGCCTTCACATATGATATACGTACCCTAGTCTAATAATAATAATAATAATAATAATAATAATAATAATAATAATAATAATAATAATAATAGTACGGTTTACTAATAGATACATTCAAATACGGTATACGTATCCTCGGTCTAATAATAATAATAATAATAATAATAATAATGGTCTAATAATAATAATAATAATAATAATAATATAGTAGTAGTAGTAATAAATATGACGGAATATCGTATCCTAGTTATAATAATAATACTAATAACAATAATAATAATAATAATACGGTTTAAATACGGTCTAATAATTATAATAATAATCATATCAGGAAAATATACGCAGGGGTCATACAGCCCTGTACGTCGCATGTAACGCCCCAAAAACTTAATTATATGCATTTAATAATATATATTGCTATAGTATGTCATAAGAAATAACTAGAAGTGTGAATCTAGCTAGAATGTGAATTAGAACTTTAGCTAAAAGAAAATAAGTTTTGGCCATTCAAAAATAAGTGTTCATATATGAGGGGTTGAATGTGTAAATAGTGAAAGTTAAATTATTAAAACACACAACACCCAAAAGGGTGTGTGTTTGGTGTCGCCAAGAGCAAGGGGGAAGAAGAACTCCCCTCATCTTCACAAAGATTAAGCAAATTGAAGCCCTAATCATGGCCATAACTCTTGCATGTTAATGATTTCTTGATCATCTAGGCCTACTAAGGCATAAGGTAAGTAGAATTTTGTGTTTTGATGATCTTGGATGTAATGGGTTTCAAGGAACCCATAAGTTATATGAAATTATGTGTGACATTGGATGAAGATCACCATTTAGAACTTGATAAATGCTTGTAATTGACAAAATTAATATTAGAAGTAAAAACCCACCCAGAGTAGAATGAACATATGTTGTAATATAGAATTTGGTGTGAAATTGTATGAGGATTATGTAAGATGATTGTTATATTGAGAAATTGTTAGTTGGAATTGAACTAGAAGCAAAATCATACGGAATTCTGATTGAAATTGATGTTAATGATATGAACTAGCCAAGTTATGCATATAATACTTGTACACTATGCTTAATTATTAGTACGCACACCAAGTGTTTGTTAAAATGCTTGAATGAAATGACCAAATGATTGTACAAAGTTAAATGGTTAGAATTGAGATTTTGTTGGTTGTTAATATAAATACGTGATAATGGAATGAAACGAATGACATGAGTTTAAAGTATGTGATTTTTGGATTTTAGGAATTAAGGAAGAAAGCTCAAGTCGTTCCGGAACGCAAACAAGCAACGATAAAGGTAAGCTCTTACGCTTACGGATTTGATAGCTTTGTGATGCTCATGATATGTTCTTATCCTAGTTTCGTGAATTACTTATATTTAAGGTGTCAAATAAAAGTTTGTACTATGATTAAAAGCTGAACGAGTTAAGTCGAGTTACATGATGACTTTGGACGGTTTGTTTAATCAAGCGAAGAATATCGTAAAAAGAATGATGTCAAATTTTCATTAGAATGTATAATTTGGAAGAATGTGATAAAGAGACTACCATGAATTTTTAATGAATGATTGAAGTTGATCTTGATTGATTTCACGTAGCTAATTGTGTGTTATGATTGTAGGTAAATCGTCTTAATAATCGACATCACTTTGGAACGGACACACCAATTCGCATGCTTCCGCAATGATGCTAGTCATGGGTCTAAACTTTTGTTGAATGGTCTTTCTTTATGTAGGGTCTTTTGTATAAAAACTTAATTTTGATAAATGTAGATACTTTTGGCTTTATGTTATGTTGGTAGTTATGAATTGGGATGTAATCCCTTAAATAGATCATCTCGGCAAGTTATGTCGACTTTTATGAAAAATTCTATAAGTTTCTATTTTGACCGTTTCGTTTTCATGGTTAAAACTCCCATTTTTAACAAGAATTTTTAGACCTTACAAGTTGGTATCAGAGCCTAGGTTTGAGGGATTCAAGTATTAAAGTTAAAATACTTGAACTCAAACCGAAAGCTCGTATAAGGTTGTGTTCGTTCCGAAGCGCTATGCAAGTAAGTAATTTATAAATTTTGATTTATGCTTTTAATTGGAAACGAGAAGGGGTTATGGTTAACTCACTAGAATAACCTAGGTTGGAATATTACGGAATGTTATCGGAGGTTTCAGGACTTCACGGGACCTTTTCGTTGCAGGTCAGAAGTGCCATCGGCGATGGCCCCCTATGGTTAGAGAGCAACCAGAAAGAACGGAGTCAACAGAGATGGTCTTGCCATTAGCGACTTCGACAGCAAAAGGATTAAGCATTTTAGTTCGTTCCACTTAAGCAAGGGTTCGAATTCAACAGACACAAAACTTCTATCTGCGCCAGTATCAAACAGACAAGTAGCATAGATATGGTTCACAAGGAACGTACCAGTGATGACGTCATTCGAGCTTTGGGCTTGAGCTGAGGTGAGAACGAAAGCTCGTCCTTTTGCAAGCTCAGTCTGCTGCTGTTGCTGGTTGTTGGTGCGTTTCAGGCAAACGTTGGCGAAATGGTTAGGATCGCCACAATTGTAACAAGTTTGAGCAGGAGTCGCTTGAGCTTGGCGGTTTGGGTTCGGGTTAGGGTTAGGATTGGGTAACAGGGCTAGGGTTTGCTGGCTCTGGGGTAGGCGACAAAAGTTGGAGAGGTGTCCCAACCTATTACAGTTGGCACATTTTCGACATGGGGTACCGACGGGATGGTGGTAGTTGCAAGTAGTACACTGAGGATGAGGGCCAGTGTAACCACGTGCGGGTTGGTTGCTGTTTTGGGTAGTGGCGATGGCATTTAGGGGTGCAGGGTTTGGCGGAGTGACAACCGCGTTGTTTTGAGAAGAAGCCTTCGCTTCTTATTCTTGTTGTGGGGCTTTTTGGCTGGAGGGGTAGGTGATTCGGTGGTGTTTGCAACGGCTTGGTGCACATGCTTCGTAGGGACCTTGTCGTAGGCCCCCTGAAGGATGCAGTTGTGGTTGAGCTGGATGGTTATGGCATAGGCTTCCTCGATGGTTTTCGGGTTGGCTGCGGCTACATGGTTCATGATCACCGGTGAGAGACAATGGATGAGCTTGGCGATTGACTTGGGAACAGTATCGACTTGCCCAGGGCAAATGATACTTAACTATTTGAAGCGCGCGATCAATTCTTCAGCGTCGCTCCCCTGTTGTGTGAGATTCCAGAACTCGTTTTCAAGTTTCTGGGTCTCGTGGGGAGGACATAATTTCTCCTTCATGAGCTCCTTAAGCTCTTCCCAAGGCATCGCGTGGGCCGCTTCGTTGCCACGCGTGTTTCGTTTGGTGGTCCACCACTCGAGGGCTCTCTTGCCATAGACCCAAGTGGCATTAAGGGTTCGGAGTTCCTCAGGGCAGCCGCTCTGAAGGAAGATAAGCTCCATTGAATCAAACCAATTGATCATGGCGGTAACACCATCCATGCAGTGAATTCCACTGGTTTACAAGCCATGAAATGCTTGAATTGGTAAGATGGTTTGGGTTTATCGGCTTTGGAATTAGCGGATGATTTAGGTGTGGCTTCGGCGTGTATGGTGTGGATTTGGCTAACAATGTCGGGTATGATCTTAGCCATTTGCCAGACCATTTGCTCCGAAACGAGCCCAATCAGTTCTTGCTTCGTTATTGGATTCCTTCTTGGAACCCGACTTCTTGGACTTTTTGTGGCGGTTCAACGAGTTACAAAAAGGAGGCATCTAGAGGTTGTAAACAAGACAAAAGCATGAGACTTGATCGTAATAAAAGAAAATAGGTTTTGCATGCATGAGTATGAATAAAGTTCACATAACTTTCACGTACAATTCATGGATTCAACAAGTGTAGCATGTATACGAATGAAAAGTATAAATTTAGTTTGTTCACGAGGATTAGTTTTGTTTTTTATTGCGATAAACCTGCGAGTGTGTAACGGTTTTGAAATGAACGAGGTAACAAGTATTAAAACACATAAAAATTGAGTCACATAAAAGAATAGGCTCATAAAACATGGGAATGATTCGGGTAGAGAATCGTCGACAATTCCAAAGTGAATTGAAGATCCTTTCAAATTAGAGAAAACGTGCTTTGGCCTATAGGTAAAATACTCTCATCGAGAAGCGACTAATGGTATTTTACCCTTCCAGTTACTACACATCTCTAATTGACTAGAAAATTCGAGACTTTGGCGAGATTGAAAATCGAGAATTGGAACTTAATCGACAAGGTGCAGGTTTCACCCCTAACTTGACGATTTCGTACCCTAAGCGTGGTTGTTTCTTACTAAACGAGGAGTATATTCCGACTTGGTTGTAAGATCCACTAGATTATGAAATGGAGATTTCCATCAAGATGTGGATATCACTCCTAACTTGATGGTATAACTTCGTGAAAAATCGAATACGCGGAATGAAGATTTCACCAAAAATTGTAAGTCATTGGACCTATTTTGGTGCAAATCATCTCGTTTGTGTTACGAGTGTATTCAAGCGTCCAAACGTGTATTGTGTAAATGTGTCTTTAGGAAGGACATCATGTATATGTATTAAGACCAAAAGAAAAGAGAGAAGCAAAGTAGGAAGCATAAAGTTTTAAGCATAAACAAGAATGGTCAAAATGTGTACTTAGAACTATAGACTAGGTCGAACATGACAATTCTACCTAATTCCCTATAGTTATGGCTCTGATACCAATCTGTCACACCCCAACCGATAGCGGAAACATCGGGATGAGACGAAAACGAGATTGCTCATTGCTCACAACATTAATAAGTGACAATGATTAATTAAACCATATTTCATTTCATAAAAATTGTCAAATACATCAATGTAACAAAACAAAGAACCAACATAACATTTGCAAAGTAATAACAAAATTGATACATCAACATTAAACCTAACGTCTAATTTGTGTGTATCTAGTCCTTGCTATATTGTTTTCATAGAATCATCTCCTTCAACCTGTAATATGTTTTAAAATAATGTCAATGCGAAAGCAAAGACGAGTACACAAGTTTAGGCATAGCATACATATACAAATAAGTTTAAACAATCCTCATAGCAACTAAATCTATACAAGAGCAATATCAAGGCATGCAATACTAATAAATAAACCTTTAACGCAATCACGATGTTTTAACATGACCTCACGAATAACACGATGGAGGCGGATGCGTGAATTCCTATAGCGCTATGCATGTCAAACGAAGGCTAAAAATAGTTAATGACTAAAGCATAGCATAACGAATATCCAAGACAAGCAACAAGTATATGATTCAAGTATTCATGGGTATAGGATTGTTTGTGTGTTTCATAAAGTTTAAGTGTTCGTGATTTTTGTATAAGTAAAACATGTTACACCCAAAAGTGTTATAAACGAAAGTGAGTCGAGTGTACTCACGGTTTGTTAGTCTTTTCTACACTTGACAATCCGTGAAGACGTTGGTTCAAGGATGACACCAAATTATCCAACAAGAGGAAACGAGGCGTATGAGTATAGAGTTTAGACGGAAGATGAGGAGTATTCGAGCATGATTAAAAATAAGTTTGATAAAGTATTATGATACGAAAGTTTCACTAAGATGTAACACTCGTTCTTAACACTATAGTAACTCTTACGAGTTGGATGTGATTTCATAGGTTCGGGACCTATTAGAATCATGACAAGGAATTACATACTTTAGTGTTAAACTTAAAAACTTGATAGTTGATCATAAGGTCATTATCAAGGTTTCGGTTTTAGGATTATAATATAGTTCCATATAGTTATATAATCATGTAGGAGGTGGGAGGATGAACCATCCACTTTGGAACCTCTTAGTATCATGTAAGTCAAGTAGGAGATGGGAGGATTAACCATCCACTTTGACCTCATATGATTGTTCACCACTTCACGAGTCACCAAAGGTAACAAGGAGGGTCTTAGACCAAGATAATAACATACAAGCAAGTAAATAACATGAATGTAAAGATGTGTCACCGTGATACCAAGTAGCCAAGTGAAATACGACCCGGTGAGCACACTTTGACACACGTCAAAGGCTAAACGGGGTTGTGATACTTTCAAGCTAGCAAACTAACTGTGGATAATGATGAAAATCATCAAGTGATGTGTGGTCTTAGAGTTAGGATAGCCCAAGCTAACCAAGGTAGACACACATGAACAAGTTCAAGACTTGCATCACTTGTGAGCTTAAAGCTCCATGAAAACAGAAAGTTTATGAGGATAAATCCTCTAAATTTGAATGTCACACCCTTGTTTTTAAGCTCAACTAACCATACAAGTGATTATGAGCATTAGGACATAGGAATGTATGAAGAAAACACGAGTTTTCTTCCAAAACATAAAGAATCAAAAAGATGAAAATGAGCAGAATTTTAGGTGCACTTTGGACCTCAAAAATGGTGAGGTTTCACCTTAGTTTGCCCAAACAAACTTGTGAGAACCTTCCAGAGGTTGTACAAGTGTTATAGAAGAAGAAACAAGAAGAAACTTGAAGTAGAAGTGAGTTAAAACTCACTTTTTATGGTTGGAACTCTAAAAAACGTGGCTGAAACTCAGTTGAGTTTGGGAGAGTTTTTGAAGTGTTTGGAGGCTTGCAAAAGTGGAATAAGGAGTGGGGAAGTGTTTATTATATAGGGAAGGGATTAGGGTTTAAGTGGGTTTGGCTTGGACAAGATTTGGGAGAGTTTAGACTTGAAACTAGTCCACTAAACCCAACCCAAAGCTAAAAAATAGGGGCTGCCATTTTTTATTTTTTTCTTATTTTTATTATTTAATGTTATATATTAGGTTAATAGATATTATGTATTATGTACATAACATGTATTATCGTGTGACAAGTTATTTCGGGAGTATGAACCTCATAAGTTAGAGTTTTATTAGCGAAAAGAGCGGGTTTTAAAGTTTTAAAAATCCAAAGATGGTTACAAGTGTAGATTTCATAATTATACTTTTTGCGATCGAATAATCAAGTGTCTCGTGTGACTGAGGCGTGTACGCATTACGAATACTCGATAAGGATTTACAATTTAATTCATGTTTAGAAATCATGTAATGAATGTATGCACGAATCAGTGTATATATAATGTTTATCTCGCACAAATATAAATTTCATTACAATCAAGTCTCGGATTTACAACGATTCGAAAATGAGATACAATTATAAGACGACAAATTTCCGAAAATAGGATTCTGATTCGTCCTTTCTAAAAATAGAAAGTTGTGAAAGGCGAAACGTTACACTTTTGGCTTTATGTTATGTAGGTAGTTATGAATTGGGATGTAATCCCTTAAATAGATCATCTCGGCAAGTTATGTCGACTTTTATGAAAAAATTCTGTAAGTTTCTATTTTGACCCGTTTCGTTTTCATGGTTAAAACTCCCATTTTTTAACACGAATTTTTAGACCTTACATCGTATCTTTTTCATCCCTAATCCACTTTCCCCAAATTCATCACAATAATCCCAATCTTTGGTGAAATACAAAAATAAACATGATATAAGGTATGAAATACATATCTAGTATGCAATTTGGAGATCAAATACAGTACGGATACAGTATACAACGTATGTATGTGCATTTGTGGTGTATAGTTTGTGTCGTATGCAGGGGTCTCTCTAGCAGACCCCTGCCTTTATACAATGCGTTTAAAGAGCATGCAAAAATCTAATTTATGTTTTTTTATGGTGGGGGGTGTGGGTGGTGTTTCTGCCTAACATGTAAGCATCGTATAATAATAAAATAATAATAATAATAATAATAATAATAATAATAACCCATCCTAACAAACAAACATAATATTCCTAATATCATGTCCGAGATTCATTCGAGAAGATCAGGAACTATAAAATCACTTGCAGAATGGCATAAACCATACAGAAACTAACAAAAACAAAGATTAAATCAATTTCCTCCAAATAAATAAAGATCGCCCACAAAGAATTAGAAACCAATTCCGTATGGCAGCGTAAACGACATTTATATGAAATTAAACAGTGATGTAAGAAACTAATAGACACTTGAAGAAATCAGTGATATGGAACAGATCAATTTATCGTTGTTGTCAATCGAAATTAGGGAAGGTTTTGGGATTATTTAGGAAGGAATTTTGAGATGTTAACGATGATGGCGATTCAGTATTTCGTTTCAGTGGGAGCAGTGGTCGTTATTGAATATTACACCCCTTATTATTTGAATGTACATTATAAATCATTTTATCAATTCAAACGATGGTGTCATTGTTCTATGATGGTGCGTTCTTTGGTGATGCTTGTCAGTTCAAACATAATTTAAACGATGGTGATGAATCGTTGTGATGGTTGGTCGCATCGGTTGAATGTATAAGGTGGCTAAAGTTGCTATTACTCAGTACTATATTTTTCAACATATTTACGCACAAGGTATTATACATTATGCTTTAGGATTGTTTCAAAAAAAATTTGTTTTTTACTTTTAGCCAAAACTTTGATTCTTTACTTTTCACTTAAAGTTATTTGATTTTTTTTTTTTTATTTGTTATATTATACAATACTGAAAAAAATGTTTATCATGAATGTTTTTCTACGTAGCGTAATGACTATGTTTAAAAAAAACAACCCGTAGGTAGCATAAGGGTATTATATATGTTATGCATTTCTAATATCAATTGATGAATTTTTGTATATATAATTAATATATTTAGTTTTATTTTTTTGTATTATGTAACCCCTCGATCCGAGTCATAATAAACCACTGAATACGTTCTGGGTTCGATTCTTACAAGGGAGTTTTTTCCATATTTATCGGGTTTCCTCCTGAATTAGTGTATAAGAATTATGCCTAGTGAAGATGGAAATGATCGGGTGGTTCCACTGGTAGCACCATAATACTCCAGTGATCCGCCAGTGATCAAAATTTGCCGTTAAAAAAAAAATAAACCACTGAATATTTTTTAATACATGACGATAGGCAACCTACCAATGAAAAAAGATTTTTTATACAAAATATTGCACGGGTGGGACCTCTTATAATTCCATTCTACCACTATTATATATCATGGGTGTGTAGAGCCACAGAGAGTAAAAATATATCAAACCATGAGTACCTGGAAGCACATCAAGGTCAAATGGAACTAAGGAGGAGGAGGAGGTGCCTCAAAAAGAAAATAATAGTTCCGGTGGAAGTTTCATGGCAGCTGCGACGACCGTAATTGCGGCCGGCACAGCTGTAGCTTTTTGGGGCATTTCTAAAATGCTCTCCAACAACAAAGAAACCGAAGAAACCGTCACCCAAGGAAGAAACCGTCATCTGATGGAACCGTCATTGGTTAATCCACACGATATGGTATACGAGGGCAAACAACGTAGCATATGGTCTCCTCCTTCTATAGGTTGCTACAAAATGAATACGGATGGAGGATGTCATCCCAAACGCTATGTTACACCTGATGGTATCGAAGTTGGACCAAGTGGGTACGGGGGGATCCTTCGAGATCATGATGGCGCTTGGGTTCAAGGTTTTATAGGGTACATCGGTGAGAAGGATAGTTTTACAGCTGAGGTTTATGGGATTCTTAAAGGATTGGAGCTTTTAGATCAACTTAACATCAAAGGAGCCATTCTTGAAGCCGACCATGAGTCTTTGTGCAAGGTTCATGTCAATGGAGAGCGCAAATGCGAAGATAATAAAAGTGAAATTGTCCGTGCATGTGCGGACAAGATCGAGAAGTGCAGGCGTCTCATGGTCAAGAACAAGATAACTGCTAACTTTGTTCTGCGAAAATTCGCCAATGAATGTGCACATACACTGGCCGATATCGCCCTTGAGAAAAAACAGAAGTACTTGGATATCATAGATCTTCCTAATGAGTTAAAGGATCTTGTTGAAAGAGATGCTAAATTATATGGTTGAAAGTAGTAAATGATCTATATGTTTGCAAGTATGTTGGTTAATTATAACTCCATAGTCCTTCCTCTATGGACATGTCTATTAAGCCTATGTTTGTATGTTCTGATGTTCATCTTTTACTCTGAGTGATCTTCTGTGTGTTTCTTCTTTGAGGATTGTTCAATTTTTTTCTATTTGTTTTGGAATCCAAAGGTGAAGCAACAACATTAAAGTTTAACTTCCATTATGATTTTTTAACATAAAGTATGTTAGCAGGTTTCAACTAATAAAGTCTTCATAATATTATATTTTAGGGGCCGTTTGACAACTTCTGAATGATTAAGTTTTGAACCAGTAAGAGGTCTGAACCATTAAGTGCTGAATCAGTAAGATGTCTGAACCATTAAGAGCCAATATAATGCTTAACCGAACATAGACAAATTTTTGACCAATTCAGATTAGAGGTCTTAATCATTCAGACTTAGTATAATGCTTAACCATTCAGAGGCAAATGTCTTAACCATTCAGACATCTACTCACGAAATAAACAGTCTGAACTAGTAAGAGGTCTGAACCATTAAGAGCCTCATTAAGAGGTAAACAAACAACCCCTAAGAGTAATTTAGGGCTGTTTAAAAAGCCCGTAGATCGAGATTCGCTTGAAGTTCGCTCGAAAAAAGTTCGAAAAATGCTCGGCTCGAAGGCAGCTCGGTTTTAAACGAGCTGGCTCGGCTCGGTTTGTAAACGAGCCGAGTCCGAGCCAATGTATGTTCGGTTCGTGGCTCGCTCATTAGTTGGCCCGTTGGCTCGCTCGTTTGGCTCGTTTAAATTAAGCCCCAAATTATGTGTATGAGTGTGTTTATATACATATATTCTAATGTATCTAAGCAATGTTGTTTAATTAGTAATATTGTTACTTTTTTTATCAAAAGAAATAGATTGTTAAGCTGTAGTGTTAATTTAATATTAGATTTAAAAAATATAGATAAAGGTAAATAACAAAAAATCTTTTCTTGTTCGTTTTATAGTTCGTCCAAAATTACTATTCTGTTTAAAATGTTTGTGGCTTCGGGCTCGCTCGAAGTTCGCTCGAAAAAAAGTTCGAAAAAAGCTCGGCTCGAAGTCAGCCCGGTTTTAAACGAGCCGGCTCGGCTCGATTTGATTTTTAGACGAGCCGAGTCTGAGCTCACCCCAGTTCGGTTCGGCTCGGCTCGAAGTCAACCCGTTTTTAAACGAGCCGGCTCGGCTCGGCTCGATTTGATTTTTAAATGAGCCGAGTCTGAGCCCACCCTGGTTCAGTTCGGCTCGGCTCAACTCGTTTACAGCCCTAGAGTAATTTAAGACAAACTAGAAATCAAAGTGGTCTAAAGCCTTTACTTTTTGGCTTTCGTTAGTGCTATTAAGAAGTTTTTTTTTTTCATAAATAGGTTGTTTAGGAACATCACTATTACTTGTAATTTGTTTTTACTTGTACAAATTCTATATAGCTACTTCATTACCCCTTTAAGTGAACTCCGTAAGTTCACTTGGGATCGAGTTCTTCACCCAAGTCTATGGAGTTTGTTTAGCGAACTTGTTGAGTTCGTTCTTATAAGTTCGTTTACGGGGTAGTGAATTGCCAACTAGTACGTACCACAAGTTTCTAACACTTAAAAATACCAATTATTGTTTCTAAACCACCTAGTAATACAAAACGTTTATATATTAAGACAACCACTAGCGTGTTATTCTTCAAACTAGTGAGATTAATCTCGCGCGTTGCGGCTGGTGGAAACCAGTCGGTTTCGATGTGTTAGAACTTCAAAAGAGAACCAAAAATACAGTTTGTTGGTTTCAATGCGTTCGAAAAATAACAAAACATATAGTCGTGACATGCCCCTGAACGAATGCGCTTTGTTGGTATTTTGTAAGTTATTTATTTTAAATAATAGTAACAAAAAAGCGCCTAGGAACTCAGTTGATTTCGAGGCTACAAATACAACTATGACTTGGCTTTTGCCGAGTGACACTTACCGTACTATAACCTGATCAAAAGTTTTGTTGGCTGTTATTTTACAGCAAATTAAATTTTTATTTCCAAATGGCATCAAAGAAGCTAAGCCATAAGTCATAACCAATACATCAGATAATGGGAACAAACACACTTACAACCAGCAGCACATACACCATTTATCCCACCTTTACTAAAGTTTTGTCACTTGCTCGAAATCTCTAAGAAGTGGAGATGCTTAACATCCTCCATGATCCTTTTTGCCGATGATGGCTGACTTACCCTTTGAACACCACACAGTTTCTTTCTTTCCACAAAGCCCATAGAGAGACACAAAAAGGACATACATCCTGAACCATGATGCCCCTGTTATTCATCGACGGCCTAGTGGGCAGCACATTTGGCCAATGCTACATAGCGCAAGCTGCAATATTACATATCGACATCAGGTTTGTGTAAGCAGCAGTGTGTCTCGTTTTACAAACAATATCTAACCTACAATATGACATGTTAATAATAACTATCAGCACACCTTTGAAGCCTACACAAATGTGAAACTCTATCTTTAAATCCAAACATGTAAAATCACATAACAATTGATGAAAAAACAATTTTGTAGATCGGATACTGCGTGTTAAAAAACTTTCACATAGATGAGACCTGAAAGTCAACTCATTAATCAAAGTGATTATGATTCATGTTGAAAGCCAATGGCAAGTTACTTAACGGGGATTATATACGAACTCAGAACCTTATTCCGAGCCATTACCACCACAATCACACCCTAATTTCTTTAAAACTTCCGCTCTGAAACCAGTTCGGACATCGCCGGAATTTGTGCTTTGCCAGAAATCTTTCGTTATTAGTCATTCTCCGCAACCCGTAAGTTCCTTGTTCCTTTTCTTTCTTTCGTGCTTTAGGAATAGAAGAACCGTAATCTATTTGCGTATATAATCAATTGTATGATGTTTAGTTTTAGATATGGTTATTCAGGGCTTGTTATGCATCTGATTTGGGAACAAGGATTTAGCAGAAAAACGTTCAAAAAAAAAATTATAAGTCAACTGACTTCGAAATCTCATGTGTGGCATGCTTGTAAATACACTTCGACAGTGGATCAATAAAATCATTTTTCTAACCCGTGGGGATATTAATGAGAAGCCCACGCTGATTTTTCTGAAGGGTGTTTTTCTCCAGGCTCATACACACATCCTACCTGTTAAATCATAAAAACTATTTAAAATACCACATAAGTCACATAGAAATAGCTTGAAATAATATAAAAGATTGATGTTGATTCTTCTCTATTTCACCAAATTCAAAGTAAAACAAAGATCTTGTAAATTGGCAAGAGTTTCTTCTCAAGTTCACCAAATTCAAACTAAATCCCTGCAAAGATTAAAGCTTTATTCATTAGAATTATTATGTATTGTGGGTATCATCAATCTTAAAATTAAAAATGTTGAAGAGAAAATTAGTTTAAGATAAAACACATTTCAAATCAACCCATTTATAAGTAAATGGTAAATTTGTTGCAACAGCTGTAACAACTTATATGCTTGGGACACAAATAAGGTCCTCTGCTCACATTCTAAAAACTCTCAACACATTAGAAACATCAGTGTATGACTTTAATGACTAATAACAGAGCAAAAGGTTTAAGGTCCACATTAGGGTGTCCAGAGTGGGGGCGGTAAATCCACTCGGCACCGAACTCCATCCACCGCCATCACTTTTGCCGATCCATTGTTTACCGATTTGGAAGGATTTTCGATGAAAGTTCACCGATTCGGGGAGAGGGAGGGAAGGGGAGAGAGATGGGTGTGTGGTGGAGTCGTCAAATTCCTATATCAAACCACATCATACAACTCAAAACGCTTATTCGTAACCCGCTTTTACATGATTATACGTGAATCGATGAATTGTATGTATTGCTTGGTTTGTATGCCACCCTTAACATGATAGCTTACTAGAGGTTGACCCGCCACCCGGAGGCCCGGGGTTGTTAAGGCTCGCACTTTTATTTCTCATCTATTTTTCTCTTTAGGACGTGGACACTTGTTCGCGTGCCTCACACTCGCGGTTTGTTGGTTTACATGTATCAATGCAGTAGTATAATTCACATCTCTTACATATGTTCATGCGGTGTTTGCTAAACTCTTTTATATCTATTATGTTTGCAAACGGTATGCTCACCTTTACCTAATTGTATTAACGTTTATTTTAACATATGTGGCAGGTCGATGACCTTTGCTGAAATGGATTAGGGCTATCTTTAGAAACTCATGTAATAGAAATCTAGGGAAGATCGGATTGGATATGTTTTAAGAGATTGTTTGGTTTTTGTAATGATTATTTGAGGATTTTATGTTTGATAGTATAGGATATTGAACGCTTAGATATTATCGCTTATGTAACAACTCGAAAATTCGATTGTTATCTTATGTGTTGTTTCCCGTTTATCTACCTTTGTACTCCCGAGATTCGGTTGATAATAAAGTTTATGTTAATTAATTATGGTATTGTACATTATTATCGCATCTAATCACTTATTAAATCGCATCGCTAATCTCATCGCATCGCAAATCACAGTTAATTATATGGTTTGATGTTACGTATGTGTTATGTATGTTGTGGTTATGATTACATCGCTATCGCATCGCTCTCGCACTCTCGAATCGCTAAATCACACTATTATATCAAGTATAACGCTTAACGCATTACTAAAACGCTTAATATAACTAACTAATACGAACCGAATAACCAAACGAACACTTAGCGCGAAATGAACGAGGAAAACCCAGCTTTTGGGTCAAGTTCGCTCGAACTTGGTGACACCAAGTTTGGCCGAACTCGACTGGCCAAGCTCAGTTCTTCCTTGCCAACACTAAGTTCGCTCGAACTTACCTGAGTCTCTAGGGACTCAGCAAGTTTGGTCGAAATTGGCACTCTTCCTTTCAAATTCCACCAAGTTCGCGCGAACTTGTACAAGTTTGTACAAGTTCGGCCGAACTTGCTCTCACCAGCTCACCTTTTTGCCTTCTCCTATAAATACTCAGCTCATTCCTCTCATTTGAACTTGCTGTAAGTTCGCGCAGAGCTCTCAAAACCCGAAACCTTCATGTTCTAAGTAAGAATCAACCCGACTTCACTGCAACAACGTTTATCAATGTTTTACAAAAGTTTACAACGATTTTGGCACAAGGCATAGCCTTCGTTTTGACCAAATTTCCTCTGTTTACGAAAATTTTCATCTTTTTACATAAAACTTCTGCTTTTCACTCAGATCTATGCTTAGATCTGAGTAAAACCTTTAAAGCATTGATTTTTACACTATTTTCGGACTAATGACGTATGTTTCGTTCACTTTGGAGTGGAACGAGGCGTTGTCAAGCTAAATCTCAGATCCAGAAGCACAAGAACGAAGTCGTCACTTTACACAAGCTGGACTAACCCGTACGAACCCACCGGTACGCCTGGATTAGCCCGAGTTCTGTAAAATGGCTAAGTTCGCTCCAAAAAGACCTCTCCAGCATAAGTTGTACTCAGTGGCTTAAGGTTGGAGGGATGAACACTCGATTTCCTCAGCAAACGACGCGAAAACACAAGATTTTGGAACCGAAAACATCAAGTTCGCTCGAGAATCACCAGCTCACCAGGTCAAGTTCGACCGAACTTGTACCCATTTGGGTCAAGTTCGACCGAACTTGAGTTACCTTCACCAAATTTCTTGTAAGTTCGCCCGAACTTGCCTAGTTTCTTGGGAAAACTAAACAAGTTCGCCCGAACTTGCCTTTTTAGTAAGGTTATCTTACAAGTTCGCCCGAACTTGACAAGTTTCTCAAAGAAACTCATCAAGTTCGACCGAACTTGGCTCTAATCTCACCAATTCCACACAAGTTCGCTCGAACTTGTGTGTTTACACACAAGTTCGCCCGAACTTAGCTACTGCCCAACTCAAACTTCACCGTTTCGGCTTTTCAGAAGACTGATGCACTTCTGTCTGTTTACAGGCTGATCCGACATTCTCCGCAACTCTCCTCAGAATCTCTAAGCTTAACAAAAACGCACCCACATTGAGTATACTTGACCCATTCTCGCTTTAACGCACTTTTGGGTGTTACGTACGTTCCTATATCAAAATCACTTCACAAATCAAACTGTTTATCACACGCGAAAAATCTGATTATATATGCTCAATACGTGATGCTAGAAACATGTGACTAGGACTTATTTTCGTTAACTTGCCTCCTTAGCTAGTATAGTACTATAGTGTGGCTTACACCCGACGGGGTCTAGTTAGGATGAACGCGCAAGCCTTCTCACGGTATTTAGCATGAGAAATAAGCCTATGTTAATCTGTGTGAAATGTTTCGGTGTATCATGATATGTAGTTAGATTATCTCGCGAACGATTTCCTTATTATGCTAGTACTACAAAAACTCGTATGCTCACCTTTACTTAATTGTATTGACTTGTATTTTAACGTATGTAACATGTTGAGGATTTTTAGCGTGGATGCTTGGATGTTGCTTAGTTTAGTTGTTTTGTTTAGTTAGTTTGTTGATGTATTTCAGATTTGGAACTTATGTATGAAATCTAGGGGAAATCGAACCCAGTTGAATTTTATGAGAAATCTCAGTTTTGTAATAATTGTTTAAATGTTACGTTTAATAGTACGGGATATTAAGCAGGTTGTGATATGTTAAATGATTGTTATGGAACATCTCGTGAAATCAATCTGGTCGCCTAATGCCACTAACCCTGATGTTTCCGCCATCGGTTGGGGTGTGACATATTGGTATCAGAGCGCCATAACCATAGGATAATAGGTAGAATTGCCATGTTCTACCTAGTAGCATGTTTAAGTATCCGATTGACCTATCTCTGACTTAAATGTTAAACTACTTGCCATAAATGCTTAAATATGCCTTTCTTGAGGCTAATACAAAATACACGCTTGGAAACGCTCGTATCTCACCAACGAGTGATCAAGTCGAGAATAGATGTGAAAACCGAGAACTCTCGACGAGATCATTCACTCCGCGCATTCCCTCGCACAACATACCTTCGTTGAGTTAGGAGTGACATCCAAACCTCGACGAAAATCTCCATTTCTATCTAGGAATAAAGTTGCTAAGTTAGGGGTGAAACCCGCATCTTAGTAACTAATTCCGCAGTTCGATTTTCAATCTCACCAAAGTCTCGGTTATACCGATGATTTGGAACACGTATTAACTGGAAGGGTAAACGCCGTCAGCCACTCGCGGTGAGAGCGGTTACCTATTAGGCCAAAGCGTGGGTCCAAATGCAAAGGGTAGTCGAATCACTTTGGGTAGTCAACGTCTCAAAACCCCGGACACCCCCAATTGATTTAAGCCTATATCGTCGATTTACGCATCATCGAGTTTATTACTATTTACGTGCTTAAAATTTTGAGATTTTCGCTTTATTCGATTTCTCGCTTTGATGATTTATCATATCATCGATTTCTCGATTTATCGCATTTACGCTCCATCGAATGTATGCACAACTCACATAGCTCTCGTAATCTAAAACGCTAATTAATACACCAACCAAACTAATCGCTTAACTCGCTTACGCCTATGAGGACGTGTGCCTCATACGCGGTATTATCTCGCTTATCTCGCTATTATATATTGCTTATATCTCGCTTTTATCTCGCATCTCATATCACGCTACGCACGATGGTTAATTAGAAGGTGAATACATGCAAAATATGTGCTTACGTGCTTATGTGCTTACGTGTTTACGTGCCTATGTGTTTATGTGATTTTGTGCCTTGCATGAATAATTATAATAAACATTTTAAACATAACTCTATTATAATCGAATCTCGTCTAATCCAAATCTTTGTGTAGATGTCATCACTCGGATCTCACACTCGCCGTATTGCTCAGCGCCACAGCGACAACAAGCGCATCGCTTCACTAGTCGCCAAGGAAGTGGCAAAAGTCATCCCGCAAATCGTCTCAGAAATCCATGCTGTGAGCAGTAACTCGTCAGTTGATTCGAAAGCTGAGAACCCCAAGTCACGGTTCAGCTTCAAAAATTTCAAGGCTTGTGCACCTCTCGCCTTCACGAGCAACGATGGACCGACAGCTATGTTCCATTGGTTTGACGCCATCGAGGTCACCTTTAGGAAAAGTGGATGCCCCGATGATCTCCGCACAGTGAACGCTACCGGAGTCTTCCAGTCCCGTGCTCTTGACTGGTGGACCGCCGAAAGGAATAGGCGTGGTAATGATGAAGCCTACAGTCTATCTTGGGAGGAACTCAAGGAAGTGATGTTGAAGGAGTTTTGTCCTCCGCACGAAATGCAAAAGCTCGAGAATGAGTTTTGGGGAATCAAATAGGATGGTCCCGACAATGCTGGATTCACTGCTCGGTTAAGATTTTGAGCATCATCTGTCTCAGCCAGGTTAATACGACTGAGAAAGCTATCAACAAGTACATCCGTGGTTTACCCGAGTGTGTCGCAAATTTTGTGAAAGTTGCTCGTACTACAACCATCGAGGAAACCTTCATGCTCGCCGATGAGATCAATGATCAGCGAGTCCAAGATGGGTATTTCAAGAATCATGCGAAAGTTGCCAATCAAGCTATCGTCAAACCAACTGCTGCTACCGAACCACCAAGTGATCCGAAGGGAAAGCGTCAGGGACGCAAGAGTGGAATCCTGAGTATGAACTATGCTCTCGCCGCTCCAGCAAACCCGCAGCCGCTTCAGTCAGCCGATACGAACGCACCTCCAGCTAAGCGTGCGTATACCGGACCTCACCCGTTGTGCCCGTATCATCATGTAGTGGGTGGAAACTACCGTTTTTGCACAAATTGCAACATCTACGGCCATTTTACTGTGAGTTATCGTACCGGCTCACGTCAGCCAGCTCCTCAGGCTCCAGCAGCTCCAGCTTTACCCGCTCCTCCTTAAGCTAATCAGCAGCAAGCTCCAAAAGCATGTGTGTGCTATGTGTGTGGTGATCCGAATCATTTCGCTAATGTTTGTCTGAATCATCCTGTCAAACAAGAGCAGCCAGCACCGCAGCCTGAGCAGCAGCCTCAGCCACCGCAGCAGCAGCAGCATCAACCACAAGCTGCACGTGGCAGAGCCTTCAATGTCAACCATCACCAAGCTCAGAATGACAACAATGTTCTCAATGGTACGTTTCTCGTTAATGGTATTTATGCTTCATGTTTATTTGATACTGGTGCTGATAGTTGTTTTGTATCGTTAGAGTTCGAAAAGGTTTTAAAATGTAAACACGCTAAACTCCCAAAGACTTTCGATGTGGAAGTCGCCACCGGAAGAACCGTTACCTCTAACTCTGTTTGGCGTGGTTGTAATCTCGATCTAAACAACCACATCTTCTCGATCAATCTCATACCTATGCAGTTAGGTAGCTTCGATATCATAGTAGGCCTGGATTTTCTTAGTGAGAATCATGCTGAAGTTGTATGCTTTGATAAAATGATTCGTTTCCCTCTTCCTAACAGTAATCAACTGTATGTATACGGTTAAACTCCCTCAAAGAAGTTGATGCTTTTGTCATGTACTCGAGCACACAAATGCTTGCAAAAGCGATGTGTTGCCTTCCTCGCTCATATCGTGAACCCGGAGAAAGAAAAAAGACTTATAAAGATGTTCCCGTTGTTTGTGAATTTCCTAAGGTCTTTCCCGACGATTTACCCGGTTTACCCCTACTCGAGATGTCGAATTCTGTATCGATTTAGTTCCCGGAGCTACTCCAGTTGCTAAAGCTCCTTATCGCCTCGCACCATCCGAAATGCGCGAGCTATCAAGCCAACTTCAAGAGCTTTTTGATAAAGGTTTCATACGCCCGAGCACTTCGCCATGGGGCGCACCCGTCCTTTTCGTGAAAAAGAAGGATGGATCGTTCCGAATGTGCATCGATTATCGTGAACTTAACAAACTCACGATAAAGAACCGCTATCCTCTTCCTCGTATCGACGGCTTATTTGATCAGCTTCAAGGTGTTACTTGTTTTTGTAAGATCGATCTTCGTTCCGGCTATCACCAGTTACGCGTATTGGAAGAAGACATCCCGAAAACCGCCTTTCGTACCCGTTATGGCCATTTCGAATTCGTGGTCATGCCTTTTGGTCTTACAAATGCACCCGCAGTCTTCATGGATTTGATGAACCGTGTGTGTAAAGCCTTCTTAGATCGTTTCATCATTGTGTTTATCGATGACATCCTTATCTATTCGAAGTCGAGAGACGAACACGCGCGTCATCTCCGTTTAGTCCTCGAGCTTCTTCAAGGAAATCGCCTTTATGCTAAGTTCTCAAAATGTGAATTCTGGGTCGAAGAAGTCCAATTTCTCGGCCACATCGTTAATAGTCAAGGAATTCACGTCGACCCTGCAAAGATTGAAGCCGTCAAGAGTTGGATTACACCGAAGAATGCATCTGAAATCCGTTCATTTCTTGGATTGGCGGGTTATTACCGTCGATTCATCACCGACTTCTCGAAAAGCGTCGTTCCGCTTACCGCTTTAACTCATAAAGATAAACCTCTTGTTTGGGATTCCAAGCAAGAGGAAGCTTTTCAAACTCTCAAGCGTATGCTATGCAACGCTCCCATTCTCGCTTTACTCGACAGAAACGACGATTTCGTTGTTTACTACGATGCCTCAAACCTTGGTCTTGGTTGTGTTCTCATGCAACGAGACAAGGTTATCGCGTATGCGTCTCGACAACTCAAGATCAACGAGAAGAACTACACAACCCACGATCTCGAACTCGGTGTAGTTGTTTTTGCATTGAAGATATGGCGACACTACCTTTACGGTAGCATATGTACGGTCTTCACCGACCATAAGAGTTTACAACATATCTTCAATCAAAAGGAATTGAATATGCGCCAACGCAGATGGGTTGAACTTCTCAATGATTACGATTGCGAGATACGCTACCATCCCGGCAAAGCAAACGTCGTTGCCGATGCTCTAAGTCGACGAAGTTATGTGTATAGTGTTCGTGACTCTCAAGCTTTGATTGATCTCGAAATCATGATTCGCTCCGCTTAATTCGCTTGTTTTAACGAGAATACCCCGCAAGAGGAAATGACTTGTGGAGCCGAAACTCAGCTTGTATCTAAATCTGATGGTATTTATTACTATCTCGATCGTATTTGGATTCCTACTCGTGATAATCTCCAAGAATTGCTAATGACCGAAGCTCATAAATCTCGATATTCTATTCACCCCGGTGCCAACAAGATGTACCAGGACCTTCGTCCTAAGTATTGGCGGCCGGGTATGAACAAGGATATCGCCTTGTACGTCGCAAAGTGTTTAACTTGTCCGAAAGTTAAAGACGAACATCAAAGGCCCGCTGGCTTACTCGAACAACCCGAAATCCTGATGTGGAAGTGGGAGAGTATAGTTATGGACTTCGTTACCAAACTTCCCCGCACTTCATCCGGTCACGATAGCATTTGGGTTATCGTTGATCGTCTTACTAAATCCGCGCACTTTATTGCTATATGAGAAGACTTTAAGGTCGAACGGTTAGCCCGAATCTATACCGATAGTTTTTGCGAGTTTAAGGCTATTTTCTAACCTTAAAAATGTTATTTTTAAGTATTTTTAATTGATTTTTAATTAAAATAAATAAATAAAAATTATAAAAAAAATATGATTTTTTTGCTACAGTTGACTTTGACTTTGACCGTTGACTTGACCGTTGACCGGTTCGAATGCGAATATAAGTGCGCTGGGTGAGGCTCGAACCCGAGACCTCCCGTACGCGTGCACGCAGCTCTACCAACTGAGCTACGTGTCTAACCCGTCATATATCTGTTTTTAATTATATTTATATATTAATTAATTTAAACAGAAAATCCTTTTATTTAAAAACGATTTAATTTGAATCGGACCGGTGCGCTCCACAGGTCTCGAACCCGGGACCTGTGGGTTGCGTAACACACAGTCCACCGCTGGACTGTGTGTTTAACATGTTATATAATCCAATTTTTATTATACTTAAATACAAACTATTTGTTTTCATTTCTGACTTAATTAAAAAAGGTAAAATAATTGTCCGGGTCGATGCAGAAGACCGGACTCGAACTCGTGTGCTTTAATTAAACATACACACAGTCCACCACTGGACTGTGTGTCTAACTTGGTTATTATTCCGGTTATTAATATACTTAACATATAACAGTGTGACTCCGGTTCGGTTAACAAAAAAAATCATTTTTATTAAGGCAGCGTGTGTGGAACAGGATTCGAACTCGAGACCTTTGTGTGTTTAATGTGCACACAGTCCACCGCTGGACTGTGTGTCTAACCCGAGTAATATCTTGCTTTTAATTAAACTTAAACACTACCGAACATCGTCTTCTTCGTTGAGTTATAACCAGAAATGATGACTGACTGGTTTGAGTTTTTATTCAGGTTTTTTTTAGCGTCTTATGATTAATTACAGATGAGATTAAGTAAAAAGAAAGGAAATTAGGCGTGAGGTATACCGTCTAGCTTTCCTCTGTTTTCCGGCAGAACTCCGGCGACAGCAACAGGCTCCGGCGTCGGGTGTCTTGCAGCAGAGAGTCTTCAGAAAGCTTACAAAGTATGTGGGTGACTTCGGTATAAGTTCAGAGGGTTTAGTAAGGCTTAGAAGTTAAGAACTCGGTTTTCCGGCGATGAGCAGAAATATTCCGGCGAGTGAGTTTTCGCCGAGAAAGGGTGCGGTTTTGAGCGAAAATGTTTGCAGAGGTTCGAGGGGGTATTTATAGGGCAAGTCGTCGATGGATTTGGTCCGATTTCCGACTTGGTTCGTCGGTTATAAAAACTCCGGCGGTTATAACTTTGGTCGCGGACTCAGACGTCGGTTATAACCGATGTAGCGTTTATGTTTTACGTTATAACTGAAAGAAACGTTAAGTTTCGCGAGATTACCGGGATTTCCGACGACTGCAACTTTGGGCGCCGGTTTTTGAATTCGAAAAGACACGTTATCAACTAAGTGATTCCAATATTTAACAAGGAACATCAGTGGCGCAGTGGTTTAGTGCGCGTGTGTTAAGTTTGTTGCTGGACCGTGACTGACCCGGGTTCGAAACCCGGCAGAACCAAAGTATTTTTATTTTGCGATTTTTAACAGTTTTTCAAAAACTAATTATATATTCCTGTATAATAATTGATTATGTATCGTTTAAAATTATTTTGGGCATTTAATTCGCAACGAAAATTTTAACTGACTGTTCGGTTGATAAACGGAGCGGGTTTGGTAAATCCGTTTTTGACGGATGTTACAGTATCCCCTGCTTTTTAGAAATTTCGTCCCGAAATTTAAATAGTGATATATTTGACTAAAAGAATGATGGTGTTTAGTTTTGGCAGTTACATGCTTAGGAAAAGTAAGGGTTTAAGTTTTTGTTCGAGGCGGTAACGTTCCTTGTAAGGGTTAAGTACCCTATTACAGGAATCGCTTTTTGTTGCCTACTGTAAAAGTATTGATAAACAAAATTTATTCGCTAACTATGATGTCATGTATAAGAGTTTGGATATGTTTGGAAGGGTATGGTTATATCCTAAGGCAAAACTTCCAATACTACAACCTACATGGAACATAAATAAACACAACAGCTAATATTTGAACATAAATAAACTCAACAGCTAATATTTGAACATAAATAAACACAACAGCTAATATTTGAATCCACATTCTGATAGCATATATGTTTGAATGGTGGAAGTTCCTCTCTCGTTTGTTATAATGGAGAGGTTAGTTTATGTAGAAATGGAACACAAATCCAATTTCTCTAAATAGCAAGATGATATAAATGTAACACAATTTCAACCAAGTCAATACTATATCCTACATGGAACTTCTCATAACCGCCTGATAATGCCTCTGATCCTTTGGCAAGAATACTTATATATAGGAAGTACCAGCGGCGTATCCACCATATTCTTGCCAAATTTTCATTGGTTTTATCCACAAATTATGATTAGTTACCAAGAACTAATAAATCCTACATAGAACTTCTCATAACCGTCTGACAATGCCTCTGATTCTTTGACAAGAATACTTATATATAGGAAGTACCAGC
Organism: Scalesia atractyloides; assembly: GCA_947069175.1. Lineage (NCBI taxonomy): Eukaryota > Viridiplantae > Streptophyta > Magnoliopsida > Asterales > Asteraceae > Scalesia > Scalesia atractyloides. The sequence continues at coordinate 72,380,654 of CAMTDV010000019.1, forward strand.
GGCGTATCCACCATATTCTTGTCAAATTTTCATGGGTTTTATCAGTGAATTATGATTAGTCCTATATAACTCTACAACCAATACAACAAACATAAAATACTGAAATGAAAAATATCTGTGCGATCAAGGCTCAATCAAACGGAGCCGATCGTATTGTATGTATTGAAAATGAAATTGTCTGTGTGCTCAAGGCTCAATCAAACGGAGCCGAGCGTATTGCATGTACTGAAAATGAATAACTTAATCTAAACAACTATCAGACAAACATCCTATGCATGGAACCTCTCATAACCGCCTGATAATGCCTCCGATCATTTGACAAGAATACTTATATATAGGAAGTACCAGCGGCGTATCCACCATATTCTTGCCAAATTTTCATTGACTTTATCCGCAAGTTATGATTAGTTCTATGCGACTCTACAACAAACACAACAACCACAAGATACTAATAATGAAAATGTCTGTGCGATCAAGGCTCAATCAAACGGAGCCGATCGTATTGCATGTACTGAAAATGAAATGTCTGTGCGCTCAAGGCTCAATCAAACGGAGCCGAACGTATTGCATGTACTGAAAATGAAATTGTCTGTGCGCTCCAGGCTCAATCAAACGGAGCCGAACGTATTGCATGTACTGAAAATGAATAACTTAATCTAAACAACAATCACACAAACAGCCTATGCATGGAACCTCTCATAACCGCCTGATAATGCCTCCGATCATTTGACAAGAATACTTATATATAGGAAGTACCAGCGGCGTATCCACCATATTCTTGTCAAATTCTCATTGACTTTATCCGCAAGTTATGATTAGTTCTATGCGACTATACAACCAACACCACAACCACAAGATACTGATAATGAAAATGTCTGTGCGATCAAGGCTCAATCAAACGGAGCCGATCGCATTGCATGTACTGAAAATGTAAAATGAACTGTGCGCTCAAGGCTCAATCAAACGGAGCCGAGCGTATTGCATGTAATGGAAATGTAAAATGAACGGTGCGATCAAGGCTCAATCAAACGGAGCCGATCGTTGCGGGCACGCCAGGTTCAACCGCATAATAAAATGGGGAACAAGCTCAAACCTCATAAATGGGGAGCAGGCGGCCTCGGCAAATGCATATACTGAAAATAATAAACAATAATTACTCTAACAGTCTACACATGGAACCTCTCATAACCGCCAGATAATGCTTCTGATCCTTTGACAAGAATACTTATATATAGGAAGTACCAGCGGCGTATGCACCGTATTCTCGTCAAAGTTTCATTGGCTTTATCCTTAAGTTATGTTTGGTTTGATGTGATAAAGAAAACATAAAACTAAACGATAGGAGTTGAATCTGGATCTTCGGCGAAGAGGACTAGTTGGGTATCTTCGTTTGGGCCGTCATTATCTTCGACAGGATTGGCGTTGATATTGAAGACTCTTCCTCTTGCTGGTGGCCTAGCGGTTGGGTTTTCTTGGTTTACTTGGTTAACTGGGTTTGATTGGGCTTGAGTGTTGATGACGTTAACCAGTTGAGGGCATGTGTTTCTAAAGTGGGTAGGGTCGCCACAATTGAAACAAGCTCGAGCATATGGGAACATGGGGTATTGGGGTTGTTGATAGGTTTGGTTTATGGTTTGAGTAGGGGAAGAGGTTTGGTTTTGAAAGGTGCGGCAAACCTTGCTCAAATGACCATAGCGTCCACAAGTTGCACATAGACGACAAGGTAAGGTATGGGGATGGTGATAAAAATAGTTGTTGCATCGAGGGTGAGGTCCAAGATATGGTTTCTTATTTGGGTAAGTTGAGTTGGGTGCCACTTGGGTGATTGGGATAGCTTGGATGGGTATGGCGTGTGAAATTGGTTGATTTCGTTGGATAGCAGCGAAAAGTTGCCCGTCTCTTTTTCTCTTAGAATTGGGTTGAGAAGGGGATTCGGTTTGGGTGGAGTCGGAGGTTTCAGTCGATTCTTTGTCCTTCTTCTTCTCCTTGAAGTCTTTGTTTCGGATTCGGTTCTCGGTAAGCTCTGTTGCTAACTCCATTGCCGCTTCCAAAGTTGCAGGCGAGGTACTTAATACAGGGTCTTGAATCTTTGACGGAAGACCACGAATGTAGTGCTCGATCAAACGGTAGAGAGGAGTGAACATGTTGGGAACCATTTGATGTAATTCGAGGAATCTTTTGTTGTATGTGGTGTGGTCTCCTTCCTTTTGCTTCAATGAGTAAAATTCATCTTCTAATTTCTTGATTTCGCTCCTTGGGCAAAATCGTCTGGTCATGATTTCCTTCAATTCGTTCCAAGTTAAGGACATAGCATCTTCAACACCTCGTTTGGCCTTCTCTGTATTCCACCAAGTAAGTGCTATCCCATATAATCGACCGGTAGCATAACGCACTTTGCGATCGTCAGGGCAATCGCAATTTAGAAAAGTGTTCTCCATTTCTTCAAACCAATGGAGGAGGGCGGTGACGCCTTCAGTCCCTTTGTATTTCGGAGGGTCGCATGATTTGAAATGCTTGTAGGTGCATTTAGTGGTATTTGATGGAGAGTTGATAATGTTTTGGTTTTCTTGATTGACAGGATTAGCGGTGAGTGCTTGTTGAACTTGGATTACAATGTTGGGTATTACGGCAGCCATTTGTTGAGCGATTAGGGCAGCCATACGCTCGCGGGCTTTTCCTGCTCTCATCTTCCTACGAGCGAGGTTAGAAGACATCTACAAGGAATACATGTCAAGAGTATGAGTTGGATGTTTTGGGTTCATGGGTCGCACTAGGAATGAACATTCATAAAATAATTATAGAAAAATAAATCTACTACATCCATAGGATGTCTTGGGCTTTGCTCGCCATTAGGCCCAACATGCCGCCATACTTTACCTGTGTAATCATGTGGGCCCCCATGAATACCGGTTTTTCATATGGTTCGCACGGGTTTGCCAGGTTGCGTACACTAAAACCCGGAGAAAATCGAGAAATATGTATACAACGTGTGATATTCGGAATGTGTCCAGGTGTAGACACTGTGACACCTCAAAGTGGGTTAGTTCGAACGACGTTTGGTGTGGCATGCTCTGGCCTAATAGGTCCTTCGTACTCTCATCGTTAGTCCCCAGGTAGGCAAACTGGTCCGTTATTATGGATTTTTACGAATGCCAACCTAGACAGGACGTTCCGACTACCGGTACTTGTACCCTTCCAGTTACTACATGCCCGTCGCAGAACTTACTTTGATGAGATTTGAAAATTGCAACAAAATCTTTGAATAATGAGAGTATGAAAATAAATTGAATACATGAACATCGATATATGTATAATGAATATGTATATAAGCATGTATGTTTGACTGTAAATGTAAACAAATATGAAACAAATAAATATCACAAGTTTGTATGTAACCACCTAATCAATTAAAATTTAGGCAGACTATAGTATAGGCTCTAAGGGTCTAATAACCTATCCTATATCCCAATAGTCATGGCTCTGATACTAATCTGTCACACCCTGACCTGCAGCGGAAAAGGTGATCGGGGCATGATTGGGTTATCATCAAAGCTCATGACATTTATTATACGTTTCATATTCATTAAATACAATTAAATAGGAAATTTACAATAAATACTACAACATGTTCTAACTATCAATCTAAGCTTCTTTATTCTCTTCTAAAGCATTTCCTATGTTTTCCTTGCTTCAACCTGTTCACCTGTATCATGTGTAAAAGGTTTTTGGATCAACATAAAGTTGGCGAGTGAATCCTATGGAAAACATTTGAACAAGTTTATTTAATTGATTATGAAATAAGTGCACAACCAAACGTGAGTAAAAATAGATGTAAACTTATTCAACAATCATTAGATATTAAATAAAGCACACATGAACAATAATGGAACATTTAGAGGCACGCGTTGCTCTACTCGTCTCTCACGAGGAACAGATGGGCCTAATGAATGAATTGCATAAACATGATAATATGAATGACACAACTACAAACAATATAAACTCCATGATACACACATGAACATTAATGAATTGGTTTTGAGGCACGCGTTGTTCAACTCGTCTCCCACAAGGAACTGATGGGCTTAATGAATGAATTCCATATAATTTGACAAAATGAAATAAGTAATCACAACAATATAAACAATCTAAATTTAGATCATGATATGGTATGGCACAAGTTTAAATAAACGAGTTAATTAATTTGTGACACATGACACACCCCAAAACGTGTAATTAAAAAGGGGAATTGTAAGATTCACTCACAGTGGGTGCGTTCGGTTGATGATGTTGAATGCACGCGAAATGGTTTTAACCACGAGTGAAATTAACCTAGATAAATATAATTATGGTTCGGTAAGTAAACGGATTTTATTAATCTAATTTAGTAGGATTGTTGGGTGTGTTTTTGCGAGTTTAAGGCTATTTTCTAACCTTAAAAATGTTATTTTTAAGTATTTTTAATTGATTTTTAATTAAAATAAATAAATAAAAATAATAAAAAAATATGATTTTTTTGCTACAGTTGACTTTGACTTTGACCGTTGACTTGACCGTTGACCGGTTCGAATGCGAATATAAGTGCGCTGGGTGAGGCTCGAACCCGAGACCTCCCGTACGCGTGCACGCAGCTCTACCAACTGAGCTACGTGTCTAACCCGTCATATATCTGTTTTTAATTATATTTATATATTAATTAATTTAAACAGAAAATCCTTTTATTTAAAAACGATTTAATTTGAATCGGACCGGTGCGCTCCACAGGTCTCGAACCCGGGACCTGTGGGTTGCGTAACACACAGTCCACCGCTGGACTGTGTGTTTAACATGTTATATAATCCAATTTTTATTATACTTAAATACAAACTATTTGTTTTCATTTCTGACTTAATTAAAAAAGGTAAAATAATTGTCCGGGTCGATGCAGAAGACCGGACTCGAACTCGTGTGCTTTAATTAAACATACACACAGTCCACCACTGGACTGTGTGTCTAACTTGGTTATTATTCCGGTTATTAATATACTTAACATATAACAGTGTGACTCCGGTTCGGTTAACAAAAAAAATCATTTTTATTAAGGCAGCGTGTGTGGAACAGGATTTGAACTCGAGACCTTTGTGTGTTTAATGTGCACACAGTCCACCGCTGGACTGTGTGTCTAACCCGAGTAATATCTTGCTTTTAATTAAACTTAAACACTACCGAACATCGTCTTCTTCGTTGAGTTATAACCAGAAATGATGACTGACTGGTTTGAGTTTTTATTCAGGTTTTTTTTAGCGTCTTATGATTAATTACAGATGAGATTAAGTAAAAAGAAAGGAAATTAGGCGTGAGGTATACCGTCTAGCTTTCCTCTGTTTTCCGGAAGAACTCCGGCGACAGCAACAGGCTCCGGCGTCGGGTGTCTTGCAGCAGAGAGTCTTCAGAAAGCTTACAAAGTATGTGGGTGACTTCGGTATAAGTTCAGAGGGTTTAGTAAGGCTTAGAAGTTAAGAACTCGGTTTTCCGGCGATGAGCAGAAATATTCCGGCGAGTGAGTTTTCGCCGAGAAAGGGTGCGGTTTTGAGCGAAAATGTTTGCAGAGGTTCGAGGGGGTATTTATAGGGCAAGTCGTCGTGGATTTGGTCCGATTTCTGACTTGGTTCGTCGGTTATAAAAACTCCGGCGGTTATAACTTTGGTCGCGGACTCAGACGTCGGTTATAACCGATGTAGCGTTTATGTTTTACGTTATAACTGAAAGAAACGTTAAGTTTCGCGAGATTACCGGGATTTCCAACGACTGCAACTTTGGGCGCCGGTTTTTGAATTCGAAAAGACACGTTATCAACTAAGTGATTCCAATATTTAACAAGGAACATCAGTGGCGCAGTGGTTTAGTGCGCGTGTGTTAAGTTTATTGCTGGACCGTGACTGACCCACGTTCGAAACCCGACAGAACCAAAGTATTTTTATTTTGCGATTTTTAACAGTTTTTCAAAAACTAATTATATATTCCTGTATAATAATTGATTATGTATCATTTAAAATTATTTTGGGCATTTAATTCGCAACGAAAATTTTAACTGACTGTTCGGTTGATAAACGGAGCGGGTTTGGTAAATCCGTTTTTGACGGATGTTACACTCAGTTCATCCTTGCCTACACTAAGTTCGCTCGAACTTACCTGAGTCTCTAGGGACTCAGCAAGTTCGCTCGAACTTGGCACTCTTCCTCTCAAATTCCTCCAAGTTCGCGCGAACTTGTACAAGTTTGTACAAGTTCGGCCGTACTTGCTCTCACCAGCTCACCTTTTTGCCTTCTCCTATAAAACTCAACTCCTTCCTCTCATTTGAACTTGCTGTGAGTTCGCCCAGAGCTCTCAAACCCGAAACCTTCGTGTTCTAAGTAAGAATCAACCCGACTTCACTGCAACAACGTTTATCAACGTTTTACAAAGGTTTACAACGATTTTGGCACAAGGCATAGCCTTCTTTTTGACCAAATTTCCTCTTTTTACGAAAATCTTCATTTTTTACATAAAACTTCTGTTTTTCACTCAGATCTATGCTTAGATCTGAGTAAAACCTTTAAAGCATTGATTTTTACACTATTTTCAGACTAATGACGTATGTTTCGTTCACTTTGGAGTGGAACGAGGCGTTGTCAAGCTAAATCCCAGATCCGGAAGCACAAGGACGAAGTCGTCACTTCACACAAGCTAGACTAACCCGTACGTACCCACCGGTTCGCCCGGATTAGCCCGAGTTTCTGTAAAATGGCTAAGTTCGCTCCAAAAATACCTCTCCGGCCTAAGTTGTACTCAGTGGCTTAAGGTTGGAGGGATGAACACTCTATTTCCTCAGCAAACGACGCGAAAACACAAGATTTTGGACCCGAAAACATCAAGTTCGCTCGAGAATCACTAGCTCACCAGCTCAAGTTCGACCGAACTTGTACCCATTTGGGTCAAGTTCGACCGAACTTGAGTGTCCTTCACCAAATTTCTTGCAAGTTCGCCCGAACTTGCCTAGTTTCTTAGAAAAACTAAACAAGTTCGGCCTAACTTGCCTTTTTAGTAAGGTTATCTTACAAGTTCGCCCGAACTTGACAAGTTTCTCAAAGAAACTCCTCAAGTTCGACCGAACTTGGCTCTAATCTCACCAATTCCACAGAAGTTCGCTCGAACTTGTGTGTTTACACACAAGTTCGCCCGAACTTAGCTACTGCCCAACTCAAACTTCACCGTTTCGGCTTTTCAGAAGACTGATGCACTTCTGTCTGTTTACAGGCTGATCCGACATTCTCCGCAATTCTCCTCAGAATCTTTAAGCTTAACAAAAACGCACCCACAGTGAGTATACTTGACCCATTTTTGCTTTAACGCGCTTTTGGGTGTTACGTACGTTCCTATATCAAAATCACTTCACAAATCAAACTGTTTATCACACGCGAAAAATCTAATTATATATGCTCAATACGTGATGCTAGAAACATGTGACTAGGACTTATTTTCGTTAACTTGCCTCCTTAGCTAGTATAGTACTATAGTGTGGCTTACACCCGACGGGGTCTAGTTAGGATGAACGCGCAAGCCTTCTCACGGTATTTAGCATGAGAAATAAGCCTATGTTAATCTGTGTGAAAATGTTTCGGTGTATCATGATATGTAGTTAGATTATCTCGCGAACGTTTTCCTTATTATGCTAGTACTACAAAAACTCGTAAGCTTACCTTTACTTAATTGTATTGACTTGTATTTTAACGTATGTAACAGGTTGAGGATTTTTAGCATGGATGCTTGGATGTTGCTTAGTTTAGTTGTTTTTTTAGTTAGTTTGTTGATGTATTTCAGATTTGGAACTTATGTATGAAATCTAGGGGAAATCGAACCCGGTTGAATTTTATGAGAAATCTCCGTTTTGTAATAATTGTTTAAATGTTACGTTTAATAGTATGGGATATTAAGCAGGTTGTGATATGTTAAATGATTGTTATGGAACATCTCGTGAAATCAATCTGGTCCCCTAGTTCCACTAACCCCGATGTTTTCGCCATCGGTTGGGGTGTGACAACTTAAATAGTCGTTATGGATTCTCTTTAGAAATCTGATTCGCCTGGTGCCGCGCCCTGATGTTTCCGCCATCGGTTGGGGTGTGACAGTAATATTTACAAAATAAGATAAAATACCAGCACATTACACTTCACGTTGGGCAACTACCCCCATCGTCGGCGTAATATAGTGATGGTAAGATACCAAGGTAGTCCAAGGATACAACAAGTTTTAGTACTGAGTCTTCATTAGCATCTAGTCAAACCCAAAAGTAAAAGTTTTGAAAATGACTCAAAATATAATTGAAGAGGTAAATACAAAAGGTAATAATCATTGATAAGAAAAGGGGGTGTTTAGGATTAACATATCTCTTGATGTTTCGTTAACTAACTCTTACCATGGGGTAACAAGGGCTCGATTTTCAGATGAGGAACTGTGTCTTAATACAAAAGGTTGTGCAGTATCTAGGTCAGAATTCTAACACACTCAAAACTATCGTTTTGAAACAGCAGGGAAACGCCACTCAAGGCCGTAATCCAACCATAATGGTAACGCTCAATCAGCAAGGAAAGTATATACCACTAGAATTTAGTATTAGTTAATTAGATAGTTTAAGAGGTTTAAATTACGTGTCCTTTGGTGAGCCGTCAATTCTCTTAAGATAGTCACTTTTCATAGAAACCAAGTCCTTTACACTTGGGTACTAGCATCGCATAAAGGCAAGAGCTTACCGAACCCGAAGAGCCTTCCAAACATTTAACCTTCAGTCTGAGCATTAATATGTTTTGACTCTACATAGACATAGAAAACATGAATGACCCAAGTCAGTGGCGCCACAATATTATTGGTAGATTTAATGGTTAAGCCGAAATACTAATAACCTAAGTCAATGGTGACGCTAATATTTCATTCACTTTCAATAAACTATTAATTAACCAAAGTTATTAACACACACACACCTTGTTCACCCATGATCTTCCTTAGTTAATTCCCCATCAAGGGGGTAAGTTTCCCCCAAACACCTTCAAGAATCTAGACAAGAATGACCATGAAATTAGTTTTTACCAAACTTGAAAAGATTATATTAATCATCAAAATCTTGATTACACTAATAATTCTTGAGTTTTTTTTATTGATTACAATGGTTAAAGATAATGAGTAGAAGAGAAATGTGTTGTGGAGAAGAGATGAGAAGAATTGAAACTTGAAAATGGTGGATTTGGCCTCTATTTATAGGTTGGTTGGGCTCGAGACACGGGGCGTGCCTGGTCAAGTGACCTGCTACAACTGGTTTGCGAGGCATAGGCCGTGGTCAACTTTCATGGGTCCCCCGGATCTTCTAAATCTTCTAGAAGTCAATTTTTGTCATCTAATGCCGAGAAACGGGGCATGCCTTCAGGGATTGTTCCTTGGTCTTTTGGAGATGTCTGGTAGTTTTCGAATCCGATGCATAGGGTATGGACAATTTTCTCATTTTTTTTTTCAGTTTTTTTGCCCGAATTTGCTTCCTTTGTTCATCTTGGGTTTGTTTTGTCCTGAAAATCAAATATAAACCAAAATAAGCCAATTTTGAATATTTCTACAACAAACATAATAAAAAGTGGGTGTAATTGATATAAAAACATGCGCATTTTGGCCTATATGTAACACCTCGTAAAAAACCATCAAACTAGATCCCGACACGTGACCCGCTGATCCTCGTATGCCACGTGTTGGCCGAGAGGGACCAATGCATCACTATGTTATTTTTATTAACCTCTGAGCGAACATTGGAAAGTTGAAGGATCAAAGGTGTAAACATGCTAACTAAGTTAGCCTTTGAGTGATCCTTACGGACCGTAAGCAAGGAATGAAAATTTTACTAAGGGTCGGTTAAGGACCGTAAGCTTCTATGCTTACGGTCCGTAAACAGTTCAAAAACCAGGGGCACCAAGCCTGCTTACGTACCGTAAGCACTCAGGCCATACGGTCCGTATGCCACTGCTAATGGCAGTTTTGTTTGGAGGCTAAGCAAGTATGCATGACTACTACCTCTCACGAATTTGCCACCCTTATGCAGTGTTTGCCATCTCCTAGAACACCTGGAATTACCCTACATCAGTCCTAAACACCTGGATCAATCCTACGCAACTTCTTCTACTATAAATAGGAGTCTCCATACTCCTCATTCCTTGCTCATTCTTAAATCTTCTTCTCTCTTGCTCACTTGGAAGTTTCTGAGCTATTTAGGAGCATCCACTGACTTGTAACTTTTCTTTGGACCACTTGTAAGTGTTCCAACCTCCTCTTTTCATTTTTATAGGCTTTAATCCAAAAGTCAAAGCGTTATCGTAATAACGCTTTAACCATCGGTTAAGACCATTATGGTCTAGCCATTGTTCGATGCGAACATGGCTACGTGATCGTAATAAGGTAGGTGTTAATCCCCAAGAGGACACCTCCTGAGAATTGTAACATCCGTAAAAAACGGATTTACCAAATCCCGCTCCGTTTATTAACCGAACAATCAATTAAAAATTTCGTTGCGAATTTAATGCCCAAAATAATTTTAAACGATACATAATTAATTATTATATGGGAATATATAATTAGTTTTTGAAAAACTGTTAAAAATAAGAAAATAAAAATGATTTGGCACTGCCGGGTTTCGAACCCGGGTCAGTCAGCCGGTCAACGACTTAACACTCAACCCTTAAACCACTGCGCCACTGATGATTCTTGTTAATTATTAGAATCAATTAATTCATAACATCTTTTTCGAATTCAAAACCGGCACCCAAATTTCAGTCGTCGGAAATCCCGGCGATCTCGCGAGATTGGACGGTTTCTTTCATTCTTAACGTAAACTTTAAACACACAACGGTTATAACCGACGCCTGAGTCCACGACACAAGTTATAACCGCCGGAGATTTTCTAACCGACGAATCAAGTCGGAAATTGGACCAAATTCATCGATGAACTGCCCTATAAATACCCCCTCGAACCTCTGCAAGCTTTTTCGCTCAAAACCGCACCTTTACCCGACGTAATTCCATTCGCCGGAAAACTTCTGCACATCACCGGAAAACCGAACCCTTCACTTCTGAGCCTTACTGAACCCCCTGATCTTATACCGAATTCACCCACATCCTTTTCAAGCTTTCTGAAGACTCGCTGCTGCAAGACACACGACGCCGGAACCTGTTGCTGTCGCCGGAGTTCTGCCGGAGAAACAGAGGAGTCCAGTCGGTATACCTTACGACTAATTTCTCTTCCTTTTTATTTATATATCACCTGTAATTAACATAAACACACTAACAAACATGAATAAAACTTCGAAACCAGTCAGTCATCGTTTCTGGTTAAAACTGACGAAGAAGACGAAGTTTCGGTAACATATAAGTATAATTAAAATCAAGTTATAACTCGGGTTAGACACACAGTCCAGCGGTGGACTGTGTGCACAATAAACACGTAAACGTCTCGAGTTCGAATCTTGTCCCACGCATGCTGCCTTAATAAAAATGTCTGTTTTTTTGTTAACCGAATCGGAGTCACCGCGGTACATGTTAAGTTTATTAATAACCGGAATAATAACCAAGTTAGACACACAGTCCAGTGGTGGACTGTGTGTATGTTTAATCACACGTCACGAGTTCGAGTCCGGTCTACTGCACCGATTCGGACAATTATCTAACTTTTTAAATAAGTCAGAAATGAAAATACTTAGTTTGTATTTAAGTATAATAAAAATCGGTTTATATAACAAGTTAAACACACAGTCCAGCGATGGACTGTGTGTTAACTCAACCCACAGGTCCCGGGTTCGAGACCTGTGGAGCGCACCGGTCCGATTCAGTAAAATCTTTTTAGAAATAAATTGATTTTCGGATTAATCTAATTAATATATAAATATAATTAAAAACAGAAATATTTCGGGTTAGACACGTAGCTCAGTTGGTAGAGCTGCGTGCACGCGTACGGGAGGTCTCGGGTTCGAGCCTCACTCAGCGCACATATACACGCATACGAACCGGTCAAACAGTCAAGGTCAACGGTCAACGGTCAAAAAAGTCAAATTTTTTTATTATTTTTTTTATTTATTTTTTATTTATTTTATTTAACAATCAATTAAAAATACTTAAAAATAACATTTTTAAGGTTAGAAAATAGTCTTAAACTCACAAAAATACACCCAACAATCCTACTAAAATGGATTAATAAAATCCGTTTACTTACCGAACCATAATGCTATTTATCTAGGTTAATTTCACTCGTGGTTAAAACCACTTCGCGTGCATTCAACATCATCAACCGAACGCACCCACTGTGAGTGAATCTTACAACTCCCCCTTTTTAATTACACGTTTTGGAGTGTATCATGTGACACAAAATAATTAACTTGTTTATTTAAACTTGTGCCATACTATATCGTGATCTAAACTTAGATTGTTTATATTGTTGTGATTATGTATTTCATTTTGTCAACTTATATGAAATTCATTCATTAAGCCCATCAGTTCCTCGTGGGAGACGAGTGAGCAACGCGTGCCTCAAAACCAATCCATTATTGTTCATGTGTGTATTATTGAGTTTATATTGTTGGTAGTTATGTCTTTCATATTATCATGGTTATGCAATTCATTCATTAGGCCCATCAGTTCCTCGTGAGAGACGAGTTGAGCAACGCGTGCCTCTAAACGATCCTTTATTTGTTCATGTGTGTATTGTTTAATATTAAATTGATTTATGAATAAGTTTACATCTATTTTTACTCATGTGTGGTTGTGCACTTTATTTCATAATCAATTAAATAAACTTGTTCAAATGTTTTCCATAGGATTCACTCGCCAACTTTTTGTTGATCCAAAAACCCTTTTACACATGATACAGGTGAACAGGATGAAGCAAGGAAAACATAGGAAATGCCTTAGAAGAAAACAAATAAGCTTAAATTGATGTTAGGTCATGATGTAATTATAGTTGTGAATTTTCTATTAAATTGTATTAATGAATATGAAACGTATAATAAATGTCATGAACTTTGATGATAACCCAATCATGCCCTGGTCACCTTTTCCGCTGCGGGTCGGGGTGTGACAAGAATCACGTTTACTTGGTCAATTGACGAGTCAACATACTATGCTTTAAAAAGTCAAATGGGTCAGAATTTGAAATAATCATAAACTGAGTTTAAGGGTGTTCTAAAATATGTTTTAACACCTAAACAACTTGGTAATAGTTATTAGAACATGTGTAAACATATTCGGCTCGTCTATTCCAGGTTTAAGGTCGGTTCGCAACTGAAAGTCACGAAGTTTGACTTCTGCTTTGACTTTTAGTTCTGACCCGAATTAGCAACTTTAGCTATTGATTCAAAGTTGAATTATCATCCTAAATTAATGTAGTATAACCCTCTAAGGTCATACTACAAGATCATAATCGAGTTTATGCATAAGTTCCGTTATATTGCCATGCCTTGACTAAATTGCCCTTTTGATTAAAATAAGGTTTTAAAACATAAACGAGCATACAAATGATTTTTATACTGATATGATAACTTGATTAACATATCTTGATGTTAAAAATCTGGTCACAAACTGAGTTTTGTTCAAATATCGTAAATTATGTTTTAATATGCCTAAAATGCCCTTTCGGCACAAAGAATGGATTTAAACATAATTTCTTCAACAAAACTCTTTACCTACTGATGTAATATCATAAGTAGGATTATTTTGGATGCCAAGTCAGATTATAAACTAAGTTTACATGCAAGTTCTTGTATTAAGTCCTTCAATGACGATAATGCCCTTACGGAATCTAAATAGGTTCTAATCATAGATTTTATACAAAACCTTTTTATCAACTGATATGTTATATTAAATAACATGTTTTTATCATATAAACCTAATCGTAGTATCAGTATTCGTTAAGCATCGCTTAAATCGTCATTTAGCGACTTTTGCGCCTTTTCGGCGGATAGTATGGTTTAAAACCATATTCAACCATCAAGATTTGTTACCTACTAATTATAAAACTTATTTTAAATATTTTTTACAGTAGGTACATATTCTAAACTCAAAATCCCAATTAAGCTATCAAAATTATGTGTGAAATGACCAAAATGCCCTTACGGTTCATAATTTTGTCCTAAACTATAAACCACACATATGTTTGATATCCTACTGATATAACATCATGGATTATCTGTATTTCCATAATTTTTATGACCATGACATCAATTTAATTGTAAGCTCCTTTTTAAGTCATAAAATGACCAAAACGCCCTTAGAAGGCTTAATTTGATTTTAAAACTTAAACGAGCATACATGTTGATACCCTACTGATATTATAACATGTTTAAAGTATAACTGTATATGGAACTTGTATATTGTAACACCCAGCGTTTTCATACTTTCCATATTTAGAAAGCTTGTGTTGTATTTCTATTTTTGGAAACCTTTGTATCTTGTCATTGTTCTTCATTGTAATCTTTGTAACTCGAGACTTGAATCATAATGAAACGCATTTTATAACATGTTATATTTATTCATATACATTGGTACACTTGATACATTATACTTGAAAACATGACTATACTTTCAAACACATGCCAAACATACTCTATGCAAACTTTATACATGATATTTATACTTAATCGTACTCGTTTTATACTCACGTGGACCTTAGAACTTGTTGCATATGCTTAAAAGTCTTATAATGGCCCAATAATGTGTAATCCACAACAACTAAACAAGGCCCAACCATTAAATCAAAATAAATAAAAACATGTATCTCCTGCTGAGGCCTTGCGGACCGCAAGGATAACCCCTTACGGTCCATAAGGGGATCTGGAGGGCAGAAGTTCAAATCAGCCGCGGGCCTTGCACAAATCCCACCTCCAAACTCCTCCCCAATCACCTTAAACCTCCATTAAACACCCCCAAACTAACCCTAAATCCTTCCCCTATAAATACCAAGCTTCTCCAAGCTTTCTCACACTTTGAACACTCTCTAATCTCACTCAAAACACATCAAAATCTCTTGCAACTTTTGAATCGGGCAGATTCATCATCTCTTACAAAAGTGAGCATAACTTGCTCACTTCTTAACCATTTCACTTGATTCTTCTTTCTAATTACTTGGATAATCCTTAGGTTTGAATCCACGGATTCTCCATGGAGAATCCAGACCTGGAAATGCACCTAAAGGACTCCAAACTTTCTGTTTCTTTCAAAACCTTTCAAAACTTAAGTCTTTTTCAGTCCACTTTGTGTTCTTGAGCTCCTAATCAAAGTTATGATTAGTGACTCTAACCAAAGTTGTTTAGCATGTAAATAGGAGTGTTTTACCACTCTAAACTTTTTGTTTTGAAGAGCTTTAAGCTCACAAGTGTTGTGTTAGGATCTGAGTTTGGATTGATTGTATTGTTTTAACCAAAGTGATAACAAACTGATAAAACATGAAGAACTTTGCAGCGGAAGAATAGTTAAAACTTTATAACACAATCAACGAGAGAATAGTTTTCATCATAACATGTTTTCATTACTCAAAAGATTGAAATCATTACCAAGCAATTACATGAATGAATCACTAAACTCCCCCTCAGACTGAGCTACACACAGAAAATGTACAGGAAAGTGCAAGTGTGAAAAGCTGAATAGAACATACAAACACTGTCTATATATAGTACAATCCTAACCGCTGATCGTCTATGCTGACATCACTTTGACAGTGACATCTAACAATACTAACAAACTCTAACCACTGCCTAAGTTATCCTCTGATAGTGTATATAAGCACTGATGGCAAAACATGGTGATCCTATCCTCTGATAAGTTTGAGCTCTGATGAAGCATTAGCAGATGTTCTTCAAAGGGTGATCAGACCTTTGACTTTCAGCAGACTTTGACTTCTAGCAGATCTTTGACCCATCAGAGGTTTGGTGATACAACAGTCTTTATATCTGTCAGAGCTTTGGCACCAGGCAGTTGTTAGAACTATCAGCGTTTGGTAGCTGGTCTCAAAAGGAGTGAATCTAAACTCTGTTTATTCGGGATCATATAGAGCAATCTGTTTTGGCTTTCTATCATTGTTCTTTTGTGGGGTTCAATCCCAACAATCTCCCCTAGAACAGATGATGCCAAAACTCTTCTTTATTCATGATCTTTATGTCTCATCTGTTTTTTCCTGATTTGTTCTTTGAATTGTGATTCAAAGTTCAAGGAATCTTCATTATCCTATCCCTACACAGTTGTATTTCCAACAGATCTTGAAGGTTAGCTACACACAGGCTTAGTGCATCCTTCCTTGATAAACTCACAACTTTCCCACATGGGTCTTTTTATCAGAGAGCCACTTTAGTAT
The DNA here is from genome assembly GCA_947069175.1 of Scalesia atractyloides. Classification (NCBI taxonomy): domain Eukaryota; kingdom Viridiplantae; phylum Streptophyta; class Magnoliopsida; order Asterales; family Asteraceae; genus Scalesia; species Scalesia atractyloides. The sequence continues at coordinate 72,397,035 of CAMTDV010000019.1, forward strand.
TTTTGAGTTCAATGGGTTTCTTGGGGAGGAGTTATTTGTGATGAGAATTGAGAAGGTGAACTTCTTGAAAGCCTTTGAAAAAGATCTTCAGATTTAGCTAAAGGCTTCAATGGTTCTTTATTCAAGTCAGGCAAAAGTTCCTTTGTGATAGCATGCTTACTTTTGTTAGCATCCCTTTGCTGATCTTGCATATCCATCTGCAGCTGCCTCTTCCTTTGGTTGAGGGATTTAATGGTTGTTTCTAAGACCAGATCTGCACTGAGGTTCTTTACATCTTTCCAATCTGGTGCATTCTGTCTTATTTGAGGGTCTTTCTTCATCCTATCAATTCTATCTGCTTCTTGTTTGAGAGCTTGGATGGATCACTCCTTAAATTTATCTTCCTCAGCTTGATATGGTTTTTCTTTCATGATAAATCTTATGAGGTTTTCTCTTAGCTTCTTTTGAGGATCATCTTTTGGAGATTCTTTTGTCATTTTCTCATTCAGCTCTTTTGCATACTCTTCTAATTTCTTGACTTTGCTTAGCTCATGCTGCTCCAATATTGTTAACTAAGTATTACCTTTCCCTTTGCTTTCTTCTTTTGCTATGTTTTTGGCTTGTCTAGTCTTTAGTTTTAGATAATCCTCAAGGGTTTTGGGATTTCTATAACCAAGAAGAGATGGGAAGGTTCTTTTGGATGGATCAGCTTCTTATAGAATTGTAGCATCTCTCCTTTTACTGCAGCCAACTCTAAGGGATATGATGTTTCCATAGGAATATTTCTTTTTGGATTTTGACCTTTGAGTGACTCAGCAAAACTGATTTGTTGTGATGATAAATGGGTGATAACTGGTTTTGGATTTGTTTGGACAACAAGTGAAGATGATATGTCATCATTTTTCACTGAAGCCATTCTTCTTCTTTTCTAGCATAAACCCGTTTTGGTGCAGAGGCATTTGTACAAACCACTGCTGTCGTAACATCTGTTACTTTGACAGGTGGTTGCTGAGATGAGGAAGGCAATATAATTGAACTATCAGTGGTTTGCCTTTTTGTACCGGCAGTAGTTTTGGGACCAGCAGTGGCACTCTTCATCTCCTTCTCTTTTATCCTGACATGACTTTGATCGATCCTCATTTGTATATCTTCATCATCTGCTTGAATTTTTAGGGTTTCATCACCTCCCTTTTCCTTTTCTTTGGCAGATGTTTCAGCAGAAGTTACTGAGAGATTTTCCTATGAGTCATTTTTCTCCCCCTTTTTGGCCTCATCAACTCTTTCGAAAATAGGTGCAGGGGTAGTGCCAGGAATGAGAATTTTCTTGATCACTTTAAGCTCTTCCTGTGTGTCTTTATACCTTGCCTCAACTTCTTCTTTGAATGTCTGCACTTTTGAATCATATAACTGATTAGCATGCTAAATGTGTTGTTGAAGCAGAGGATACACTTGTGTTGCAATTCTGGTGGCTTGAGCAGAGGATTGAGCAGTGTTTTGAGATTTTGCATAGTGTAACATCTATTGCAGCACATTTTTTATATATCCCGTTGATACCTCAATCTTTGTGACTTTATCCGTCAATTCCTTATGTTTTAGCTCATCTCCTAAGTTAATAGGATCATCTGAGCTCATACCCAAGATGGTAGTTTTATCTAGGGTATCATGAGCATGTGATTTATCACTTGCTTCAACCTTAGATGCCCCTTTTTCTTGGTACTGGGGTCTTCCCACTGCAGCAGAGATTACTGGGTAGCCTCAACAGTGGTTGCCTTCAAAGGAGACTTACATATGAAACTACTATCCAGATGTAAATCAGAGGATTCAACATCTGTAGTAGCTGCTCCAATTGAACTATCAACAAGGATTTCGTGAAATCCAAGTGATGTAGCCTCCTCAACTGTTTGCGTGATAACCATTTGATTTTTATCAGACACAGCCTTTGTGGAAGTTTTGCTCTTAGTGATGTGTTGGTGAGAGTGTATCAAAGGTTTCAAACAGTGATGTGGTGGTTTAGTGATTTGAAATGTGGAGAGTGGTGTGGAAAGCAGGTTTGTCCTGGGAGATGGACATTTTAACATACTCTAAATGAGGGTGATGTTATCAGTTTGGGATCCCTGTGCTTACAACATGTGCCTTTTGTGAGGAATCATGAGGAGTTATGGTTTTGGGTGGAGATCTTTCTACCATCTGCTGTGAGGAAGTAGCAGCAGTGGTTTCATGTGACTTTTGTGTTGTCACTGGATTAACTTCTGGGATCTCATCTTCTAGAAGGTCCTTTTTGATAGGTTTGGTGGGTTTTGAAAATTTCTTTTTGGTCTTTTTGGTGGTTTTTGGTGTGGGTTCCACAGCATTGGTAGTGCTGCTATGGTCACCAAGAGCAATGGGCTCAGCAGCTGGGATCTGAGGAGCAGATGTGGACTCATCTAAATTTTGCTCAGACTCCCCTGCTTGTGTTTTTGAAACTTTTTGACTCTTTATCCATAAGGCGAGTATACGTTTCAGATGATAAGCTATTTATTTGAAAAGGCACACCTTGAACAAGAACATGTGCACTCTCTTTTGGGATTTTCTGTTTTAAATAATAACTTAGAAATCTAGAAAATACCAGAAAAGCATTTTCCTTTTTGTTTTACATATTTTCAAAATTGGTTACCAAATCATTAAATAATACTTGGAAATAATTGTAATCTGATTTAGACAAAATGGCATACCCCAAGTATTGAATTTTCAATGGTATTTCATCAAACCCAGTGGTTTTATTGGAAACACATGTGAGCAGGGTATGAAACAAAAATTTCATAGGAGGTGGGAATTTTCCCTTTTTCATGGTAACTTTTGATAAATCTCATGTATACCCTTTGTTTTTCAAAACAATTTGATACTAACTTTTAGGGAAAGAAGTTTTACCTTCTAGATCGTTCATCTGAAAAACCTCTTAGATGGTTTGTGGGGTTATTGGAACCAAGATCCCTCCCACTTTTGACGTGATTGCCCAAGTTTTTGATTGAGACTTTCAATCGCAGCATTCGCCTAGAAATCTCTAAGGGCATTTTGATAAATTGGTGCATTACAGGTTAACAGAGTCTTGTACTTTGAGGAAGACAATATATCAATGATTTCATGAAATTCTGTATTCTTCTTCATCTTCTCAAGAGTACAGAGGTAATTATGTGGATTTTTGATGTTGAGAGTGTGTTTCGGTGGTTCCTGTGCTGATTTCCCTTTGGGAGCCATGATTATCAGAGAAAATAGTTATGAGAATTTTGAAATGGCACAGTAGAAGTGAAAACTCGGTTTGTGGATGAAATAGGGTTTTATAGGTTTTCAAAAAGTGATGGTGATGTGGCATCTGATGCAACGACTGTCGAATAACATCTGTCCACGTGTAACCTCTGATTGACAATGGAAGACAGTTGTTTGTGTAACCACTGATAGAGTAACTTATCAGTGGTTGTGACTAAACGTTAATACTATCAGAGGTTCCACATCAGTGGATAGATTTTTCTAAACAACGGTGTTTTTGTGCTATCAGAGCTTTGAACAGACTTTAAGGATTTTATTGAAAAATTCAATTTTAACTATTTTTAAGGATGAATTTCTGATTTCTAGAAACATTTATTGCTATTTACACATGGATCACTAGAAAATGTGTTTTTAATCCATGTTTTAGCATTCCAAGCTAGAAATCAAGCTGTCAGATGTGGAAGCATCAAGTGCTTTTGTCAACACATCTGCTAGTTGATCCTTGGTATGGACATGTTGTAAAGAATTCAGACCTTTTTCATAGCAATCCCTCACAAAGTGATGTCTGATGTCAATGTGTTTGATAATAATTTATATAGTTTGCAATGTTAGTTTTGACAGAACCATTTCAAATGTCTTTCTGAGATTTTTCAATAACATAAGATTTTAACCTTTTCCAGTCAAAGCTTCATTTACCTGCTCGTCCTTGTGTACAAACACTTTACAGACTTTGGCAGAGGTTGAATATCTCAGATGGTACAACTATTTTGTATGTAGGGACAGGTTTTCAAGGACACTTGAATCTGATTTGAACTGGTTATCATCCAGAGTCCTCTTGATTCACAATCAGAGGAAGTATCTTCCCTTTCTAAAAATAGGTTCTACTTCAGGCAGGTACTTAAGTTTTGTCTATCAAAAACAAGCAAAACTCAATGTGTATTATCTTCAACAAAAATTCAGAAGAGCAATACAAGACCTGATATAAACATGAAATTTCTACTATAAAATTCGTAGAAAATTTCGTGATACGTGAATCAATTAGATCTGATAGATTTCCAGCAATCCTTTGAAAAATTTATGAATTAAAAGTTCATCTCAGTCACTCATGTGGGACTGATATGGATCCTTTTCATCAAATAACCCCGAAATCAATCATAGACTCGAACACAAACAATAGAACACATGAATCATGATTTTCCACACAATTTCGACTCCTTTTTTCGACAATTAAGAATTAGCACATTATCAACGAGATCAAGCTGATCCTTTTTAAGTCAAATTGACGTTAGATCAATTTGACCGACCAGGCTCTGATACCAATTGTTGGGATCTGAGTTTGGATTGATTGTATTATTTTAACCAAAATGATAACAAACTGATAAAACATGAAGAACTTTGCAGCGGAAGAACAATTAAAACTTTATAACACAATCAACGAGAGAATAGTTTTCATCATAACATGTTTTCATTACTCAAAAGATTGAAATCATTACTAAGCAATTACATGAATGAATCACTAAACTCCCCCTCAGACCGAGCTACACACAGAAAATGTACAGGAAAGTGCAAGTGTGAAAAGCTGAATAGAATAGTACAAACACTATCTATATATAGTACAATCCTAACCGCTGATCGTCTATGCTGACATCACTTTGACAGTGACATCTAACAATACTAACAAACTCTAACCACTGCCTAAGCTATCCTCTGATAGTGTATATAAGCACTGATGGCAAAACACTGTGATCCTATCCTCTGATAAGCTTGAGCTCTGATGAAGCGTTAGCTAGATGTTCTTCAAAGGGTGATCAGACCTTTGACTTTCAGCAGATCTTTGACCCATCTCATAAAGGTTTGGTGATACAACAGTCTTTATATCTGTCAGAGCTTTGGCACAAGGCAGTTGTTAGAACTATCAGCGGTTTGGTAGCTGGTCTTCAAAAGGAGTGAATCTAAACTCTGTTTATTCTGAATCATATAGAGCATACCTGTTTTGGCTTTCTATCATCTGTTCTTTTGTAGGGTTCAATCCAAACATGTTGCCAAGTCAAGAACTTGAGGTTAGTTTTACTACAAGGTTAGCTTGGGCTATCCTACACCTAAGTCCACACAACACTTGATGTTTTTCCCATTCATCCTAAGTAGTTTGCTAGTTGAAAGTAACACAACCCCGTCTACCTTCGACGTGTGTGATGCCGGCTCACTGGGTTGTAGCTTACATGGCTACTTAGTGTATAATAGTGTATGTATCTCATTTTATTATTCTTGTACTTGTTCTTAACCCTCCTTGTTGTCTATGACAACTTTGTAGTGGTGAACTTTTATGAGGTTCCTAAATGGATGGCTATGCCACCTACCTCCTACATGACTTCTATGATATCCATGAATGGACTTATCATATAACTATATTTGTAACAACTCTGTTTTCGTTGTTATCTTTTTCAATTGTTTCTGTCTTATGTATTCCCGAGATTCGAGTATAATAAAGTTTATGTTAATTAATTATGGTGTATTAAGTTATTATCGCATCTAATCGCTTATTAAATCGCATCGCCTATCTCATCGCATCGCAGTCGCAGTTAATTATGTGGTTTTTGTTTATTTATGTGTTATGTGTGTTTGTGGTTATGTTTACACTCGCTATCGCATCGCTCTTGCACTCTTGAATCGCTAAATCGCACTATTATATCAACTATAACGTTTAACGCTTTAATTTAACGCTTAATATAACTATCTAATGCGAACCGAATAACCAAACGAACCCTTAACGCGAAATCGGCAAACGAAACTTGGTCTTCAGGACAAGTTGGCCGAACTTGACTACACAAGTTCGCCCGAACTTGCCTGAGACATAAGGATCCTTGCCTTCCCTCAAGTTCGCTCGAACTTGTACATACTTGTACAAGTTCGGCCGAACTTAGTCATCCATCTATCTTGGAAAAATCTAGCAAGTTCGACCGACTTGGTCTCTACAGCCTTCATTTTTGCTTCTCCTATAAATACCAAGCTCTGTTCACTCATTTGAACTTGCTGCAAGTTCGCTCAGAGCTCTCTCAACCTGAAACCTTCGTGTTCTAAGTAAGAATCAACCCGATTTCGACTACAACAACGTTTATCAATGATCTACAAAGGTTTACAACGATTTTGGCACAAGGCATAGCCTTCGTTTTCATCAAAACCCATTCTTTTATGAAAATCTTCATCTTTTTCTTCAAAACTTCTGTTTTTTTAACTTAGATCTACACAATAGAGTTCGTTTGGTGTTAGCAGAGGCTTCCCAAACACGAGATCTGCAAGATCTCGGCTTGTAAGTTCTAAATCTGAGAAAACTTTTGACAAGTATCGATTTTGACACAAAATACGGACTTTTGAGGATGTTTTGTTCATTTTTGATATGAAACAAAGCACCTATCATTCAAGATCCCAATCTGGAAGCACAAGGACGTTTATGTTGGTTTACACAAGCCGGACTAATCCAAACGAACCCGATTTCGCCCGGATTAGCCCACGCTTTTGTAAAACGGAAAAACAGCTCTAAAAGACCTCTCCGACCTAAGTTTGCTCAGTAGCACAGGGTTGGAGGGACGAACACTCATTTTCCTCAGCAAACGACGCGAAAAGCAAGATTTTGGACCCAAAAACATCAAGTTCGCTCGAGAACCCCAGCTCATGGTCAAGTTCGACCGAACTTGCACCCATATGGGTCAAGTTCGACTGAAACTTTGGTCAATTTTTCCAAAATTTCTTACAAGTTCGCTCGAACTTGTCTAGTTTCTTAGGGAACCAAACAAGTTCGCCTGAACTTGTCTTGTCAGTAAGAATTTCTTACAAGTTCGCCCGAACTTGACAAGTTTCTCAGGAAACTCATCAAGTTCGACCGAACTTGACTCTAAACCCACCAAAACCCAGCAGGTTCGCTCAAACTTGTGTGTTTACACACAAGTTCGCCCGAACTTGGCTACTGCCCAACCAAGACTTAACCGTTTCAGCTTTTCGGAGACTGATGCACTTCCATTCGCGTTTGCAGGCTGATCCGGCGCTCTTCTCGACTCTTCTCAGATCTCTAATCTTACCTAAAACGCACCCACAGTAAGTATACTTGACCCATTTTCGCTTTAACGCACTTTTTGGGTGTGACATACGTTCCTATATTAAAATCACATCACAAATCAAACTGTTTATCACACGGAATAATCTGATTGTGTATGCTCAATACGTGATACTAGAAACATGTGACTAGGACTTGTTTTCGTTAACTTGCCTCCTTAGCTAGTATGGTGACTATAGTGTGGCTTACACCCGACGGGGTCTAGTTAGGATGGACGCGCAAGCCTTCTCAGGTAGTTAGCATGAGAAATGAGCCTATGTTTATGTTAAGTGTTTTGGTGTATCATGATATGTAATTAGATTGTTTCGCAAACGCTTTCTCGACTATGTTAGTATTATTCAAACTCGTATGCTCACCTTTACTTAATTGTATTGACTTATATTTAACGTATGTAACATGTTGAGGATTTATAGCTTGATGCCTTGGACGTTGCATGCGTAGTTTAGTTTGTTTTATTTAGTTTGTTTTAGAACTGTTGTAATAAAATTAGGGGAGATCGAATTGGATTGTGTTTAAGAGATTTTGTTGGTGTGTAATGGTTATTTTGAAGGTTTATGAGTTTGATAGTATGGGATATTAAATGTTGATGTTTATCTTTGAATGGATGTTATGGAAATTCTCTTGATCAATCTGATTCGCCTAGTGCCACTACCCCGATGATTCCGCCATCGGTTGGGGTGTGACAATATTAATCTATATAATACATACTTAAAAAACCGAAACCTTGATAATGACTACATAATCATGTGTTGAGTTAGTAAGTTTAATCACTAAAGAGTATGGTTCCTCGTTTAGATTCTAATAGGTGTTAACAACCTATGAAATCACATAACCCTAATGGGTTCCCATAGTGTCAAAATGAGTGCTAGACCTTAGTGAGTATTTTCGTATACTTTACTTTGTATGCATCATCCCAAAATCCCGAGTCTTCCATAAATCATCCGAATACTCACACCTACGTTTTCCTCTTGTAGGATAACTCGGTGTTCATCCCACAACTTAAACAAACACTTCAACGGATTATTAAGTCGGAACGCTTGCAAAACCATGAGTATGCTCGAACCCCCTTTTACGTTTACCACTGTTGGGGTGTAACATGTTTACATTATCATAAAACAACACAAAACTTATGCTTTATTACTTGCACGAACAATACATTATACATGAACGCTTTGATACGTATGTTATGCTTCTACTAGGACCGAACGTATGTGATACCATAGTCATTAGCTTATTTTAAGCCTCCATTTGACATGTATAGCGCTATAGGAGTAACGCACCGCCCGTAAACGTGTGGTCATGTTGAATTATTTATACTAGTTGCGTAAACAGAGGGTTGACTAGAAATGTCGAATGCCTTGTATTTCTCGTATGTAAACTTATTTGCCATGTGGATTTGTTTAAACTTATGCTTATACGTATGCTATGCTCAAACTTGTATACTCGCCTTTGCTTTTGCATTGAACTCGTATTTAAACATGTTACAGGTTGAGAAGGTTGATGCCATGAAAACGAAGTAGCGATGACGCTAGATACACATTTAGACGTTAGGTTTAATGTCGTTGTATCAATTTTGTTATGTTGTTATTATTCAAACTGTTGTATTGTTGTATTTCTGAAATGATGTCATACTTGACAGTTTTATGAAATGAAATCTGGTTTAATTAATTATTGTCGCTATTAGTATTATGAGCAATGAGCAATCTTTTTCGTCCCGCCCGATGTTTCCGCCATCGGTTGGGGTGTGACAGATTGGTATCAGAGCAATAACTATAGGAAATTAGGTAGAATTGCCATGTTCGACCTAGTCTATAGTTTAAGTGTCCATTTTTAACCATTCCTATATCATGCTTAAAACTTTATTCTTCCTTAATTGCTTCTTCCTTTCTTTTAGTCTTAAACTTACACAACGTCTTTCCTAAGACGTTTACACAATACACTTGAAGACTTAAGACACTCATGATGCAAACGAGGCGATTTGCACCAAGATAGGTCCAATGACTTACAATTTTTGGTGAAATCCCTCATTCCGCGTATTCGATTTTTCAGAAGTTACGCCGTCCAGTTAGGAGTGACATCCACACCTTGATGGAAAACTTCCATTTCATACTCTAGTGAATTGATACCCATGTGCTCTACACCTTCGGATTTGTCTTTAAGTGAACAATTCAAGAAACCATATCATTCTATCATCTTTTCACAGACAGTTCTGATTCATTTTAGCAAATAAAAGCAATTTCTACCTCATTTTCTTATGATTTCGAGTCACATATGTAGTAGGAAGCGGTTCAAAGACAACACCATAGTCATAAGTCATAAGTTACAAGAGTGGTGGTGTTGAGAGATAGTGGAAAAGATTCAAATTTGGTTTCAGAAGGGATAATGGATATATCTATGCACTGCAAGCTTATTATTATCATTGAGTTAAATGTGAAGTTGCATAATGTGTTTTTTAAGCTAAAAAAAGTGATAAACCTTTACGAGTAGTTCAAGTTATATAATTGTTTTGTTTATATCAATTGACTTCTTCGTTCCTTGTTTTCTTTATAAACTTCGGTTAACCTGCCACAACGCTTGGAGACAAATTACTAGTTGTGATTATATAATAGGACATAAATGATGAATTACATGAATTTACGATTTAATAATATATATATATATATATATATATATATATATATATTGTTCGTTATATAATGTAGGTGATTGTATATGTGGGATTCGTTTTCATTTGCTAATGTAGGTATTGATTGTGATTATAGTTATCATTTGGTGTTTGTGATTATGGAATTTGAAAGGAAAATACTTTTGATAAAACACGAGGTTATAATACGAGACTTAGTTTAAACGAAGGGGACGTGTATTGATATGGAAAACAAGGTAAATTATCTTTTTACCGGTCAACGTAATGGTTAACTCCCAGAAAGTTATAAAGTGTAGAAAGTTGTAAATGTTCAAAGGTATCTTAAAGGGATCTAAAGTGTGAATAGAGTCTAACCACATGGTTGTCAATTGATGTTTACTTTTTTTATATTATGTCCTTATGCTACAGTTTAATAAATCCTTTTATTCTATATATCTTGAAAAGGAAAGTTGTGGCTTTCATCCACACCCCAAACATGAAAATTTTCACTTTTAACCTATAGTTTTATAATTTACATTTTTGATCATAGACTTTTCTTTATTTGACTTCTTACTAATTACAATGATTTTTAGCCCATACTTTGTTAATTTACATTTTGACCCATATGTAAATTAACTTTTTTAAGTTTGAATTTCTTCATCACCCCTTTAAGTTTTAAACTTCACGTTTTTAATCATTGCAATATTACTTCATTTTTGCCGTCTGCACCCCCTCAAGTTTTTAACGTCGTATCTTTACAAGCATTGATACCCCCTCAAGTTTTAAGTTTTGCATTTTTCCTCTTGCGCTATTTCCCCTTAAGTTTTAAATTTTGTATTTTTTCCCCTTACACTATTAGTTCCACCACCCTCTCAAGTTCTAAACTTTGCGTTTTTACTCCTTGCACTGTTACTTTATTTTTACACCTCTTCAACTTTGAAAATTTCATATAGTTAGCGGTTATATAACGCGTTATCTAACGTTGGAATATTTAATTCTATGTTCGCAATGTACTCACACCGCTACCCGCTACATGCGCGAGTCTAGTTGCTAGAGTTTGTTAAAATTTTGACTCCCTATTAAATTTTGGATCCTTCCTTTTGAAAGAGCCGCCCATGTTTGTATATTATTTAAATTAATAGATAACTTTATCAAATGGGATGTGTTTTTCTTGTATCTTTAGATTTGATTAATCTAGCATCTATTTCATCTTTACGCCTGTTTACATTTCTATTGGAGTCTAGGTAAGTTAATCTAAAGATAAAAACACCATCATCAAAGTTCAACTTTTGACTTTATTTTAGAACAAAAAGTATATTACCATCTTACAAATAGTTTATTTTCACATAAAGTAACTTTTTAACAATTTAAAGAACCTAAGTTGTATAAAGTCAGAATGTTAAATAGGCTATGCTCACTAGTCAAACTCTGGAGGATCCTGAAAATTAGTCACGCACTTGAATTACACAACACTATAATGAAAATTGCGTTAAACACGTGAACTTGATACATCACGGGCTGACACGGATACAACATGTAAAACCCAAAATTTTGTTTTATTTTGTTTCCAAAAGCATAATCTAAAATTACAAATTTCTAATAAGTTATAACATAAGAGGTTTAATACATTTATAACTTATGAATGTTGAGTTTCATATTAAATTATAAGAGTTAATTACTGTTTTGCTCCTGTGGTTTAGTCAGTTTAACCATTTCAACCCAAAAATGAATCTTTTAACATATCAGATCCCGATGTTGCATTTTATAACGGTTTTGGCTCCTAACACTAACTTTGTTACTTTTTTGCAGTTAAGTGTAAGGGTAATTAAGTCATTATATATTTTAGGGTTGTTTTTTATGATTACAAAGTTCTTTTAATATTTAAGAGATTATTAATGTAATTACTCAAGCTTTTTTTGAACGACCAACGAATCCTCCAAATGGGCTACTGGAGAAATTCATCACATCGGGATACACTCGCCTCCGAACCGGGGAAAACCCTCACCTAAGACCCAAGCACGTGAACACTCGCCCGAAGGCACGACAGTGCAGTGAGGTAAAACCCGAGTTCAAGGATCGAACTAGCGATCTCCACTAACTCGCCTAGTCTCTCATCATCACCAGGTGCCGCAGAAAATAATGAGGAGAGCAAGAATCTAACTTGAGTCCCTTAAAACATCAAGTCTCTCCATTACCACTCCACCACCACCTCATTGGCAATTTTATTATTTCATTATTTCACGATTATTATTTAACAAAATGCGTTTAAAATATACAAATAAATATGTATTTTCATTAACCGTTTGTTTTTATAAAAGTCGTTTTAAAAAATAATTTGTTTTTTACATTTTGTTTAAACCATCTATCATTTTAAAATTGTTCCTTTTTAAACCATTTGTTTTTTTAAAATCGTTCTTTTTAAAGTCGTTTGTCTTTTAAAGTTTTCTAAACACATCATTTTATACCATTATTTTTAAACTCATTTATTTTTTAAACATTTTTCAAACAACTCATATTTTTAAGTTGTTCATTTTTTAAATTTTACAAAACCGCGTGTATAAAAAAACAAAAGAAATGTAAGATTTGAAAAAAACAAAAGAAACATTCTAATAAAAACTTTGCAAAAGATGTTCTTTTTCAAAAATAAATTTAGAATGGTTTATTTTTTTCAAATCTTCCATTTTTTAGACCGTTTGTTTATTCCAAATTTGTTATTTTTAACCTTTTGTTTATTAATTTCGTGCATTTTTTAGTACCTTACACCTGTTAACTTATTTTTTAAAGGTTTTTTTATAAACGTCCTTGTTTTTAATCTTCGGTTTTTAAACCACTCGTTCGTTCAAAATCAATCATTTTTAAATTTCTTCGATTTTTGAAATCGTTCATTTTCGTAAAGTTCTTTTCCCTGACAACTATAAGTAAACTGAATACAAAGTTTAACAATGAACGATATCAAAAACGATTATAAAGGGAACGGTTTAAAAAGAAACACTTTCAAAAATTAACGACTTAAAAAAAGCGAATTGTTTAAAAAAGTTTTAAAAAGTTATTTTAAAAAGAATGGTATAAAATGAATCGTTTAAAATACTTTAAAAAACAAACAACTTTAAAGAACGATTTTAATAAACAAGCGGTATAAAAATGAATAATTTTAAAAACGATAGACGGTTTAGAAAAAGAGGTTAAAAACAAATGATATTAGAAAAGATGTTTATAAAAAAACAAATGCTTAATGAAAATACATATTTACTTGTATATATAAAACATCTTTTGTTAAATAATAATGGTGCAAATAGCGAAATAATAAAAAAAAGTTGATTAATTTGCATTATTAATCTCTTGAATATTAAAAGAACTTTGTAATTATCAAAAAACAGCCCTAAGGTACATAATTACCTAATTATCCTTACACTTAACTCCAAAATAGTGCCAATGATCTCTAGATCAAGTGGTGCAAGACTTGCATTACTCTTGGGAGATACAAGTTCAACTCTCACTTGTGCAAAGTGAAGGCATTGGTGGACAATGATAGGAGACTCAGGGAAACCTGGGTTGGATCCTTGAGCCAAACGGGTTTTACCGGTAATTTCATCGTCGTGCCTACGGACGGGTGGGTTACCGGGTTTTCCCGGAATTGGTGGTGGACCGGGTTACTCTCGGAGTACTCCGTTTGGTCCAGTGCGTGTCCCCGAGAGTGCTCGGGATTAATTATGTTGGTCCGTTCAAAAAAAACTGCAAAAAATAACAAAGTTAGTATCAGTGGCCAAAATCGTTATAAAATGCAACAGAGGGGTTTGATATGTTAAAAAGATTTTTTTTTAACTGAAAGGATTAAACTATCTAAATCATAGGGACCAAACAGTAATTTACCCTAAATTATAACATAAGGATATCAATCTATAAACTATTAAGTAATTAATATATATTCATTAAAACATAAATAACATGTATAATGTATTGTGTGGAAAATTTTCTAAATTTGTGTTTAATTTTTTACAAAAAATAATCATATGATTTTTTTTCCAGTTAACAAACTGTTTTGGGCAACTAGAAACTTCCACGCCATAAGCACTATTGCATAGGCGTAACAAATTTCAATCTTGACACAATAAAGTTCCATCTAGACATCAGATTCATTCCCACGCTAGATTCACATGAAGACCATGATTTAACATGAGAGCGCCAACTTAGTGGTTGGTGGTGACTATGGCTGAGTAACATTAATATCATGTGCCATGTATGGATCAATTGGTACGCCAATTTCAAAAAGGTGGTGAAAAATCTGGTACGAGAACGCTTCTATGGAACCGGATGGATGTTGCAACAAAATGCATCAACCTAGGATTGAAAAAAAATTAATGATCCATGCAATTTGGTAAAAATTATCGGTTAAGATGATCACATATATTTTTGGTTTCCCTTAAGATTGTGTGTAACGACTAACGCTCATGGATGTGGCATTGGTGGCTGGCATTAAACACCGGTATGGTGGTGGCGTTAGAGGGCGTGAAAGGAAGGAGAGTTAGGCAGTTCATAAGCGTGAAGGATGTTTTCGTTTTTAAATGTTATTCTAATTGGTAGTGAGTTGTGAAAACTTGAGAGAGCTCATGTCTAGATGAAAATGATGTGGTTGACACTTTATAACGTGATAGTAATAACATATTAAACCATTACACACATAGCCTTAAAAAAACTATAACTAACAATATCAATATTTAAAACAAGATAAAAAATACAATTCAAAACCCTAATGGGTTAGTTAGGTTGTAAAGAAATTATATACATAGATGGGAATATGAGATCACTTTAGGAGTTTTGAGTTGGTAGGACCTCTTTATAATCTCATCCTACCACTATATATAATGTTTAGAACGACTAAGAGTAAAATAAAGAAAACCATGGGTGCCTATGAAAGCACTGCAAGGTCAAATGGAACGAAGGAGGAGGAGGAGGATGAGGCGATGATGATGTTCATAGCATCAGCTATGTTCGGCGCTGTGGCTATTTGGGGCGCTGCTAAAATGGTCGACAACACAGACACCCAAGAAAGAAACCGTCATGTGATGCAACAGTCGTTGGTTAACTCTAGTTTCATAAGACCAGAGGGGTTAAACCAACGTAGCATATGGTCTCCTCCTCCTCTAGGTCGCTTCAAAATGAACACAGATGGCGCATGCCGTCCCACACCCGTAGGAATAATGCTTTCAAAAGATCGTGTCGTCCAACGGGGACCAAGTGGGTATGGAGGAATCCTTCGAGATCATAATGGCAAATGGGTTCGAGGTTTTATAGGGTTCATCGGTGTGGCTGATTGTCTTACATCTGAGCTTCATGGTATTCTTAAAGGGTTAAGAGTTTTTAGATGAATATGACCTCAAAGGAGCCATTCTTGAAACCGACAGTCAGGCTGCATACGAGTGGGTCACTCGACATGGCGTTATCCGTGGCAAAAGTGAAATCATCTATGCATGCTGGTCTACCATCAAGGAGTGCTGGAAACTCATTCACGAGAATGACATAGTTATCAGCCTTGTTCCAGGAAAAAAAGCCAACCAGTGTGCCGATAAGCTCGCCGATATGGCCATTGAAGCCAAATATAAGTATTTGGAAATCAAATATCCACCTCCTGGTTTAAAGTATCTTGTTGAAAAAGATGCTCATTTGTTAATGGTTTAAGGATCCGATCACCCATGGTTCTTGGTTTCTCCTCCATCTATATATTCTGGTTAATAATAATACCTCTTAAGGACAGGTTTATGAATATGTTTGCTAGTTCTAAAGATGGGTTATGATCATTATGGCACCCTTCGTATGTTTAATAAATCTACTACTTGTTTCCTCTTTGAATATGATTAATCATTCATCTAATTCATCTTTTAGGCCTGTTTATTTTTCTACGTTGATTTGGAATCCAAAGGTAGCACTATCCCTAAAGTTTAACTTTCACTATAATTTTATAACAAAAAGTATGCTAGCTGTTTTCAGTGACTTTCACTGTAAGTGTTCATAAAATAATCTCTTGCTTTCGTTATGTATTAAAACCAGTGTTGTAAAAATCGCGACTAGGCGACGATTAGTCGGCGATTAATCGCTAGTCGTCCAGTTACTGGGTAATTTTTCTTAAATCGGTCCATTAACCGACTAGGCACGACTAGGTCCGACTAGGCCAACCAAAAATCGACGATTCCAGCAAAAAAACTGTATATTCCGGCCAAAACCTCTAAATTTCAGTCAGTTGCCAACCAAATCATATGAATTCCAACAATTAATCATGTATACTTAAATAAATGAGTTTAGTAAGATTTAATGTAACATCCGTCGAAAAACGGGTTTCCAAAACCCGCTTCGTTTATTAATCGAATATTCAGTTATAATTTTCGTTGCGTATATATTGTTCATTTTAATTTTAAACAATACATAATTAATAAACATTTTAGAATTTAAAAACTATAATTAATAAATAATAAAAAATAAGTGAAGAAAAAATGAAATGAAGCTGCCGGGTTTCGAACCCGGGTCGCCCACAAACACAAGCACACACTACACCACTCCGCCACACAATTCTTTTATGACAAATACAGAAACAAATAACAATTAAAGTAAACCCAAAAGTCAAACTGATGATCAGCGCGCCCAATCCGCAGTCGCCGGAAAAAACCGACGATTTCGCAAATCACGACCGTTTTATTGACTGAAACGCGTGAACTAAATTCGACATCGGTTATAACCGATGTCTAACCCCAAATTCCAGGCGTAACCACCGGAAAAGTTTTGACCGCAAATCAAGACCAAAACTCGGACTCAATTCATCCTGATCTTCCCTATAAATACCCACCCAAACCTCTAGTAACCTTTTCGCTAAAAATCGCACAATCTCTCGAAGCTTTAGCTCGTCGCCGGAGATATTCTGCATTCGCCGGACTTTCACCGGAAAACCGAGACTTACTTCAAATCGGTAAAATTCTCGACTCTTTTGTTTGCAATCCATTATTAGGCAAGTATTAACATAAATCGTTCAACCAGAATCTGTCTCAGACAACGTTGCCGGGAATTCCTGCACTCACCAGAAAATCGCTGGAAATTCCGAAGTCTCGCTGTGAATCGGTACACTCATCTAAACCCCCTGATATCCCTTGTTTAGTAACTTAATTTCACAACTCTTTGATCAAAACTGTTAATTGATTCACTCAGATGGAAGTCGCCAATCAGAGCCGACGACTCTTGCCGGAAATCTGAGAAAAGCATTCTGTTCGGTACATTTTACTCCGTAACCCTCTTTATCCATTTCATTCCAATCAATTATATGTTCGATGATCGATTTAAACAAGAACAGTCGGACATCATTGTTGTGTGTCTTTGTAAACGAAGAAGACGAAGTCGAACATGTGTATAATTTTAATTAAAACTGAATATTTAACCGGGTTAGACACACAGTCCAGCGTTGGACTATGTGCAACATAACACGCACGTCACTGGTTCGAATCGTACACGTTACCGAATTTCAGAATTAAAACCAACATTTTTACATCTGAATCATATCAGGTCACCGAATGTTAATAAGTATAATTTAATCCATAAGTTAAACAGATATGACACACAGCCCAACTGGTTGGGCTGTGCGCACTCGAACCGAAGGACCCGAGTTCGACTCCGGGTCCCTGCAACCGGTTCGGCCATATAAATTGTTTTCAATAAAAACCCAAATAAATTAAAAGTTAATTAGTGTATAAATATAATTAAAACAGAAAATATTTCGGGTTAGACACGTAGCTCAGTTGGTAGAGCTGCGTGCACGTATACGAGAGGTCCCGAGTTCGAACCTCACTCAGCGCATATAATTAACACAATCCGAACCGGTCAACGGTCAACTGTCAACGGTCAGAGTCAAGAAGTCAACATTTTTTATTTATTTTTTTTATTTATTTAATCAGAAAATTATTTAAAGATACTTAAAATAATATTTTTAAAGTTAGAAAATGTCTTTAAACTCACAAAAATAAATCTAAAAATCCTATTAAGATTATGAATTAAAAGTATTAGTCTCAACAAAATCCATTTATTTACCGAACCATTTCGTTATTATTTTAGGTTAGTTTTCCCCGTCGATCAAATCCCAAAACTCGTGCGCATCCAACGTCATCAAAGAACGCACCCAATGTGAGTGAATCTCTACTAATTCCTCGTTTTAATCACATTTTGGGTGTATCATGTGTCGTTTAAATCCTTATTATATATAAACACTTGTGCATCCATCATATCCGTGATCAAATGTGTATCAATTATGTATCAATTGTTGTGTGAATTATGTTTAGATTGAAGTTATCATTTTCAGTACATGCATTTCATTGGGCCCATCAGCTCCTCGTGGGATACGGGTTAAGTATCAGGTGCCTCATTCGATCGGCTCCGTTTGATTGAGCCTTGATCTCACATACATCATCATTCATGTCACTCGATCGGCTCCGTTTGATTGAGCCTTGATCTCATATACATCATCATTCATATCATTTACTCATCCAATGTGGTTTGTGTTTATGTTATATATATATGTTTGCTCACATGTGATTATTGCACAAATTTTCAATATTAAATACAACAAGAAATTAATAACAATGTTTTCTCAAGGTTCACTCGCCAACTTTTGTTGACCCAAAATATCCCCGTTTTACACATGATACAGGTGATCCAGTCGAGGCAAGAAACACATAGGAAGGCCTAGAAGAATAAATCAGTTTAAGCTTTGGATTGTTTTACTTAGTTTCATTTCCTTGTAATTGTATGGATTTGATTTGAATATTTAAGTTGTAATTTGAATTTAATAAATATGAAACATTTTAGTAAACATCATGAGCTTTGGTGATAACCCAATTATGCCCCGACTCTTATTCCGTTGCGGGTCGGGGTGTGACAGATTGGTATCAGAGCCATGACTATAGGGATATAGGATAGGTTATTAGACCCTTAGAGCCTATACTATAGTTGATTAAAATTTTAAATTGTTTATGCGTTACATACAAAATTCATGATGTTTATATGCTTTATGTTTATTGTTACGCTTAATATTATGCAAGCATGTTCATAAGTACATATTATTATACAATGCTCATCATGAATCATATCCTCATAACATATCATATCCATGAGAGCACACACCTCACAATTCCCATGATGTTTTGCAACGATTTTTATATTTTTCAAATCACATCAAAGTGAGTTCTCATGACGGGCATGTAGTAACTGGAAGGGTACGAGTACCGATAGTCGGAACATCCTGTCTAGGCTTGGCATTCATATAAATCCAAAATAAAGGACCAGTTAGCCTACCTGGGGACTAACGATGAGAGTACGAAGGACCTAGTAGGCCAAAGCATGCTATACCAAACGTCGTGTGAGCTAACCCCACTTTGAGTTGTCATTGTGTCTACACCTGGACACCCTCCTACCATACATCTCGCAATCATATTTCATTGTTTTCATTCGGGTGATGCGAGCGTTAATCCGCCAACACCAATGTGAATCCTACTAAGCCAATAGTCATGGGGGCCCACATGACTATACAGGCGATGGTATGGGGACATTGGAGGCCCAAACATGAGCAAACCCAAGACATCCTATGGATGTAGTTGCATTATTGATAGTTATGTTATTTTTATTCTTTTAACGACACATGACACCTAAAAACTTCTTAAACTCACAATCTTCCTATGTATGTTCCTGTAGATGTCGGCTAGGCAACTACGTGGAGGTAGAAAGTCAGGAAGATCCAATGAACGCTTGGCCACTCAAATTGCTAAACATATGGCCGCGGTACTTCCTGACATCGTGATTCAAGTTCAACAAGCTCTCACCGTAAATCCTATCAACCCTCCCAATCAAGAAGACCAGAGCGTCGCCAACCCTCACTCCAAAAAGTGCTCCTACAAACACTTCAAATCTTGCGATCCCCCAAAGTATGAAGGGACCGAAGGTGTTACTGCCCTCCTCCACTGGTTTGAAGAAATGGAAAACACCTTCCTCAATTGCGATTGTCCCGAGGATCGCAAGGTACGTTATACATCAGGGAGACTGTTTGGAGTAGCCCTTACCTGGTGGAACACAGAAAAGGGTAAGCGAGGAGTCGAGGATGCCATGGCCTTATCATGGGAAGAGTTAAGGGAACTCATGACAAGGCGCTTCTGTCCAAGAAGCAAAATCAAAAAGTTGGAAGATGAATTCCACTCGTTGAAACAAAAGGAAGGAGATCACACTTCCTACAACAAAAGATTTCTCGAACTGAACCAAATGATCCCAAATCTGTTCACCCCCGTGTACCGCTTGGTTGAACACTACATTCGAGGCCTCCCCTCGAAAATTCAAGACTCGGTTCTAAGCACTTCGCCTGCAACATGAAGCCGCAATGGAACTAGCTACCGAACTTACCGAGAATCGCATCCGAAACGGCAAATTCAAGGATGAGAAAAAGAAAGCCCCCATTGAGGCCCAAACTCCGAACCATTCCGTCTCCTCTTCGAAATTTGCTGGTAAGAGGAAACGAAACAGCAGAAATTTTGCCGTCACACACACAAACCCACCTATCACTGCCGCACCAATTACCCAAATTGCTCCCTCAGCTGCACCCTTTAAAAAGCCCTACACCGGCCCATACCCAAAATGCAACCGTTGTCAATACCATCACCTCCCCGAAACTCCTTGCCAACATTGCACCAGCTGTGGCCGTGCAGGTCACACCATTCAAACTTGTCGCACACTTCAGCGAATGAACCTCAATCAACCCTCAACCCAAACCCATCATCAGATAGTGGGTCAAGCCCAACAACCCTTACTTCTACTACCTGCACAACATATAGCCCAATCCTACTACCAACCCAACTACCCCATGATGCAACCCATGCAAGCATGTTACAACTGTGGAGACCCAAACCACTTCAGGAACACATTTCCACGCTTGGTGAACATCATCCATGCCCAAGCTCAAGCAAATCCGGTGAACCAAGCTAACCAAGCTCCTCCACCTGCTAGAGGAAGAGCTTTCAACATCAATGCCAACCAAGCTAGGGCTGACAACAATGTGGTAAACGGTACGTTTCTCATCAATGGTAGTTATGCATCCATATTATTCGATACTGGCGCGGATAAGAGTTTTGTGTCTTTAGAATTTGAACCTATCCTCAACCAAACTCGGGATAATCTCATGGAATCTCTAACGGTGGAAGTTGCTGACGGAAAGCCCGTTTCATTAAATTCTATTATTCGAGATTGTACCCTCACTCTAAACGATCACGATTTTCCAGTTGACCTCATTCCTATGAAGTTGGGAAGTTTCGATATTATAACCGGCATGGACTGGCTCAGCCAGCATCACGCTGAAGTAGTATGCCGCGAAAAGTTCATTCGCATTCCTCTTGCAGACGGTCAGACCATACGTATCTTTGGAGAAACCCCTTCGAAAGGACTCAAATTAATGTCCTGCCTTCAAGCCCTAAAATATCTCCGCAAGACCTATGTCGCATTCCTAACTCACGTCGTCAAAAAGGGAAACAAGGAGAAGAAACTCGAAGATATCCCAGTTGTGAAAGAATTCCCACAAGTCTTTCCCGACGACATTTCAGGACTCCCTCCTGTGAGAGAAGTCGAATTCCGCATCGATCTTGTACCTGGCGCTACACCAGTCGCAAAATCTCCTTATAGGTTAGCTCCATCCGAAATGCAAGAGCTGGCCAGTCAACTGCAAGAGCTGACTGACAAAGTATTCATACGTCCTAGCTCCTCGCCTTGGGGTGCACCTGTTCTTTTTGTGAAGAAGAAAGATGGAACGTTTCGCATGTGCATTGATTATAGAGAACTCAACAAGCTAACGGTTAAAAATCGCTATCCACTACCTTGCATCGAGGATCTCCTAGACCAACTTCAAGGCGCCACCTGCTTTTCAAAAATCGACCTTCGTTCTGGCTATCATCAACTCAGAGTACATGAAGAAGACGTCCCAAAGACCGCCTTCCGGACTCCTTATGGTCATTACGAATTCATGGTCATGCCATTCGGTTTAACCAACGCCCCAGCTGTCTTCATGGATCTAATGAATAGGGTATGCAAACCCTACCTCGACCGCTTTGTCATAGTCTTCATCGACGACATCCTCATCTACTCCAAGTCTAAATCCGATCATGAACGACACCTTCGACTCATCCTTACACTCTTAAGGACTGAAAAGCTCTACGCTAAGTTCTCTAAATGCGAATTCTGGTTAAGAGAAGTACAATTCCTTGGACATGTCGTTAATGACAAGGGAATACATGTCGATCCTTTGAAAATCAAGGCAGTACAGGAATGGCAAGCGCCACGTACCCCTACTGAAGTAAGGTCATTTCTTGGTTTGGCTGGTTACTATCGCCGCTTCATTGCCAACTTTTCCCGTATTGCTGTACCACTCACGGCCTTGACTCATAAAGGAAAACCCTTCATATGGAGACCTAAGCAAGAAGAGGCCTTCCAAACTATAAAGCAAAAACTTTGTGACGCACCTATCCTCACACTTCCTGAAGGTTGCGATGACTTTGTAGTATATTGCGACGCATCAGGGCAAGGGCTAGGCTGTGTATTAATGCAAAGAGGAAAAGTGATAGCCTATGCTTCTAGGCAACTCAAAGTTCATGAGAAGAATAACACCACTCACGACCTGGAACTTGTAGCCGTTGTGTTCGCTCTCAAGATATGGAGACATTACCTCTACGGTACCAAGTGTGAAATAAACACTGACCACAAAAGTCTTCAACATATCTTCAATCAAAAGGAGTTGAATATGAGGAAACGAAGATGGGTCGAACTTCTTAACGACTACGACTGTGAAATTCGGTATCATCCTGGAAAGGCAAATGTGGTGGCTGATGCACTCAGTCGAAAAGGTTATGCGAACTCCATTCATCTTCTATGTTCGCAAATCATAACCGACATCAAAGATCGAATCCGAGCAGCTCAACATGTTTCTGTAACAGAAAACGACGTCCGAGATGAGCTGTCATGTGGAGCAGAACTCAAAATCGAAACCAAATCTGACGGTATTCTATACTATCTAAATCGCATATGGATTCCCGATCGCGATAACCTTCGTGATTTCCTTATGAATGACGCGCACAAAACACGGTACTCTGTACACCCAGGAGCCGACAAGATGTATCAAGACCTACGATACACCTACTGGTGGCCGGGCATGAAAAAGGATATCGTTGTTTTTGTTTCCAAGTGCCTTACCTGTTCCAAAGTAAAAGCTGAACATCAAAGACCTTCAGGACTTCTAACCCAACCTGAAATACCTGTATGCAAGTGGGAAAACATAACCATGGACTTCATTACCGGGTTACCTCGCACCTCCAGTGGGTATGACACCATATGGGTAATCATTGATCGTCTTACAAAATCAGCTCACTTCATTCCGATTCGCGAGGACTTCAAGAACGAGAAGTTAGCTCGTATCTACATCAGCGAGATCGTAAGCCGTCATGGTGTACCTTTAAGCATCATTTCAGACCGTGATGGGCGGTTCACTTCACGAACATGGCGAGCCGTACAAACCGCCTTGGGTACACGATTAGACCTCAGTACCGCTTTTCATCCTCAAACTGATGGACAATCTGAACGCACCATCCAAACTCTTGAAGACATGCTTCGAGCATGTGTCATAGACTTCAAAGGGAATTGGGACGCTCGTCTACCATTAGTTGAATTTTCGTACAACAATAGCTACCATTCAAGTATCGGCATGGCTCCTTTCGAAGCTTTATATGGTCGTAAGTGCCGATCTCCAGTATGTTGGCACGAAATTGGGGAATCACAAATCACTAGTCCAGAATTAATTCAAGAAACAACCGATAAGGTCATTCAAATTCGAAACAATCTTCTAGCGGCTCAAAGTCGTCAAAAGAGTTATGCAGACAAACGACGAAAGCCCTTGGAGTTTGACATTGGGGATCAAGTACTTTTAAAAGTATCACCGTGGAAGGGAGTGATTCGTTTTGGCCAGAAGGGCAAGCTAGCACCACGCTACATAGGACCTTTCAAGATACTCGAAAGAGTAGGTCCTGTAGCATACAAGCTTGACCTACCAGAAGAGCTCAACAGAATTCATCCCACATTCCACGTATCAAACTTGAAGAAGTGCCTCGCTGATGAAAACCTCCATATTCCTCTAGAAGATATTCAGATCGATGAATCTATGCACTTCATTGAAAGACCAGTAGAAATCATGGACTTCGGAGAAAAGCGTTTAAGACGGAGTCGTATTCCAATTGTCAGGGTACGTTGGGAGTCGAAACGAGGACCTGAGTCTACTCGGGAACGTGAAGACTCAATCCGCGAGAAATACCCACATCTTTTTCCTGTTACCACTACTACTTAAATTTTGGGACGAAATTTCTAAAAGTATGGGATACTGTAACATCCGTCGAAAAACGGGTTTCCAAAACCCACTTCGTTTATTAATCGAATATTCAGTTATAATTTTCGTTGCGTATATATTGTTCATTTTAATTTTAAACAATACATAATTAATAAACATTTTAGAATTTAAAAACTATAATTAATAAATAATAAAAAATAAGTGAAGAAAAAATGAAATGAAGCTGTCGGGTTTCGAACCCGGGTCGCCCACAAACACAAGCACACACTACACCACTCCGCCACACAATTCTTTTATGACAAATACAGAAACAAATAACAATTAAAGTAAACCCAAAAGTCAAACTGATGATCAGCGCGCCCAATCCGCAGTCGCCGGAAAAAACCGACGATTTCGCAAATCACGACCGTTTTATTTGACTGAAACGCGTGAACTAAATTCGACATCGGTTATAACTGATGTCTAACCCCAAATTCCAGTCGTAACCGCCGGAAAATTTTTGACCGCGAATCAAGACCAAAACTCGGACTCAATTCATCCTGATCTTTCCTATAAATACCCACCCAAACATCTGGTAACCTTTTCGCTCAAAATCGCACAATCTCTCGAAGCTTTAGCTCGTCGCCGGAGATATTCTGCATTCGCCGGACTTTCACCAGAAAACCGAGACTAACTTCAAATCGGTAAAATTCTCGACTCTTTTGTTTGCAATCCATTATTAGGCAAGTATTAACATAAATCGTTCAACCAGAATCTGTCTCAGACAACGTTGCCGGGAATTCCTGCACTCACCGGAAAATCGCTGGAAATTCCGAAGTCTCGCTGTGAATCGGTACAGTCATCTAAACCTCCTGATATCCCTTGTTTAGTAACTTAATTTCACAACTCTTTGATCAAAACTGTTAATTGATTCACTCAGACGGAAGTCGCCAATCAGAGCCGACGACTCTTGCCGGAAATCTGAGAAAAGCATTCTGTTCGGTACATTTTACTCCGTAACCCTCTTTATCCATTTCATTCCAATCAATTATATGTTCGATGATCGATTTAAACAAGAACAGTCGGACATCATTGTTGTGTGTCTTTGTAAACGAAGAAGACGAAGTCGAACATGTGTATAAGTTTAATTAAAACTGAATATTTAACCGGGTTAAGACACACAGTCCAGCGGTGGACTGTGTGCAACATAACACGCACGTCACGGGTTCGAATCGTACACGTTACCGAATTTCAAAATTAAAACCAACATTTTTACAACTGAATCGGATCAGGTCACCGAATGTTAATAAGTATAATTTAATCCATAAGTTAAACAGATATGACACACAGCCCAACTGGTTGGGCTGTGCGCACTCGAACCGAAGGACTCGAGTTCGACTCCGGGTCCCTGCAACCGGTTCGGCCATATAAATTGTTTTCAATAAAAACCCAAATAAATTAAAAGTTAATTAGTGTATAAATATAATTAAAACAGAGAATATTTCGGGTTAGACACGTAGCTCAGTTGGTAGAGCTGCGTGCACGTATACGAGAGGTCCCGAGTTCGAACCTCACTCAGCGCATATAATTAACACAATCCGACCGGTCAACAGTCAACTGTCAACGGTCAGAGTCAAGAAGTCAACATTTTTATTTTTTTTTTATTTATTTAATCAGAAAATTATTTAAAAATACTTAAAATAATATTTTTAAAGTTAGAAAATGTCTTTAAACTCACAAAAATAAATCTAAAAATCCTATTAAGATTATGAATTAAAAGTATTAGTCTCAAATAAAATCCATTTATTTACCGAATCATTTCGTTATTATTTTAGGTTAGTTTTCCCCGTCGATCAAATCCCAAAACTCGTGCGCATCCAACGTCATCAAAGAACGCACCCAATGTGAGTGAATCTCTACTAATTCCTCGTTTTAATCACATTTTGGGGTGTATCATGTGTCGTTTAAATCCTTATTATATTTAAACACTTGTGCATCCATCATATCCGTGATCAAATGTGTATCAATTATGTATCAATTGTTGTTTGAATTATGTTTAGATTGAAGTTATCATTTTCAGTACATGCATTTCATTAGGCCCATCAGCTCCCCGTGGGATACGGGTTGAGTATCAGGTGCCTCATTCGATCGTCTCCGTTTGATTGAGCCTTGATCTCACATACATCATCATTCATGTCACTCGATCGGCTCCGTTTGATTGAGCATTGATCTCATATACATCATCATTCATATCATTTACTCATCCAATGTGGTTTGTGTTTATGTTATATATATATGTTTGCTCACATGTGATTATTGCACAAATTTTCAATATTAAATACAACAAGAAATTAATAACAATGTTTTCTCAAGGTTCACTCGCCAAGTTTTGTTGACCCAAAATATCCCCCGTTTTACACATGATACAGGTGATCCAGTTGAGGCAAGAAACACATAGGAAGGCCTAGAAGAATAAATCAGTTTAAGCTTTGGATTGTTTTACTTAATTTCATTTCCTTGTAATTGTATGGATTTGATTTGAATATTTAAGTTGTAATTTGAATTTAATAAATATGAAACATTTTAGTAAAAATCATGAGCTTTGGTGATAACCCAATTACGCCCCGACTCTTATTCCGCTGCGGGTCGGAGTGTGACATTTAAAACCTAGCTACTTAAAATATTTACCTATATATTTATACATAAAACTGAAAATTACATATAAAAAACCCGATCCGATTAATCCTGATTAATCCCGAGTAGTCGCTAGTCCCCACTTCACCGGCCGACTAGCGACTAGCGAGTTCTTCAACCTTGATTAAAACTACATGTTATGCTTCATATTGATATAAAATAATAAATTTCTAACAATTTTTTTAATCACCTTACAACGAACAAAGTTGTTAACTTTATTAGCTTTATTTAAGGTAAAAATAGTTAAAAGTTAACATTTAAAAAAATGTATAAGTATTAATTAATGAACACTAACATGTAAGATAAGTATCGCTAGGGGGTCCTGGGGCACCCATCGAATGGCCTTCGAGTAGGTGCTACCCGTGCGGGGTACACCGCACCGGTCCGATGGGTAGCACCGGGCGGCAGGTCGCTTCGGTTTGATGAGCCCTTCATTTGAATTTTTTTAGAAAGTATAAAAGTGTAGAGAGTATTAACATAGAGAGTAGAAAAGAGCATGGTAAAAGGTCTAAAAAATGTGATAGAGAGTTAAAAATTAACTTTTTTTTAAATGTTAACAGCTATAATAGGCGTTGGGCAATAGCTCAGTTCATTCCAACACACGAACACACGAGCTCCACAACATAGACAAACTGCTCAACCCAAGTACATGTGACACTTGTGGTGGTGTATCCGGGGTACTCGCACTGGCTGAGCCGCATTCGAGTGATTGGATTCACCTGACACCAATGAATTTCGTGTATCACATGTAAATAGAAAAATTTCTAGTGACGCTATAGTTTTTTTTTTACTATTGACATCATTGGTTTTGTAAAAAAAATTGACCCTTTGGCATGAGAAAACTTTATAAAAAATTTTAACAAAGAAAACAATTATATAAACGTTTTGCTTAATAAAAAAAGTTATAGTTTAAAAGTTAAGCCCAATTAGATGATTCAATTAAATATATAGTGAACTGTATATTAAAAAAATAAGTTATAGTTTAAATCTATTTAATTTTTTAAGTGTTTAACTCAATAATTTAAAGGCTAAATTAATGAAAAAAAGACCGCTAAGAAATACAATTGTTTAACACTTTAACCTATTTTTTATTTATTAAAGAAAAAAAAAAGACAACTAAGAACAGAACTGAACTCTGAAGAGTCATAATCGACTTTGTGAACCCCTACGAAGCATCTATAAAATGTATTTTTTTAAATGACATTTTTTTATGTATTTTTTAAGAAAGTTGTACTTTATTATGTGATTTAACCTGAACAGACCTAGAAAACTTGGCTCTGAGTTATTACAAAAAATAATAACATTATAGGGAAAAAAATGACTCAGTCACTCTAGTTTATCATAAAAGAGGGTTTTATATGGTATTAACAGCCGCAAACACTATATATATATATATATATATATATATATACCCAAAAGGGACCGGGGAAGTACAATAAAAAACCGATCAGAATGCAGAAAAAATTACAACAGACTTGAGACATCAAACAACACCCATTTATCCTAGTCGGGCGTTGGCAGCTTTGACCGATTGCTAATCCATACAAAGGCGTGTTCTTTTATAGTCTCTATCATTCTCCTAACCGGTATGAACCTCCCCTCAAAAACCTTTGCATTTCTCGCTGCCCAAATACTCCAGACTAGCAATATAAACGATCTTTTTCTATTGCTGTGAACCCGGAGGCAGCCAAAATACTCCAAACTGTAGCAAGAGCTGCAGTACAAAAGATCTTTTTTCCATCGTTGTGAACCCGGAGGCATAATCTCTTTAGATATAATCATCATATTTTGGAATTTGGAATATTAATTATTTTTTAAGTTAAATTTCATTCAAACAGCCCCAAAAGCAGGGGCACACCCGACACACATACATCAAGACAAACTAAGCAAACTAAAATTTACACAAATCCGACCATGTCACGGACTTATGTTTAGACCTATGGTGGAACTAAAAGAAACTCAAACTCTTTATCTCGTCCATAATAAACTCTACCTTAGCGTCTTTGTTTTCAAACCTTTTCTCGTTTCTCACTTTCCACATACACCAAATC
This sequence comes from Scalesia atractyloides, assembly GCA_947069175.1. Classification (NCBI taxonomy): domain Eukaryota; kingdom Viridiplantae; phylum Streptophyta; class Magnoliopsida; order Asterales; family Asteraceae; genus Scalesia; species Scalesia atractyloides. The sequence continues at coordinate 72,426,104 of CAMTDV010000019.1, forward strand.
GCCATAATTATGATTCCATGAAGAGCCTTCTTAGCAATCTCCCCCAACCCACTTGACTCATGTTGCAGAAGATCTTTGACAACAAAAGCGAAGATGTTTGGAATACCGCACCAACTGCCTATCCTTGCCAAACCAAACAAGAAACCCCGCAACCTGTAAACAGATGCTCATCCGTTTCGTCAGACGACTTGCAAAAACCCACAAGTTGTATCCCCAATCGTTACGTTTCTCTTGCTAAGTGCCACCACCGTAGGAATGCGTTCCAAATCAGCCCTCCAAACCATGATATTACACTTTTCGGAACCCAATTACATCATTTAGAAATAAAAGATTGCTCGCATCAATTTCCCTGGACTGCAACCTTTTTATAAACTTGATTGAAAACCTCCCCTCCTTGTCACCCATCCGCACCCAGCTATCAAAACCCCTTGAGAATCGAACCGAATCAATCATTGCCTCTAACCTGAGCCACTATGTCGCCTCCTCGGGGAGCCAAAAATGTGTTTCCAGTTCCACACCCACCTTTGCCCTTGCAAATCTGACCTCCAAGCATCCTTAACCAGCCGGGTTTTTTTATTCACTTCCAACGAAAAAAGGGCTGGGAAAACATACATTAGCGATTCGTTGCAAAGTCACGAATCTATCCAAAAGCGAAATATCGTCCCTGTTTCGAACCACACCTTTTATAAAATTGTTACCGATACCCCAGCCACCTTCATCTTAGAAACCCACCTCACAATATTAAGCCAACCCCCGTCAGTTGTTTGTTGTGCGGAATCAGGTCCCAACCTCTCTTCTTAGTATGAAAGGCATCAATGGAGACGAGCTTCCACCTTCCACCCCGAAAGGCGCGATTCAAACAAATCAAAAATCATCCACCAGTTGTTAAAACTATTCATGTAGGCCCCCACCAAAAAACCCAAATAAGGAAACGGGAACGAACCCGCCTTGCATCCCAGTACTCCCGCCTTCCTACACACGTCATCTGCTCCAACCCCGCCTCGAACAAACTAGATTTGTCAATGTTTATATCTAACCCCGAGCACACAAAAAAACCCTTAATATTCTGGAAACATTAAGAATATTTGACTCCGTCCAATCGCCAATAATTGACACAACGTCCGCGTATAACAGATGCGATATTGTCGGACCATCGTTTGGAGCCCGAAACCCCTCAAAAACCCCCGGCTTACACGCCTTATCCATCATGCAAGACAATCCTTCCATAACTATAAGAAAAAGAAACGGGGACAGTGGATCCCCTGACGAATGCCTTTTGAGCACTGGAACTCAAAAGTAGGCGCTTCTTGATGACAGGAGCCCGTAAATCCAATTATGCCATTTAAGTGGAAATCCCATTTGATTTGCACATTAATCAGAAACTTCCGTTTACATTATCATACACCTTTTCAAAATCAATCTTCATGAACACGTTGCTCCTTTCTTCTTCTTAACCCAAAAAGAGAATCTCATTGACGATTAACAGCCATCTAAAATTGACCATTCCGGCAAAAAAGCTTATTGCGTGTCTGAATCACCGACCGTATCACCTTTTTAATTCTATTTACTAGGACCTTCGAAATCGCTTTGCTGATGAATCCTATGAGATTTATAGGCCTATAATCCCCTGAATCCACCGGGTCTTTGAATTTAGGGATTAGCGAAATAAAAGACGAGCTACATCCCCGATTGATTTTTCCTTTCACGAAAAACTGCCTAAAAATATCCAAAAAATTATTGTTGCAGAATGATCTAGAATCGCTTAACAGATCTAAAATTAAAACCATCGAGCCCTGGCCCAGTCATCCCGACACTCAAAAATAACGTTTTTAATTTCATCTAAAGAAAAAACACTTGTGATCATGGCCGCATCATACTCCGAGAGGTGTTTAATGTTGTCGCAGACCAAAACTGGTATTTCGCCATTTTCTTTTCTAAAACACTCTTTGCAGAAAGAATGGGTGATTAGACATGGTTTCGACACCCATCTCTCGTTTTGGTTCAGCCCCAGAATCATATTTTTAACCTTTCTTTTGTTTACCTAACCATGAAAAAATGAAGAATTATCGTCTCCAAACATTGCCTACTTACTTCGAGAACGTTGAAGAATGTCTTTTATTTTGAAGTTTTCAATCTCCAGCAGTTTCTTTTTACATTCAGCCTATGTCCATTCTTCATCCTCCGAAAAATCTCTGCATTCCAACACTCCATCAAGCTGCTCAAGCTTCTCCCTAACGAGACCCTCAATCTCCCCCCTTTTTTTAGTCAAGTCCTCTCTCCAACTTTTTGGACGACTTCTAAAAAGTTTGAACTTCTCCATAAGCTTAACATCCGGAGTCCCATCAGAAACAAAAACTTCATTCGCTTTTAAAATAACCTTTGATTTGTGTTACTTAGAATAAAATTTCTTACGATCAGTGCTCTAGAAGAAAACAACTATGTCTACCCGTAAGGCTATAACAAAACATCGACGACTGACATGAGCGGAGTGTGTATGATTTTTAGATATATTTTAAGTATCTTTCACTAGTTTATTCAAGCTTTAAATTTATAAAACATGATACAACACTATCACTCTCTAGAACACGCTAGGGCAAGTGCACCCATCGTTGGCTTAGTATAGTGATGGTAAGATACCAAGGTCGTCCAAGGACACACGAGCTTTTAATACCGGAATATCATCGACGTCTAATCTAATCAACTTTTTAGAAAATGTTTTTAATATAAGTAAACTAAAGAAGTAAATAAAAGAAACAAATAGACAAGATAGAATCACTTGGTTCCGACTTATCATTTATGTATCCTTTGATGATTTCTGCACTTTGGGTTTTTTAAGAGATTATCTTGATTATAGTAGCATGTCCCTCTTTTGGAGGCAACGCTGCCCTCGGCCATATTGGTATGAGTCAGCAGAGATACAGTCCCGCAAGCCGATTTAAAGTTTTAACAGTAGTTTATTTATAAGGGATTCAAGTCGTTCTTACTTCCCTCGATTTGATGCTATCTACCTCAAAGGAAGTCATAATAAGCTTGAATCAAGTCCTCGCAGGATCTATATACTGAACGAGGCAAGAACTTTACCCATACCACCCTTCTAACCCCTTCCGGACAGTTAACGCCCTTTATATAGACCGTAAAGACACGAATGAGTGAATCAACAAAACATGAAGGAATGATAGGATAAAATTCACTTTCAATATAAAAAACTAGTTATTAATTCATTAATACATACCCAATTAAAAGGTTAACCAAAGCTTGGAAATCAAAAGTAATACATAAATAACTTGTCTTCACCAAGTGATGTAAGAGATTAGCCAAGCATGACTTTTGTTTGACAAAAATTCTTACGGTCAATCTTGGATCCCGAGACTACTACACACACTCTAAGGATGGATGATGGATGAATGTGGTGGATGAGGTATTGTGGTGGTAGAGTGGTGGCAGGATTGAGAGAAGTGGTTTGCCAAAGGATGAGTTGGAATGAAACCAAGCACCCCTATTTATTGCAAAAGCAGAAGCTTCACACAGCCCCATGTCTTCCCTCTTCTTTATCTCAATTTAATGCTCTTGTCAGATTAGATGCTTACACAGCCCCGTGTGTCAACGGCACGGCCCCGTGGGCATTGTACTTGCTGTGCTATCCAAGATTTTGTGTATCTAAGAGTTGACCACAGCTCGTGTCCAAGAGACATGGCCTCAGGTCTCTTATCTGCTTCTGTTTGTCTTTTTATTTCTAGAATCTTGAAGGGAGCACGGCCCCATGCCGAGCGGGCACGACCCCGCGTGTGACAACCCGCAATTTTTTGTTACTACTTTAACCTAACCACAGTTAACTTAGACGTACATTCACGGCACTGCATTTAACCAGGGTTAGTAAAATGAGTCTACGTTGGTAATTCAGGGAATTACCGGAACACATACATGTTAATTCTTGAGCATGGCGACTAACACGAATAATAATTATGAACGGACAGTTTATACGAAACTTATGTGTTGCATGGAAAATACGTGAACTACATGCTTTAAATGTAAATTACTTGATATTATGTGCTCCTTGGTGAAAGTTATATAGTAGGGGGTGTTTAGAATATTTGTGAAACTCTAATAGAAACTCCTACGACCCTAATTTCTTTCCTCATAACCTCAAATCCATTCATACGGCAGTTTCCATCACCTCTCAAATCATTTTCTCCAATCATTCCTCTAACCTTTTGGTACACCAAGTTCTCCAATCTTCGATCTTCCAATCTTCCTAGAGTAATCTCTACGTTAATCTAAGGTAAGTATTTATGCTATATGTTGTGATTCTTGTTCCTTTGATTTAATGCAAACCCTAGTCCTCCAAACAATGGTTTTGAGTAGTTGATCATTCTGATTGTATGTGTAATGGTTGTGACTGATTGTGTTACTATTTGCCTAAGATTAGGATACGATTGGCATGCCAGAACTGTTGAACTATTATTTTGATTCATTGTTGATTAGGGTTTTGAAACATAAAACTGTAACTGCTATTGAAAAATTGTGATGTTTGATTGTTCTTGTGTAACTATGCGTAATTGATTCAACTCCCATTGTTCCGAGTTTACATGAGTATATGTTCCCGAGTTTAACATCCCACATACTGGTCCGAATTTGCTAATGTATATGATATGTGTCCGGGTTTGATATGAGTAGGAGGGGATTCCGAGTTTGATAACTTATACGTTCCGAGTTTATAACATGCTTATGTTGTCTGAGTTTCTAGATGATGTTATAGAGGGATCCGAGTTTAGCAATGACATGATCCGAGTTTGATATGATTCATAGAATCCGAGTTTATTGGTCTTGCATGAGTCCAACTTTTATCCTCCACACATGAGTCCAAGTTTTATCCTCCACACATGAGTCCAAGTTTAATGATTTTTTTTGTTGGGTCCGAGTTTATCAAGGAATATTTGGTCCGAGTTTTGTTTGTAAACATGAAGTCCGAGTTTTTGTTTTTAAACCTAAGGTCTGGGTTTTGTTAATGAATGGTAGGTCTGAATTTGCTAGAGTATAGAATTGTCAGGGTTTAAAACTCTATCATTTGTAAGGGTTTAAAACTCTATCTTTTGTAAGGGTTTAAAACTCTATCCTTTGTAAGGGTTTATGTTTTGTAAGGTTTTAAAACTCTATCTTTTGTAAGGGTTTAAAACTCTATCTTTTGGTAAGGGTTTACAAGTAAGGGTTTAAAAACCCTATGGATTTAATAGTGTGATTCTGAGTTGTAAATAATACTTGTGTTCTAAATTCGTTTAACCCGAATTTACTTATGTGATTGTTGTGCTATCTGAGCTTATGTGAATGCATCCGAGTTAACATGTCGTAGAAATTCAACTGGGTGCTACTGTGTGTATGTTCAGTCTTGTATGATGAAATCTGTAAACAATAATCACAAAGGACCCTGTTGTTTGGTCACTTAGGGTATTGCAAACACTCTACTTGAATGCATACTTATACGTTATTGTACGATAGGTTGCGTGTAACGGACCAAACATTTTATTAACGCATAGAAGCGCGTTAACTATAACCGCAAACAAAGGTGAGTTCACTGGTCTTTTACAAGTATGCGTCTAGTGGGGACAAACAAACAAACTAATATCTCTGGAGGGATACTTTGCAAACTTTATCCCTGGATGGGATGACTACTATTCCTTGGAGGAATACTTTGTATATCTGTTTTGTTTAATTTCGATGTTAGTTAATAAACTCGAACTCTATCACGGAAAGTCCCTACTTACATACCAAACTAGTTGCCTGGAGGGCAACGGGGTATTAGTTGATAGCGCTATTAGGCTTGACAAACCTCACACCGTGCCTTGGAGGACGGGCGTGAACTAATGACCTTAACACGTTGATCAATGATGATAGACATTAATGAGGGCACCAAAAACAGAACAGTCAATCGGTACAGAGTTTATTAATCGTAACATGTCTTTAAACTAAACACAAACTGGTTTTCGTTAAACAAAACTGTGAACTCGACCGGCTTAATCGCTGATACACTTTTTCTGCATGCTTGCAGTTTGTTAGATGATTCATGCATGTAACTTGCAGTCTGGGGAGCTTGAAGTGTCATGGGGCGTACTACTCGATTGCAAACGTTATTACCTTACGTTTTAAAACATTTTGTTTACAATTGTTTAAATTGCTTCCGCTGAACATGTACTATGATGAAACGTTTAATTTGGAAATCACTATTCATGTTGGACATGATGTTTTGTTTTATATTATTTACTATTAAATTCGACATGATTAGTGGCTGGATCCTGGTACGTCACACGCCTCGCGGTAGAACTCCGCGGTGGAAATTTGGGGGTGTGACACCACGCTTGACTTCTGATTCGTTGTTTTTTGGTCTTGAGATGAAGCTCGGAGGGTTGGTATAGTGTATCATCCTCCCTTCTTCTGTACTTATGCTGGTTTTTGTCAACAATTTGTTTCTTTTGTATATTTAAACTCTTTTAATCCTGAAAATCGAAAGTATACAAAGAAACGTACTTTTTCCAACATTAGTACTAAAATTGGTTGTTTTTATACCGTAGTTAATAATATTTATATGTTGCATTTGGCACATATCAACGGCATCAGCTTTACTATTGGTTGCACTACGTCATATTTTGACCCAAAAATCAAATTTTCAAATATCAATACCCCACACAAAAACACCTTAACGTGGTTATAACCCATTTGTTAGAGACGATTTGCTTTTTAGAGAGAATATCTTAGTTGCTAATCTAGCGATAGCCCATTAGGCAATTTGAGTACTTTAGAATATTTAGTGTAAAGAATAGTAGAAGTGATATTTACCGTTAAAAGAACATAAGCACCTTTTAACTCCATCACCAACCATTGTTCGCCACTCCTAACATCAAATAGAAGTCCATCAAACTTTCAATCGCAAGAAAATAAATTCTTAGGTACACACTAGATACAAACATGGCATAACACTACCTGATTTGTAGGAATATGGGATATCTTTAGGCGTTTTGAGTAAATTTAACAAACCATGGGTGCCTCTGAAAGCATATCAAGGTCAAATGAGGAGGATGAGGATCGCCAGGCAGAACATAAGCTCCGGTTGAAGTTCCACGAGAGCTGGGATTGCGAAGGTCCTAGCAAAAGTTGAGGCGTTTTAAAAATGCTTTTGGACAACACATGCATCCAAGAAAGAGTACCCGGGGGGAAAGCCTATACAAAATGAATACTGTTGGTGGATGTAGTCTCATATATAGAGATCAGGGACCATGTTAATACTGAGGAATCCTTCAAGATCATCATTTTGAATGGGTCCAAGGGCTTAAAGGTTCATCAGTAAGACTATACTCTTGCATCTGACCTTTTATATTTTCAATTATCACTCTATATCATAGATGGATACATGCATGGAAATCTAAGAAACCACGGGTGCTCTGAAAACACTTCAAGGTGAAATTGAACTGAGGAGGAGCCTTAACGTCTGGTGGAAGTTCCATGGGAGCTGGGGCCATATATAGCAACAATTGCGACATGAATATTAGTTGTCATGTGATGAAACTTTCTTTGGTTCATTCACCCCGTATGCTTTACATACTTTCGTAGACCGGAATATTCAAAAGTTAAATTTTCTTTTATCAAACTAACTATCGGTCAACATGGTCTTTTTTATGTTTTTCCTTTGTTTTTTTGTGACCAACATTTAAAAATCGAATCTATAACTAACAAAGTACACAGAGGGATGAGTTAAAACAAAAGGCGGTAAAAATTAATCAAGGAACAAAACATTTCCTAACACTAAGGGTGGACGGTGTCATATCAATTTTCCCCATGTGACACGTCAGCACCACATCGGTTTTTTTCATTTTTTTCCTCAGATTGCGCGATGTCGTCCTAGATTTCCCTAGTTTTCCCAAATCCAAATTATTTGTATTTAATTTAAACTTTAAAACAATTTATATATTTAAATGTTTAAAGATAATAATAATAATAATAATAATAATAATAATAATAATAATAATAATAATAATAACAAAAGAAAAAAGCAAACACACACAAATGAAATACATACACACACATAACCTGAAAACCAAAAGAAAAAAAACAAAAAAACAAACACTTCTCACCGATAATCAGTGAGAAGTCTCCATTCACCAGGGCAAAAAAGACACCAAGTCTTGGGGTGGTGTTCCCGGGAGGGGTCGGTCTTCATCGGCCCTTCCCAGACCCCACGCTATCCACCCTAAGAAGAGACAAATCAAAATTCCATTACGGTATCGTAGCAAATCTATCATGACACTTAGGTACCAATTGAAGCAACCTTCACTTATGTTTCAGTGCCACAAGTTTACGGGAAGGGAGGTGATTGATTCACTGATGATTTCGTTCAATCATCCCCCAATTCTTCACATCAGCCAATCATCTCATGCTAAATAATTCTTTTATCTTTTTAATTTTATAACAAATTAGTTGTCTGCTGAGTGGGAAAAAATATTGAGACCCCTATTTAAATTGACGGACTTGATATATGGTGATTTGACAATGTGAAAGACTTTTGAGATGGATGATAATAAAAGTATTGATAGGCCCCATTTATAGGTCGTTCTTTTTTTTCTTTTCTTTTTATGTGGATTAAAATCTGGAATAATAAGTTCATGGGATGTAACCTTGTACAGGGAGATCAAGGACCAGGTTGATACGGGGGAATACTTCTCGATAATGATGGTAAGTGGGTCAAAGGGTTTAGAGGATATGTTGGTGAGACTTATACTCTTACATCTGAGCTTATTTCGATCCTAAAAGGGCTCCAAGGAGCCATTCTTTATAACGACAATGAACAGGCTTGCGAGTTTGTCAAAGGAATGGGCGAATACAACGGTAGAAGTGTAATCATCCGTAAGTTCTGGCACATCATCATCAAGTGCAGGAATCTAGCTAAAAATAATGGAATAGAACTCAAGCATATTGAGTGAGAATACAATCAGTATGCTAATAAGCTGGCAAAAATGGCCATCGCGAATAAACAAGAGTACGAGGAAATCGAAGAACTTCCTAATGAGCTAAGGTTGATTTAATGAGTGGATCCTACTCGCGGATCTTGGCTAAATTTCGTGCATCTATCTATGTATGTTGATTTAGTAATAACTTCATCTAAGGAGAAGTCCATCTGGCTATATGTTTGAAAGATCTCAAGATGGATTATTGTAGTACTCTTTGTATGTTTATCTTGTATCTGTTTCATCTTTGAATGTATTTCATCTTTTAGGACGGTTTTTGTTTCTACTTTCAATAATAATCTTTTGGAGTAATTTTTAAGACAAAGTAGAAATAAAAGTGGTCTAAAGCATTTCCTTGTGGTTTCATAGTTGTACTAAATGGTAGCTATTAGCTAGTATCAAACAAGCTAGGCATAATCACTTTAGATATAATTATCATATATTTGGTCCATTTGGAATAATATATTGTAATCTTTTGTGTTAGGTAGAATAAATATCGTACGATGTAAGACCCTTAGTTTATTTATACGATTTCATATAGGTTTCAATTAGAATTGTGTAATTGCGATTACACATACATGTGAAAAATGCGGGTTTGTTAAAACATTTAAGAATTTAAATCATTTCAACATCATATTTATAAGTTCGCCGTTTAAAATGCGACGAAACATAGTGCGGAACCATGTATCTTGATCGTGTTCGATTCTTCGTTGAGCTTAATCGACATCCGATACTTTTAGGCAACCTACATTTCATAAAACATGCAATGCTTTTAGTTAAAACATGTTTATAAAATGTATAAATAAGTCCATATGTTAAAACGAACAAGCAAACAACATAAACACAAGAAAATATATATTTTTTCTTTGTTTCTTTTGTTTTTTTTTTTTCAGAACATTCACCCGGCCGTGTCAAATGTTCACCCGGCCGTGTCAGCTCTGCACGTTTACTTTTCTCTCAATTTACATCCAAACTCATTCCTATCACTTGGGGTTCGTTTCTTAACATGTCTAAGTTGTAATCCATTACCCGGATCCAAAATTCATATAGTTTACGCTCCCGTTACCCGGTTTGCGAATTACTTGATTTTGACCCGTTTGACGTTTAAGCACCTAAGCTCAAATCATCCATAACTTTTTAGTGGAATTATTTTCAACGATTATGCCCATTACCCGGACTTAATAACTTCGTGTTCCACGCTCCCATTATCTGGTTTGTGAAAACACGTTTACATTCACCGGTTTATTCTGTAACTTTCTAACACATAAACCAACATTTAACCACTTGCTTTATTTTGACCCATTTAGAGGTTTCTAGCATATAAGCATAAATTTCACTCGTCATTACTCACATTTTATCTCTACATTAAGATATCTATTTGCCTTCTATCACCATTGTATTCGTGATGGATTTACTTTGGTAACCTAACTGTTCCGAAGTCTACCCTTCGATTAGTCAATTTTACGAAAAAGGCCCATTTTTGGCGTTTGACCCAAAAAGGATTATGCAAATAACTTTTACGTTTATCAAAGACTTACTTGGTAATAATACTCGTTTCTAAACAACCTTTTAAGATCGTTTGCTCAGTTTATTGATCAAGGGCGTTTTGGTCAATTTTAGCCCCTCATTTTACGACGAAGGACTTTCACTAGATATTTGACCAAAATCGCATGTTTAAGCTATAATCTTATTTATGCGTACCTGGCTCGGATCAAAGTATTGACCCATTTTAATACCTCATCATATAAGTTGTTAGTTAATAACAACGGCATCTCACGCGCTATTCGTTTCTGTCAGCATAAAACTCAATAACATTAATCACTAATGTCAATTGGTGATTTCATCAACTTTTGACCCGTTTATTCCATTTGACCATTTATTCATCATAAGATGGTATTTGTTTACCATCCCATTCATGTACCCATTCCGGTTTACACCGTATTATCATATTACTAAAAATCATCTCTTATTTGTTTTGTCTTATCATGTTTTACGCCTTATAGCGTCTTTTTCAAAAACAATTATTGTTCCGTTAGCTCTTGGCCAATTACCATATTGCCCTTTTTACTCATTATGGTTTACCCCATAATATGTCTTTTCTCAAAACTCATTGTTTATTCGGTCTATTCAAGACCGAATTGCCGTTTTACCCCTTTTTACTTATTCCGACCGTAATATTTCGCGTCGAATCACCATAATTAATTTACGGTTATATCAAAATCATAACAGCTTCAACGAGTAAATGATCTAATAGAAAAGTGTAATCTTTACTTACCTTGTATCCGATTATGAACTTTTTCCGCGTGCTTGATCTGTTTGACCCGCTTCTTTCCCAAGCCTCCACCTAGCTTGTCAAGCGTCAAACTATTATCATAATTCGTAAGACGGTTAGATTAGTCATCCTTACTTGCGACTATTCCATATTACGGATTTTATGTCGAAACTACTATTCGACTTCATCATTGGTTAGTTTGACTTTCAAAAGTCAACTACCTTTGATCATATGATATCCACAATTTGGTTTAAATCAACATCATGTTTAGAACCCGTACTATTTCATATCACATGAAATTAGTCAAATTAGCCAATTACGTGTTTCTTTTATAATTTCAACATATCAACATTCGTTTAGGCATTTTAATAAACACCTTGTGGGCATGATTTTTATACATCATCTAGCTAGTTCATATTTAACTTTTAACCAAGTTTTCAATCATCAAACTTCAAGTCTTTATGGCTAGCATTCATAAACAATATCAAGACTTGTATCATAACATCAATTCTACACTATCTCAACATTGAAATTCAGTGTTCACCACATAGTTACAACACCCACTTAACACATGCACGGGTGATTATCAATTTCATAATTTTCATCACTAAATCACCAAACTTTCGACTAGGGTTTGCACCTAGACATGGATTTAACATAACATCATTCATACATTCAACATTCAAGAATGAATTTCACTTATGAGTGTTCATCAAGAATTGAAGATGTAGCCAAAAGATGAAATTCGACATACCTTGTGATCCCTTCACTTGGGTGATCACTAAATTCAGCTTGGTTTATGTTAATTCTTGATCTTTGCCGTGAATTTTGACTGATTTGTATGAATTAGGGCTAGCTTGAAAGAGCCCCTGTTGGCTCCTGTGATTCTCATGACCAGAACAACATATAAGTGTGTGTTTTGGTGTTTTTGATTTTTATTTATTAAACCATTTCTCTCTTTTACCCTTTTCATCCCTCAACTTTTGTAGAGTTATAAAAGGATTATTAACCAAGTTTCATTGGTATTTTAACAACACTTAACTAACTAGGTTGATATTCCTAGCTACTTAGTGGTTTCGGGAAAGTTATAACCTTTGTTATATTTTAAGTCCCGTTAACTCGGGACTCTTATAAACTTTGCTTTCTCAAAGCATTTATTCTCCTTTTAATTAATATTAAGATTATTTGTTTAAATCCTAATATTCACCAGGTAAATTTTACCACTAAGGGTATTTTACCCGTCTTTTTAATATCAATGTGGTTTAATTACCAAACGCGTTTTCGGTGTGTTACATACGATCAATGTTCTAGATGAAAACAACTATGTCTAATTGTCTATCGTAAGGCTAATTATATTATGAAACGTCGATGTCGTCAGCTTTACTATTGGTTGCACTACGTCATATTTTGACCCTAACATCAAATTTTCAAAACTAGTGTTCTATATCTTTTTATTTCTAATTTTCTATGCATATTAATACCCTCACAAAAGCACCTTAGATGGGGATACTTCAGTAAATAAAGGCATGAGGTATTTACTTTTATTAGAGACGATCTCATTTGTCAATGTGAGATAGGCCGGTACACAAAGAAAGTAATTTATAGGTTGTTTGGTAGCCTCTTAATTAAGAAGTTATCTCTGAATCAGTGAGCATTAAGTGTGTTTATGAGTGAAATTAGAGTCCTTACTTTGTAATTCGCTTAACATTGCTTAACACTATTAGCTTAGGTCGTGATTTTTCGTATTTTTTATTTTCAAGTATATATAGAAATTTCGGATACACTTTTGGCAATTTTGAATGTATGGGGGACCTCTAATAATATCATTCTACATTTCTACTGGTATATATCATGGGTGGGTACATGAGTAAAATTTAACAAACCATGGGTGCAACTGAAAGCACTTCAAGGTCAAATGGAACCGGGGAGGAAGAGAAGCCTTAGGCAGAAAATAATAGCTCCGGTGGAACTTTCATCGGAGCTGTCATAGCAACAGCTGCGGCAGGAGCACCTGTTGCTTGGGCGTTTTAAAAATGCTTTCTGACAACACAGACACCCAAGAAAGAGTACTCGAGGGGGAAAAGCCTATGTGGTCTCGTCCCCCTCGAGGTCGCTACAAAATGAACATAGATGGCGGATGTAGTCGATTATTGGGAGATCGGGGACCAGGTTATTACGGAGGAATCCTTCGCGATCATCATGGCGAGCAGTGGCGGACCTAGAAATTTTTTCGTGGGGGTGCGGAATATTTTTAAAGATTTTAGGCCCGTATGTATATAAAAAAAATTTGGTTCATATCGGGTCGTGCCATGTATAACAAAAGAACATCAAGCTAAAATTTATATAATCATCAAAAACATGTGAAACGTCGTTACAAAATATCTAAAATGTCACCCTACGAGTTTTCAATTTATGAAATGTTTTGAAAATATCTAGAGCTACTTTTCCTAAGCAAGTCTTTCTCTATATAACATATACAACTAATTTTCAACATTAAACACTTAAACAATTATCACTAAACTTCATAATTTTCAACTTTAAAATCAAGCCCTAGTTTTAATTGTTGATTCCTTTTGGGGTAAGATCAAATAAAAAGTTGATTTTCCAAATCAATGGTTAAATAAAATATAGGAAAAAAGATGAGAGTAAGGGTATTATAGGAAAAATCATATTTATTCACTTTCTCTCTCCACATGTAAGGCACATACATATTCCACCCCTACTTTTTAAACGTTCATAACTTTTTATACGACATTATTTTTTCATAAAAATTCACCATAAAATCGAGCGTCTTTTTATCTTTAATTTGAGTACCAATAAGATGATGACTAAAAAACCAATAAAATGTATTGTATTTCTATGTTGTATAACATTTTTGTGCTAGATTTTTTTACAACATTTTTGTGCTATATTTTTTATGTTGAATTTTTTTGTCTTACTTTTTTTTCTGAATTTTTTGTGCTAGATTTTTTTGTGTTGAATTTTTTATTGCTATATTTTTTGTATTATATTTTTTTGTGATATATTTTTTACTAGATTTTTTGTATTATATTTTTTGTACTGAATTTTTTGTGCTAATTTTTTTACTAGATTTTTTTTGTTGTATTTTTTAGAAAACAAAAGGGGTGCAACATGTCATTTTCACACTCCTATTTATAAGGATCAAAATGTTTTAGTACCAAAATGTTCTTCATTCCTACTTCTAAGGAGTGCCACATGTCATCATCACAATACTTCTTAGGCTACTTAGTCAAAATCCACTTTTTTGGTGGATCCTTCTCCGATTCCTTCTAACTAACCATTTAAACACACCAAACTTAAACAAAAACAACAAAACAACTACAATTTCAAATTTTTTTAACAATTTTATTTTTCTTCTAAAAATCAAAATAAAAACAAGAAAAAAACAAAATAATTGAACCATACGCAAAAAAGACTGATGAAGATGTTGTTTTCGTGAGTTTGGTGGCCGGAATTGCGATGGTTGGGCTATTATATTTTAGATCAAATTAGATTATTAGATTGGGTTGGACACCCCTAGGTTATGGTGTGTTTATTAAAGGTTAAGAAAAAGTTAATTGGGTTAAGTGAAAATTAATTAATTAAGTGGAAAGTTAGTTAGGCTGTATTTAAAAAAATCATTGTTTACATAATTTTTTTATAAATTAATAAGATTTTTTTCCTAAGGGAGGTGGTCGAAAATTTCCAAGGGGTGTCGACGAAAATTTTCAAGGGGTGCGGACGGGATTTTAGCACTAAATTTTTTTAAGGGGTGCGCCCGCCCACTTTGAGATATATGTGGGTACGCCTCTGATGGCGAGTGGGTCCGAGGGTTTAGAGGCTAAATCAGTGAGACTGATACTCTTGCATCTGAGCTTCATGGGAATCTTAAAGGGTTAAAGCTTTTAGATAAGCATAATCTCAAACAAGCCATTCTTGAAACGGACAGTCAAGCTGCTCTCCAGTTTGTCACTGGACAGGATGAATACCGTCGTAAAAGCGGATTCGTCCATGCATCCTGCTCCATTCGTAAAAGCGGATCCGTCCATGCATCCTGCTCCATGATCCGGGAGTGCAGGGCTCTTGTTGACAAGAACAATACAACTATTAAGCGTGTTCCGCAAGAATACGCCAACCAGTGTGCCGATAAGCTGGCGAAAACGGCCAAGGTGAAAAAAGAAGAGTATGTGGAAATCAAATATCTTCCTAATGAGTTGAAGGAACTTGATGAAGAGATGCAAAATTTTGTAGTTGAAACGTACTCATAATTCTTGGCTTTCTTTCTTCCATCTATGTATGCTGATTGATAATAATTTTCTCTTAATGTTGGGTTATGATATATATAGCACCCTTCATATGTTTAATTAATCTTGTATCATCTTGCATCTATTTCATCTTTTAGGCCTGTTTAGTTTCTACTTTGATTTGGAATACAAAGATAATGACTAACATAAAAAGTCTAGGTTAGTATAATAATCTTTTAGAGTAATTATTAAGGTAGAGTTGAAATAAGTGGTCTAAAGTCACTATCGTTTCTTAGAGGGAAAATCACCAAAATAACCACATTGATCGATAAAATTATGAAAATAGACTTGACTTTTTAAAATTGTTAATATAGCCTTGACTTCTCATCTCTTGCGCCACATGGCGCAGCACAATACTCTTCTACGCCATCTTTAATATGCAATTTTACCCTTCACCTCCTGAGTACATGGTAGAAGAACTATAGACGACACACACTCGACTTAATGAATCATTTTAGTGGTTCTATTTTTGTAGATGGATCGCTGGAAATTTCTAATATTAAAACAATTTATTTAAAACTTACCCTTTTTAAATTATTTTTAATGGTTGCATTGTTCATATATTTAACACTCAAAAGGTGGGATGTGTCAACATTCAAGGGGTGGTCCATTTGCTTTAAAAATTATAAAGAAATTTGCGTTAATAAATAAAATTCCCAGTCCCAAATATTTGAACTGTGTTCATGATTAGTTCACTTAGTGGGCTAGATCGTGGCCTCAAAACTTACCATTACATATAGCCCAATATAACTTCTGTTCTTATAGATTTTATTTCTCGTGGCCTGTGTTAAAATAACTTTTCAACAATAACTGTGTTTAGGGTAGAGATGGGCATAAAAACCGGTTCCGAACCCGAACCGGTAGAACCGAACTGGAACCGGTTCCAGTTCTTACCCGACATTAAGTAGAACCGGTTCCGGGTTCAAAATACCCGTTGGTTCCAACCCGGTTCCACAATTTTACCATTTGAATCGGGTAGTAACCGATTCCTAACCGTACCCGGTTCCTACCCGTACCCGGTTTCACTAGTACCCGGTTCCATCAGTACCCGGAAATGCAATTCTAGAAGGAACCGGTTATACCGTTAAAATGTTACCGTTGGAAGCGGTTATAGCCGAAGAAGTGGAGACTAACGATTCGGACGACGATTGTACCGAGGTACCCGCACCTAAGAGAAACTCATCGGAAAGTGTTGCACCTGCCACTAGTAAACGATCAAAGAAATAAAATCTTACTGGAACCGGTTCCAACGGTAACCGGTTAATTTTTTGTTTTTTTAATTTTAACCGATTATTGTTACTATTTTAATTTATCAATGTAACTAATGATAAAAATCAAAAATAACAAACACAATAGAATGAAACATTATACAAACTTTATTAAAACACCAAACCAAACGGGTTACATCAAACATTTGAAGAACCGGTGTCGGAACCTTCTCCCGTCTCATTTTTCTTTGCCTTCGTCACTGGGCAATGCCGCTCAGTGTGTTTCTTAAGGGTTGAGTTGGCTGCGGCCTTCATAAATTTTCCGCAAGCTTTGCATCTAGCCATCTCGTGGCTGTCGGACATTAAACAGAGATCAAAATTCTTCCATATAGCTGGGTTTCTTTTCGTCTCTAAGACCGTAACAACTTCTTCGTTGCATGCCATAGGTATTTTGCAAGAATTTAGAAGATGATTGATTTTGTAAGTTGATGATGGTGAGTGTTAAGTTTTGAAATGGTAAGTAGCGAGGGGTTTATATAAAATAAACCGATTTCGACTGTCAGGAACCGGTTCCCAACGGTAACATTTATCAGGAACCGGTTCTGAACAGTAAAAAAGTCAGGTTTTACTGTCAGGAACCGACAGTAAAAAAGTCAGGTTTTACTGTCAGGAACCGGTTCTGAACAGTAAAAAGTCAGGTTTTCGACTGTCAGGAACCGGTTCTGAACAGTAAAAAGTCAGGTCCACTGTCAGGAACCGGTTCTGAACAGTAAAAAGTCAGGTTTTCGACTGTCAGGAACCGGTTCTGAACAGTAAAAAGTCGGGTTTTACTGTCAGGAACCGGTTCCACACCATACCCGGTTCCATAATACCCGTACCCGGTTCTACACGGTTCCATATTCTTGGGTGTGAACCCGGGTAGGAACTGGACCCGGTTCCACACCATACCCGGTTCCAATGACATCCAAGCAGAACCGGGTCCGGGTTGGAACCGGTTCCGGGTAATAATAAAACCCGATTATGCCCATCTCTAGTTTAGGGTACAATAACTGTGTTTAGGGTGTAGATTTTATTTACAGTGGCCTGTGTGTTAACGTAACTTTTCAACAATAACTGTGTTTAGGGTTTTGATATAATTTACTTTTTCACTGTAAACTAGGTGTTCAAATTTATTATTAATTTAATATTATTATGTTCTGAAAGATAGTTTGGTGGTAAAGTGATGTGTTTCCCAACCAAGTGGTTGTGGCTTCAAATCCTGCATCGCAGAATATCTGATTCAGTTAAAATTTGTGATTTTATATGTATATGTGGAATCATGTTGGTAGGGTGTACAATAACTGAATCGTTAGTCGAAACCAAATAAGAAACCAACGAAAACGAACCGAAATTAACCTAAACCGAATTAACCAAAAATTGAATTAACTGAAAATTTGTTATCGGCTTTTATTTTTTATTTTTTTATTTTTTTTATTTTTGTACTTTCTAGCTTTTATACCTCTATTACATGTTTTATCCCTTCATGTCATATATTTATACCCCTATTTCATGTATTTATACATCTATTTCTTGTATTTATATCTACATTTCAATTTTCAGGTATTTCATTCTAAGAAAAAAAAATTACCCAAGTTTGATTTTGTACATTGTTATGCATTGAATAAAATTAGTAGAGAGCTTACCATGATATTGAAAAGAAAATGACAAAGAACTAAACTCCTAAAGCGACCAAAGAACAAAAAGGAAAAAGAAGCATACATGAGAATGGGGGAGTGCCATAGTTATAAATTTAGGGTTTAAATTAAGCAACAATACTTTTTTTTCATAACATTCTAAATCCTTATCAACACATCAATTTCTTTTGGCAGGGAACATAACCCAGTCGTCTACTAAAACCATGTTATCACATATATTTTTTTGAAGGACAGATATAGTCAGGTAGTTCGTATTAAATCGAGTTCTGTTATTTGTTTGACAGAACATATAGAGCTCGGTTGTTATTACAGAATCGTGTCATATTACTTTATTCAACGCTCTTTTTTGAATCAGGAATTTTTTTTACCACAAAAACGTGTTTTATGTTTAAAACACAAAAATCATACACTAGGCTGTTTTTCTTTTAAATCTAATTATTATATATGACTAGACATATATTGTATGTTGTAGTAGTATATAAAGATAAAATCAGTTCGGTAGCGCTAACTACCCCGTGTATACATTCTCTATCGTGGCTAGAATTTATGATTTCCTTATGTTGAGAATTTATGACACCGTATCTAGTAGTTGCTTGCTTGCAATAGCTACGTTTGTAAGAGCAATTACGAAAATGAGTGGTTCCAACAAACCAACATTAAATATTATTGGTACAATATTTTTTTGAAGTTTGGTGGCAAAAGGGATTTTAATAATTTGTATAAACTTTTTTAGATTTATTCCTTTTTTTCTTAACGTTTTTAAATTGAATTTATGTTGACATTAATTGTTAAGCTTTATACTTTTTTTTTAATTCTACCTTAACCTTCATAGTTACAAACAAAAAAAGTCGCATAAAGTCTCACCCGTAAATAAGCTCTACGCTTAAGAAAAGAGAGGTTGCAGTTACAACGACACCTAAGCTATATAAGCCTCTTTTATTAAAAAACTAGTTGGATGCCCGCCCGTGTTGCGGCGCACTAAACCGAACATTTCTTAGTTTCAACATGTGCGCATGTATTTTAGTTACTTGTACATACTACTTATAACACGATCTCAACAAAAAAACACATCGAGTCAACCAATTAAACCAAAACACTACCGTAGTTTTGGTTAAAAAAAACGATGGCAAGCCTATAATTATGAGCTGGGGGCAAAATAGAAATTTGTCAGAAAGAAACAATGAGCGAGTGTTAGACACTTACTTGACGCAAAAGTTAGATTGAGTCAACCAAGTAAAATAAAAACTACTATAGTTTTACAAAAAAAAAACGATGGCAAGACTATAAATTTTAACTTGTGGCAAAATCGTAACTTTTTAAATGAGGGCAAACTCATAATTTTAAACGGAGGGCAACTTCGTAATTTTAACTCGGGGCAAAACCAGCATTTTGTTTTGAACTGGGGCAAATTCATAGTTTTGAACTAAGGGTAAAATCGTAATTTTTAGCTTGAGACAAAAGCATAATTTTATTTTACACTGAGGGAAAAACATAATTTTGAACTCAGGCGGAAATCGTAATTTTTGAAAAGGGGGGGCAAAATCTTATTTTTGAACTGTGAGCGAAATCGTAGTTTTGATATAGGGAAAAACTAAAATGATGAGAAGACTACAAATTTTAACTGGGGCAAAATTGTAATTTTTAAATGAGGGCAAACTCATTATTGTAAAGTGAAGGCAAATTCGTAATTAAAGCTGGGAGCAAAACAATAGTTATATTTTGAATTGTGCAAAATCATAGTTTTGAACTAAGATAAAAATCATAATCTTTGACTGGGGCAAAAGCCTAGTTTTTCTAAATCATAATTTTAAACTCAAATATAAATATTAAAATACTAAAAAAAAGGAAGTGGTTGGTCGCCCAAAGCCACCACTAATAGTACATTACTATTCCCGCTGTAATCTTGAGTTTATATGAATTGTAAATGTAAATGATAAATGAATAATTATAACCAAAGGATACGTACAATCCAGAAAATAAATAAAGAATAAACTGTCATTTTGATCCCTGAAGTTTGTTCACTTTTGTCACTTTAGTTTAAATTTGAAACATTTTGCATCTGTGTCTCTGTCATTTCAGTTTTATTGCCATTTTGGTCCAAAAGTGAAATTAGGTCAAAAATTTCTTTTAATATCCTGCTATTTTGTCATTTTCCTCAGGGGCATAATGGTCATTAACCTTTTGCTTTATTTTCTCTCTCTATGCAGATCAACCCCACCACCACCACTTCTATTTTCAGATAACCACCACATCCATTCTCCGGCCACCACCACCATCACAACCTGAAACCTCTTAAATCTTTTCCAACAACCACCGCAACACCCCACTACCTCTGAAATCGTCTCTCTCCCTCACTACCTTCTACTATCACCTGTCACCGCCACCCACAAGCCCCACCAACACCTCTTTCTCTACCGTTGACACTTGCTGCCCACCACCACAACCCTAAAAAATCTGAAACATAATCCTATCAGATGTGTAAAGCCCTAATTCTCTCATGAGAGAATCAAACTCCCATTCTTCAGCCCGATAATTAATCATTCCATGTTCAAAATCATCCAAATAGGTGATATTCGAAGAATTTCCAGTGACCATACTTGGAGGACTCTGATACTGATTTAGGTTCAGCGGTGATTGAAGAGATTGTTTTAGGAGGAGACGAAGGGGGTTCAGTGGTGGACGAGGTGTCCCAGATCTGTTTCCAGATGCTTCCATCTTCTATATATAGTGGTGGTGAGGAGGTTGTTGTCGGTATAGGAGAGTGGTGAAAGAGGCGGGTTTATTACGAGATGGTGGTGAAAAGGGTGGCGGCGGTGGCTGCATTTGGTGGGATTTACTCTTGAAGTGAAGCAAATGCAGGATTAAAAAAAGTTGGTGATAGAGAACAAAAAACCATTTTATTTTAATTAAGAAAAATTATAATGACCATTTTGCCCCTGAGGAAAAGGATAAAAAAACATGATTTAATTTGAGAAATATGACCTGATTTCACTTTTAGACCAAAATGGCAATACAATTGAAACCACAGGGACCCAGATGCAAAAGGTTTTAAATTTGGATTAAAGTGGAAAAAGTGACCAAACCCTATGAACCAAAATGGCAGTTTACTCATAAATAAAAGAGATAGGACAAGCATCATATATGTGTTTTAATCTTTTGAGGAATGTTTATTTAAGAAAAAACTTAATGTGAGAAAAAAAAAGAAAAAAATACATAATAGTAAACAATGAATAGTTTATAACTTAACTTACGCCAGAAAAAAATACATAATGGTGAACAATGAATAGTTTATAACTTAACTTAGCCAAGGGTGTGCCTCGCGCCGCGCCACCACATCAACAATTTTGACGCCCCATAGCGCCCTCCCCTACCCCCCGATCGTTAACAAGGGGGTGCTACCGAACGTCCGCCAGCACGCTAACGGCTATATTTTGGCTTTGATCGAGGCATTTGGTCAATGCTTGTCGTTGGGCAACGGTCATCTTTAAAAGAAATTATGTTTAAATTTTACATTTTACCTATAAATACATTACCCTCTTTCTATATTTTTCATCTTTTCTTCCTCTAATCTTTATCTAAAATCTTTACAATTTTCTCATATACACACAATCTTTACAATTTTCTCATACACATCCCTTTTTTATATTTTTCATCTCTTTTTCCTATATATGTAGTTTTTTATTTTCTAGTACTTTATTTTTTAACTAACTTTGCATTTTTAAGGACTTGTAATGTTTTATTTATTTTGATGAAATTATGTTTTTTTCTTTTGTTTTAAATAAAATTGGCATATAAATTAAAAAAATAAAATATAAATAAAAAAATAAAAAATAAATAAAAAATAATTAGGTAATGATGATGGGGCTTTAAACCATTGCATGCAAGTTAAAGAAAGGGCTTTAAAGCCCCCTATGTGACGTGACGTGATATAGCTTATAGGGGCTTTATAACATACCATGTAGCCTTAATAATTATTTTGTCTTATTAATTAGGCAAACACATTTTATTCTATATATTTCAAACTTTATTCTACACATTTCTAAATTTATGGTACGTATATCTTACACATATTAAAATTTATAGTAAACTACAATTTTCGTACGTGTGGTTTACACCCCATGGCATTTTCAGTCCTTGAGTGCCAAAATTAAAAAATATAGTCCCTGTGGTTGTCGATTTTGATCAATAACACCCCTGTCCCTAACGACCGTTAATGCTCTGTTCCAAATAGATAACTATGTGAAGGGCAGTTTGATCATTTCACCCAAATGACCCTTTCACACCCTTTTAATCCCCAATCTTCCCAACAAGTATCATTTTCTTCCCTCTCTCCTCAAAACCCTCCCCGACGCCAACAACTCATCCAGCCATCCCTTCCGGCGATTAGTTTAAATGGGTTATTTTGGCCTGATATTTTTTGGGTTTTTGATGTTAATGATGAGAGTTACCCATGTTTTAGTATTTAACTATCATGTATGAATGGTGATATGTAAATGTGAATGATACTTACTGTTGTTTAACGTTCGTTATCAGGATGTTATTTTGTTTGATGTTTACTTAAGATTTTTTTTTTTTTTTGAACAAATAAAACAGACTATATTCATCACCATCACAAACTTACATCCATCCGGCCGAGCAAGGTACTAGCCAAAATGATATCACCATCATTACATCACCATAACATCCAATACAATTCACTCTAGAAACTGTTTACATCAAATTTTAGCCAACTCTCATATTTCAAATTCTTTCACCCTGCCCTGTGCTTCAGACATAAGAAAGTTTCCTCCTTTATTTCATCCAGAATCTCTGCAGCTGTTTTGCCTACCCATGGAAAATTCTTTTGTTTCCATCACCCCAAACCATCCATAACCCCATCGTGACCACTACCTCGCAGTCTTCAAGTTATATACCAAGTTTAACATCTCCTTTATTGAGCCACATAACGTTATTTTAGGGATTTCCATCCATACCCCTATCGCCCACCGCCAAACAATTAACTAGCAAATGCTCCACTGTTTCTGCAGCAGTCTGATTCCCTACTTCCACCCCTCTTTTCAGCAATTCGACCCCAGTGGGGATTCTACCCTCCAATGCTTTCCACACAAACATATTCGCTTATGATTTAATGTCACAACTAAAATGGTAGTTATTTAAGTGGTTAAGGGATATGTGGCAGACAATAGAGTTAATTAGGATGATAGTTACATAAGCACCTGCATGATCAAAGTGAATGTG
The DNA here is from genome assembly GCA_947069175.1 of Scalesia atractyloides. NCBI lineage: Eukaryota > Viridiplantae > Streptophyta > Magnoliopsida > Asterales > Asteraceae > Scalesia > Scalesia atractyloides. Next base: position 72,449,810 of record CAMTDV010000019.1, read on the forward strand.
GTAGTTGACTAGGTGATAGTTAAGGATAATCATGTTTATGATGTCAACTGTCAATTATAGGTAGTAGGTAATAGGGCAGGGGTGTGCACGGTTTGGTTTTTTAAAACTGTTTGGTTTCAGGTTTTTTCGGTTTCGGTTTTATCACCGTTTCTGTTCGGTTTTTCGGTTATTTCGGTTTTTGAAACAAAATTAGGTAAGCCTCAAAAATAAAAAGTATAATTTAAAATTTAAAAATCTTTCATAGTTTACATTTAAGTTATTATATTTAACCTTTTTAATTAATATGTTCACATAAACCTAACATTCTATTCTATTTTTATGTTTCTCCAAATTTCTTTAAGACATTTTCTTTTATTAAATTTTGTTATTTGTTGTAGGCAATAAATAAATCATCTAAATTATAATAAAAATGTTAATGTTTTTATTATTATAAATACTTAATATTCAAGAAAAAAAATTATAATTTCTAATAGTATGGGTTAAACACTTAAATAACTTAAACTTAAACATAAAAATACAAGTTTTTTTCGTTTCGGTTTTTCTTTTTGGTTATTAAAAATTGTTATCCGAAAATCGAACCGAAATTTTCGGTTTTTAAAAGTCCGAAACCGGGTTGGTCATATGTAGGATCACGTGTAATATAGGGTTGGTCATCATACACATTAATCATTAATGTTAGGATGATGCACATTAGGCTGCACATTCTTATTGTAACGATGATGGTACGGGACATCATGCATATACAGTCATGGATTTAGGCTTTAGTATGCACAATAAAATTTAGGAAGTTTGATCAGGGTACAGTTGTGTCATTATGATGTATAGTCAAACCTGTGATAATAGTCAATTACACAATGATCATAGGCTTTTCAAGCCATTAGGAACATAGGATTATAGCAAAAGAACATGTCAAAACCACAATTTAATTGCACAAATGTAGTCAACTGCACAAGTCTCGGATGGTAGCATGTTTTATAAACAATTTCTTCAACATCATTTTTTTCTTCATCAACTTGCGATGATACATCTTTTAAAAGTTTTTCATGATTATAGTTTTTTCTTTTTTTCACCGATGTACAAAGTTATGATTTTTGGTTGAAACGACTAAACATAATGAATCTCTTTGTTTGTGACATTGGACCTTCATCTTACGACACTCAGGGATCAGTGGGGAAGACGACACTGATCCCAATATTTTCCAATAATTGGTGATACGTGGTACCAAGGACACTTCTGGTGACAGTATTGACAAGTCCTAACGCAAGTTAGGCAACTGTGTTGTGGCATTGTTAGAAAATTGATTGTAAGTGATGAGTTCTGGTGTGTTAACTTTTATACAGATTGTGCAACGTTCGTCCTAGCTTAGACATCTTAGCATGTGGTAGTTTACAACATATATGAGTTTCTAGACCCCTCTCACTTTACTATTTTGGGGCGGTGTGCATAAATGATGTTTTCAAAATAAAGTGATAATGTTTTCCTTTAAACATGATAGGCTATGAAATAGTTTTGTTAAAGTAAAGTTACATTTTAATGAGTTAAGGTAATGAAATGTAAAGTAATATATTATGCATGTTGCATGAGATGGGCGACTACTACTGGACCGTTATGATGGGTACTCACTTTTGGGTCATTGTGATGGGCGGTTACCTCTAGGGTTGTTAACAATGGCAGTGCATTTGTTACTTGTCGGTGGTTGTACAACTACAAGTAGTTTTAAATACATGCATAGTTTACGGTAATGTTGATGATTGTCATAGAATGTGATGATGACGAGGACGACGTACAGTAAGGTTATGTGACATGTTTTAACTGCTTAATGTGTTTAATGCATGTTAAAGTTTATAGTTATCGGATTTAAACTAGAAGTCACTCAACGTAACTGATTTTTAGTATGCACATCAGGTTTGTTGCCAAAGTGAAGACTGGCATGTGGCAGAGACTCCTCAGTAGTAGCTCGCATCTCGTTTCCAATGTTATTTTGCCAAGACGATATTTTAATTTATTTGGATATATAAAGACTTAATTTTTTTCCGTTGAGCTTGTAATGAAATAATTTAATTTGATCTACATGCCAAAGAGTAAATCCAAGAGACGAAACCCTAGGTTTGGGGTGTTTCAACAAACGACGTGCACGTCCAGTCCAACCCATATATGATTGTTTTATACTTTTTTCGATAGTTTTTGATATGTTTTTGGCTTGTTTAGAATGGGTTTTGGTTGCTTCAGAATGTTTGAAACTAGGTTTAGCTGGCTTAGACAGATTGTTTACATGTTCATGTCAGGTCAGTTTAAGTTCATTTGCCTTTCGCGCTTTGCTTCACTCACGGCGTGTAATTTGTGCGTTTAAGTAAGTACAAAGACAATACTTAATACAATTTTACAATTACATATGAATTTTAGAATGGGATATTTAAACTTCTCCCAAACCGGAGAATTTTTATCTATGTGGAGAAACTTCTTCTAGAATCTAGATAGATTTTTTCGAATCTACCATCTTCTTTTAAGAGGAAATTAGGGTAGATTGATGATTTGACCTGATTAGTTTTCCTTTTTCACTGTGGGCAAGTCAATGATTTGAGATTAAAGAATTGAAGAAAAGAAATTAGTTGAGAAAGTTAAAATGCAAATTATTAGTAATCAAAGCAGTTGGTGGAGGAATTAAGTCTAGAACAATGTTAAACAGGGACTTAAAACCAAGAATTGGTTAAAAATGATTAAAAAAAGGAACATCATGAAAAAGGTGGAAATAATTCCAGCTAACGGCTATATAAATTACATTTTGAACATAAAATAACATCACACATGTAATCATGACACAAGATGTAAGATACAAGTAAACATTTGTAAATTGCTTGAAAAAAAAAAGTTTCATCTATGTTATTTTCTATAATAAATATATAGGAAGAGTGGAGAGGAGAGCTTTTAAATGTATATCTTTGGAACAACCACAAATTTTATATACTATCCTACAATGACCAGAAATAGTTAGATGTTTTTGACAACTTCTGAATAGTTAAGTGCTGAACCAATAAGAGATCTAACTTAACTTTAATAGTAAGAGTTAAGTATATGCTTAACCATTCATTTAATAGTAAATCTAAATTGACTTAATGAACCATTCAAGGCAAATGTCTGAACCATTCAGACGTCTGCTCGCAAAATAAACAGTCTGATCGATTAAGATTCTATTAAGAGCTATAAAAACAGCCCCTAATCGGGTAGACGGGTACACCAAAACAATTACATGAATAGGTGCGGATTTTCAATCACTCGATCCAAGCTACTTTAAACTTACACTTCCTACTTAAAATCCATAAAAACACAATAGCAACAATTAAATCAAAGATAGACTCCCTAATATCATTTCTAAACCTCCAAATGAACTAGTGTGTTGAAGATATGATGGCTTTAACCAGCTGTTTCATTCTTGAGCTTTGATATCTTAAACGCATCTAATCAAGCATATAACTCCAATGGAGATTTAAGTGTAAATTATTAAATAAAAAGAAGAAAAGTAAATTACTTTATTTCTAGTAGATTATATTTCAATTTGATGGTTAGATGTCTCCTATTTTATTTTTCGGTCTATAAGTAATTAATATTATATATCCGTTCTCTCATCTTGTGTGTAATGCTAAAAGGTGATTACTTTAGTTCCGGGCTATTAATTAAACTTCAAGGTTGCCTTAGTGATAAGTGTCCTTTAAGAAATGTCTCATAAATATTGTAACTTAAAATGTTGGATTTGTTCATTTTGATTTATTGTTTTTAATTTTATAAGAAAAAATATTGATGGGATTTCTTTGTGATGTATGTTTTACAAAATGACGTATGCATTATGAAACACTTCAATGATCTTTTAATATTGTCGTATTTGTTGTGTCATAAATATTACATTAAACCGACTATCACATTTCAACCTTATTTGTTACAATAATGGTGAACTTTTAATGAAAATCTATAAATTTAATGATCCAACAAATGGCTTTATAACTTGAGTACTTGACTTAATGCTATATAGTAACTAAAGTTGACCATGGCTTATATTGATGAACAATCATCCAAAATATAACGATTATATAAGATACTTAAAAAAACAAATAATAACCAAGTATCCAACCACCCCAATCCACATACAATGCCTATATAAAGGTTCCAATAACAAGTCTCAAATGTGTGCAACAAAACATTTTATGTTTATTGGCATTCACACCAACTTTGATCGATATGTGGTTAAAGTTCATGGGTTTATATTGAATTTGACCAACAACTTTTTCTTAGTTTATCGATATATTATTAGGTAATAAGTTATTAAATATGTTTGTTTTATCTAAACATAGATAAGTTAGATGTCTGGTTTCCTTAATATATTGGTTAATCTCTAAAATAGTAAAATATATATCCTATTTAACAAAATACCTATTTTTATTTGTTTAGATTAGTAAATAAACATTAGAGACTAAAGCATTCCAAATAAAAAACATATAAAATGAGAAATTTTTATTACTTAAATCCAACATAAACTCTATGTTAATTTCATATATGGTATGATCAAATTATAATCAGAGTTAAATGCTTGGTTGGTCCCTGTGGTTTGTAAATATTATAGATTTGGTCTTAGTGGTTTAATAATTACACACTTGGTCCCAGTATTTGTAATTTTTACACTCGGATGGTCCTTATCACTAACATAAGTTAAGTTATCCAGTTAATTTGTATTAAATTACCAAAGTACCCTTACTTAATACCTTATTAAAAAAACAATAAATAGAAAACAGATTAATTAAACAAATACCTATGTGGGTCCCACCCCCACTTCTTCTTCCACCGATCTGATCATCACTGCCACCCCCTATATTTCTCTCTCTCTACCCAGGTCCCTCTCTCTCTTCTCAAACAAGCACCACCACACCTCCACCACCGAACACCCACTACCACCCTACAAGCACCACGTTTTCTCTCTCCCTCTCTATGCCCAGCCTAGGTCTCTCTCTCTCTCTCTCTCTCTCTCTTTGCGTCTGAATCACTCCGGCGCCAATGAAACGAATGTGCCGGAAAACTCCATAACCGATACCAAACCACCAACAGGTCTCTCTCTCTCTCTCTCCCTCTCTCTCTTCAGACGCGATAGATCGAAGGGGGAAGGTGTTGAATCGTTGACTGAAATTTCGATACTTCGCCGGAGAAGTATAGGCGGTTTGGTGCCGGTGAAGAAACAGAGGTAGAGGGTGGTGGTGGTGGTGGTGGTGGGTTTAAGTTGTATTGTTCATGGAAAACTGATGCATTTGTTTATCCGTATATGATCTGTTCATGAATTTTGTTGTATTGTTAATTAACTTTATCTATATGTAAGTGTTATATTAAATTTGTTGATAAATTGATCATCTGTTTATGCTTATATTATATTTTCATGATCTTGTTGTGTTGAATTGACACTGTACAGCATCTATATCTAATGCAATGTGGTGGGTTGAAGGTGTCGGTGGAGGTGGTGGTTATGGGTTGACGGTGAAACCAGAGGTAGAGGTGGTGGTGTGGGTCTAAGTTGAAGGTGGCGGTGGATTTGAGAGAGAGAGGGGAAGAAGATGAGGGGCACTATCTTTATATCTTTTTTTATTTTGTTTAATTGGTTAGGGGTAATTTAGTCATTTCGTACACACTTAACTAAGAAATTTAACACAGGTTACTGATAAGGACCACCCGAGTGCAAAAATTACAAACATCGGGACCAAGTGTATAATTATTAAACCACTGGGACCAAGTCTACAATATTTGCAAACCACAGGGAGCAATCAAGCATTTAACTCTTATAATTATATATTTATATATTTATAATTATATATTATATAAAACAAATAGTTTGTTTGTTGTGACTTTATAATGGACAAAGTTGTCGTTTAAAGCATACCTACTTAGATTAGAACCACAAAGAGTGTTTTTGTCATATTTACTTATTAAGATCTTAGGGTCATTTTAGAATGCTTTAAATATCTTGGAGGGTATTTGTGCAAAATAATATTCTTTTTTTTAATAAAACTTGAGAACCTATGGCCCCTACCAAGCTTCATGACACCCACGTTCAGTTGCATCCCCACAGCGAAAATAATTATACACACAGCAAACAACCTACATGATTAAAACAGCAAAAAGAAGCAAAAAAGCAATATAAAATATTTATTAGATTATTTTCATATAATTTTAAGTATGTTGTTTAATATCAATCAACAATAATGGATTTGTTGGTTAATATATTAGCAAAATTGTTGTTTACTTCTTGTTTTAATCCAACCTACTCTTTTAACTACGGATTAGAAAATCCTATTTACCATTATAATATGTTTCGATATTCATATATTCTAAAAACTTTATTTTATAAGTCGTTGTTTGGATATTCATATATTCTAAAAACTTTATTTTATAAGTCGAATTACGAAAACTGCAATGCCAGAGGTGTAAACCAATTTGAGCAAAAAAATTTTAATATCTTTGAATAATTATAGTTGGTTATTATACAATATTAGGAAAATTACGTAACAATGACAGATAAATGGGCAACAAATTGCGTCGCAACACCTTTTTGGATGGCAAATTCAATTCTACCAAAAACAAAACTCTGGTATTTCGTCCTCGCGAAATTGTTATGCACGACCTTCTGCACTCAATCTAGAAACCGACAACTTCAGGGGCAAGGGACCAAAAGTATCAAAGGCAAAGGGAATGAAGACATGTTAATTCTCAGCACAAGCTTTTTCATGCTTAGCAACTTTCCCTGATTTTGCTTTCAGCAGAGCTTGACCAGCCACGAAACGATTTTCTCTGAGTCCAACAAGGGGAATAACCTGATAAAATCCACACAAACATGTTTCTTACCTGCTCAACCAAATACAAGAACATCCATTGGCCGAGAGTGACCTCCCTTCAAGAACCAATTTCAAACTCTCCACTTCTTTTGGATTTACCCACAACTCTAACTTATAAAAATAATTAGCCCGTCTTGTAAAATAGGTACTCCCAACCTAAACATGTCCCTACTTGTTAGTGATATAACTTTTTTTTCCATTTATTAGTTAAGAAAACATAAAATATAAAATATGATAATAATTTCATATACTCTAATAATCAAAACAAAATTTATTATATATGTTGCAATTACTTTCACCAAATATAAAAACGAAAAAGACACATAGGCCCCAACAAGCCTTTCATTAATAATACTCTTACACCTTTCTTGCTTTGCCCCTTTAATTCATCATCTTCTTCTTCTCTACCTTCTTCACCATCATAGTTAAAGCTTACAAAGGAGGTTGAGACTCTAGACCAAATCGAAAATGGTCCGAAATGGCTCGAAAATGCCGAGCTTTTGCCTAGCCAAAATTCGGCCACATGTTCGAGTCCGTTCACCAACTAGACAATTGAAAGAGTGTGTTGATCAAAAGTCCAAAGGTTCTGATGGGTTAGCCAATGAGAATGAGACTAAGTCCGAAGGTGGTGTTGCTAAAGTCGAGCCAGCCGTAAAGGTTGTCGCTAGGAAAGTGATGATCGTCGTTGATTCAAGTGTCGAAGCGAAAAACGCTTTGCAATGGGCCTTAACGCATTCGGTTCAAAGTCATGATATTCTAGTTCTTCTCTATGTCAAGAAGATTAATTCTAAACAAGGTTTGTTTCTAACATTGTTGTCATGTCTATGTTGTTAAAACATGGTTTATTGTGATGCTAAATAGACACCATCACAAACCGGTTATTTTTTATTTTTTGAACGGTATACAATTAGGATGTCACTAACCGGGTTAGTAGTTAGTAAGAAATAAGTTAATAACCGAAATAAATGTTAATTGGACCTGCTTGAATAGTCATATGATGAAGCATGGGCCTATGTCGCTAACCGGGTTAGTAGTTAGTAAGAAATAAGTTAATAACCAAAAAAAAATGTTAATTAGACCTGCTTGAATAGTCATATGATGAAGCATGGGCCTAGTACGTGAGGCCTTGTCGCCGTTTGTGTTTATCAACCACTCTTTATTTATCCATACAACCATAATTGGGTTTTTTAGTTGATGCTAGGTCAAATCAATTGAATTGCTGGATTTTTTTTCTATATATATTTACTTGTTACTTTTTATTAATATATTTGTTTTTCTAACTGTTGTCAATATAATCTTAGTATGTGTGAATTCTTACTTGTACATCTTTTTATATAGGATTTGGTTCACCTGAGAACCATCCTGAGTTGTTAAAAACTTGCGAACCACCGGTGGAAATTCTACCTTCTGTGTGAGTTTTTCCACCATGTTTTGTACAAACGTAGATGAACATGTTACTAACATATCTATAAAGAAAATGTCAAGCCGACATGTATATAATTATAATTAAATAAAAACATCCAAGAAAAACACACACATATATATATTATAACATTTTATAAGGTAATTAAAAATGAATTGATGTGATAAATGATCAATTATCAAAAAAGTTGAATAAACATACATATTTAAGGGTGGCATATTTAGAATTTCTTCGTCCCGCCTATTAGGCTAAATGGTATGGAATGGAGTCCCTAAGGGCTCCATTGCGCCACCTCAATGTTACGTATGCGTCACGTCAACCAGGTGGCTATTGTCTCTTTCTATAACACCCATAATATGGAATGGAGCCTCCTTATTAGAATAAAAGAAAAGGAAAAATAAAAACAAAAAACCCTGATTGGTCAACCATATGGGCCCACCACATTGTCTCCGTTATTACTCGTTATTGTGGTGGCTAGAAATCAATGGGCGCACCCTCAATAGCGGTCATGGTATGGTAAGAAGGCGTTATTGAGAAGAAAAATGCTAAGGTGGATGGGCAATGACGCCCATACCACCCATCCTTATTTTGGTTCAACATGTTCTACCATATCATTAAGGTTACATATGATACAATAAGATACAATAGAGTGTGTTGATGGAGGAAAACCTTAGTACCTCTAACGAGCTCACGAAAATAACAAGATAACATGTCAGTCAAACAAATGTGTATAATTTTAATATATAATTAGAGATTACTATGACTTTTAACACTATTTTTGCTTATTTAGGTGTAACAGGAAATGAGTTGAATAAGGAGAAAGCTACGAAAGTCCCTGGTTTCATTTGTTCTATGAAGAACATGTGTAAGATGAAACATCCAGAAGTGAGTATCATTCCCTAACCTTCTTTTTTCTATTTTCTTAAATCTAAAAGAAAAAAATATATATTATGTAATGTTATATCTCCTAAGGGTGTTAACCGTGTCAAGTTGGCGTGTTAACATAGTGAAGAGTTGCATAGGTGAATCCAAACATTGCCCATATATTTATTATTGTCAAAGAAAACAACCATATAATACAGACACACTTAAAATCGTGTGTATTTGAACAAAAAAACCCTTAGATTTAAACGGGTCAATAGATTTCACATTTATTAAACATGTCGTGTTTGGGTTGACTCATTTAATAAACATATTATATTATGCAACCGAGAACCTAATTAGTTTTCCATGTCATGTATAAAATTTCAGTCCCTAACATTTTTCGCTTTCAATTTTTTTTACATTAAAGCTACAAGTTGAGATATCTATGGTAGAAGGAAAAGACAAGGGTACAACCATTGTGGAGGAAGCAAAAAAACAAGAGGTGACAATGTTGGTCCTAGGGCAAAAAAAGCAACCGATTACATGGCGGTTATTGTTGACATGGGCCGGTAGATCACTAGGCGGACATGGTGGCGGAGTGGCGGATTATTGTGTCCAAAACGCCACTTGTATGGCGGTCGCGGTTAGGAGGAAGAGCAAACGAGTAGGTGGATATCTTATTACAACCAAACGTCAAAAAGATTTTTGGCTTTTGGCCTAATTTAATCGTAAATTTTATTTATAATGATATCCTTGTATTGTTTGTTTTTTTTTTACATATTTAAGTAAATATGATGTGTATATTTCAAGTAAGAATTGGGACGTGATTATGGTTTTTTATGCTTGTGGAAATGATAACTAATTACTCAAATACTCCAAACGTATTAGACTTTTTTGTTTTGTACTTTTATTTTATAGAATTATCATTTACAAATATTTCGAATTTAGTTGAAACCAAGTTCGTTTGGGTATTCGTTTTGATCTCGGCTAAGACCTATTATTTTTGTAATGTCATCAATTAATTTAGTAAAATTATGAATGATGATGATTATATGAATATGATATAGTATTACTGTAATATCAGTAAAGTATGATGAGTGTGTGTTTGTCACTCGACTTAATAGAATTATAAAGATAAATTCAGGGATTCTTAAAGACTAATTAAAAAATTACGATTTGGAAAGTTGAATCAAAACCTAGTTGCACAAGCCCAAGAGTAGCATTCCCAGTTCATATTTTCAAGCCCAAGGTCTAGCACCTATTGGAGTAAAAGACATGTACGTAACTTATCAAACATATCAAAGCACTCGTGAGATGGAGCAAAGGGTTCAACGAGTTCAACTAGAAGTCTAGAACACAACCGCAACTACTTTGATCTAGCTAGACGGGTGGCTTTATGGGTTCAGGAACCTATCCCTAGATGGAGTGAATGTGACGGTTGGAGAGGAAAGACAAAGTGGATATGCATTGGAAGTGTGGGTTCATAAGAACACTGCCGCGACTAATTTGATCTCGTGAGGGTTCAAATGATAGAGATGAGGTGTAACAATAAGATTGATCAATGATAAGAGTTTAGAGTGATGGGCTTTGAACACCTCCTCCCCATTTATAAATATCTCCATAAATTTCTTCATGCACCTATGACTTCCATGAGAAGGCTTGTCATCCAACTTTTCATAACACTTTCATTTCAAATAACACTAAAGTACCAATATCTTATTCATTTTATCTCCATTTTGAACACTTTTTTAGTTTGATATGAAACCAGGGTAGGGTTCTAGAGTGAACATTAGCTGTTTGTGAACTGAGTGAATAAATCATGGTAATTGATTTACATCATCAAATCATGGCTATTGATTTGCACTTGTGTATTGATAATCAATGGCTAGAATTAGTTCACTAGTGTACAATCAAAGAGGTTGTTCACAAATGAACCTAACCTATGAAACTATTATCGAATATCACGCATATACATAAACTCATTATATACACACTTGTGTCTAAAATAATTAAAACTCAATTTTTCAACAAGCTTTCCAGCAATATTAGATACTAGCATATAAATTCATACATGGGTTAAATAAAAGAAATAGTAAATAGTTAATAATTAAGATTTATGAATTATAAAGCAGTATTTTGAGATAAGATACGATTGAAATTATGTATAAGTAAGTGTTTTAAGAGATAATAATATTGAAAATGAATTAATTCATAAATTTCCAAAGACTTCTTTGAATACAACATTTGATGTTTAATATGTAACTTTACAATCTTTATCTAAAATTATGTAACATACCTTTCTAAGAAAAAAAAGGGCGAAGCGCCCGTTTGAAGTGGCGAAGGCCTATGCTACGGTAAGAAAAAAAAAGTAGGTTTCGGTTACGAAGTCACTTAGTCGAACTATAAAGAAAGAGAAGCTAAGGTTACGAAGTAAGGTCAACTGATTAAGAAAAGCTCAGGTTATAAAAAAGTTTAGCCATTAATTAATTAGTAGTAGTGAGACGGATTTGCGTCAGCTGTGGATATAGACTAGGCTAAGGGGCAGACTTCATCTCTTCTATTCTACAACTGACCATGTGTGATAACTAATTGTCTCAAAAACAAACCAACATTGGATATTGATTATCATTGACTCATATTTTAATGTCATTGCAAAAACATACAACACATACAACGTGTAAATTTTTTTAGTTGAAATTTGGATGGAATTATTTTGTGTAAATGCATCAATCACATTTTTCGAATAAAAGTGCGATTATTACTTCAAGATATGATCTTCGCTTTTATACCACGATTACCCAATGATTAGATGTGTAAACGAGCCTAGCCAAGTTCTAGTTTGATTAGGCTCGAGCTTTATCCCTTTTAATTTATGAGAGCTCAAGCTTAAGCTCAACTCGGTTCGAGAACTGTTTTTAAAGCTCGAGCTTAGCACGTTGATAACTTCTAGGGCTCGGCTCATTTATTATATATTTAATATAATTAGTATTGTGAGGTTATTGTAAAAATGTGTTTTTTTGTGAGAATGGTAAGAAAGAATCTAAATCATTAGATCTTAATCGAATGGTTGAGATCTTGATGGCAATCTTATAAGTAGTGTAACAATTAAATTAATTACTTTTCTAGATTAAGGGTATAAAGGCAAATTTCACATTTTTAAATTAAGAAACTAACATTAATGCACATGCAATTTCTCCCCAGTCTTTTTTAAACGTCAATAATTTTTTATATGTAACTTTTTTTAGAAAAATTACACCATAATAACGAGCGTTTTTTTATCTTTAATATGAGTACCATAGTGCTATACGTATTTAGAGAAAAAATAATGTATAGTTCAGCCTACTGAAATGCAGGTTTAAATATTGTACGAGAACATCTATCTGAATGCTTCAGGTGTAAACACCATGAATGCAGGTGTAAAACACCATGCAAAGAACAACTACTGGAATGCAGGTATAAAACACCATGAATGCAGGTGTAAAACATCGTCCGAAGAACACCTATTAGAAGGCAGGTATAAAACACCATGAATACATGTTTAAAACACCATACGAAGAAGATCTACTGGAATTATAGTAGTAAAACATCACACATAATGTGCAATGCAATCATTCTAGATATTAAAAAACATCATGACTATATTACAATTCAAAGTCATGGTGTTTTTAGAATCTGAATGGTGTTTTATACTTTCAAAAAACTATATTGGATTCAAGTTGTGGTGTCTTTTAAAATTCGTATGGTGTTTTATACCTGCGAATTAACTAAAATTTTGATATGAATTTTATATCTGCGAATTAATCTTTATGTATAATCATATAAAATTCAAAATTGGAATTTCTAAAATAACTACACATTAATTGTGTCCTTAATTAGAATTATTAGTACAATTACCATTATATCATTGATATAAAAATGGCTGAGATTCTTTCTTACCATTCTCACATTTTCGGTTTTACAGGAACCTCATATATATATATATATATATATATATATATATATATATATATATATATATATATATATATATAAGGTAGGGTTCTAGAGTGAACACTGGTGTATTTGCGAACTGAGTGAACAAATCTTGGCCATTGGTCTACACACGTATGTGGCTAGGATTTCATCATCAAATCATAAAATACATTAGTGTATTTCATTATCAAATCCTGACCATTGATCTAAACACGTGTATGGCCAGGATTAGTTCGCACAGTTCGCAAATACACTAGTGTTCACTCTTGAACCTAATATATATATATATATATATATATATATATAATTTAATTATTTTATCATTATTTGTCTAAATAACAATTATTATTATATTAATATATATTAAATATTTTTTTATGAATAATATACTTGTTTAGGCTCGTGTGTCGGCTCGAGCTCGATAAGTGAAACTCAGGCTCGGACTCATTTGCTAAACAAGCTTATTTATATGCTCTTATCCGGACTCGAGCTTGTTTAAGCTTAGCTCATCTCGAAATTTTTTTCAAGCCGATCTCGAGTAGCTCGATTTATTTACACCGCTACCATAATATTCCATTACATGACCCACTTTCTCCCAGACTTTTAATGCTAACTTATGAATTAGCAAACTTGGGAGTTTAAGTCATTTAGAACATCATGTTAAATAAGCTTTCGTATACTTATTATTAACATATTTTGACTAACAGACGCTATACGAACTTAAGCATTCCATTATTTTTATCTTTGGGAAACATTGATAGCAAATGATCATATATTTCGTGAACGACTTCATTTTTCGGTGCAAATAATTTCTTTAATAGCAACTTTTGAAATTTTCATAAGTCGAATGATAGAGAAAACCAATTAAACAAACTATAGAATCAAATGAATTTGTAAACAGAAGATCCTTAGGTATATCAATAATTGCTAGAAACTTATATATTTTAATACACGACTTTTTAAAAGTTATTTGGATTGTTGTGTAATATTTAAGAACATGAAAAATTGAGAGTTGAAATCCATTATTTCTATTCATATTCTAAAAACTATCGCGTACCAACGTTAAATATCTTCTCCCAAAGGTGTGAATGGACAATTTCGCTATTATCTAGATTAAATATAAGGCGAAGGGGTGAGGTTCGGGAGACGTCATCGGGAGGGTGAGGTGGACAATGTCCCTGATCAGGAACACCCCCCCCCCCCCCCCCGATTTGATTTCGTGCAATCGGTAACCCACTCCTGATCTTCCCGATTTTGATTTTTTTGACCATTTGAAAGTAATAGCCGTTCAACGGCATTGTTTGTATAAAAGAATTCAATTAATTTATTTTTAAACCTATATAAACCTCATTTTTACCCAAACTCTTCACTACACTCTATACTTTCTAATCTCCTTCTCTCTCATTATTTAAAAATAGTCGCTATGAGTTCTTCATCGGATGAGGAAAATACAGGAATTTTTTTGCTTAGCGCAATGCTTGAGGGGCGAAAATTATTGCCGAGATGGAAGAAGATGACGAAGACGAAGGAACATCACAACCTAGAAAACGGCCTGCCGCGTTAAATAGAGATCGCGAAGGTATATTTTTTTATATATTTTTTTATCATAACATTACGTTGTGTGATTTTTTTATTGTTTATTTTTATATATATGCTCTTGTTCACAAAATTAAGTAAGTTTTCACACTTTATTTAAGGTGCACATGAACTATTCCGTATACGGCTATTGTTAAAACTATGACGTTATCCGATGATGAAAAAAGGAAAAAGTTTGCAAAGTGTCAAGAAGCGGCACGAAAAGATGTCGAACGGTTGTATGGAGTCATAAAAGGAAAATGGGGGATAATACAACAACCGGCTCGTGCATATGAACCAAAAAAATTAAGATACAGTATGTATGCATGTCTAATAATGCATAACATGATCATTGAAGACGAAGGTCGAGCTATATGCGAATACGATCCAAATGACACTGAAGAGAATGTTGAGCCCGTTGACCAGTTGAAACAAGACTCCAATTATTGGGCGTTACGTAGTGAGCATGTGCATGGAAACCTGTGTGCGGATTTAATCGACCACATCTGGAATAACCTTCGTGTCGATCCCGTTGATGACGAGTAGATTTATGTGTTTTTTAGTACTCAAATTTAGAAGGTAATTTGTGTTTTTTTATTTGTAATTTTAATTTTTTTTTTTTTTTTGCAATTTTTATGAATTGTTATATAGTATTAATTCAACACATCCTGAGGAATAGTTATTGTCACACCAACCGATTGCGGAATCATCGGGGCGCGGTACTAAGCGAACCAGATTGTCTCATGAAAAGTTCCATAACCATTATTTAACAATATTACATAACGTCTAACATCCCATACTATTAAACATAATATTTCAAATAACCATTACAAAACAGCGTTTTCTCATAACACAAATTCCAGTTTAAAAATCTCTAGATTTATTACAAGCGTTTCTAAAGCAAAAACCTAAACTACGCGTCCAAAGCATAATCCTCAACCTGCCACATATGTTAAAATAAAACGTCAATACAATTAAGTAAATGTGAGCATACGAGTTTTGCATACAATATAGATATAAAAGCGTTTAGCATACACCGCATGACATACGTAATAGTTGTGAATTATGTAAGTACTTAGATTCATGCAAACCAGCAAAACGTGATTGATCGAGGCATGCGAACAAGCGTTCACATCCTAAAAGAAAAAATAAATGTGAAATAAAAATGTGAGCCTTAACAACCCGGGCCTCCGGGTGGCGGGTCAACCTCTAGTATACTATCATGTTAAGGGTGGTGTACGAGCAATCAAGCAATACATACAATTCAGCAGATTTCACGTATAATCATGTAACAGCGGGTTGCGAATAAGCGTTTGAGAGTTGTGTGATGTGATTTTGATATACGAACATATGTGACACCCAAAGGTGCGTTTAAGCGTAAGAGGGGTTCAAGTATACTCACAGTTGGTGCATTTCGGGAGAGATGAGGGATCTGAGAAGAGTCGGGGAGAGCGCCGAATCAGCCTGTCAGCAAACATAAGTGCATCAGTCTTCCGAATTGCTGAAACGGTTAAGTTTGGGTTGGGAAGAGAACAAGTTCGGGCGAACTTGTGAGGAATTCTTGTGTTTTGAGATAAGTTCGGGCGAACTTGTTAAGTTTCTCAAGGAAACTTGACAAGTTCGGTCGAACTTGTATAGGGTGTTGATAGAACCTGCAAGTTCGGCCGAACTTGTGAAGTTTCTTGAGAAACATGACAAGTTCGAGCGGACTTGTGGTGTTCTGTTGAAGGTTTTGACTCAAGTTCGGCCGAACTTGACCCAGAGGGTGCAAGTTCGAGCGAACTTAACTGTTGGGCTGTATAAAATCAGTAAATCTCGAGCGAACTTGATAGTTTTGGCATCCAAATCGTGCGTTTTTGCGCCGTTTGCTGAGGAAATCGAGTGTCCATCCCTCCAACCTTAAGCCACTGAGTAAAACTTAGGCTGGAGAGGTCTTTTATGTCACACCCCGACCCGCAGCGGAAAAGGTGATCGGGGCATGATTGGGTTATCATCAAAGCTCATGACATTTATTAAGCGTTTCATATTCATTAATACAATTTAAATGGAAGTTTACAATAAATGTTACATCATGATCTAACTAACAATCTAAACTTCTTTGTTCTCTTCTAAGGCATATCCTATGTTTTCCTTGCTTCAACCTGTTCACCTGTATCATGTGTAAAAAGGTTTTTGGATCAACATAATGTTGGCGAGTGAATCCTATAGAAAACATTTGAACGGATATATTTAAATTGATTATGAAATATGTGCACAACCAAACATGAGTAAAAATAGATGTAACTTAATCAACAATCATAAGATATTGGATGAAACACTCATGAATAATAATGGAACAATTAGAGGCACGCGATGCTCAACTCGTCTCTCACGAGGAACTGAGGGGCCTAATGAATGAATTGTATAACCATGATAATATGAATGACACAACTACAAACAATACAAACTCAATGATTTACACATAAACAATAATGAATTTGATTTGTAGCACGCGTTGTTCAACTCGTCTTCCACGAGGAACTAATGGGCTTAACGTATGAGTTTCATATAACATGACAAAAGGAAATAAGTAAATCACAACAATAAAAACAATCTAAGTTTAGGTCATGATGTGGTATGGCACAAGTTTAAATAAATAAATTAATTATTTTCATAACACATGACACACCCCAAAACGTGTAATTTAAAAGGGGAAGTTGTAAGATTCACTCACAGTGGGTGCGTTCGGTTGATGACGTTGAATGCACGCGAAGTGGTTTTAACCACGAGTGAGATTTAACCTAGATAAATCGCATTATGGTTTGGTAAGTAAACGGGTTTTATTAATCTATTTTAGTAGGATTGTTGGGTGTATTTTTATGAGTTTGAGGCTATTTTCTAACCTTAAAAATGTTATTTTTAAGTATTTTTAATTGATTTTTGATTAAAATAATTAAATAAAAATAATAAAAAATTTATTTTTTTCTGACCGTTGACCGTTGACCTGACCGTTGACCGGTTCGATCATGTATACAAGTGCGCTGAGTGAGGCTCGAACCCGAGACCTCCCGTACGCGTGCACGCAGCTCTACCAACTGAGCTACGTGTCTAACCCGTTATATATCTGATTTTAATTATATATATATATTAATTAGTTTAAACCGAAAATCATTTTATTTTAAAAACAGTTTAAATCAATTCGGCGGTGCGCTCCACAGGTCTCGAACCCGGGACCTGTGGTTTAATCTAACACACAGTCCACCGCTGGACTGTGTGTTAAACATGTTATATAATTCGATTTTTATTATACTTAAATACAATTTAGTTATTACCTTTTCTGCCTTATTAAAAAGAATAGAATATTGTTCGAGTCGGTGCAGAGGACCGGACTCGAACTCGTGACCTGCGATATAAACAAACACACAGTCCACCGCTGGACTGTGTGTCTAACTTGGTTATTATTCCGATTATTAATATACTTAACATATAACTGTGGCGACTCCGGTTCAGTTAAACAAAAAAAATGGTTTTTATTAAGGCAGCGTGTGTTAAACCGGAATCGAACTTGAGACGTTAGCGATTTATGTGCACACAGTCCACCGCTGGACTGTGTGTCTAACCCGAGTAATTTCTTGTTTTTAATTATACTTAAACGTTCCATGACTTCGTCTTCTTCGTTGAGATATAACCAGAAATCGGTGACAGACTGGTTCGAAATTTTTATCAGTTTATTAGTGTGATTCAGTTCATTACGGTGAGATAAGGGTGAGAAGATAAAGAAAATAAGCGAAAGAGGTATACCGACTGGACCCTCTGTTTTCCGGCAGAACTCCGGTGACAGCAATCAACTCCGGCGTCAGGTGTCTTGCAGCAGCAAGTCTCCGGAAAGCTTGGAAAAAGTAAGGGTGACTTCGGTATAAACTTAGAAGGTTCAGTAAGGCTCGGCAATGGGGAAACCGGTTTTCCGGCGACGAACAGATAAGTTCCGGCGAGTGGAATTACGCCGAGGAAAAGGGTGGTTTTGAGCGAAAAAGTTTGCAGTGGGTTGAGGGTGAATTTATAGGGGAAAAACGAGATGTATTTGGTCTGATTTCGGACTGTGTTCGTTTATTTAAATTTTCCGGCGGTTATGATTTTGGTCGCGGACTTCAAACATCGGTTATAACCGATGTCTGGTTAATGGTTTACGTTATAACCGAAAGTGGTGTTAAAAACTCGCGAGATTTCCGGGATTCCGACGACTGAACTGTTTGGGCGCCGGTTTTGAATTCGTAACGTCATTATATCAATTAAATGATTTCAATATATAACAAACAAAATCCGTGGCGCAGTGGTTTGTGTGTGTGAGATAAGACTTGTTTCCGGATCGGTACAGACCCGGGTTCGAAACCCGGCAGAAGCAAATCATTTTTATTTTGCGATTTTTGACAGTTTTTCAAAAACTAAATATATATTCCCGTATAATAATTGATTACGGATCGTTTAAAAATATTTTGGGCATTTAATTCGCAAGGAAATTTTTGACTGACTGTTCGGTTGATAAACGGAGCGGGTTTGGTAAATCCGTTTTTTACGGATGTTACATTTTAGAGCGAACTTAGCCATTTTACAGAAACTCGGGCTAATCCGGGCGAACTTGAAGGTTCGTACGGGTTAGTCCAGCTTGTGTAAAGTGACGATTTCATCCTTGTGCTTCCGGATCTGAGATCTTGCTTGACAACGGCTCGTTTCACTCAAAAGTGAACGAAACATACGTCATTAGTCTGAATATTGTGTAGAAATCAATGTTTTTGAAAGGTTTTACTCAGATCTAGTATATGTCACACCCCGACCCGCAGCGGAAAAAGGTGATCGGGGCATGATTAGGTTTTCATCAAAGCTCATGACATTTATTATAACGTTTCATATTTATTATCACAATTTAAAGAAGATCATACAATCATAATTACAACATGTCGATACATCTTTCTAGACTTCATTATTTTCTTCTAAGGCATTTTCCTATGTGTTCCTTGCTTCATCCTGTTCACCTGTATCATGCGTAAAAATGGTTTTTGAATCAACAAAAGTTGGCGAGTGAACCTTGTTAGAAAAACATTTATTTTTTATTTCTGGTTGTATTTAATATGGAAAAATTGTGCAATAATCATATATGAACAAACGTAAATAAACATACAATAACAAACAAATAGCATACAATAACAAACAAATAGCATACAATAACAAACCACCTTGCATGAATATGTAATATGAATGACAATGTAAATGTTGGCAACGTCTCGTTCACGCTCATAGGTAATGGGGAACGGCTCACGGTCATAGGTAATAGGGAGCAGACGGCCTATGATGAAATGTATGTGCGATCAAGGCTCAATCAAACGGAGCCGATCGTATGTTGGCAACGCCTCGTTCACGCTCATAGGTAATGGGGAACAGCTCAACGCTCATAGGTAATGGGGAGCGGCGGCCTATGATAATGTATGTACTGAAAATGATAAATTTAATCTAAACAATAATCACACAAACAGATGATCCATGTTGAATATACATTTAATCATGAATATGATGGATGCACAATAGTTTAAAAGTAATAAATAATAAAACACATGATACACCCCAAAAACGTGATTAAAACGGGGAATTTGTAGAGATTCACTCACAAATTGGGTGCGTTTGCTTGAAGATGTTGAATGCGCACGAGTTTAGAGGATTGATCGACGAGGAATAACTAACCTAATTAATAACGAAAAGGTACGGTAAGTATGTGGATTTTATTAACTATTTTAATAGTATTTTGGATATATTTTTGTGAGTTTAAGGCTATTTTCTAACTTTAAAAACGTTATTAAGTATTTTTAATTGATTTTTAAATTAAATAAATAAATAAAAACAATAAAAAAATGTTGACTTTTGACCGTTGACCATGACCGTTGACCATTGACCGTTGACCGGTCCGGTCGCTTATATATGTGCGCTGGGTGAGACTCGAACCCGTGACCTCCCGTACGCGTGCACGCAGCTCTACCAACTGAGCTACGTGTCTAACCCGAAATAATTCTGTTTTTAATTATACTTATATACTATTTAGATTTATCCAGAAATTATTTATTTTAAAAAGGATTTTAAATGTATCGAACCGGTGCTGTCAACAGGTCTCGAACCTGGGACCTGTGGGTTAATGTGCACACAGTCCACCGCTGGACTGTGTGTCTAACCTGGTTAATAATCCGGTTTTTATTATACTTAACATGATTCTGTGAGTTATTCCGGTTCGGTTAAAAAGGGCATTTTTATTTCAAGAGAGTGAGGTTGGGACAGGGATCGAACTCGAGACGTGCGTGTATTGTTTGCACACAGTCCACCGCTGGACTGTGTGTCTAACCCGTTCAATATACTAATTTTAATTAATCTTATAATATAACTGAACTTCGTCTTCTTCACTAAAGATTACAGATAATGATAATTCAACTGATTCATGTCTAATTCGATTAACAAGCATTATAAGTAATTGAAAGGTAATGAACGGAGAGTTTGGGGAAAGGATGTACCGATCAGTGTCTTTCACAGAACTCCGGCAAAGATTCGTCGGCTCTGTTTGTGAACTTCAGCTGTTAGAATCAATTAACAGTTCTGTTCGATTAGTTATGAAATTGAGGTACTTAAACAAGGATTAACAGAAGTTTGAATGATTATACCGATTCACATCGTGGGATCAGAAATTTCAGAGGTTTTCCGGCGAGAGCTGCATATTCCGGCTACGTCGTCTGGGATTGATTCTGATGGTTGGATTGAAGTTAGTAACAGTCTAACAACGGATTGAAACAGAAAGAGTCGAGGTATTTACCGTTTTGAGGTGAGTCTCGGTTTTCCGGCGAAAGTCCGGTGATGGCAGGATATTTCCGGCGAGTGAAATTGCTTCGATAAAAGGTGCGATTTTGAGCGAAAAGGCTACCAGAGACTTGTGGGTGTATTTATAGGGAAGAATCGAGACGAATTGGGTCTGATTTTAGTCTCAATTCATGGTCAGCTGATTTCCGGCGGTTACGACTGATGTCGCGGGTTTAGACATCGGTTATAACCGACGTTGGGGTTAATTCTTCGGTTAAATCAATAGAAACCGTCAATTATCGGCGAAGTCGTCGGGATTTTCGGCGACTGCGAAATGAGCGCGTCTTTGACTGGATTTGATTTCTGTGTTTCATTATTTGAATTAATTGTTTCGATATGTTATCAAATAACAAAAGTGGCGGAGTGGTTGGATGTGTGTGTGTTAAGACTTGGCTGACCGGCTGACCCGGGTTCGAATCCCGGCAGCCTTGTTTTTTTTTAATTTTCTTATTTTCACTTTTTAATAATTTTTGTTTTTAAATCCTAATTGGTTTATTAATTATGTATCGTTTAAAATTAATTTGAGCATTAAATATGCAACGAAATTTTTAACTGGTTGTTCGATTAATAAACGAAGCGGGTTTGGTTAACCCGGTTTTTTACGGATGTTACAGTATAGATCTGAGTGAAAAACAGAAGTTTTATAGAAAAAGATGAAAATTTTCGTAAACAGAAGGGATTTATGAAACGAAGGCAGAGCCTTGTGCAAATCGTTGTAAAACGTTGTTGAACATCATAGTAGTTGAAATCGGGTTGAATCTTACTTAGAAAACAAGGGTTTCGGGTTTTGAGAGCTCTGGGCGAACTTGCAGCAAGTTCAAATGAGAGAATGGAGCTGAGTATTTATAGGTGAAGACAAAAAGTGGGCTGATGGGAGTCAAGTTCGGTCGAACTTGTATGATTTCATGCAAGTTCGGGCGAACTTGCTAGATATTCATGAGATTCATGACAAGTTCGGCCGAACTTGCTGATTCTGTGAGAAATCAAGGCAAGTTCGAGCGAACTAGTGGGAAATAGAGGATTTTGAGTTTGGCCAGTCAAGTTCGGCCGAACTTGGGGTCACCCAACCCAAGTTCGAGCGAACTTGTCCAAAAACTCAAAAATTTTTTCGTTTTTCGTTCGTTTATCGATTGTTCAGCGATGTAATCGAGTTATAAGGTAATGTTAAGCGATTTAGCGAGATGTTAAGCGTTAAATTTGATATAATAGTGCGATTTAGCGATTCGAGCGTACAAGAGCGTTGCGATAGTGATTATAACCATAATATAACAAGTAAAACACACATAACTATAATTCCACATAATTAACTGCGATTTGCGATGCGATGAGATAAGCGATGCGATGGCACAAATGTTTATTAAACAATAACACACTTGGCTCGTATAGTAGTATAGATACTTGTCATTTCGATTAGGTTAGCGATGCGTTTAATAATTGATTAGATGCGATATAACTGTAATAAGCATAATTAATTAACACAAATTTCTTATAAATCGAATCTCGGGATTACAAAAGGATAGATACAATGGAAATAAAAGAAAAGGATAACAACGAATTTTCGAGTTGTTACAGTTATGCATGTGACTTTTGAGTTTTTAACACTAAAGTTTTGATTGTTGTTCATATTTCACAAAGCAATTTTTTTCTTGTCATTTTTTTGTTTGTCTTTTTTTAGGTTTTTTTTTTAAGTTTCAATCGCACTCGGTATTATATAGGTAACGTAATGAACAAGGCCAATACCGACCAAACAACGCCGACATCAGTATCGATATTTGTTTTTATTATTTTCGATTGATGTAAACACGTTTTGATATCCTTTTATTTTTTTCTCTTTCGGTTGTTATGCCGAGTGCCATTGCCGTGAACAAAACCGATCCCAACCGAATTCTCGCTTTACATATATTCAAAGCTTTAGTTTTTTTTCTAAAACACGTGTCGACATCCGGTTGATACATCAACTGCCCATATCATAAGGATAACGTAATGAGTCGAACCAATATCAAACGAAATACGATTACCATTATTTTTACCCTTACGTCTACGTTTCTATTTAATTTTTTTTTTAAATTGGGTCGCCCCGCTGTGAAGCGCGGTGTAACCCACTAGTTTTTATAAAGTTATGTTTGGTTATATTTTATTTATTTGAAATTTCTATGAAAAAAATGTATTAAAATGAAAGTAATTAAAAAAAGGGGGAACCACACCCCACATATGGGAGAGTAGTGATGATGTGAAGATGAGGATGATGTGGAGTCTAGGTAGCCATAGGGGAAGGGGAAACCATACCGCATGATCTAAACCAACTGGGTTTAAATTCAAGGGCATAAAATGTTAGAAAAACCATAAATATGGACATAATTTGTAATTGTTTTTTGAGTTAAATCACTATTTTAGTCCATTAGTTTTAAAAATTGCGATTTCGGTCCCTGTGGTTTCACTTTCGTAACCATTTCAGTCCACCTCGCAACCATTTCAGTCCATGTACTTACAGAATAAATGGGTTGAAGTGGTTATGAAAGTGAAACCAAATGGACTGAAATGGTTACTAAAGTGAAACCACATGGACTTAAATCGCAATTTTTAAACTAATGGACTGAAATAGTGATTTTTGACAAACCACAGGGACTGAAATCGCAAATTTTAAACTAATGGACTGAAATAGTGATTTTTGACAAACCACTGGGACTGAAATAGTGATTTTTGACAAAGTGTTATTTACACTTTATTTTTTGATGATATTTCATTCATCATTCAATTTTATTTTTCTCTAGTAGCTTTTTTCATAAAAAAGAAGTAAACGGTTATGTTTAATTTTTTTTAATATTCCCATACAAATTTTATTCAAAATAAAATTGTATTAAAAAAGTATTTTTTTTTTTATCGTATCTACTTTTATATGTGCTTTGACAGCGGTACCTGCATGCATTTAATAATTACCTGCATGCATTTTAATAATTACCTATTTAAATACAAGTTTTGTAATATACATGTTTTTCGTCGTATGAGATGAGGAAAATGACTTGATACTATTAAGTATTAGTTCTAATTTCCATACAAATTAATTTCATGCAATAATACATTTATCCATTAAAGAGCTATTAGGATGAGAGCTATCACTTTCTTTTGTATTGTCTAAACAGTATTGGCAATTATGGTTTTCATAAATGCGTTGAAGCTTTTGACATAGTCTTTCTTTAGTGGTTGGCCTGTTTCTACTTTATTAAAGATGATTTGCTATTTCATCTTCTTTAAAGCCTCTTTTCAATTTACAAGGCTATTTTAATCTTTTGTATAAATCTTCTTCTCCTATAAAAAGGAGAATGATTTTAGTTTTTAGGCATCGAATCCTCTACTACTTTTCTTCACTTGTAAATTAGTAAGCAATATGTGTAAGCGAATAAACTCCTTTGCTAAAGGAGAGTATTTTCAGTGTATTGGCATCGAAACCTATACAAATAATAGTAGTTCACGTTTTAATGTTTTTTTAATACATTACCATTATATTTTAGGTTATACAAAATACTTTTTTGTTATAACAACAGTTTTCTTATTTTGTAATATACATGTTTTTCGTCGTATCAGATGAGAAAAATGACTAGATACTATTAGGTATTAGTTCTAATTTCCATACAAATTAATTTCATGCAATAACACATTTATCCATTAAAGAGCTTGTAGCGTGGCATGGGCAAAGCTTTTAAGGGGATAAGGGGACAACCGACCCTCCGAACTATTCGCTCAGTAGTGGAGAGTATGTAGTTTTCGTATAGAAATTTTTGGGTATATACGTTTTCGACCCCCTGGTTTTGTAGAAATTTTTAGGTCTAGTGACTTCCACCCCCGGTCGTAAATCTCAAGCTTCACCACTAAGCGTGGTCGTTATTTCTTTTAAGCGATAAAGCTGTTAGTTTGTGGTGGAATTTAGTGTATAATGAGGATTAGATTTAGTGAGTGTGATGTATTAAAATAATAATAATAATAATAATAATAATAATAATAATAATAATAATAATAATAAGTTTAAAACAAAATCCATTTATCTGAATTTGGTGCGAGACGTGAAGTCGTGAAGGGTATTTGGACAAGCATCGTCATCCAACACGGCAATAAAGTATGTCCCATTATAGCTACCATTTCATTGTTTTCTGGATCTGAGTTTGGTCCCCTTAACCACGCCCAATCCCACATAACTATGCCATTATTAGTTCTATAACAATCGATTTCAACTCAAATTAACTTTAAAGAGAGGGGCACCATCTAGTTAAACCCATCATCAATTTCAACTCATCATCTAATAATATTGTGTCACATCACATCTAACCTACCACCAATTTCGGTGGTATTGGTGTTGGGAGTTTCCCAGCATAGTCTGGGGTTTGAGCCTTGCAAGAGGCAAAAAAAAAAAGTGCGGATTTTAAAATAATATTAGAGAATAAGATTTAGCTATTAAAAAAACTACCTAATTCAACCCACTACACATCTCGCTCGGGTTCAAGAACACGGATGATGAACCCTTGGTGTTTGTTGTGGTGTTCGTTAGCTACCCATGTCAACCTGGGTGTTGATCCCATGGGCGCCCCCCACCACCCTTACATTGCACTCTTATCCCACGTAAATCTTGTATTTAAATAGTAAGTGTTATATAAAATACTTTTAGATATAAGTTTATTACAATGTGAAAATACCTATTTTATATGTAATAACAGCTACAAACAGTAAGGGTTAGAAACAAGGGCGGAGCAGTAGAGAAAGGTTAGCACAAGTTGCCCCTCAACTCCATCTCCGTAGTGTTAAAATACCCCTCAGCTCCGTCTATATAGTGTAAATTTTATTTTTCGGTTTTATACAAAGGATGCCCCTGATCCAAAAAAATAAAAAATAAGATACACCTGATTTTTTAAGCTAGATCCGCCACTGTTAGAAACATATTAGTTATTTTGCCATCAATGATAACATCACCATTAACCAACTCAAAGATTGATCCTATTTCGCTTACACAAACAACATTACACCACAATGGGCTTGTCTTAATATGAGACTATTTCAAAATTCAAATAGACAAAACTGTTATAAGTATCATTTAATTGTTATAACAAATTAATGTTTGTGATATCAAATCACAAAAGAAAAAAATTGGAATAGCTTTTCATGTTTCGACGTCATCCAGAAGATATATTTGATTCGTCAAATTCATCTGAAACTCTTAAATTATTAAAAAATAAACAATATTAAGCAAGATCATAAAAGTTAATAAAGATGAATAACTCAAGTTTGGATTATACTTGTTACATATTCGAGCAAATATATAAATATGAAATTGTCAAGATAAGCATGACCAACCCTGTGGATGGGAAACTCTTAATTTATTCAGACATTAGGCAAGATCATAATAACAATTAATAAAGATGAGTAACTTAAATTTGGATTATGCTTGTTACATATTTGAGCAAATATATAAATATGAAATTGATCCCCCACTTGTGGTATGATAAAACACTTACGTTTTTTTAATGAAGACTCAAGTTTAATTCATATTTGTGTCATATTTGAGTGGATATAACTCTGGGCTTAGAGCTCAGTAGTTGGGCAATGATGGTGACAAACCCACCGAGGGGGGTTCGATCCTGAGCCGCACTCTGGTCATCCGGTTGTTACTTCAGCGAGACAACTCATGTGGAGGCAGTACGGTTTCTAGAGGAACGCCGTAACCAAGTCTGACCAACCCAGCGTGGACACAGTTAAGACAACGTAGTCTGGGCCCGTTTAGACGATGTGGCATTAGGTCACTCAAAAAGAAAGTCACGGTTAAAAAAAATATAAATATGAAATTGTGATCTAGTATGGAAGGGATAGAGAGGGTGACGGTTCAAGGCAGACTTTCTTCAGGGGCCCGAAATTTTTAATATATATATATAGTTTTTAGATAAGAGACTAAATTGATTATAAAAATACCTTCTTTTAAGTAAAATCATTAACTTTTGATTTAGTTTAGGTCTATTAAGATTAAAAATCCTTTTGGTTCTGGGTAGCGCTAATTTAAATGATAAGATGTAATTTATTATTGCATAAGTCGAATCATTAAAATACTTTTGAGATTTCATCTACCGTTCACTACCTTAAATTTGCGGATTGGTAACATAAAGGATGCATCATGTATGAACCGACATGTATAGCTTAATATAATGATAAATCACTTTGAAAATACAACATTCTTAGTTTCTTACTATGTTTCTTGATACCGCTATACCACAGTTTTATGGCTGATGGGTATCTGCGTTCATTCAGTTACACAAGTTTCTAACAAACGAATCTATATGTTAAATTCACTATATAACTTATAAAAAAAACTTATTACAGTCTTAGACACCTGAACACACCATGTAATGAAATAGACGAACCGTTGTATCATGACACATATTTTGGTTATAAAGAGCTTAATATGAAATCCCAGTTTCATGTTTTCTTTTACTCACACCCCGTAAATGATATATAGCAAAAAGTTAGAAATTTGATGGCAAGTGAAAGTCGAAAACAAAATTCATAGTGGAAGGGGAAAGGAGTGGGTGAGAATGGGTTTTGGCATGTTGAGGGATAGTGGAAGAAGGATAAATATGTTCATGGGATTGTGTCACAATTATTCAACTTTCGGTTTAATATCATTGTTTATTACTATTTTGGAATCTTAACTATGCCATCATTTTATTTTTATATAGGGATGTACATTAATTAATGTTAACTGACTTAAAAAAATAATACGTACCATAATAACAATTACCAACTTGTTATAATCTGTTCAACTTTTTCACAAAAAGACTATGCACGACTCTATAGTTTGATAAGTCAAGTTAATAATTTTCTATGAGTTTTATTCTCACCCATGAATAGGGTTAAGTTATTATATAAAGATTTCTAAAAATAAGAAGTGTACAAAGATACAATGGATCACACAAGATGACACAGTGTCGAGCAAAATATAATACAATGCGAAAAATATAACACAATGTCGATGAAAAAAGACACAATGAGTCGCAAAAAAAGAGACAATGACGCAAATATAGAACAGACACAATGATAATAAACAAAAATTCCAAATTTTCAACATATAAATCCAAAAGTGAAAATCTAAAATCTCACATCTTAGAGTTCGATGAGACGATTCCAATACTTCTTGAATGAGGTCAATCAGAGTCCGTTTAATACCCTTCTTATGACTTCTTATTTTTAGAAGCATTTTTATTTGATCCTAAACCCATATAATATATGATAAAATAAAAACAGTAAATCGTTAGTTAAAAGAAACTATTACTAATATAACAAAATCTGCAGGCCAGTTTCTATAATAAACAACTTGGATCCCAATGGCGGATCTAGAAAATCCGCCAAGTCGTAACGTTTTATAAATAAGCGGTAACGAAATCGAAAAAACGTCAAATTTTTCCAAAATTTACACTAATTTTACACTACCTCTGGAACGCCAAGCCGTAGCTGGGGTTGCCCCTTCTTATGCTGTAGATCCGCCCCTGTTGGATCCCCTTTTAGTAATGTATAAATCACCTTATAGAAACTCAAATAACGATTTATGGTTATACATTTGTTTAGATTTTCCAACAATTGTGAGCAATTGCTTAATTAAACAAGTTAGTCAGGTCTTTTGTATCAATGCTTTAAAACCTGAGCTGAATTTGTTCATCGTTCAGCATTCAACTAATCGACTTAATCTAAAAGACTGTATACAACTCGTAGTTTCTGATAGCTCTATCAGTTCACTCAAAACTACTCTGAATTTTTATATTTTCTTTCTTGACCCATCAAGCGGTAGCCAACCTGATAACATTCATAATATCTAATTTGATTCACGTTGATCCGATTTACAACACAATGCTTTATAGAAAGGAGGTTAATTAGCTAAACAAAACTCTTTTACTATTAAAAAAAGGTTTATTATGACAAAATACAAACTATTAAATAATTAACTTGATAAGCAAGCAATTGTGACATGATAATTATCCAAAAATAACCAAAACATATCATCTTTAACTCATGAAACCCAATCCGACGAGACAATCGGAGCAATCGAAGAATTTAAAACACCAACAAGGTCGCTTTCAATCCAACGTTGACGCCAATTCCAGAATCCACTTTTATCACTTTCTTCTTCACCTTTGATGACCACTGCCCCCCTTTTCTCTCTCTAGTTCATCAAAATCACTAAATTACCATCACTCCGTTAGGTAAAAGTTCACTAATTCTGCAATTTGCTCGATTGTTTCTGCTAAAGATTGTATCTTTTTATCTGGGATCTTGTTTATTGCTTCTGGGTATTAACGTTGACTGTTGAATTTGATGATTTATGTTGTTTTTTTGTGGGTTTTTTAGCTGAGGTTTGAGTTCACATGAATTGGGGGCATTGGTCTTGTTTATGTGAACTTTTTGGGTGATCGATCATGTTTAATTTGTGTAATTATCTGAATTTTTTTTTTAACCCTAATGATGTTATTGTGGTTGAGCACTAATGATTGGTTGGTTAATTACTATGTTGGTTTGTGCTGGCTTTTATAGTTTGAATTGTGATTGCTGGATTTTATGACTGATGGGTTTTATCTGGATCACCACTTTGTAGAGGTGTGAACTGATCAAAGTTGCATAATGTGATCCTTGTGTTCTTGTTTTCGTTCCGCTGAGCCGGATGATGAACAAGTTCAAGACTCGGGTCCGGTAGTTAATGTTGTTTTTTTGTGAATTTTTATGGCCATGTCTATTCACGCACCCCTTGTGTCTATTCACACACCCGTCAGTCTTTGTCTGGTTGACCGGACCAAAACGTTGCGCTTTGGCCACAGCTCGACACTACAGGGTATGGAAATAGGTAGGGGGTGTTGTTTTGGATATGGGAATTAGCGTTGACTGTCGAATTTTAGGTTTTGTCTTTTTGTGTGATTAATCATATGTTTAATTTGTGCCTGATTATTAAATTTGGTGTTCTTTGTTAAACCATGATGATGTTATTGCGGTTAAACACTAATGATTGCTTGTTTATTACGTTTACTTGCTTAATTACTGTGTTTAGTGTTAGTTTGTGACGGTGTTTAGCGTTTTATGGTTGAATTTGAAATTTTGAATTATTCTTTGTAGAACTCTAAGCTGATCAGATTGCACAATGGGATCCTTGTGTTCTTGTTTTCGTTCGGCTGAGCCGGACGATGAAAGTGTGGACTCGGATGATAATGAACAAGGTCAAGATTCGGGTCCGTTGGTTAATAGGAATGCCCAGGATAACTTCACTTTGTTCATACAGAATTTGACTAATAAGGTTAGTTCTTTTTTGCAGGCTATATACTCTTAATGCTATTTGACATGAAATTATTAGTTTTTGTATGTTGCCTTTTATAACTCTTGGTGTTCTCGCGTTTTTGGCCGAAAACGTTGTGCAGAGAATCTTGAGTTAATTGTCATAAGTGGTTAAGAATCTTTTCTTTCTAATAAGCTCTAGCTATGTAGTCAAAGGCGCAGCCAAAACGGCTTGTATCTATCCAGCTATGCATTTCATGCGGTAAAAAATCAGATATTGGTCAAGGTCCGATATTTGAGATATAGGTTATCGCGGTGGGATATCGGTAATTTTAATATCATGCAGAATTTATATATATAGCAATTTAACACTATCAATTTAGTATACTCTCCTAGCATTAACAAATTAACATTTTGCAACTTGCAAAACGCTAATAATTGTAACAGATAGGAACTGATTAAGATTTAAAACACTAACATTTAACAATTAAGACTTAAAACACTAATAGCAGCAATAAGAAGAAATATGAATGGTAGAACTAAGAAGAAAGGTACTGATATCCGGAAAATCGGTGATATATCGGTCGATATCGTAGATAACATCGGTACTCGTATGTTGACCGATATTTTACATAGGGACCAATAACCAATATATCACCGATATTAACTGCATAGCTATCCAGGTGCAAAAGCCTTGGAAAACTGGGCGAAAATCTGCACAAAAAAGGAGCTAAAAAATAGCCTTTTAATACTGTGTACCTTGCTTATCATGGGCCCTCGCTTTTTAAGCGCCTTGCGCCTAGGCGGCAAGCTCACCCTTTGCGCCTTGAGGGTGCCTAGTGCCTTCGACTAGTCGACTACCTAGAACTCTAGTTTGTATTGTATACATGTTGCTACACGTAACTCGTTTCATTTGGTAACTAATGCTAGTAAGAACATAATGTTGATAGAGTTTGCTTTTGACATAATTTTAAAAGCTTTTAGTCTTTAACCATATTCGTTTGTAGCCTTGTTCAACATGAGGATTTTCTCCGTTCCCTTCCGCAAACTCGGACAATGTGAACGTCATTTTGACTAGAGTGTGTGCTTTTAATGAGAATTTGTTAATTTAATTACTGTAAGCATTTTGAAGTATTTTATCTAGCTTTGTGTGTCCCAGCATTTGTGTAGATATAGATGTGTACTTTCATGAAATTGTTAATACGGTTATACGGTTGCAAGTCGAGACATTTGAGATTCAATCTAATATTTTCTCATAGGTCTATAAAAGATATACTTTGTTTTGATACCTATTTTTGCTTTTTTCTATACATTAATCAAACAATATATATTTTGTTTTGAAGTCTGTAAAATATTTAAGTTAATTTTTATAGGTTCACCGACATTTATACACTTCTTATAAATAAATGTAGAAACTTAGTTTGTGTTACTAAAAAAAGTCAAATGTATGTATGGTCCAGATAATCCATTTTCGGTAATCCGTTTCATAATCGCTGCAACAAAACTGATCACTAAAGCAAAAACGTAAATGTCATAAATACTCTTGTCAATATTATGAAAAGAATAATAGCTGAAATTTTAGATGATATTTATTTTAATTCATTAACAAATTATTTACAAAATGTATCATTGTCGTCAATAGAAAATAAATTATGATATTCTAAACTTATACCTCATGTCCTTTTTGTCACACTTTGAAACATGTGATTTTAACTTTTAACAACTAACGCTTGATTGTATTCTTCAAAAGTGTGAAGCGGTCCTTGGAAGAAGAGGAACGGAAACGTCATCGTGGTTTTATCAAGGACAAAGCTCTTCACAACCTAATATAGCGGAAATCGGTTCATCTGGATCTAGTAGCAGCGGTAGTGGTATATCTTTGATGAGGCATGATAAAGGGTCAAACCGTTCTCGGGTAGAACCAGAACCGGTTTTTGAAAGCAATATTATGTCGATACCAAGTGAAGAGGGCTCAAAGAAATTCCATTCCGAGATCCCTCCGATGGTTGCGTTTGACAAAGTGAAAAGTAATGTCAACACTATTTCGGTTGATGATGAGGATGTTTGTCCAATATGTCTCGAAGGTAACAAACAATAACGCATACTTTGACCCTGGAGGTTAAATCTTTTACTTATTAAACGCAAAATCCTTTTTCTCTTCGTAGTCGTTAATATATAAAATCTTCATCAGTGTTTTTGTTTGAACGATACACGGTGAGTAGATGCAGCAAAATGGGGGGTTGGGTAGCAGGTCTTGCAGTTTAAAATACCAAGTGTGTTAATTATGGCCATAAAGATTAAATGAAACAATAACGTACATGGATGGTCCCTGTGGTTAACCAAAGTTTTAGATTTGGTCCCTAGCTTTTCAGAAGTACACAGATGGTCCTCTGCACTTTGTAACGCATTTAGTCCCCAGCTAACAATCTAAAGGTTTCAGCAAGTTCAAGTTAGGGACTAAATTAATTACAAAGGGCAAAACCACAGGGACCATCCATGTACTTTTGGTAAAATTTGGGACTAAATGTGTTACAAAGTGCAAACCACAGGGACCATCCATGTACTTTTGGAAATCTAGGGATCAAATCCAAAATTTTGGTCAACCACAGGGACCATCCGTGTACTTTACTCTTAAATTAAATAACTTATCATCCAAAATATTTTGAGTAAAAAGATTTAGGAGCTCGTACGCAATAGAAATACGCTTTGTATGACTTTGAGTCCGTTTGACCCATATAACATGTTTCCTTTTTAGCTAATCTTTTATATATAGGGGTTTGACCCATTAGATTGATTCATAAATAATTAACAGGTTGAATACTTGGATTTTCCACCTCTAAATTGATGGGGCAAGTTGATATAAATTGACCTCTTAGTTTGAAATATTTTTTTGCAGAATACACCATTGAAAATCCCCGGATTATTACCAAATGCTCGCATCATTATCACCTAAGTTGTATTTATGAATGGAACGAAAGAAGCGAAACTTGTCCAGTTTGTTCGAAGGTAATACTTTCTATATATCTTTTGCCTGCGCGTTGACTTTGAAAGTCAAAACGGTTAAGTTTAAATCCAACTTTTTACAAAATTTTGCTTGTTATATAAATTGAAATCATTGTTACGTGTTATTGTCGAATTCTTATCATGCAATGTAGCATCTTGGCAATCTAATTCTAGATATATGTTTGTTTGACCATAGAAGTCAAAGGTAACAGTTGTTGACTTTCTTATCGCTTTTATGTTGCCTTCGTAGCTAATGGTTTTTGAGGAGATGGATTGATCTCGCTACCCCTTTTGAGTTCTCGACAAATGGTTTGATATATAAAAAGCCGTTGGCTTGAACAATGATCAAGGAATGAAGTAATCATGAAGACATACATTGCACATACAAAGTAGCTCATGGGCAAAATGTTAAAAAGACCAAAAGATTGATAGTTTTAACAGTTTCTTGATTTCTATCCCATTTGTCTTCAAATGGTGAAAAATGGTTTTTGTTTTCATCAATTTCTGATTGGTATATAAATGCATGTTTGGATTGCTTTTTTTTTTTGTATATAAAGTGGCTGCTTTTGTCATTTGCTTAAAACGCTTATTTATTTACCGTTTGGTGAAAATCCGATATCTTACTTAATATTTATCTAGAAAAGAATTTGTGAACTTCACCATTCAGATACACTTAATGACCCGTTGCACTGGGAACTGGACCCGTATCTAGGGTTGTTCACAAGGCAAGATGAATCGGGCTAGAGCAGTTTTAATCCGAGCTGAAAATTTGAGCTCAAGTTCGGCTTGGTTAAAAAATGGCTTATTCAGCATTGCTCAGTTTGGCTCGATTGCATTGTTAGAATTTAAAAGAAAAAAAGGTTTTAAAGTAGATTGGATAATGGATAATTGAGATGAAAAGATTGTATTTGAAGTTGTGATTAGGGTTACATTAGATGTGGTTTATATAGACCACAATGTTACACTTCTAACCCTATACTAACACAATGTTATATTTTGTCTAAAACTCCCCCGCAAACTAAGCACGCGGGAGTGACTTTGTTTGAAAACTTAAAAACATAAAAAAAAATAGTTGATCTTCATTCTTCTCCTCCTTGCTTTCGCCTTGTTCTTCAGCAACACCTTGTTCTCCCGCAACAATTCTTAGACAGCAGCACTTTTGTGTAGGTTTTTTTTAACTGTTTTTTTTTTCAACCGACAATTTTAATAGGAATTTGTTTCCCCTTGTCGGTCTTCTCCCCTATCAAGACCTCTTTGTTTTGTTTTGTGAGGTGTTAGTCGCCGGAAAAAAAAAAGGCCACTGTTGTAATGTGGCTGCGACGACTTAGGGTTTTGATTATCGCAGGTTATTTATGCAACCCTAAGCGCTGAGAGGTATGGTTGTTTGTAGCAGCAACGACTGCATATTTTTATCAGCGGCAACTGACGGAGCTAGGGTTTCATGGTGATGACGGCGGCGGCTAGGGTTAGGGTTACGGCGGCGGCTGGTTCTGGTTGTTTTGGCAGTGGTGGTTGTCGGCTTAGTGTAAAACGATGGTATTTGTGGTGACAGCTAGGGTTTCGCCATGGGTGGAAGCAATTCTGGTGATGTTGGTGTTGTGATGGTTAAGGGCGGCAGAAGGGTAGAAGAAGACCGTGCGCAGTTTTGTGGTGGTGGTAGGGCGACGGTGGTCGGCCGCCCCACCGGTGGTTGTACTCCAAAACTCTGTATACCAAGTTAAATCAGAGAATTGTATTGTATTTGAAGTTGTGATTAGGGTTACATTAGATGTGGTTTATATAGACCACAATGTTACACTTCTAACCCTATACTAACACAATGTTATATTTTGTCTAATACATGGAATATAATTATAAGAAATATTAAAAGTTGGGTTATTCCAATCGAGCCAATGAGCGAGGCAACCTTGGCCGAGCACGACTCGTTTACAAACCATTTTACTTTCGAGCAAGCTTTAAGCTACGAGCTATTTGGACAGTCATGCTCCGGTTATTTCAAGATATTGTTTTATTTTAGTCATACCCTAAAAAATGAATTAAAACATAGATGAAGATGTTAATCTATTAGGGATGAGCAAATCAGACCCGGTACCGGTACCGAACCAGTAACCGGTACCGAATTTACCGAACCGGGTACTATTTCGGTACCGATTCGGTACCGACTTTTGACATTTTCGGTACCGTTTCGGTACCGGTATTTACCGGTTTTTACCTTCAAATACCGGTACCCACTTTTGAGGATTTTCGGTACCGGACGGTATCGAGCTCATCCCTGTAATCTATAATTCTTAGTTGGTCTCAAAAACCTTTCAAGTTAAAATCCTAATTGGTAAAATCACAATAGCATTAAAAACAGTAATAATACTAATATCAACACCACACAAAGTAATTTGTTGGCCCAACTGTGGTTTCTAGGTTATTAGGCCCAATTTTTAGAATTTATAATTTGTTAAAATTGAAAGCAAGACAAGAGGCTCCCTTTAGGATGCAATGGGTCGGATATGCTATCACCCAACATTAGGAGGGTCGAGGCGCCCATCACTCACCGCTCACTCATCACTTACAACATTCAATCACCATATGCTACGTCATCGAGCCAAATTTCATCACTAGTGGTGGATTTTACTAGGGGTGTCCATCACCAGTGATGGATGTATATAAACCATCATCACACTCTCCGGCCATCATCATCACACACTCTCCGGCCATCTTCTCCGACCATCTTCTCCGACGACCTCCACCTCCCTTCTACAATATCTTATCTGGCAACCACCCTTCATCTCCATCAACCACCCTCCATCTCCGACAAGCAACATTCATCTCCGTCAACCACCCTCAATCAGTCAACTACCTCCATCGTCAACAAGCAACCACAACGAACGAGTGAAAACGCGTCATGGAGGCAACGCGTGATACCTTCCACGCGTTGTAGAATGGAGCGGCGGTCGGGTTTAACGTGTTTCCACGCGTTGTGCATGTCGGGGGGCGCCCCGTCACCCCTTAGAATATAACCCACCCTGATACCACACTTGAAACCGGTTTGACCCAAACCGACTCCAACCTAAACCAAACCATCAGTTTGTATATCGGTTTCTTACTTTCCATACTAAAACCGATGTGGATCTGAACTGATTAAAATAAACTATTTGTAAAACCGAGTTTAACCAGTTTCAACCATACCCAAATCGATTTGTGATACGGATCCGGGTCCGCTTGAAGAACACCCGGGAATGCTAGTTTTGGAACTGACCCGTCAACCCGTGGCTAGGAGGAGCCGCTGGTTTTATCTTCACCCATCCAACCCTTTATTTAAGTTTTCTCTCTTTTAATGAAGTATTTGTCTTTTCCTCTATTGTCGGGATTTCATTCCATGTTTGTCTTTTTAGTTTTCCTATTTAAACAATTGTAATCATAGGTTGGATGGTTAAGTTTTATAGAATAATAATCTTATTGAACATTGATTTTGTTCTTTGTCGTTCGGTTGGCCCACGGCAGGTTATTGCCCTAGGTTTGTAGCGTCCATTCGTATACGAATCCATATCAATTTGTATAAGGTTAGAATATTTTCCTCCATAACTAGTATAGACCTGAACAGGTTATTACTTAAGTTGACCAAACCGAATCGGTTTACAACCATAAGTGATTCTAAATCACAAGAAATTATAATACTAACTTGATACACAATTGTGGCCTCAAGGTTTGAGGTTTTACCGTGAGGCTCAAGTTCTTTTGTTATCCTAACTTAGTTGTTGAATCAACAAGAGGTCTGAACCAAGTGTCGGTGTAATGCTTAAGCGTTTAGAGGCAAATGTCTGACCAATTCAGATTAGATGTCTTTAACCATTCATACTCGGTATAATGCTTAACCATTCAGAGGCATTCAGACATTTGCTCGCGAAACAAACAATCTGAACCATTAAGTACTGAACCAGTAAGAGGTCTAAACCATTAGGAGTCTCGTTAAAAGGTAAACAAACAATCCCTTAGTAAGGTTCGCCATATCCATGATCGGTTTCTTTGTCAATATATGTTATCATCAAAAATGATGGTAGCCATGACAAGAAACTAACTCGTGACGTTTAAATCAATCAATGCCAAACCAAAACGACCAAGTTTCCAAATAATAATCGGTGTGTATATTAATAAAAAAAAGATAGTTTTCATGTATATTTTTTTGAAGAACAAATCAACAGAATTTCCAGCTTACTCCAAAGGGTCAGCATATTTTGTTTAAACCTCTCACCCCAAGTTCGAATCCCTCCCAAAAGGGCTTTCCCATATTACATAACTAGGCACCCGGGTAGGAAAATTTAAATTACATTACTCATAAGTGTATCAATAAAAGTAATGCTAATAAAGCTTACATAAATTAGTAACAAAGCGGATTGTATTCTTTATAATCCGTGTACAAAAACATCAAGAAAAAGAAAAATAATGTTACATTTACAATTTACTAAAAGTGACACGAGCTCAATCCGGTTGGTGTAGCACGCCCTACCACATCCAACGTTATAGATGCAAGTCCTCTTTGATATAACAAACACCTAAATTTTGTTAAACACAACTACATATATATTTTTTAATTTGTATATTGCGTGACAAATAAGGTATATTAATTAAACGATAACGTCTTAAAAATGTAAAAATACTTATCAAATATACGAGCAACAAAACAAAGTTGATCATATTTGTTTACATGATGATTATGCACAGAATTCTTGCTTAACATGTGAAATACATTGTTTTGGAGGACAAACCAAAGCTTCTTATGAAGTAAAAACTATCGTATCAAACTGACCCATAAATTATATCAAATACAATAAAGCCAACCATCATAAAGAGTCATATAACACACATGAATAAAACACAATTGCAATATTTTAGAATCAGCATACATTAAAAGTCAACATGACAACAGTGAACTTGAGAACTAAGATACAACTCTACCAAGTTTTTTAAACCTACTTAGATACAAGGTGACAATAATTCGAAGGTAGGAAGGTCGGATTTGACCGCCCTTAACGGGTCACCCTTTTTTTCTTTAATTACCTTGGAACCAAAGATTTTGGATCTGGTCAATTAATGTGATCCGAGACCAGCAACAAAGAGTGCACCACCTCAAGTTTTCTTCACGTAGCTCACGTATTGCCATAGTGCTTTGGAAATTATATGCTCTGGTAACAGGTCAGTTGGATACATTTCTAAACTGATTCAGTTATGGGGCTATTGTAACCAGCTTTCCTCAGCGAGTCGATGGCTTCTATCTTTGTCCAACCTAGAAACCTATATATAAAAATCATGGGATGGTAATTCTTTGTTTTAGAAGTTGCAAGTTGACTTGTCAAAAGGTGTGGACAACGTGCTGAAACAAATTCAGGTTAAAACATGTAATTTAAAAGCCAAACGATGCCAGTATCGAATGGTTTAGCTAATAAATTGAATTTACCAATATAAGTCGAAAAGAATTACCATATTAAATGATAATCATCCTCTCCAAGCAAAGATGTTGTCTTCCACCGAAACGCTAAGAATTACCATATCACAGACTCGCCACTCATCTATAACCATATCATAATAACATGATCACATATCAGTGATTTAAAATTAACTAAAAAAATTATAAAAGATTAAAAAAGAAGCAACTCTTGTGAATGGGGCGATTCAGATTACTATCGGCTATGACTATGGGTAAATTAAGTGTGCCAAACAAATAGAAATCAATTGGTAATTATTAAACTTTGGACACATTAGTTAAAAAATAGTTTATTAATCATATTGAGCTTGCCTGAAGGACCGCTAACATTTCTTTTGACCACCGTATGATGTTCTTGATTGATTAAAAATACTATTTTTAATTAAGTCATGTCCTTTGACCACCGTATAATGTTCTCAATTTGATTAAAACATACTGATTTTTAATACTGGTTTATTTCTAATTGATTCTTTTTTGTTTGCTTCAACAATATAGGGTACCTCATTTTCTAAGCTTCTTCGATTCATGCAGTCCAAGAATTAGACTCGGACGAATTTGCATTTACTATGCTCCATAATCGCTCTTCTTCAAGAGATCATGTAGCTATGACTGCCATGAAAAGTAAAGGAAGTTAAAAAACACATATTTTTCTCACAAACAGTATAAAGTTAAATACAACCTGTTTTGACCCATTACTAAACCAACCGTTTTGCCGGAAACATACTCGACCCATTACTAAAAATCTCTTTTGCCAGAACATGATTCGACCCGTTACTAAAAACAAACTTTCTAGCCCGAACTTGATTCTACGCATTACTAAAAACCACCTTTTTGGCCTGAATCTGATTCGACACATTTACTAAAAGCAACCGTTTTTGCCCGAACTTGATTCGACCCAATATTAAAAACAACTTTTTCGGCCGAAGCTAATTCGAACATTACCAAAAGCAACCATTTTGCCCGAACTTGATTCGGCCCAATAATAAAAACAACTATTTTGCCAAAGCTAATTCGAAATTACTAAAAAAACCATACCACCCATAGCAACCAGCAGGATGCATATTCTGAAAAGTACAATGGCTACCTTAATCCATAACTGTCCAAGTTAAATGTAGTGATACCAAATAAAGTGAAGAACCATGATGGTAACTACTGCTCACTCTTCATAGTTCTTCACTTAGGTCATGATGGTAACTATTGCTCAAGTAAAGATTTTTTGAATTTCCCGAACCGACTCGATTTTCGGTACCGATTCGGTACCGACATTTTACGTTTTCGGTATTGGTATTTACCGAATTTTACCTTCAAATACTGGTACCGAACCGTACCGAGTATTTTGGATACCGAGCTCATCCCTAATTCCAAGTAATTAATAACAAATAAATTTTATAACTTAAGAATTTTGTCAATATACCTGAATAAACAGGTGATCGTTAGAGACAACAGTGGTTAAATGTGCATGTATCTTTTCAATAGCTTTCAACACCATTTGGGATTTGGCTGTCTTTGTACTTGTTAACAATCCAAACAATGACAAAATTAAAAAATAACCATATAATAGAATCACATTGAGCTGGATAGAACTATTAATAAGACTTTTTAGATAGTGAGTTAAGTCACCTTAAACGGCCCAAATATTTCTTTAGACCAAATCAAATTGCACATTAAGATCAATGATATACCAGTCTTGGCTCTTCGTTTTTCCTATCAAGATCAAGCGCGACCATTTCCTGAAATGTTTATCAAGTAATTTAGTCAAACAATAATCGTTTTTAGTGTCGGTGCTTCGCTTCGACTTCCATTTCTTTTCCTACATTACCATCTTTTTTTTTTTGAAAATAGATAAATGATCTATCACCTAGCACGTTATCATAGCACAAACATCTAAAATGCCATCTTTCACATTGCATCCAACCATGAAAACAATTTGATATAAAACTAAATGAATATATTGATTAGAGCTTGTTTCTATGGGTGATTA
Source organism: Scalesia atractyloides (assembly GCA_947069175.1). Taxonomy (NCBI): domain Eukaryota; kingdom Viridiplantae; phylum Streptophyta; class Magnoliopsida; order Asterales; family Asteraceae; genus Scalesia; species Scalesia atractyloides. The sequence goes on from CAMTDV010000019.1 coordinate 72,491,119, forward strand.
AACTGATCATACCAACTTGAAGTTGTAATAAATAGTCGTGAATGTTTCTATGGGATTTACATTGATCGAATAAAATTGATAACTAACACATTTCAAGACACAAGCATTAGAAGTGTTCCTTATAACAAATAGCCGTGAATGATTCTTCTCTGTTACGACCACTTTGCCTTGTGACAGCTTGATAAAAACGAACAAATCAATGTGACAGGTATACAATAAATAACAGACAACAAATAATAACTAAATAAAACCAATGTAACGGCAAAACATCATAACCTTTCAAGCAAAATAGCAATATCTTTACTCTTTCTCCTTCCTTTGCTTTTGCTATCCATAGATTGACATGAAACACCATACTTACATTTTTATCTGCTTGAGCTCTAGCCTCACACGATAATCCAAATGTTTGAGATGAAAGTGATGCTTGAGGATTTCGTTCTGTTAATTAAAAAACAGAAAAATATATATAAACACAGTTTTTTCTTAAGAAATCTATTAGCCATAAAACCATAGTAAACTATTTTTGGTGATCTATTTTCTAAATAACTTTGAAGCATTAAAAGTCATACTGTAATACATTATGCTACGAACTATAAACAAAAACAATGGTACAAGAGAGAAATGTTAATGACCATAATGGTATATCATTATGAACATCTAAAGTTATGGAGTCTACAACATCTACCTTCGTCTTCTTCTTTAGAGGTTGTTCATGATCACATGAACGTTCTTCTTCTAAACTTTCATCCAACTTGACTCTGGCTTCTGTACGCACAAGAAAAACTTTCAGATCTAAAAAAATCAACAAATCATATACAAACATAAACTTTCAAATCTAAAAAAATCAAAACAATTCACAATTCTAGATCTATATGCAGACAAAATTAAATCACCAAAACCCAAGATATATACTTTTATCTCATAATCGTTCATCAACCAACACAAACAAAGTCATGAGATCAGATCAACACGAACAACCGTGGACAAAAAAATTCACATTTTGAATCGGATAAAATGAAATAAAAAAAAATCATACGCCAAATCAATAACAGACATTAATTGGGGCATTGACCAAACCATATGCGGCTGGAAAAAAATCTAGGGTTTGTGGAGAGGAACTCATAGATGATGAACAATTGAAGATGATAAAACTTGTATGTGAAGATGTGAAATCGGTGTTTGATGTCTGTAATCACCATTGTTGATTTTTTGAAGAAAATGTATATGTGACGCTAGGGTTTTGAGAAGAAAAGAGCTAGGAATCAGTGTTGTTAAATGAAATGAATAAAGGATTTTGGATTTTAGAACCAATATATAGCCGGGTTAAAATCCAGATCCCGGATAACCCAGTAACAAAAAACAATGACCGATCCATTTCCCTCCTAAAACATATCTTCATGTTTATTATATATAATAGATCTCTACTTAGTAAAAATTGAACCTGATACATTCCCAGAAGGAAACAACTTAGTAAAAAGCCCCTGATCAACTGAGTTATAGCATGTATATGTTCATCAATATAAAATATAGGTTAAATTACACTTTTCGTCATTTATGTTTGTATCAGATTGCAGTGGATAGCCTTTAACTTCAATAATTACAGTCACAATCCTTTATTTGAAAAACTCATTACACCATACGTCCTTTAGCACTAACATGGTTAAAATTTTCAGTTAAATTAGACATGTGCCTTTCATACAAGGGTAAATTTGTCTTTTAACTATATTTGTGTAATAAATACTTTTGGTCTTTAATCTATGCCTCATCTCTCTCTATATATATAAATTGTCTGTATATAAAAATTGTCTGCAATAAAAAATAACTGATCCAAATCTACCACACCCCACCACCCCCATCCAAGATCCACCTCGCCGTCTCCGTCCAGATCCGCCACACCACCGCCTCCATACAGATCGCCACACCACCCCCCACCTCCATACAGATCCGCCAGAACCACCACCACAACCACTGCCAAACTACCTGGTGGGGAATTTGTAATACCGGACGATCAGAGAGGCGTGTAATCACTCTCAGATCATTTTATTTCGGTGGTTCACCCGAATAATTCAATCGGATACAACTCCAATTGAGTTGGAATTATAACAACTCGAACAAGCGTGCACTCCCGCACCTCCTAACTTGTTCGATGTATATTATAATTCCCTTGATCACCAAGTTAACCCCCGATTACACTAAAATATCTAACATTCTTCCCCCATTTTAGCGTAATCCTTGATCAACTTAAACAAAATCACAACAATCAAACTTATGCATAAATGAAATATCGCGATGATTGAATTTCACATTAGTATATTACACATTCCAAATATTCGAATATAGGGGTGTCGCTAAGGATTGAACTCTTTCTATTCAGTGAATACACGAAGATAATATACACACAAGTTTACATACTCTAATGTTCTTTCTTGACACTATTTTTACTAGCTTGTGTCCCATCCTTCAATGAAAATATCAAAGCCAAGTCCTAGCTTCTTGAAGCGGCTAAACTTCATGCTCATATAGGTAGCTCTTTATTCTCGCACCTGCATATGGAATTTTTCAAAGAGTTATTAAGAAGAAAACCTGCAGCCTCCTTTAACTTGCAGGTCTGAACACATACATTGGGATGATGCTACTGATGTGTTTCAATTTCTAGATGTTAAGCTTTCCATATTGAATTCAGCACCTAACGTCATATTAGGTGGGAATTGGGTATCTTAACACGAGAAATCACATGTGGACTTTAATCCAATCCCAACAGCCGCCTTGTGCACAAGATCTCTACATAACTCTTTGGTTAAATGGTCGGCTAAATTATGTCGAGTTCTCACGAACTCCATCGATATCACACCATGCATGATGAGCTCACGAATCATGCTGTGTGTAACACCTAAGTGTCTAGACTTCCCATTATGCACTTGGTTATAGGCCTTAGCCAAGGTAGCAGCACTATCACATATAATAGATATTGGTGAAATGTGTTTAAGCCACAATGGAATCTCATATATCAAGTTTCTTAGCCACTCAGCTTCTTTGCCAGCTGCGGCTAATGCTACAAACTCAGATGTAACATCCGTCAAAAAACGGATTTTACCAAACCCGCTCCGTTTATTAACCGAACAATCAGTTAAAAATTTCGTTGCGAATTTAATGCCCAAAATAATTTTAGACGATACATAATTAATTATTATATTGGAATATATAAATTGTTTTTGAAAAACTGTTAAAAATAAGAAAATAAAAATAATATGTTTCTGCCGGGTTTCGAACCCGGGTCAGTCAACCGGTTCAGTAATTTAACACACGCACACTCAACCACTGCGCCACTAGTGTTCCTTGTTAATTATTAGAATCAATTAATTCATATCATGATTCTCGAATTCAAAACCGGCGCCCAAATTTCAGTCGTCGGAAATCCCGGGGATCTCGCGAGATTGGACGGTTACTTCAGTTATAACGTAAACCTTAAACACTACATCGGTTATAACCGACGCCTGAGTCCGCGACACAAGCTATAACCGCCGGAGAATTTTAACCGACGAATCAAGTCGGAAATCGGACCAAATCCATCGATGACCTGCCCTATAAATACCCCCTCGAACCTCTGCAAGCTTTTTCGCTCAAAACCGCACCCTTTCTCGGCGGAAACTCACTCGCCGGAAATCTCCTGCAAATCGCCAGAAAACCGGGTTTTTCACTTCTGTGACTTACTCTAAACACTGAACACTCAGAACTCATACCGAAGCTACCCACATTCATCTCAAGCTCGTTGAAGACTCTCTGCTACAAGACACAGACGCCGGAATCTTTTGCTGTCGCCGGAGAAACAGAGGAGTCCAGTCGGTATACCTTACGCTTAAATCTTTCATTCTTTTTACATATCTCATCTGTAATTAACCTCAAAACACTAAAGAACACGATTAAAACATCGAACCAGTCGGACTTCCGATTCTGGTTAAAATCAACGAAGAAGACGAAGTTTCTGTAATGTTTAAGTTTATTATAAATCAAGATATAACTCGGGTTAGACACACAGTCCAGCGTGGACTGTGTGCACAATAAACACGTAAACGTCTCGAGTTCGAATCTTGTCTCACGCATGCTGCCTTAATAAAAATGTTTTTTTTGTTAACCGAACCGGAGTCACCGCTGTACATGTTAAGTTTATTAATAACCGGAATAATAACCAAGTTAGACACACAGTCCAGTGGTGGACTGTGTGAAATGTTTAATCACACGTCACGAGTTCGAGTCCGGTCTACTGCACCGATTCGGACAATTATCTAACTTTTTAAAATAAGGCAGAAATGAAATAATGAAGTTTGTTCATAAGTATAATATAAATCGGATTATTTAACAAGCTAGACACACAGTCCAGCGGTGGACTGTGTGTTAACTCAACCCACAGGTCCCGGGTTCGAGACCTGTGGAGCGCACCGGTCCGATTCAGTAAAATCTTTTTAGAAATAAATTGATTTTCGGATTAATCTAATTAGTATATAAATATAATTAAAAACATAAATATTTCGGGTTAGACATGTAGCTCAGTTGGTAGAGCTGCGTGCACGCGTACGGGAGGTCTCGGGTTCGAGCCTCACCCAGCGCACACTTACACGCATACGAACCGGTCAAACAGTCAAGGTCAATGGTCAACGGTCAACGGTCAACGGTCAAAAAAGTCAACTTTTTTTATTATTTTTATTTATTTATTTTAATTAAAAATCAATTAAAAATACTTAAAAATAACATTTTTTAAGGTTAGAAAATAGCCTTAAACTCACAAAAATACACCCAACAATCCTACTAAAATGGATTAATAAAATCCGTTTACTTACCAAACCATAATGCTATTTATCTAGGTTAATTTCACTCGTGGTTAAAACCACTTCGCGTGCATTCAACATCATCAACCGAACGCACCCACTGTGAGTGAATCTTACAACTCCCCCTTTTTAATTACACGTTTTGGGGTGTGTCATGTGTCACAAAATAATTAACTCGTTTATTTAAACTTGTGCCATACCATATTGTGATCTAAACTTAGATTGTTTATATTGTTGTGGTTATGTATTTCATTTTGTCAACTTATATGAAAGTCATTCATTAAGCCCATCAGTTCCTCGTGGGAGACGAGTTGAGCAACGCGTGCCTCAAAACAAATCCATTATTGTTCATGTGTGTATTATTGAGTTTATATTGTTTGTAGTTATGTATTTCATATTGTCAAGTTTATGCAATTCATTCATTAGGCTCATCAGTTCCTCGTGAGAGACGAGTTGAGCAACGCGAGCCTCTAAACGATCCATTATTGTTCATGTATGTATTGTTTAATATTAAATTGATTTGTGAATAAGTTTACATCTATTTTTACTCATGTGTGGTTGTGCACTCTATTTTATAATCAATTAAATAAACTTGTTCAAATGTTTTCCATAGGATTCACTCGCCAACTTTTTGTTGATCCAAAAAAACCTTTTTACACATGATACAGGTGAACAGGATGAAGCAAGGAAAACATAGGAAATGCCTTAGAAGAAAACAATGAAGCCTAGATTGATATTTAGGACATGATGTAATATTGATTGTAATTTTCCATTAAAGTGTATTAATGAATATGAAACGTTAAAATAAATGTCATGAGCTTGATGATAACCCAATCATGCCCCGATCACCTTTTCCGCTGCGGGTCGGGGTGTGACATCAGACTCCATTGTTGAATCAGTTATGCAATTCTGTTTCTTAGATGCCCAAGATATGGCACCTCCTCTGAGCAGGAAGGTCCATCCAGTCGTGGAAGAATGATCTTCCTTGTTGTTAATCCAACTTGCATCCGAATAACCTTCTAAAACCGAAGGAAATCCAGTGTAGGTCAAACCATATTTCATGGCTCATTTCAAGTATCTAAATACTCGATTCATAGCTTGCCGATGACTTGCACCTGGATTGCTAGTATATCTACAAAGCTTTCCAACAGCATAAGCTATATCTGATCTGGTGCTAATCATAGCATACATGAGGGATCCAATGGCCCTTGAATATTCAAGTTGGTTTACAGCTACACCTTCATTAGGGTAGAGCTTAAAAGCAGGATCCATTGGAGTGCTAACTTGAGAACTATCATGAAAATTGAACTTTTTCAATATCTTCTCAATATAATGAGATTGAGAGATCGATATACCATTGTTCTCCCTTTTGATCCTTATACCAAGGATCACTTCCGCTCCCCCATGTCTTTCATGTCAAAACAAATGACAAAAATTTCTTTGTTTTATCAACTTGATCTTGGTTAGTATCGAAGATCAACATGTCATCTACATATAGACAAATTATGACTCCTTTCCTAGAATCATCAAATTTGCTATACACACACTTGTCCGCCTGGTTTAATACAAATCCATTAGACAAAACCACATCATCAAACTTTTGATGCCACTGTTTGGGTGCTTGCTTTAAGCCATACAATGACTTAACTAGCTTACACACCTTATGCTCGTTTCCAGGCATAACAAAACCCTCTGGTTGTTTCATATATATCTCCTCATCCAAATCACCATTCAAGAATGCCGTTTTCACATCCATTTGGTGAATCACAAGATTGCGTATTGCAGCTAAGGCAACCAACAATATAATAGTAGATATTCTTGCGACAGGGGCATATGTATCAAAGTAGTTTATTCTTTCCTTTTGTCTAAAGCCTTGGATAACCAATCGGGCTTTAAACTTATCAATTGAATCATCTACTTTCATCTTCTTTTTGAAGATCCATTTACAACCAAGTGGTTTACACCCAGGGGGCAGATCAGACAATTTCCAAGTGTTGTTTTGCATAATAGAGTCATCTCATCATTTATAGCTTCTTTCCAGAAAGCTACATCCCGAGATGCCATGGCTTCACTATAAGTTTTAGGATCTTCCTCAATATTGAAACAATTTTGATATTGAATTTTAATTTCATCTCTTGATCCTTCAACCAAATATAGTTGAAAATCATCACCAAATGATTTAGCTTTTCTTGCTCTACCACTCCTCCTAGGTTCCAGAGGAATATCAATCACTTGATCAGCCATGTGAGAGTTGCTGGAGCTTGGGACCATGTCCCTAGGCCTAGGTATTGAAGAGAATATATTCTCATCATAGTCTGCAGTTCTTGCCTCAATTACCGTATGCACCACGTAGTCATTTGGTTCTATAACATAGAACCTGTGAGCAAATGAATGCTCAGCATACCCAATGAAAATGCAGTCTATACCTCTTTCCCCAATGTTCCTTATCTTAGGATCGGTGAGCCTCACCACGGCTCTACAACCCCAAACTCTCAGTTTATGCAACTCAGGTGGTCTTTTATACCAAAGCTCAAACAGGGTGGTCTTGTTCCTTTTATTTGGAACCCTATTTAGCAAATAGCAGACTGTCAACATGGCCTCACCCCAAAAGCCCTCACTAAGGGCGGAATAGGACAACATGGTATTGACCATTTCTTTTAGAGTCCTATTCTTCCTTTCTGCCAAACCATTTTGTTCCGGTGTGTAAGGAGTTGTGGTATGGTGTATTATTCCAGTCGATTGGAAATACACCGGATCAAAGTACTTACCACCTCTGTCCGTGTAGGGTTTTAATCAACCCACTCCGATGAAGCTCCACTTCTTGTTTCTATATCTTAAACTTTTCAAGAGCTTCAACCTTAGCATGCAACAAATAAACATAGCAGAATCTAGTAGCATCGTCTATAAACGTTACTACATACTTTTTATTTCCTAAAGATGGTGTAGCATGAAAATCACATAGATCGCTATGTATCAAATCTAACACTTTAGTTTCCCTATGAACATGTTGTATGAAAGGCTTTTTGGTTATCTTATTCACCTTGCAAATATGACATTTTTCATTGTTTATGTTAATAGGCGGAATTAAGCTCATTTTAGACATTTCTTTAACCCTTTTATAATGTACACGTCCTAGTCTAGCATGCCATAATTCCGAATCAATCAAGTTGTTTCTACTACTAGTTGAAGCTATGCAATTCACATTACTAGTTGAAGCTATATCATTAACATTACTAGTTGAAACAACACAAACAGATTCATTCGTAAACGAAACATTAACATTCAACATAAACATTCCATTACAAAGATAGCCAAATCCTACAAAGTTACCATATCTTGACAAGATATACTTGTCACTTTCCAACACTTGTTTGTAACCACAATTATTCAACACAATGCCACTTAACAGATTCTTTCGAATTCCGGGCACATACAAAACATTGTTCAAAAGTAAAGATTTTCCAGAAGTAAAAACAAGATGCACGTTCCTATTCCTTTGATTGGTTCAGTTGCAACATTCCCCATCTTTATGATAGATCCGTCTTCGATTGGTTGAAAGTCTTTAAACCAACGAAGATCCTTGCATACATGACTTGTTGCACTCGAATCAACCCACCAAGCAATATCATCATCCTGCACATAAAATGCTTCAGAAATTAGTGACACATAATTCTGAACTGAATTATTAAATTGTACTAAATTCTGACCTTGCTTGCCCGGGTCCTTGGACCCTCTAGGACCAGCCTCATTCTTGTTCTTTGCACCAAATTTGTTGCTATTTTTCATCATCTTACAGTCCCTCTTAAAGTGACCAACTTTACCACATTTCCAGCAAGGCAAATTCGGCTTCTTGTTTGGACCCGAATTGTTATTCCCTTGAAACTTCCGTTTACCCTTGAACTTACTGTTTCCCTTGGATGATTCGCCCGTCTCAACCATGTTTACAGACGTTCCAGTCTGTTTCTTTTCATCATTAACCAGCACCTTTTCTTGTGCCCTCAAACCTTCTTCAATTCTGAAGTGGCTTCCAAGTTCAACCAAAGTTAATTCCCCTTTCTGATGTTTCAGAGTGTGTTTAACATCTCTCCAAGAAGGGGGTAACTTGTCAATGATGCTTGAAACCGAAATAGGATTCGTCCATCTTCATCTCGTGTTGGGCATACTGCCCCAAAATTTGCAACAATTCATTATACTGTTCCATGACTAGCCTAAAATCAACCGTCTTGTAATTATTGAAATTACTAACAAGAAACTTCTTACTAGAAGAATCTTCTGCCATGTATTTGGCTTCCAAAGTGTCCCACAGTAATTTCGCATTTTCAACATTCTGATAAACATCAAACAGGGAATCAGACATACCATTTAGGATGTGGCCAAGGCAGATGTAATTGTCGTTTTCCCACTTGGACCGCTTCCTGATCTGTTCCAGATTTTCTTCATCATGCACTTCTGGGATTTGAGTTGTTAACACATACGCCACTTTCAGGGTTGTGAGAAGAAAGTGCATCTTCTTCTGCCATCTTCGGAAGTCCTGCCCTTCGAACTTCTCCAGTTTGTCAAACTTGCTTGTCATATCCTTCATCGATCCGCTTGCCATCTTCACAGAAATTAATTTGATCTTTGTTGGGGAATTTGTAATACCAGACGAGCAGAGAGGCGTGTAATCACTCTCAGATCAAATTATTTCGGTGGTTCACCCGAATAATTCAATTGGGTACAACTCTGATTGAGAAATCGAACAAATTGTATGTATCTTAGTGAATCCGTATGAACCAGGAATATGACCAAAAACCTGATTTCGAATTTTGGGGATTGCTTGCAGATAACTGCCTTTTGGCAGTTTTATTTCAAATTTTAAATAAATTGCCTCATAACTGCCTTCATTTTTGTTATAAAAATCAGTATGAAATTTAATAAAATTTTATTTTCTAAGGCATTTTCCATAAAGCAATTTAATAAATAAATCAGCTCGACCCCAGCCAGGGGCTCTGCCCCTTGGACCCCGCCAGGAGCGCTACCCCGGACCCCCGCCAAGGGGCGTGCCCCCTTGGAACCCCCTTCAGGGCTCCGCCCGAATATTTGGAATTATAACAACTCGAACAGGCGTGCACTCCCGCACCTCCTAACTTGTTCGATGTATATTATAATTCCCTTGATCACCAAGTTAATCCCCGATTACACTAAAATATCTAACACTACCATCAGATATGTTCTAGCTGAAACTTCTACTCTCTACAACGAGCACCGTCTTTATCACTACCGGTGATGAAGCCCTAGCACGCCGCCTCCACCTTCAGATCTGGTCTCCGGGAATCCGGGTCACTTACACCATCGTAGAGGTTCTTGACGGAGATTTCCGTGTCGATCAAGCCCTGATATTATGGACGTTGTGCGATACGAGTGCCGACGGATTTGATGAGGCGGGAGGATATGATGTATGTGATTGATGTTCTAAATATAAAGGGGTTTTTTCTTCTTTTTGGGAAGTTAATTATAGCCTGTGACTTGGGTTTGTTTTAGTAGATTTATTGTTCATAATTTGCTATAAGTTAGTGTACAGCAAACATGTAAGGTTTTTTTCTGTTTGATTTGAAGTTGTTATATGTTTGATTTATTGTGGGTTGGTGGTCTTTAGGAGGAAAAGAGATGGGTGGTGAGGCGTTTAGGTGGTGGCCAGAGTGGTGGTGGTAGTGGGAGTGGTGGTGGTAGTAAGGCGTTTAGGTGGTCTCATGGTGGTGACTAGGGTGGTGGCCAGATGGTGGCCAGATGGTGGCTGGAGTGGCAATGGTGAAGCTTGTTTTTTGGTCGAGTAAAATTACCAACTTACCCTCATGTGCAAGGTACATGTCTAACTTAACTGAAAATTTTAACCATGTTAGTGATAAAGGACATAAGGTGTAATGAGTTGTTAAAATAAAGGACTGTGACTGTAATTATTGAAGTTAAATGTTATTCACTGCAATTTGATACAAACATAAAGGACGAAAAGTGTAATTTACCCTAAAATATACTTAATTTTGAATTTTGAACTATCATTTAATAGAAAGAAAATAAATAAAAATATGTATTAGTTGATGGATATGTCTTATTATCACTTGCACGTAATAATGTTATATTTTTAGATAGTATTGTGATTTTAAAGTTTCTAGTTACTAATAATGTTTGATTTAGTCTCCCACAAAGTCAAAAAGATCCCAATTTACAAAACATACATAAATTTACAGTTCAAATTTTCATAAGCCTGTAACTTTGAGGGGTTTTTGCGAGAGTAACAATAGGTTTTTAAACACAAACGTAACTTATGTTTTGAACCGTAATTTTATTGTCTTGGTAGTTATAACAGTTTTGTTAAATTTTTTTAGATATTTGTGAACCGCTATGCGTGGTTGCACCTGTTGAGACTTAGGTTGCAAGGTATGAAGAGGGGCTTTATTACACGCTCTATTGTCTTTTCTCAATAGCTAGTATGGTATGGGATGAAGCCCATTTTTTTCTCACCAATGGCGCCCCCTTTGTTTAAATAACTCACACACATAACAGCTCGCTATTGTCCATCATTGCAATGGTTAACATTCAATACACCCCCCCCCCCCCCCCCAATGACGCTCGCCGTATGGTTTGAGGTGCTATTGATTTTTTTATTTTTTATTTTTTTTTACTAAGATGGGAATAGCGCCCATACTTATGGACTATAAATAAAAGTGTAAGCCATTCATTTCTAGACACCATTCTTCTTCCCAACATCATAATGCAAGAGTTATTGTCACTTGCACGTAATAATGTTCTATTTTTAGATAGTATTGTGATTTTTAAGTTTCTGGTTATTATAAGAGTTTGATTATAGTCCCTTAAAGTCAAAAAGATCCCAAGTTAAATAAAAAAGATAGTTTTCAGGTATATGTTTATAGATATAATTTATTTTTAAATTAATCTTAAGTCCCTTGTGTTGTAGGGTGAGGGTGTGAAACCGTACTAAGGGCTTGTTTGGCTTAGCTTATTTAACTCAAAAAGAACTTTTAGTGAATAGGACTTATTGAGTTATGACTTTTTGAAAATGAGTTTTTAAAAAAGTGTTTAGATTAGCTTATGAGGTATAAAAAGCAAATAAGTTAATAAGTTGCTTTTTTAAAAGTGTTTGGCTTAGCTTTTCCATGTAAAATACTAAAAAGCTCCAAAAAGCCACAAAATTCTAGCTTTTCAAAACTGACTTTTTCCTCCTATTGAAAAGGTTTTGAAAAGTCATTTTCAATTACCAAAACAATATTTTGACTTATTTGCTTTTTGAAAAAGCCAATAAGTCAATAAGTTGGTTCAAAAAGCTTAGCCAACCAAACGACGACTAAAACCGGGAAAATAGAAAACAAAAACACGAATTTATATAACCAACCGACTCACATGACGCAAAATGCAAACAAAGTTGAATTTATGCTGACATGTATTAGAAAGTTGAGAGGTCAAAGTGATATTGTATAAAGTTTTTTATAAAATGAGGGACAAAGTTGACAACTTTGAAAGTTGAGGGGAAGGAATAAAACCTTTTACTAAAACACAAAAGAGAAAAAAAAAAGATATTATTGAGGGACCAAATGTAAACACCGAACATCATGCTAAGTAGCAAATGAACGATGACCAAATCCGGGAAAATGCATAAAATAAAAACATGAATTTCTAACACCAAAAATTTATGTGACATTAAACGTAGACGAAGTTGAATTTAAACTGACACATATTAGAAAGTTGAGGGGTCGAAATGATATTATATAAAGTTTTTAAAAAATAGGGTAAAGGTAACAACTTTGTTGAGGGATAGCAATAATATTTCACTAAAATACAAATCCGATTTAGCTTATTACATTACATGACACTACAAAATAATATTAAATAATATTTTTTATGCATGTTACTAAGATAATAAAAAAATAATCCAAACAAAAAGTATCGATAATTTGACCCAACCATACCAGCTTAACAATATAAAAAATATATTGTAGATATAAACAATAATTACTAATAAATTATTATAGTCGACAAGTACTTGTAATTTTATTTATAATATAACCCACGACACTAAAATTACAAGCGAGTTATTTAAATAAATATCAAATAATTTTTATATAATTATTTGATAACAATGTTAGTGTAATACACGTGTTTATTTAACCCGAACAATACACAACTTTTTTAAAGGCGTAATTTTTTAATAAGTAATACCATTACATTTACTCAAGTCGTATGATACATGAGATTTTCACCTACTTTGTATATGTATTTTCAATTTTTAAAAATGGTATAAGTCGCGCTAGGATGAGGTTCCTGTAAAAATGATTTTTTTCGTGAGAAGTGTGAGAAGACATAGGAATTAACATGTAGGCATCATGTTTTGTACTTAGGCATGAGTTTTGAGCTATTTTGACAAGAAAAACACCAAACATAATATTTAAAACATAATTCAATGTATTATAGGATGCAATTTAAAACACACTACTTAACACTTAAAACACACTACTTAACGTTCTTCACATGGTGTTGTACGTTTTAAGTCTAGAATTCATTGCATTGTGTCCTAAATTATTATGTTTGGTGTTTTTCTTGCCAAAACAACCCAAAACATCATGCCTAAGTCTAAAACATGATATCTACATGTCAATTCATATGCCTTGTCACATTTCTCACGAAAAAAAATCATGTTTTAAAAAACATGCACATGCAAAACACAATAAAAAAACGCAAGAAACTAAACACAATGAATGGTGTGTGTTACAAAACACAATTTAAAAACGCAATGAACCAAATACAATAATATATTGTTTCTTTTACCCATATGTCTATTGTTTAATATCCAATATGTAAGTTTGGCTTGTTATAACTTCAACTATAAGAATCAAAAAGATTGTGTAACCTTCTAATAATCAAATTATTGACGTCATACATACTTTAGTTGATATTAATAGAATAGAATAAATAAATGAAGTTATAAAGTGGATAATACCATATTTGATTATTAAGATTAGTGAAGTGAATGATAACGGTAGGTTTTTTAAACCAAAGGAACACAAATGTAAGAAAAAAAAATTTTGGATGAAAATGACGATAATGAGAAAATCACAAAGGCAAAAAATTTACATTTTACTCTAAAAAATAAAAAAAAAAGGTTAAATAAATGTAGTTGAAAATAAATTTCAGTATGGATAGTTAATTAAATATTAATCTGATCATACGTTTTATATGATATTATTTAGGATTTTGTTTCCTACATTTTATTTGTAATAAATGTTGTCTTCTTCATCATGAAATTAATCGTAAACACCAATACAATATAAACCAAATAATTGATGACAAGTTGAACCAAATTAACTTACAGGATATGAGCATAATTACATTAACTTTTCAAACATTCAAGCACCTTTTTAACTTGAAACATAATTACATAATTATTCTTAAGTATTTTTTAGTGAAGGAAAAATGCAACAAAGAAACAAAAAAGTAAAGCACCTAGGATTCTTGAATAAAGCCTGGGATTCTTGTAACAAGACACAGGAATTAAGAAAAGTTAAAACTGGGGTAACTTATTTAAACAATTAAACAATCACGCTAGAATCCAACAATTAACAAAATCAACCATTTTTATAACCTGGTGATCGTATCGTATAGCGCGACTAGGTAAGATTCCTGTGAAAAAGACATTTTTTTCGTGAGAAGTGTGAGAATACATAGGAATTGACATGTAGGCATCATGTTTTGGACTCAGGCATGATGTTTTAGGTTGTTTTGGTTAGACCGCGGGGTGTGTGGATGCTTGGGTTGGGGTCTTTGCACGACACGTAGCGGAGGTGGGCTCCATCAGGCCAACCCAAAAAAAGTGGGGTGTGGAGGGACGTGGTGTGGCGTGGCTAGCCTAAAGTAGCCAACCAAAGCCAGCCATATTGAACCAGCCAACTCACCCTCCCCCCCCACCACGCCAGGCGGAATACCCACGCCAAAGGGGCAACGCCCAACCCAACACCAACTTGGGGTAGAAAAGCCGGCATTGAAGGGCAGCCCACGCCCCCAACCCAAGCTCACACTTCGCAGTCTTAGAAAAATACCAAACATAACAATTTAAAACATAATGCAATGAATTCTATGCATGAAATTTAAGACACAACTAAAACAAACCAATTAACACTTAAACACACTACTTAACGCTCTTGCATAGTGTTTTAAGTTTTAAGTCTAGAATTCATTAGATTGTGGCTTAAATTGTTATCTTTGATGTTTTTCTTGCCAAAACAACCTAAAACATCATGCCTAAGTCCAAAACATCATGTGTACATGTCAATTCCTATGACTTCTCACAAAAAATGTTATTTTTACAGGATTCTAAACCTATATATATATATATATATGAATGAGTAGTGACTCTTTTGTCTTTTATGGTGGGTTTTTTGCATAGTAAATTTTAAGAGTTTTCGTTTTTTTAACAAAACTTTGGTTTTTTATTAAAAATTTTCACAAAAGTTAAATGAGTTTTTGCTGTTTAGCACGATGTTTGATGGTCACATTTGGTCTCCCGGGTTGTTTTTTACCCCTTGACTTTCTAATACGTGTTGGAATAAATTCATCTTCGTCTACGTTTTACGTTATTTGAGTCATTTAGCGATCGAACGTCATGTTTTAGTTTTATGTTTTTTCTCATTTTGGTCGTTACTTGGTTGTTAATTAACATGATTTTACGTCCTCTGCCCACAATGTTGATATCATAGTTTTACGCACCTGCACCGCATCACGGGGCTTAAGACTAGTTTACATAATAAAATAACAATAACAATAATAACAATGAAGGCTAGTTCTCCCAGAGCCTTAGTCAAGAGTTCGAGCCCGAGACACCCCGGGTTTTTGTCCATCGTGCATTACGTCAGAGAGATTCTCTCTTGTGGCGACGTAAGTCCCTGCCACTAGCAGTGTGTGGTATGGTTTTTCGGAGAACGCCGTTAGGCAAACTCTGACGTCAGCGTGTGTCTGGTTAAGATAACATAGTCCACCAAAGTGAGGTTAGGGCCTCTGTTTGTATGTTAAAAAATGGGAATTCTATTGGCACACCAGCTAATTTATCCGCACACTTTACTTTTTTCAATACGGGTCATATAGGCCTATCGGGTCGTATTGTTCAAAAGTAAAATCTGCATGTGTCATTTCTTGTCTGGCGGCTAGTTACACCTATACAGGTCGTATAGGTCTATACGGGTTGTATTGCATTTGTTGTTTTTTATAATTTTTTTGTACACATTTAATCATAGTTTTAACAAAGTTCAATAAAAGAACTCCTTTAATTTTTTAAACAAAGAATTTTTTTTTAAAATTTATCATTTGTATGGGTTTAATACATGTTTATTATACTATATTATCTATGTTATAACCTTATTATATACTACACTTTTTTACAAATTTTTATATACATTTAATCATAGTTTTAACAAAGTTTAATAAAAGAATTCTTACTATATTATCTATGTTATAACCTTATTATATACTACACTTTTTTTACAAATTTTTATATACATTTAATCATAGTTTTAACAAAGTTTAATAAAAGAATTCTTTTATTTTTTAAACAAAAAACGTTTTTAAAAATTATCATGTAGTATAGGTTTGGTACATGTTTATTATACTATACTATCTATGTTATAACCGTATTATATACTACACTCATACGATAGTTAATTATACTATACTATACAACACATATACTATATTATACTACAACTATTAGTATATACGAAATCTATACTATACCTCTAAGACCCGTGTTATAATTCCTTTATGAACATACTTTATATAAAAGATTTGCATTAATAAAAGCATAATGCATAGCATAATGATCCAAGATTCTAAGTTAATCAAAACTTGATGAGTATTTAAAAACACTACTACATACCAACGATGTCTTGTTTTTACAAAATGATCAAACATAACGCGTAAGCTTAAATTTTAGATTTGTGTTCGGTTCTTCTCGGTACTTTATCATCATCGTGCTTCCTTAACAACCACCTAGATTTTAAAAATCATTAAAAAGTAGTATTTCGGAGTTTATAACTTATCTAATCGAGCCAATGAGCCAAAACAATAAAAAAACAAACATCTTGTAAATAACCCGTCGTAAGCTACGGCTTGCTGCCGTAACTTACAGCAAGTGGCAACTGATTTGGTCAGCCGCTTCCTGCCATAAGTTATGGCAGCAAGCCGTAGCTTACGGCAGACCAATGCTGCAAATTTTTCCAACTATGCCCCTTTTACGAAAAACTCCGTAACTTTTCCGTTATTCATCCGTTTCACTTCAAACTTATTTCTAAATGACCATAAAATGTTTACCTACATATTTAGCCCAATTTCCTTAGTCTGGACTTTTGTAATTTACGCCACCATTACCCGGTTTATTCGTACAATTATTTGACTTGTTTCACCTTCTTAAGCATTTAGCCTATATTATTCACGTTTTTTTCAGGAAGGATTGAATCCCTACAACTTTACCCAATATCCGGTTTATTAAACTTGTCGTTATCTTTTATTTTTGACCCGTTTGGTTCATTCGTGTGGAACCCAACACTTATGAACGACCATACGTTATACATATCACTTCTTCAACTATCTTATCAACAATTATCGTTATTTAAACAAAGAAGTAACTATGAAACGTATAGTCACGTACCTTAAAGCTTTCCTTTCAAGCGCGTGTCCGCCCCGGCTTGACCTTCCGAAGCTCCACTCAAGTTGCCTAAATTGTGCAACCCAATTATCCAATTATCATTAGGGCCTAATTGTTCACATTCATGGCATGTAAAATTGCCAACAATTAGATTTTAGGTTCTATCTACACATTTCATTCATTATCATTGGCCGACATTTCATTCTATCATTTTGTCATGCACCTTGTGGGCGTGAATATAAAGCTTTTCTTTTTCTTAAGTTTGTGAACTTCATAAACCCAATTTCATATCACTATGAACCTACCATGATTAAAATTAAATCTCTAGTGCAACCATGTCTATTAAGAGCTTCATGTTAAGCTAATACACATAACAATTTAGGACATGTTTTGGCTAAGTTTTTTGAAACAACTTATTGACATATTGACTTTTTGAAAAGTCATAAGCTCCAAAAGTCTGTTTGGCAATGAGGATGTATGTGAGAGGAAAAGTCATAAGATCCAAAAAGTCACTCCATACTGACTTTTTCCAAAAAGTCATAAGCCCTTTTGAAAAGCTAAGCCAAACATGGCCTTAGCTTCTTTCATGTTAAAACATGAAATCCACATAACATATAAACCCTAACACATGAATTATACTAAAACCTTCCCTGTTTAGCAATCATAATAAATTTAAACACATATTTGTCATGAATCCTACCATATAATATATAATCCATACAAGAATTGAGATTCATGGTTTTTCTCTATCAATCATACTTCACCAAAATAGAAGATTTAACATACCTTATGATCCCTTTGACCAGGTGATCACTAAAATTGATTCATGCACGAACTTAGACTCAATTTCTTCTTCAATTTGATCAATTTGGTGAATTGAGGGGTTTTTGGTGTTCTTCTTGTCTGGGTCGTGCACACACACACGCACATATGTGTGTGTTGTGTTTTAATTTTTTGTAATAGTTTTGTTATAAAAAGGGCCATCATTTATGATTTCATTATTTAACAATATATCATTATCTAGGTTAAATGTTCCTAGTTATTTTTCGTAAGGTTATAACCATATGTATATATAATTTAATATTTTTTGGGTGTTATAACACCTATAGGCCTATACAGTATATAATATATATTTCATAAAACGACACGTCATGACAAAATACGGCTCGTATACTCACCGAAAAGGCAAAACCTAAATTTGTGAAATTTTGATTTTACCCCTATACGCGTCGTATAGGTCAAAACTGGGTTGTATAGTGTCACACACCAATCGATGGCGGAAACACCGAGGCGGGACGAAATAGATTGCTCATTGCTCACAACGCTAATGGTGACAATGATTAATTAAACCGAATTTCATTTCATAAGTAAATTGTCATTACAATACATAATAACAACAATATCAAGACAAAATTTGATACAACATTAATAAACCTAAACGTCTATGTGTGTATCTAGCATCAACGCTACTTCGTTTTCATAGCATCACCATTCTCAACATGTAACATGTTTAAAATAAAGTTCAATGCAAAAGCAAAGGCGGGTACATAAGTTTAAGCATAAGCATACGTATACGAATAAAGTTTAAAACGAATCCATATGGCAACTAAGTTTATTACTAGAGCATTATACATGGCATGCAATATTTCTAGTCAATCCTCTTGCTTACGCATAATAACGATAATTTTACATGACCTCTAGATTCACGATTGGGCGGTGCGTTACTCCTATAGCGCTATACATGTCAAATGGATGCTTAAGATAAGCTAATGACTATGGTATTATTTCATAAGAATGATCCAAGATATAAGCATCAAGCAACGTATCAAAGTATCCATGTATAATGGATTGTTTCGTGCATTGCATAAAGTTTAAGTTTAGTGATTTTGTATATGGCAAACATGTTACACCCAAGGTGATGAAAGAAAATGGGTCGAGTGTACTCACAGTTTTGCAAGCTTTCCGACTTGACGATTCCGTGAAGAGTTGTTTGGTTGCGGGAGGAACACCGAGTTATCCTACAAGAGGAAACATAGGTGTGAGTATTGGATGTTTGGTGGAAGATCCAGAATTTTGGAAATAAGCATAACAAAGTATGTATATGAAAATATTCACTAAGGTCTAGCACTCGTTTTGACACTATGGGAACCGTTAGGGTTTATGTGATTTCATAGGTTATAACACCTATTAGAATCACAACGATGAACTAAACACTTTAGTGATTAAACTTAGTAACTTGACACATGATCATTTAGTCATTATCAAGGTTTCGGTTTTTAAGTATATTATATAGTCCATATATCATATCATAAGTCTAACAATAATATCATGGAAGTCATGTAGGAGGTAGGTGGTATAACCATCCATTTAGGAACCTCATGTGAGTTCACCACTACACAAGTTGTTATAGACAACAAGGAGGGTCAAAACAAGTATAATAAAGGAAAATGAAATTATATGTTACATTACACTAAGTAGCCAAGTAATCTACAGCTCGGTGAGCCGACGTCGACACAAGTCGAAGGCTAGACGGGGTTGTGTCACTTTCATCTAGCAAGCTACTTAGGATGGAATGAGAAAACATCAAGTGTTGTGTAGACTTAGACGTAGGATAGCCCAAGCTAACCTTGTAGTCACACTAGCTTCAAGTTCAAAACTTGGCAACACTTGTGAGCTTAAAGCTCATGTAAAATATAAAATTTCGGGTGTTAGAACAGCCCTTAATTCATGTAAAACAAGCTTGGTTAGGCTCACTAATCATAAACTTGATTAGGAGCATAAGAACTCAAGGTTATTTGAGGTAAAACACAAGTTTAAAGAGTTTTAGTTCATAACAGAAAGTTGGAGCCCTTTAGGTGAACTTCCAGGTCTGGATTCTCCAAGGAGAATCCGTGGAATCAAACCCAATGTTTATCCAAGTGTTATGAAAGAAGAATCAAGCAAAATGGTTAAGAAATGAGCAAGTTATGCTCACTTTTGTAAAGATGGATGAATTTGCCCGAGTTCTTGATTTTCAATAGATTTTTGATGTTTGAGAGGGATTAGAGAGTGTTTAGAAAGTGGAAAATGCTTGGAGATGGTGTGGTATTTAGAAGGGAAGAGTTTGAGGTGGTTGGGAGGTGTTTAATGGTGGTTTAGAGGTGATTGGGTTTGAGTTTGTGTTGGGATTTCGTGCATTTGTGCGGCTGAAAAAGGAGTCTGCCCGCCCAGACCTCCTTACGGACCGGTTTTACTTGCGGTCCGCAAGGCCTTGGCAGGAGACACAAACTTTTATTTTTTTGTTTTGTTGATTGGGCCTTGTCTAGATGTTATATAAACGTGTTTTAGGACCATTTCAATACTTTTAAGCATATATAACATGTTCTAAGGTTTACATAGGTATAAAACGAATATGAATAGGTATAAGAATCACGTATAAGTCTAAGATAAGGTATGAATGTCACGTATTTGCGAGTTTTATCACGTTTCCAAGTATCAAGCATGAATATATGAATATGTATAACATGAAAAAGGATAAAATATGAGTTTTCATTATGATTCAAGTCTCGGTTTACAACGATTACAACGAAGAACGAATACAAGATACAAAGGTTTCCGAAAATAGCAATACAACACGGGCTTTCTAAATACAGAAAGTATGAAAAAGCCGGGCGTTACATATAGTACCATTATACGACTCGTATAGAACTATACGATCCGGATATACCCATTGAATTCTAAAAAACAGGGGTTAATTGATAAACCAGTGGTCTATACGGATCGTATAGGCCTATACGATTCGTATAGACCCCCTGGTTTATCAATTAACCCCTTGGTTTTATTGAGAATTCAGGGGGTCTATACGGATTGTATAGGTCTATACGATCCATATTAGCCTACTATACGACCCGGTTTTGACCTATACCATGGTATAGGGGTTAAGTAAAAAAATTAGATTTTGGGTTTTTGCCGTTTCGAGTATTTTAATATATTTTGTCATTACGTGTCGTTTTATGAAGTATACCTTCTATACATGTCATTTCCGCCGTTCGGTTCCGTGTGGTATCGTATTATATGATTACGTGTGATTTTGTTTGGAATCCACTTGTACTCTAATGTGCGTGTTGTATGTGTATGTGTCGCACGATATCATTACTTGGCGTATTTTGTTGTTAAATGTCGTATTATGACGTCTATTGTCAATATGTTCAGTATTATGGCATATATTGTCCGTACGGGTCGTGTCGTGTCGGTGACGTTTGGTATTGTCACGTTTATTATCTGTAAGTGTCGTATCAGAGTGTAGATTGTCTATACGTTCCGTGTTATCATGTATTATGGCGTAGTATGTCTCTCATTGTCGTATTGTTCCGTATTATGGCGTATTATGTCTATACGGTGTCGTATTTTGGCGTATATTGCCGGTCACTTTACGTGTTATATCCATTAAACAAACAAAAAACACTTCAAAAACATTATACAAACCAAATACCTTTAAAATTACAAATTAACCTATAAGATACATACACGGGCCTTTACTACACCTATATATGCTCATACGGGACATATACCTCACCTATACTAGACTACATTGTACATGGTATTCTTAAAAAAAAATTAAGGAAGTTTCTATTTAAAAAAATATTTTTTTAGAAAACTTTGTTAAAACCATAAACAAATGTATAAAAAAATTTGTGAAAAAAACACTCAACCAATACGATCCTTATAAACCTATATGACCCGTATAGGTCTAGTCAAATAGACAAAATCTGACACATCACTCTTTATTGGAAATTGAAAAAGTAATACGACCCGTATTAAAGGTGTCGACTTGGTCTCCCAGGTTTCTTTTTACCCCTTGACTTTCTAATACGTGTTGTAATAAATTCTTCTTCGTTTACGTTTTACGTTACATGAGTCATTTAGTGTTCGAACGCCATGTTTTAGTTTTACGCTTTTTCTCATTTTTGGTCGTTACCTGGTTGCTACTTAACATGATTTTACGTCCTCCGCCCACTATGTTAATATCATAGTTTTACGCAACTGCACCGCATCTCGAAGCTTAAGATTAGTTTACATAATAAAATAACGACAACAATAGAATAACAATAGCAATAACAACAATGAATGGGTAGTTCTCTCAGACCCTAGGTCAAGAGTTCGAGCCCGAGCCACCTCAGGTTTTTATCCACCGTACTTCACGCCAGATAGATTCTCTCTGTGGCGGCGTAAGTCTTTACATGGCGGCGTAAGTCTTTACCATTAACAGTGCGTGGTATGGTTTTTCAAAGAATGCCATTGTACAAACTCTAACGTCAATGCCGCCACGTGTAAGAAAAATTATTGTGAATGGTCGTGTAGAATATTTAAATACGAACCAAGACAGAAACCTTCCCACACTTAAATGAATCGCACATATTTTTAGAGAGAGAAACCCACTCCAGATCTCCCTCTCTCTCTCTCTCTCTGATCATTCCAATCTAGAGAGAGAAACCGACCATTCCACTCCATTCTTCACCTAGTTGACACACACACTGTCTCTTTCTCCATCTGTATCTATATCTACACATACACATCTCCTACACTCTCTGTACGCTTCCGAAACCCTAGCACTTAACAAACCGTTCGATTTCGAACTATTGATGCGCGATTGAGCTCAGATCCGAGTAATGGAGGAGGTTTCCGGCGACGGCGGAGACTACAGCGGCGGTAATGTACGGCCGCCGGTGGCTGAAACGACGCCGTTGACGGTGTCAGGATCGTTTAAGGACGGAGCTAGGGTTTCTGGTGCGCCGAATCGGAGGAGGAGCTCTAGGAGACCGAGTTTGGATACTGATGATTTTATAAATCTACTTCACGGTTCGGATCCGGTGAAGGTTGAGCTTAATCGGTTGGAAAATGAAGTTAGAGGTGAATAATGTGAAGTGATCTGGATGGAGTAGGTGATTTTGTAGGTGTTTGATTTGATTTTTTGTTGATTTGTAGATAAGGATCGAGAATTGAGTGAAGCGCAAGCGGAGATCAAGGCGTTGAGGCTGTCTGAGCGGTTGAGAGAGAAAGCTGTTGAAGAGGTTATGATTTTGATAATATGTTTTAATATGTTTAGTTTACATGATATGCCTAATATTTGAAATTTGAATGTTTAATTGCTTTGACTAATTGTTTACATTTTGCACTGGCATTCTCCTCTTTACATAAGCTATATTTTTTATATTGCGTTGATATTTGTAAGCTGAGTAGTGATTTTTCGTGTGTGTTTTAAGGAATTTTAATCGTTTTTTTGATTGATTGTTTCGCAATGCGAATGTTTTGAACTGTTAAGCTGTCTGTCGAACTGTCGAAGTAAAGATTGTAATGCCATTGTTGTGCGGTGTATTTATCCATTTAGAAGTTAAGACATTGAGTATGCTGTTGGTATTATCAAGTTGTTACTAGCTTGCTGATTTAGATTTCAGACCTACTGCATTTGTTGGATGCTTTAACTCCTAACTATTAACTCCCTGTGGATTTGTTCGGTGACATGCACTCCTTTTGAAACCACCTTACTATTACGTAACAAGCTGTTTGTCGGCTATCATTAGCTCAGGTTTGTGCGAGGAAACCATTAATGCACTCACTTGGATTATAACGGTAAATAAACGAGTCTGTTTTGGCACTTAAGTAAAATGTTTGTGTTTGTTATCTTGGTGTTGCTTATTGGGGCTTTGTCTTTTGTTTGTTCTGTTTTGTGGAGTTAATATCTTATTTACTAATTGTACTCCATTAACATACAGCCAATATAAACCTTACTTGTTAATTATGTGCTAAGATTAAGTGTTTGACCAACTAGTTGTTGCCAAGTATTTGTGATATCTGTATGACTTCATGGTTCCGTTATTGCTGTGTTTGAGTTAAATCTGATAAAATCTTGCCCTTCTTTTATTTTCGTATATCTTAGCTAACTGAAGAATTGTCGAAGATGGATGAGAAGCTGAAGTTGACAGAATCTCTGCTAGATACCAAGGTATTAACTGAAGCTCTTCTATTCATTTGGATTCTTTATTATTTCCATTGTAGCTAATAGATGACAAATATACTTTCCGGTAATGTAGAATCTTGAAATTAAGAAAATCAATGATGAGAAAAAAGCATCTATGGCGGCTCAGTTTGCTGCAGAAGCCACTCTTCGAAGGGTTCATGCTGCTCAAAAAGATGATGATATGCCTCCAATTGAGGCCATCCTTGCACCATTAGAAGCCGAGCTGAAGCTTGCTCGACAAGAGGTTTGCATTCTTTGAGTGATTAATAATAACAAATCAAGTTAACGATATTCAGTTATAAACTATTGATAAGTAGTTAATGCGGTAAAAAATTGGATATCGGTCAAGGACCGATATTTGGGATATCGGTTATCGTGGTGTGATATCGGTAATTTTAATATCATGCAGAGTTTATATATATGGCAATTTTAGACTAATAGTTCATTAACAAATTAACCATTAACAAATTAACCTTTTGCAACTTGCAAAACACTATAATTGTAGCAAGTAGGCACTGATTAAGACTTAAAACACTAACATTTAACACTAACAATTAACAATTAAGACTTAAATCACTAATAGCAGCAAGAAGAAAGACGAATGGTAGAACTAAGAAGAATGGTACTGATATCGGGAAAATCGGTGATGTATCGGTCAATATCGCCGATAATATCGGTACCGATATTCTGACTGATGTTTTGCACTGATATCTTACTAGGGGACCAATAACCGATATATCATTGATGTATCGCGTTATTAACTACATAGCGATTGAGCATTTATAACGTTGCGTTATTTGGGTTTCAGATTGCTAAGCTGCAGGATGATAATAAAGCATTAGATCGACTGACTAAATCAAAAGAAGCTGCTTTACTTGAAGCTGAGAGAGCAGTGCAGGTTGCTTTGGCTAAGGCTTCAATGGTGGATGATCTTCAGAATAAGAACCAGGAGTTAATGAAGCAGATAGAAATTTGCCAGGTAAGATTGTTCTGTTTGCCTTTTGTCGTAAAGTATTTAATTGGTTATCCTGATTTTTTTTATATATATGTACCTACATGTTTCCTGATACTTTTATTAGGAGGAAAATAAAATTTTGGATAAAATGCATCGTCAAAAAGTTGCTGAAGTTGAAAAGCTTACACAAACTGTACGCGAGCTTGAAGAGGCTGTTCTTGCTGGTGGTGCGGCTGCAAATGCAGTGAGAGACTACCAACGCAAAGTTCAAGAGATGAATGTAAGTGACCTACAAGTCTTATTGTTATACCTAGGGTTGAAAATGGGCGAGTTGGGTTTTGGGTTCGGGTCAAAATAGGCCACTTTTGTGCGGGTCAAAAGTCAAAACAGGTCGGACCAGTCAGACCCTCATACGCTTTGTCATTTAAGTTGTTAAATTCTATAAATATATAATGTGATTAAAGAACTGTATTGTTACATTAATAAGTGATTTAGAAACTTTTATTCATTTGAATACATATATGACCTGCTAAACTCATTTGACCCGTTTTCTTTTTAGTTCAAACTTTTAGCTTAAACACTTGACCCATTAGAGATAAAGTACGACCCAAGTTTACATCTTTGTATTTAAATGGGTCAAAATAGCAATCTCTGCTTATAGTTGACTAGTTTTGACTTTTTGTGCCTTCTATATAGGAAGAACGGAAAACTCTGGATCGAGAATTAGCTCGTGCAAAAGTTACAGCAAACAGAGTAGCAACAGTTGTAGCTAATGAATGGAAAGATTCTAATGATAAAGTGATGCCGGTAAAACAATGGCTTGAAGAAAGAAGATTCTTGCAGGTAACATGATATTTCTTAAACTCACCAAACTTGTGTTTAGCATTAATTTACTTCTAATTATCAACTTTTATCGTTTACAGGGAGAGATGCAACAACTAAAGGACAAGTTAGCTATAACCGAGCGTGCAGCAAAGTCTGAAGCACAATTGAAAGTAATTTTCTGTTAATGACTTTATGAAACATGTTGTTCATTTCTAATGGTACTAAGTATTTTCATTTTTATAAAATATAGGAAAAATTTCAATTAAGACTCAGAGTACTTGAAGACACTTTGAGATCGCCGAACACTAATGGCCCTTCACGCCGCCAGTCTCTAGGCGGAGCTGATAACTTTTCAAAATTGGCGGCTGCTTCAAACGGGATTTTACCAAAAAGATCACCATCTTTTCAAATAAGATCATCTGGGTCGAGTTCAATTTTGAGGCACGCAAAAGGTACGTCAAAGTCATTTGATGGCGGTACGCGTGCACTTGAGAGGAGTAAACTTATTTCAAATGGTAGCGGCAGTCCTACTTTTAGCCAATCGGGAACCAAGGATATTGAAATAGTAAACCCTGATGAAAAACCGAGCGGCTCCTCGGGAACCGAAACTGAAGATACCGTGCCTGGAGTGTTGTATGATTTGCTTCAAAAAGATGTGATTGCTTTGAGGAAAGCTGTTCATGAAAAGGATCAAAGCATAAAAGACAAAGATGACGCCATCGAGGTTAATTATTATCTTTTTTTTTGGGTTCTCATCAAAACTTGTTATATAATTTGTAATATTGATTTCAGATGTTAGCCAAGAAAGTAGACACTTTAACCAAGGCTATGGAGGTTGAAGCTAAAAAGATGAGACGTGAGGTAGCTGCAATGGAGAAGGAGGTAGCTGCTATGCGTATCGACAAAGAACAGGATAATCGGGCTAAACGGTTTGCGAACGTCAAGAACACCTCTCAGCCGCTTCCAGCCAGGTACGCAAAATAAACGTATTGTATTTATATTTAGGCGTGTTAAATGGACCGTGCTTGTGGGTTGGCGGGTTGAACCCGAAACAACACGAGCTTTCGTTGGTTGACTCCGTTTAACTTGAATAGTTTATTTTATTTTATTTTATTTTCATACTCGAATTTTCAAGAAAATACAAATGTTTATAACATAATTACGTTTAAACCGCAAAACCTGAATCTAATGTCCCTTTTATTCTTCAAGTTATGGCGTAATCTTTTATAAAAGAGTAAACTACATGGATGGTCCCTGTGGTTTACCAAAATTTCGAATTGGGTCTCTAGCTTTCCAAAAGTACACAGATGGTCCCTGTGGTTTGCACTTTGTAACTACTCACTTAGTCCCCGTCTTTTTCCAAAAGTACATGGATGGTCTCTGTGGTTTGCTCTTTGTAATGCATTTAGTCCTTAACTTGGACATGCTAAACCCTGTAGATTTGTTGGTTGGGGACTAAATGCGTTACAAAGTGCAAACCATAGGGACCATCCGTGTACTTTACTCTTTATAAAAATAAATGGGTCAACCTTAACATGTAATTCCGTGTTAGGTTCCCTATTTATATTGCATCACAAACACATGTTCCTTCTGGTGAATTAATCGCTAATCTATATCTATATTCACCCGATATCTATATATCTATGCAGGAATGTGGCACGCGGAGGATTGACACGGAGCGGGCAATAACATGAAAAAGAGAATGTTGTTGTCATTAGCATACTATTTTCTCATTCTTTCTACTGACTGTTTGGTAGAGAAGAGCAGTGGATGAACATGAACATTGAAGATGATGATGAGCTAACCATTGTGTGGTTGTATAGCTGCTGCTGCTTTCTTACTTTTGGTTCTTATACTTTCTAGTGTGATTTGTGTCAATGTTGTTGTTGGCTAGTTGTTTATTTGGGATTCCTAATACATTACCAATAGTTGTGCCCTTTGCAAGATTAAATATTAGATTGCTCAATGTTTGTTTGCCTCTTTTTGGCTAAAAGTGAGTAATATCAATGCTGCTAGTGTGACTTGTACATCCTGCATTCAAACATGTACATTGTGCAATCAGAGTTTTTCGGTTGCATACTTGGTTCATTAACTGTGCTAACAAATCTAGAATGAATGTTTACAGATTTTTACTAATGTTTTCATTTGTGCCTTAGCGGGTTTTGGAGCCAAGCCAAGTACTTAGTTGCGCATGTGAGAGAGAAGAGGGCTTGGTGTTTAGTCAAGGATCTAGTATAGAAGAGGTTTGGTATTGAAATTGTACTGACAACCATGTTCTATAAGTGTCAGGTGCGCGCACCTTAGCGATTTTTGGAGGCAAGCCAAGTACTTTTTAGTTGTGCATGTGAGGGAGAGAGAGATAGAGAGAGAGAGGAGCGTTTGGTACTTGGTCACGAACCTCCCATTGTTGATGCCGATGACAATGGATCTAACATAGACGGGGTTTGGTAGTTTGAAAATGTACCTAATTATAAAATCATGTCGGGTGTAATTGTAATTGTTATCTTTAGAATACTCATCGAGTCATTGCCTCATTTGTATCAACACTATTAATGTGAGTAGCCCTAGAAGTTAAAAAAAAGTTACTTAAACATTCCAATATTAATTGATACATTTAACTCTTCTTCACCCGGTGCTTGTTTAGGTCAAAGTCAAAGGATCTGGATGTGTTGTTGGTGTCAGAAGTTGGAAAATGGAAAGAAGACCAAAATGATGGTACTTTCCTGTCACGTGACAGTGGGTTGGCATTGGCAGGGAGTATAAATGTTATTGGAAGACTAAAAAAATAAATTTTCGTATTTAATCTCCCTAAATTTATGGATGTTAATATTCTCACATTTAGGGTTGCAAATGAGTCAAGCTACTCACGAGCCACTCAATATCGGCTCGAAAAAAAGCTCGAACGAGTCGAGCTTAAACGAGTCCGAGCCTAAAAAACAAGCTCGTTTAATAAACGAGCCCGAGCCTGAGCTTCGCATATCGAACTTGAGCCGGCTCGCGAGCCTAAACGAGACTGTTGTTTTATATATCTTTTCTATTAATATATTAAATATATATTTAAATACCAATGATTAATATTTATAATTTATGAAAAAATACTATATTATATATAAAATAATAATTATAATTAATTTAAATTAATTAGGATATGATAAACGAGCTGAGCTCGAACTTTAGAAAAATTACCTACGAGCCGAGCTCGAGCTTTAGAAACAAAGCTTGAATCGAGCCGAGCTCAAGCTCGAGTTCGGCCTGACTTGTTTGCATCCCTACTCACATCCCTCTCCCTTTATATACATAGATATTTATAAAAAAAGATAATGTGAAAAGAATGTGAATAAGATTTTAGAGATATGGAAATAGAATCACTCTTTATAAACTACAAATAGTAATGTACATTTTCCTCTCTGTTTATACAATAAAACCAAAAAATATTATTTTCTTTTAAGTTTTGTTTATTTTTAATCCTCTCTATCTATACAATAAAACCAAAAACCATTACCCATTTGTAGGTCCTATCGATCCATCTAATCCGTTTGATTAACTAGTTTAACGTGTGATATTCGTGAAATTTGTGATAAATATCGATAATTAAATCATAAGAACACAATTGTTCTAAATTTAATTTCATCTTGATTTTTTTATGTTTGCACACATAATTGCACCAAACAAAAGTATGTACTGATCATCACTCTCGATTACGTAAACATGTAGAGACATGAGTAGTGGAATTAAACAAACAATCGAACAATAAGATAGATGTAGATGTAGAAGCAATTCATTGATCATCACATATAACTTCATACATACACACATGCATACACCCGTTTAAGCTCATTCCCAACCCTAGTTGAGCTACACTAGGGTTGGTGACTCACACCAAGAACTCTCTCTTATAAATGAAGTCAACTCTCTTGTTTTTAGTAACACATGCAAGTCTTGAAGTTAAACTAGCCGCCTATAGTTTACTTCTAGCGAGACCTTCACAAAGTGTCACCTATACCAACAACCGTTACATAGTTGCATAACTACAGTCACCAAGCTGTATCAACATACTCCCCTTTGATTGTGGCTACCAAATCTATCAATCACTGATAATCATCAGTCACAAAATCACATCAACAACCCCACCTGACGGATAATATCAGGTGTGTTTGATTTTGTCTTGTTGTTTCACGACTCAACCAATAACCCGAAGTATTTCAATTCAGATTTCCCCTCAGAGTAAGACCCTCCTAATTAACTAGACATCTTTTAATTTAATCGGCATCTCTCTCTCAAAAGGAAAGCACCACCTGATTAAGTTTTACCCCCTCCTTTTGCAAATTCTTCAAAACCAACAATTCTCCTTTTTTTTTCTTTTCAATATGCAAGCTTTAAAACACAATTAGACCAAAATATTCACAAAACTCTCAACTGTGTGAACCAAATTCTTCAAGTAATTCTCCCCTTTATAAATGAACTATCTCTGATACTCGTAAACTATAAAAAAGTAAAAAATACTGAATAGTTTGATTCGTCATGTCATTCAAATCTTCAAGCAATTGTCACCTTATAATGAAGCATCATAGATGCACTTAGCCTATATGAAGTATCCAAATACCGAAAATTCGAAACCCATGTTGTAGAAAAAGAGTCTTGAAAATAATCTTGGCCCAAATGAATTTAAAAGTTAGTAACCAAATTATAATAGTCTCAGGCCCAAAACCAATTCATAATTCATCTATAATATATTATATTATAAAGCATTTCCCAATGACTTCTTAAAATTAAGAAGTACAACTATAATTCCATATCATACAATATGCAATGTATTGTTAACTACTTTTTGAGAAAAAAAATGTCTTTAAAACACCCGATTTAATATAAATGTTACTAAAAGATTTATTTTGTAAATTATCTAATATTCTAGGGGCCAAACTGAAAATATAAATTAAAGCATTAGACTTTCTTGAACTATCACCGTTCTAGAAATTCCGATTGGAAACACGGAAACCGTTGCCATCCATTTAATTTCGTAACCAGTGAGATTTTAATATTTCTTTTCTGTAACCGTTCTAAAGTTTAGCAAACATCGTAAAAAGAATATAAATGAAAGAATCAAGTAATAAGATGTTTAACACCGGAAAGATTCGATCCCACGCTTCAATTCTTCACTCCCGAGCTCTCTTGATCTTCAAAATTTTCGTTTTCAGCCTTTTAATTTGTCCAGGGTTGTATGGTTATGATTAGGGTTAAACATGGGCTTAAATAGGCTTAACAGTGAAGTTTTACGCGCTGACCAAGGCACACGCTACGTCGCGCGGGCTGCTGGTGCTCTCTGGTTGTGTTACGTGTCCGACATGTGAACTAAGGAAACCGTTTCTGTAACATTTGTCAAAAACGGGTTTTCCAAACCCGCTCCGTTTTGTAATCGAATATCAAGTTATAAATGTCATGTTGCGTATTTATGGCTATTTTAATTTTTTAATGATTCATAATTAATAAACAAACTAAACTATAAAAGTTAAAATTGATAAAAAGTAAAAATAAAATAATTAAAAAGAGAATGAGGCTGCGACTCGAAGCCGGGTCAGCCGGAAAAGAACTCAAAGCTTTATCACACACACCTATCACCACTCCGCCACTTGTTGTTTTCTGTAAACATTAGGAAACAATTAAATTTTATTATCTATCACAAATTAATCCGGTTACGCCAACTGTAACCGAAATCGGTCACCAAACGTCCAAAAACGTTTGATAATACGCGGTTTACCGATTATAACCGCTACACCGACGTTCTCAATCAAGGTTGCCTTGAATGAACTTGAATTCTAGAAGTGAATCGGTTTCTATAACCGAAAACTTTCAATTCCAGAATTACTTCAATCTTTGTTCTCTCTCACGACTCAAACACACTCGGAAAGCTCTCAATTACATTCCGCACAATTTTCAGTTCGCCGGAGAATCTAATTGGACTCGTCGGACTTTCGCCGGAAAACCGTATTCTCCATCAAAACAGTAAGTCTTTCGATTCTTTCGTGGTCAATCAATTGTTAAGCTATTGCTAACCCAAACCTTTCAATCAGAATCAAATTCAGACGTCGTTATCAGATAATTCCTGCTCGCCGGAAAACCTCTGAAAGTTCTTATCTTCCGCTGTAAAACGGTATGGACATTCAAATCTTCTGTTAACTCTTGTTTAGCACTTAAATTCCACAATTAGCTAATCAAAACTGTTAAATTGCTCGCTCAGTTGAAGTTCATAAAAACAGAGCCGACGCCTTGCCGGAATTCTGAGACAAATCATTCCTCCGGTATGTTTGCTTCCAACACCGTCTCTGTCATTTCATTTTAGTCTTATGAATGTTGTTAATCGTTTTAAAATGAGAAACAGTTGGGTAAATCGCTGTCTGTAAAAATTAGCGAAGAAGATGAACTGTGTTAACACTATAAGGATTTTGCCGTAAAGCTAAGACAGAACTCAGCTAGGACCGAAGAGAGGATTGCCAACCGGATGAAAACCGAAGAGAGCATTGCCAGTTTCATTCCAGTCTTTTCTCAATTGAGAAGTCAACCAACTAAACGGGTTAGACACACAGTCCAGCGGTGGACTGTGTGCAAACAATACGCACACGCCGCGAGTTCGATCCCTGATACACACACCCTCTCTGTAATGAAGGTGTTTTATTTTTCTAACTGAACCGGATTAACTTACGTTAGTTGTTAAGTATAATAAAAATCTGTATATTAACCAAGTTAGACACACAGTCCAGCGGTGGACTGTGTGTAACGTTAAAGCACAGGTCCCGGGTTCGAGACCTGTTGGTGACACCGGTTCGATGATTTAAAATATTTTTGAAAATACAAGAATTTTGAATAAACTGAGTTAGTATATAAGTATAATTAAAAACAGAATTATTTCGGGTTAGACACGTAGCTCAGTTGGTAGAGCTGCGTGCACGCG